>CM060959.1:10822465-11458659 GCA_030765055.1 Mantis religiosa | reverse complement strand
TCCATATAAACCTGAACCATTTGAATAGGCCATAACTTTTGAACCAATAATAGGACACGCGTACAACTTTGGGAGAACATAATACACAATTGGGAGATTACATTACACTATTTACATCTCAGAGAAAATGTTGGAAGTGTCCTCCACCAGCATCTATACTTATTTGTACTCGTCTCACCATATTCTCTCAAGTTTTACGGAGAGTATCCTCGCCAATGTTAATTATTTCGGTTCGAACAGATTCCTTGAGAACAGCAATTGTCCGTGTCCTATTCTTGTACACCCTATTTTAAGATACCCACACAAGAAAAAATCCGGCGAGGTTAGGTCAAGGGATCTTGGGGGGGCTACAGACCTTTAGAGATTATTCGATTATCAAATAAACTGGTTACAAGTTCTATAGTGTCATTAGATGTATGGCACTTGAAATAACCTTCTCTCAATTCGATATCACTCAGCTGCTCCACAAATGTCTTGAAGATACTCATATAAACTTCAGTGTCTACAGTCGTATCACAGAAAATGGGACCAACGATCTATAGATGGAGGACACTTGGAGGACACTTCCAACATTTTCTCTGAGATGTAAATAATGTAATTTAATCTCCCAATTGTATATATTAGTATTTGCACCAGTTTAACTGTGTATTAGTTCAAGTTATGGCTTATTGAAATGGTTCAGCTTTATATGGATCGAGGTATATATAAATTCATCGCGCAATATAAAATACGCAACTTTTTAGGATGTAATTGTAAACCTAGAGCAAGATATTCCTGTAAATAATACGTTATATCTCTACAGTTCGTTATTGAAGGAACAAGCTTATCTAAAACTATAAACATAGATCCTCCTAAAGGAGAAATTTCGTTTGGGTTTTTGGAGTACTCGTAAAAATAGCCAACAAATGTTCCTAATTCGTTCACCACTGAAAAGCCCGCATCGTTCTGACGGATGTGTGGCTTTAGAATGGGTCTAATTATGCCCATAAACGCCTAAAATATCATAAACTACTTACAAATGCGGAGAAGGCGTTTACGTTTAGATAGTGCCATAGAGCAGAAAACATTTGCTACACTTCAGCGAGTATAAAAAAAGAGAAACTTTAAAAACTGAGTATCGATTTTGTGAATTTGTTTAGCTTACAGATATTTCTATAATAAAACAACTGAATAACGTTTATTGTAGTTATACTGATGTGTGCAGTTAATGTTATGGCTGCCAAACGTTTCGTATAGGAAAGGTTCGCTATATTTGGTTTATACTTACGTTCTTATCAAGTCCTTCGACAGGGAATTAAATACAGTTGTATTTACTGATATTATGTTTCTGCATGGTTGTAGAATGTCTACGTTTTTTCCTCCAAAAGGTTTCTTTAGAGTGCAGAAGCTCATTTCGTTGTATATTTTACAGATTTGTGCATTACATAAAAACGACGGAATTTTTGTGAAAAGGTTTAAAATTTACACTACTTAATTTTCTAAAATTGCTCTATCATTCAGACCAAGAATTTTTCACCACTAAAGTTTACTAACAGCCTCACCAGAACTTGGAAGACCCCCGGAAAGGTTATGGGAATCAGACTTTTACATCGTTTGGAGGAATATATGGGAATTTTCATACATTATTTGGAATAGACAGAGCCATCTGGTGTTTGAATGTTGCTTCCGCATGCATCAGGGTGTTTGTTACTGGCACCAAGGCAAGGTGTGTTTGGGAGAAATCGAGGAAGGGAAAGGCACTCCGTCGGCTACACTTTCACATTACACCGTCATCCACGTGTCACACGCCTTCAATGGTGTGCCACACCGAACTTTACCCAACATTTATTTAAAAGAATTTTTAAACTCCAGCATTTGGAAGTCTTAGTTTAAAAACTCTTAGAAAGAAAAATGTAATTGGTTTCCAAAACCTACACGACCAATTTCAGCAAAGAAATTACATAAAAACTGCATCACGTGCAACATTTTCAGAAAATGAATGCGCTGGAGGAAAAACCTGAAACTCAAAACAAAAATAAAATTTATACCGGATTCTTAACCCATATATTTGCACTAGACATCAGAGGTAACCCATAACTCACCGTGACTGGATTTTGAACGGTGGCGGTTGTACGTACACAAACATTCATATTTTTCTATAGGGAAAAGTGCCCAAATAAAAACCTCTCACACAGTAGGCCAGTGTCTGAACTATCTTATTAACGCTGTACAGTGTGCTTAAAGCGACAGTCAGATTTGTCAGATTTTTCAAAACTGAATCGCAGTGTAATGTTAAGAATTTCGTGTTGCTTATATATCCACGAGAACAAACGAACGTCTGAAAATTCAAACCAATATCATACAATAAAACAATAACAAACTTACTTAACATAAATAAAAATAATATTTTATATTATTTAGTAATCTTTGATCTCCTACGGTTTCTCGAAAACTTTTCCCGGATAATTCTAGACATACATATTTTTTCAAGCAATTATCTCAAACGTTCGATCTCTCAGATTTGTGCTTGATGACACTAAATTAATTATAAAATATTCTCCAATGAGAGGTAGTTCAGATTTGGGAAATTTAACTGAGAATATTTGAGAAGGTTCAATTTTCTTTACTACTTTCCATGGGTTGTTTTACGATTATGATTACAATTCATATATGTAATACATTTTCTTTAAAAATAAAATGTATATCTTGAACTTATGAGAATATTCGCAGAAGCCTCCTCATTCTCATGACTTTTGTATAACTGGTAAACTGTAACAGATAGACAAAATATTACTACAAAAAATGTAGATCATGTACGACTAAGCATTTTCGAGGTATTCCTTCTAACAGATTTTATCTCCAGACCTTATATACTTATCCTAAAGTCATTATTTATTTATCTCTTGGACACACAAGTAGAACGTAATGTCAAAGACCGTCACCTAGACAACCAGTTTTAAAACATTTGACTATCACTTAAAGTCTACGGTGTTCCCATATTCCCTTGTCGTTATTCATTTTTTATCTCTTGGACATACAAATAGAACGTAATGTCAAAGACCGTCACCTAGATAACCAGTTTTAAAACATTTGACTATCACTTAAAGTCTACTGTATTCCCATATTCCCTTGTCGTTATCCATTTTTTATCTCTTGATAAAAATAGTTAATAAAGTTATGCCAGTACAAAATAAATTTTTTAAACTACATTTTTTCTGAATTACAGGCTGTTAAATGCACTGACAGACCATCTTGAGCGTTTAAATGATGACGTTTTGAACACTTAAAAGTGACTCTTGCAGCAAAAACTCTAGTATTTACATGATAGTAAGAGTTAGAGACTATTTTTGTAAATAAAACCCCATTTTTAATTAAAACATAGACTAGATTTCAGTTGTGGAGGACCCTTAAGTAAGAAAGAAATGATAACGAACGTGTACTGCACCCTAGCGGCGGCGGACGGATTTATTTGGCAGTCGTCTGCGATACAGCCCAGGTTGTGTGTGCATGTGCCAAAAGACTGCCGCTCCGCATGCCAAAACATCTGAATTATCACGCTGCTCCATCGCATGCAAAAGTGAAAATTCTTAGTGTTTACAAAACACAAACTGTATATTGTTGTTCCCACAGTAAACTAAATCTGACTTACCAGCTGGCTCCGTACAATCACATCGTCAAAAACATTTTACACTAAAGCACTTCTGCGAATCTTCTCTCTGTATAAAGCTCTGGAAGCGCCGCTTCCCCAACAATTTCAGCAGAAAAACAAGTAACAAAACAACATTCATGCCAAAATATTTTATTTGCACTGGAAACGCCTGAGTGGAGAGGGGAAGTGTGAGCAAGATCTATAAATCACCGTACAATAGAAAGACTACTAAAGAGTAGCCTTAGTTCTTTGAGTCATCATACTCTCTTATTTTAATGACAATTATTATTTGGAGCTTCCCTCGCTTTGACAGTCACGCCTCGCTACTGGACCTACGTGTGACTGTACAACAGAAAGAGTACTAAAGAGTAGCCTTAGTTCTTTGTGTCATTATTCTCTCTTATTTTAATGACAATTATTATTTGGAGCTTCCCTCACTTTGAAAGTCACGCTTCGCTACTGGACCTACGTGTGTATGTACAATAGAAAGAGTACTGAAGAGTAGCCTTAGTTCTTTGAGTCATTATTCTCTCTTATTTTAATGACAATTATTGTTTGGAGCTTCCCTCGCTTTGACAGTCACGCCTCGCTACTGGACCTACGTGTGACTGTACAACAGAAAGAGTACTAAAGAGTAGCCTTAGTTCTTTGAGTCATTATTCTCTCTTATTTTAATGACATTTATTATTTGGAGCTTCCCTCACTTTGAAAGTCACGCTTCGCTACTGGACCTACGTGTGCATGTACAATAGAAAGAGTACTGAAGAGTAGCCTTAGTTCTTTGAGTCATTATTCTCTCTTATTTTAATGACAATTATTGTTTGGAGCTTCCCTCGCTTTGACAGTCACGCCTCGCTACTGGACCTACGTGTGTATGTACAATAGAAAGAGTACTGAAGAGTTGCCTTAGTTCTTTGAGTCATTATTCTCTCTTATTTTAATGACAATTATTATTTGGAGCTTCCCTCACTTTGACAGTCACGCCTCGCTACTGGACCTACGTGTTACTGTACAATAGAAACAGTACTAAATAGTAGTCTTAGTTCTTTGAGTCATTATTCTCTCTTATTTTAATGACAATTATTATTTGGAGCTTCCCTCACTTTGACAGTCACGCCTCGCTACTGGACCTACGTGTTACTGTACAATAGAAACAGTACTAAATAGTAGCCTTAGTTCTTTGAGTCATTATTCTCTCTTATTTTAATGACAATTATTATTTGGAGCTTCCCTCACTTTGAAAGTCACGCCTCGCTACTGGACCTACGTGTGTATGTACAATAGAAAGAGCACTAAAGGGAAACCTTAGTTCTTTGAGTCATTATTCTCTCTTATTTTAATGACAATTATAATCTGGAACTTCTCTCACTTTGACAGTCACGCCTCACTACTGGACCTACGTGTGACTGTACAATAGAAAGAGTACTAAAACGTAGCCTTACTTCATTCAGTCATTCTCTCTTATTTCAACGAAAATTATTATTTGGAGCTTCCCTCACTTTGACAGTCACACCTCGCTGTTGGACCTACGTGTAACAGTACAATAGAAAGCGTACTAAAGAGTAGCCTTAGTTCTTTGAGTCATTATTCTCTCTTATTTTAATGACAATTATTATTTGGAGCTTCCCTCACTTTGACAGTCACGCCTCGCTGCTGTATGCTAACTGCATCCTCTCTTAGAAGTATGTTTCAACTGGCTCCAGAGCAGCATTATGATAATTAAGACAAGTGAGCACATAGGGATGTGCTTTCACACTACAGCAGGCCTACGCACGACTACGAAGTAGGTTTATAGGCCAGGGGGTCGTCGTCGCTTTATAGTGCGTGTAATTTCGGGCCACGTTAAAGGCAACTCAACCAGATAAATTCACCTTTGTCTTTGAGGACACACGTGATTGCTCTTTATGGAAATTGTTCTAATGTACTTTGTCTCGCATGTGTTATTATATTTTTAGTAAACGTTCATGATTGTCACTTCTTACTTGTCGATCTCTCTCTCGCTCCCTCTCTTTCTCTCTCCTGGTGATGCATATTTGAAAGTTGTCACGATATGTTTTAGTTAGAACTTTTTATATGAATATTGTTTTCTGATATGACTCAGAAGGCCATGTAATGACATATTAAAATCAAATGATTGTATTACGTAAAGCGGTGACGTAGCAGTAAATCGGCCAATCACAAAATTAGTAGAGGAGTAACGATAGTTACGTAAAATCCATAAATTATCTTGAGATAGATATGTTCTTCGTTCTTGTTTCATGACGAGGGAATAAGATCGCGGTGAATATAAAAGTTTTGTAACGGAAAGCGAATAACTTTCAAAAAGAATATTTGGTATTCGTAATAGTGACGATTGGACGTCAGATTATACAATCAAATTAAATAATACATCAAACTCAATCATCAATGGCCTGCAGCGAAGAAGTATACCGCCACAAATATGTCGCCCTAACGTGTGGCTTGATTAAGATGGAGAGAAATTAAGCTAAATAAAAACAACGTCATAAAGTCATCATCTAGACCCGCAGTTTTAAAACATTTCACTATCACCTAAAGTCCACTGTATTCTCATATTCCCTTGTCGTTATTCATTTTTTATCTCTTGGACATACAAATAGAACGTAATGTCAAAGACCGTCATCTAGACAACCAGTTTTAAAACATTTGACTATCACTTAAAGTCTACTGTATTCCCATATTCCCTTGTCGTTATTCATTTTTTATCTCTTGGACATACAAATAGAACGTAATGTCAAAGACCGTCACCTAGACAATCAGTTTTAGAACATTTGACTATCACTTAAAGTCTACTGTATTCCCATATTCCCTTGTCGTTATTCATTTTTTATCTCTTGGACATACAAATAGAACGTAATGTCAAAGACCGTCACCTAGACAATCAGTTTTAGAACATTTGACTATCACTTAAAGTCTACTGTATTCCCACGTTCCCTTGTCGTTATTCATTTTTTATCTCTTGGACATACAAATAGAACGTAATGTCAAAGACCGTCACCTAGACAATCAGTTTTAGAACATTTGACTATCACTTAAAGTCTACTGTATTCTCATATTTCCTTGTCGTTATTCATTTTTTATCTCTTGGACATACAAATAGAACGTAATGTCAAAGACCGTCACCTAGACAATCAGTTTTAGAACATTTGACTATCACTTAAAGTCTACTGTATTCTCATATTCCCTTGTCGTTATTCATTTTTTATCTCTTGGACATACAAATAGAACGTAATGTCAAAGACCGTCACCTAGACAATCAGTTTTAGAACATTTGACTATCACTTAAAGTCTACTGTATTCCCATATTCCCTTGTCGTTATTCGTTTTTTATCTCTTGGACATACAAATAGAACGTAATGTCAAAGACCGTCACCTAGACAATCAGTTTTAGAACATTTGACTATCACTTAAAGTCTACCGTATTCTCATATTCATTTGTCGTTATTCATTTTTTATCTCTTGGACATACAAATAGAACGTAATGTCAAAGACCGTCACCTAGACAATCAGTTTTAGAACATTTGACTATCACTTAAAGTCTACTGTATTCCCATATACCTATACTAAAATTCACAATAAGAAGTGTAGCTTGAAGTAGATAGAAGTATAAATCTTTGTATAAAAATAGCAATAATAATATCCGATTTAGTATTACCTAAAGGGGCTCGAGGGAAGGATAAGAATTCTGGTAATTCGGTTAAATTTAAAAGCTTGAAAGGTCGCCATAAAAGCTGTGATTTGCAGCCAAGGCAATGAGCATTCTTATATCCATATAGCGTCCCTACGTGACCTCTGAAGATATTTATCTCATGGGAAATTGGTTTAGTCGGCACTTGGCCAAATCCCCTTCTTCATGCATTCAGCACAGTTTCTTTTTCCTCTTCAAATAACATCTAAATGAATACGCTATTTTGTGGCTCTTCATGAAATATCCCGGGGGCTCTTAATATCGAGATATCACGCGATCAGTTCCAGCACGTAAGTACAGCAAAACCTCTTTAAACCGCACAAGTATATTTAAGGTAGAAATCCAAGACTTGTTTTCCAAACGATAAATTGCTACCCTAAGTAGGTGCATTACTAGAATTCTCTTGTTAGCGGGCGAATTCATTGTACTCACTCCACCTGCTTGGGATGAGGTTGGAAGAGAAACGTTCATAAAGTCGTGGAAACATTTGTGTGGGACTTTCCCAGAAAACAACATTGAAGTAGAAGAAATAAATGTGGAAGAAGATTTTTATAAACATTTTTAAAAATATCGACGTCTGCTCCGATGTTGATGAAGAAGACATTGACAATGACGGAGGTTATAAACCGATTACAGAGGAAGACATTATTACATCATGTAGTGTTACTGAAAATGAAAATAAAGAGTATTCAGATTGAGACAGTGTTGATGAACCAGCTGTGGTTATGACCCACACACAAGCAGTAACAAACATAGAGAAATTGATGTTTTATTTCGAGAGTCAAGACAAATGAACGTCTAATGTTAAAGCGGATATGAGATAAGCGATACACTAAACTGAGACAGTAGAAGCTCGCTGTCTTTTTTACGACTAGTTTGTAGTATAGTACAAATACATAGACTATTACAGTACATACAGTGTATGTGTTTTTGGTGGTGGTCTCAGTTGAATCAGGTAAACGAAGTTCTATTTGGACGGGTTACAGAGATGGGAGCATCGCTGGGAGAAGTGTGTAGAGTTACAAGGAGACTATGTTGAAAAATGCCGAGTACTATTTGGACGTGTTACAGAGATGGGAACATCGTTGGGAAAAGAGTGTAGAGTTACAAGCAGACTGTGTTGAAAAACACCGAGTACTATTTGGACGGGTTACAGAAATGAGAACATCGCTGGGAGAAGTGTGTAGAGTTACAAGGACACTATGTTGAAAATCGCCGAATACTATTTGGACGGGTTACAGAGATGGGAGCATGGCCGGGAGAAGTGTCTAGAGTTACAAGGAGACTATGTTGAAAATCGCCGAATACTATTTGGATGGGTTACAGAGATGAGAGCATCGCTGAGAGAAGTGTGTAGAGTTACAAGGAGACTATGTTGAAAAACGCCGAGTACTATTTGGATGGGTTACAGAGATGGGAGCATCGCTGGGAGAAGTGTGTGGAGTTACAAGGAGACTATGTTGAAAAACGTCGAGTACTATTTGGACGGGTTACAGAGATGGGAGCATCGCTGGGAGAAGTGTGTAGAGTTACAAGGAGACTATGTTGAAAAACGTCCAGTACTATTTGGACGGGTTACAGAGATGGGAGCATCGCTGGGAGAAGTGTGTGGAGTTACAAGGAGACTATGTTGAAAATCGCCGAATACTATTTGGATGGGTTACAGAGATGGGAGCATCGCTGGGAGAAGTTTGTCGAGTTACAAGGAGACTATGTTGAAAAACGTCGAGTACTATTTGGGCGGGTTACAGAGATGAGAGCATCGCTGGGAGAAGTGTATAGAGTTACAAGGAGACTATGTTGAAAAACGTCGAGTACTATTTGGACGAGATACAGAGAATGGAGCATCGCTGGGAGAAGTGTATAGAGTTACATGGAGACTATGTTGAAAAACGTCGAGTACTATTTGGACGAGATACAGAGAATGGAGCATTGCTGGGAGAAGTATGTAGAGTTACAAGGAGGCTATGTTGAAAAATAAACTATGACGTCATTCTTGCTCAATCGGAGGGTGGGAAATAACGAATAAGAATGAATAGCATGTAGAAGTAGCACACCCTGTATAATTGAGACACGCCAAGTCCTCTATCACCTTGCAGGCGTAAGGAAATCACAATCGATTGACTAAGGTATACAAACGTGGCAGTTAACCTAAATAGAATCCCGCTAGTGAACGACGATGGATGGATGGGCTCTGATCAATACTGCCATGTAAAGCAACAGTTCTAGTCTCCTATTTTTTACAGCCCTCCTCCCGCCCCTGTAGGCGGTGTCACGCCACGGTATGTCGCAGCAGCACAAAGTCTCCCGGCACAGCACTGCTGTATGCTCTCTTACTGGACTAAAATAAACTCATTACTGCTTATTTAATGATACTTATTCGTCCTTATTTCACTACTTCGCACGTGAAGAGATATATCTACTGTATGCCCACGACAAGAAGGCTAGAGGGGCCTGAAGAGGGAGAGAGGTTTGAACTGTTTATCTGCTCCGTTAGTGGATCTGTTTACTACGAAATGAGTGTATGAGAGTACATATGAGTCACCCATCCTGTCAGATCTAATGCTCGTTTCAGTAACTACAGTGATAGGTATTATGTACTGTCTACCCATCACAAGGCAAAGGGGGCCTGAAGAGGGAGAGGGGCTTGAAGTGTTTATCTGCACTGTTAGTGGATCTGTTTACTACGAAATGAGTGTATGAGAGTACATATGAGTCACCCATACTGTCAGATCTAATGCTCGTTTCAGTAACTGCAGTGATAGGTATTATGTACTGTCTACCCATCACAAGGCATGCGGGGCCTGAAGAGGGAGAGAGGCTTGAACTGTTTATCTGCTCTGTTAGTGGGTCTGTTTACTATAAAATGAGTGTATGAGAGTACATATGAGTCACCCATACTGTCAGATCTAATGCTTGTTTCCGTAACTGCAGTGATAGATATTATGTACTGTCTACCCACCACAAGAAGACAAGCGGGGTCTGAAGAGGGAGAGAGGCTTGAACTGTTTATCTGCTCTGTTAGTGGGTCTGTTTACAATGAAATGAGTATGAGAGTACATATGAGTCACCCATGCTGTCAGATCTAATGCTCGTTTCAGTAACTGCAGTGATAGGTATTATGTACTGTCTACCCATCACAAGAAGACAAGCGGGGCCTGAAGACGGAGAGGGGCTTGAACTGTTTATCTGCTCTGTTAGTGCATCTGTTTACTATGAAATGAGTATGAGAGTACATATGAGTCACCCATGCTGTCAGATCGAATGCTCGTTTCAGTAACTGCAGTGATAGGTATTATGTACTGTCTACCCACCACAAGAAGACAAGCAGGGCCTGAAGAGGAAGAGGGGCTTGAACTGTTTATCTGCTCTGTTTACTACGAAATGAGTATGAGAGTACATATGAGTCACCCATGCTGTCAGATCGAATGCTCGTTTCAGTAACTGTAGTGATAGGTATTATGTATTGTCTACCCACCACAAGAAGACAAGCAGGGCCTGAAGAGGGAGAGGGGCTTGAACTGTTTATCTGCTCTGTTAGTGCATCTGTTTACTATGAAATGAGTATGAGAGTACATATGAGTCACCCATGCTGTCAGATCGAATGCTCGTTTCAGTAACTGCAGTGATAGGTATTATGTACTGCCTACCCACCACAAGAAGACAAGCAGGGCCTGAAGACGGAGAGGGGCTTGAACTGTTTATCTGCTCTGTTAGTGCATCTGTTTACTACGAAATGAGTGTATGAGGGTACATGTGAGTCACTCGTGCTGTCAGATCTAATGCTTGTTTCAGTAACTGCAGTGATAGATATTATGTACTGTCTACCCACCACAAGAAGACAAGCGGGGTCTGAAGAGGGAGAGAGGCTTGAACTGTTTATCTGCTCTGTTAGTGGATCTGTTTACTACGAAATGAGTGTATGAGAGTACATATGAGTCACCCATACTGCCAGATCTAATGCTCGTTTCAGTAACTGCAGTGATAGGTATTATGTACTGTCTACCCACCACAAGAAGACAAGCAGGGCCTGAAGACGGAGAGGGGCTTGAACTGTTTATCTGCTCTGTTAGTGCATCTGCTTACTACGAAATGAGTGTATGAGAGTACATATGAGTCACTCGTGCTGTCAGATCTAATGCTTGTTTCAGTAACTGCAGTGATAGATATTATGTACTGTCTACCCACCACAAGAAGGCAAGTGGTACATGAAGAGGGAGAGGGGCCTGAACTGTTTATCTGCTCTGTTAGTGGATCTGTTTACTACGAAATGAGTGTATGAGAGTACATATGAGTCACCCATACTGTCAGATCTAATGCTTGTTTCAGTAACTGCAGTGATAGGTATTATGTACTGTCTACCCACCACAAGAAGACAAGCGGGGTCTGAAGAGGGAGAGAGGCTTGAACTGTTTATCTGCTCTGTTAGTGGATCTGTTTACTACGAAATGAGTGTATGAGAGTACATATGAGTCACCAATACTGTCAGATATAATGCTCGTTTCACTAACTGCAGTGATAGGTATTATGTACTGTCTACCCACCACAAGAAGACAAGCGGGGTACGAAGAGGGAGAGGGGCTTGAACTGTTTATCTGCTCTGTTAGTGGATCTGTTTACTACGAAATGAGTGTATGAGAGTACATATGAGTCACCCATACTGCCAGATCTAATGCTCGTTTCAGTGACTGCAGTGATAGGTATTATGTACTGTCTACCCACCACAAGAAGACAAGCGGGGTCTGAAGAGGGAGAGAAGCTTGAACTGTTTATCTGCTCTGTTAGTGGATCTGTTTACTACGAAATGAGTGTATGAGAGTACATATGAGTCACCCATACTGCCAGATCTAATGCTCGTTTCAGTAACTGCAGTGGTAGGTATTATGTACTGTCTACCCACCACAAGAAGGCAAGTGGTACATGAAGGGGGAGAGGGGCCTGAACTGTTTATCTGCTCTGTTAGTGGATCTGTTTACTACGAAATGAGTGTATGAGTGTACATATGAGTCACCCATGCTGCCAGATCTAATGCTTGTTTCAGTAAATGCAGTGATAGGTATTATGTACTGTCTACCCACTACAAGAAGGCAAGCGTGGCATGAAGAGGAAGAGACGCTTGAACTGTTTATCTGCTCTGTTAGTGCATCTGTTTACTATGAAATGAGTATGAGAGTACATATGAGTCACCCATGCTGTGAGATCGAATGCTCGTTTCAGTAACTGCAGTGATAGGTATTATGTACTGTCTACCCACTACAAGAAGACAAGCAGGGCCTGAAGAGGGAGAGGGGCTTGAACTGTTTATCTGCTCTGTTAGTGCATCTGTTTACTATGAAATGAGTATGAGAGTACATATGAGTCACCCATGCTGTCAGATCGAATGCTCGTTTCAGTAACTGCAGTGATAGGTATTATGTACTGTCTACCCACCACAAGAAGACAAGCAGGGCCTGAAGACGGAGAGGGGCTTGAACTGTTTATCTGCTCTGTTAGTGCATCTGTTTACTACGAAATGAGTGTATGAGAGTACATATGAGTCACCAATACTGTCAGATCTAATGCTCGTTTCACTAACTGCAGTGATAGGTATTATGTACTGTCTACCCACCACAAGAAGACAAGCGGGGTACGAAGAGGGAGAGGGGCTTGAACTGTTTATCTGCTCTGTTAGTGGATCTGTTTACTACGAAATGAGTGTATGAGAGTACATATGAGTCACCCATACTGCCAGATCTAATGCTCGTTTCAGTGACTGCAGTGATAGGTATTATGTACTGTCTACCCACCACAAGAAGACAAGCGGGGTCTGAAGAGGGAGAGAGGCTTGAACTGTTTATCTGCTCTGTTAGTGGATCTGTTTACTACGAAATGAGTGTATGAGAGTACATATGAGTCACCCATACTGCCAGATCTAATGCTCGTTTCAGTAACTGCAGTGGTAGGTATTATGTACTGTCTACCCACCACAAGAAGGCAAGTGGTACATGAAGGGGGAGAGGGGCCTGAACTGTTTATCTGCTCTGTTAGTGGATCTGTTTACTACGAAATGAGTGTATGAGTGTACATATGAGTCACCCATGCTGCCAGATCTAATGCTTGTTTCAGTAAATGCAGTGATAGGTATTATGTACTGTCTACCCACTACAAGAAGGCAAGCGTGGCATGAAGAGGAAGAGAGGCTTGAACTGTTTATCTGCTCTGTTAGTGCATCTGTTTACTATGAAATGAGTATGAGAGTACATATGAGTCAGCCATGCTGTCAGATCGAATGCTCGTTTCAGTAACTGCAGTGATAGGTATTATGTACTGTCTACCCACTACAAGAAGACAAGCAGGGCCTGAAGAGGGAGAGGGGCTTGAACTGTTTATCTGCTCTGTTAGTGGATCTGTTTACTATGAAATGAGTATGAGAGTACATATGAGTCACCCATGCTGTCAGATCGAATGCTCGTTTCAGTAACTGCAGTGATAGGTATTATGTACTGTCTACCCACCACAAGAAGACAAGCAGGGCCTGAAGACGGAGAGGGGCTTGAACTGTTTATCTGCTCTGTTAGTGGATCTGTTTACTACGAAATGAGTGTATGAGAGTACATATGAGTCACCCATACTGTCAGATCTAATGCTTGTTTCAGTAACAGCAGTGATAGGTATTATGTACTGTCTACCCACCACAAGAAGACAAGCGGGGTCTGAAGAGGGAGAGAGGCTTGAACTGTTTATCTGCTCTGTTAGTGGATCTGTTTACTACGAAATGAGTGTATGAGAGTACATATGAGTCACCAATACTGTCAGATCTAATGCTCGTTTCACTAACTGCAGTGATAGGTATTATGTACTGTCTACCCACCACAAGAAGACAAGCGGGGTACGAAGAGGGAGAGGGGCTTGAACTGTTTATCTGCTCTGTTAGTGGATCTGTTTACTACGAAATGAGTGTATGAGAGTACATATGAGTCACCCATACTGCCAGATCTAATGCTCGTTTCAGTGACTGCAGTGATAGGTATTATGTACTGTCTACCCACCACAAGAAGACAAGCGGGGTCTGAAGAGGGAGAGAGGCTTGAACTGTTTATCTGCTCTGTTAGTGGATCTGTTTACTACGAAATGAGTGTATGAGAGTACATATGAGTCACCCATACTGCCAGATCTAATGCTCGTTTCAGTAACTGCAGTGGTAGGTATTATGTACTGTCTACCCACCACAAGAAGGCAAGTGGTACATGAAGGGGGAGAGGGGCCTGAACTGTTTATCTGCTCTGTTAGTGGATCTGTTTACTACGAAATGAGTGTATGAGTGTACATATGAGTCACCCATGCTGCCAGATCTAATGCTTGTTTCAGTAAATGCAGTGATAGGTATTATGTACTGTCTACCCACTACAAGAAGGCAAGCGTGGCATGAAGAGGAAGAGAGGCTTGAACTGTTTATCTGCTCTGTTAGTGGATCTGTTTACTACGAAATGAGTGTATGAGAGTACATATGAGTCACCCATGCTGTCAGATCTAATGCTTGTTTCAGTAACTGCAGTGATAGATATTATGTACTGTCTACCCATCACAAGGCAAGCGGGGTCTGAAGAGGGAGAGGGGCTTCAACTGTTTATCTGCTCTGTTAGTGAATCTGTTTACTACGAAATGAGTGTATGAGTGTACATATGAGTCAGCCATGCTGCCAGATCTAATGCTTGTTTCAGTAAATGCAGTGATAGGTATTACCCACTACCCACTACAAGAAGGCAAGCGTGGCATGAAGAGGAAGAGAGGCTTGAACTGTTTATCTGCTCTGTTAGTGGATCTGTTTACTACGAAATGAGTGTATGAGAGTACATATGAGTCAGCCATGCTGTCAGATCTAATGCTTGTTTCAGTAACTGCAGTGCTAGATATTATGTACTGTCTACCCATCACAAGGCAAGCGGGGTCTGAAGAGGGAGAGAGGCTTGAACTGTTTATCTGCTCTGTTAGTGAATCTGTTTACTACGAAATGAGTGTATGAGAGTACATATGAGTCAGCCATGCTGTCAGATCTAATGCTTGTTTCAGTAACTGCAGTGCTAGATATTATGTACTGTCTACCCATCACAAGGCAAGCGGGGTCTGAAGAGGGAGAGAGGCTTGAACTGTTTATCTGCTCTGTTAGTGAATCTGTTTACTACGAAATGAGTGTATGAGAGTACATACGAATCACCCATGTTGCCAGATCTAATGCTTGTTGCAACGGTAGGTACTATGTATAGGTGAGTTCTGTGACAACACTTATGTATTTTAAACGAACCTTCCGTCCTTGTCATAGGCGGAAGGGGAACTTATACACCGTGTGGGCAGCAAAAATGGTTATGTGTTTCAAATGGGAAGAGTTCTGTAGTCTAGCTAATCAGATGCCGTATCACACTCAGCGTTGCCAGTTTGTTACCACACTCCTTTTATATTTCCCTCTCTCTCGCACACTCATACCACATGCAGGTCTCCTTGGCGCAGACGTAACGGTAAGCAAATTAATTTTACAACCTTTTGCAGTCATGCAGTTGCCAAAATCAAATTTGGATAAAGCATTTTCGCAAATTATGTATATTTTAAAATATTATAATTATAGTTTATGGATTACCTGTTTTTCTAATCCAGTGGAACTGCCAGCGCTGTCAACTGTTAAGAGACAATTCGTCATTGTCACTGTCTTCATCGTCTCAGTCTTGCAAATTTATGATTATAGGTTCCAAAATCTCGTCACGTGCTATTTCTTTCTTAAAATCGTCTTCTTGAAAGTTTTCTGCCTCTCTCACTCAGTTTTACCAGTCTTGTTGTGTTAGCTTGTCAATTTCTTCGTGAACAAGTCGTTCAACGTCCGTCAGTTTAAAAGCATTATCTATTTTTGCAATCCCCCCCCCTTTTTGAGCCCACACCAACTCAATTGGATTATATTGGCAGTGGTAAGGTGGGAGGTGTATTACCCTGTGTCCCGTTTCAATTACAAGTTAATCCAGCTGATACACCTTTTCCGTGTTTTTAAACGGAAGTACTCTTTGCAATAACTCATTTTTAGTTTCTCTTTCCAAATTTTTTTTGAAGAACGAGCCTGACAATAATACCTGCCTTTTTGACTCGCCACTAATTTCACCGCAAAAAGCCTTTGCACTATTTAACTCCACTATTGTGTAAAGAACTGAATGATGTTGATCTGAACTCTCCAGAGTAAATAAACTTTTTATCCAATATTCACTCACAAACATAAGCATACAGCATTCCACAGGCTAATAGGAAATGAAGTGTTTGCTCTTTCTCGAATTTAACATTTTGTTTTATTCACAGTAATTCTTTTATCACGTCATGTCAGTAGTTTAAATTTCAGTTCTGAGTAATTAAAAGTATATGTACATACATACACACCAACCACTTTGAACTCTCTAGAGTAAATAGAGATTACGAACCATTCATAAACAAAGATATAATGTGACCAGACACGTTCTGCCAGGGCAGCAGGAAATTTATTGTTTCCTCTCGCTCGAATTGGCTTATTAAAAGTAATTCTTTTATCACGTAATGCAAATGTTTACGTTTCAGTTCTGAGTAATTCAAATATACGTACACGGATACATTAATGATATTCATACAGTGCTTACGTCGCGATTTGTTATAATACAGGTAATAGTGGGTTATTTATTTGTATGGGGTTTTCATGGTTATGTTAGATACATTACTCTCTACCTTCCACATGGATCAGTTTTGGCCAAATTTGTTTAGCGTGAATAGTAGTTCATACAGATTGATTAGTTTGGCGCTCATCACACACCACTTAGCGGAAATGCAATATGACAACACCGCAGAACTTCCATTGGTTGCCTAGTAGCGCTCAAGGGCAAACACCTTCCCATTTGAAACAGATTAATAGTTGCACATCCCTCCAGTTTCCTTTCTTGTCTTGGGCAATCAGTAAGACATGAGTTCCATCATTTAATGTGGACGTAATCTATGGAAAATACTTTTTACACGATGGTGCGCCTGCCCATCTCACACGGAGGGTACTGGTTTCTGGAAGCAGATTAATGACATGACCTGCTCGATATCTGGACTTGAATCCAATGACTTTCTTTGTTTGAGAACATGCACTGATTTAGGTACCGAGCGGGATGGGTCTGTTGATTTCGCATTCGGGAGGACAGGGTGTTCGACAACCGTGGTCGACCTACCTGACAACATGGCATTTTCGGGTGTTTCCCCTGTCACCAGGTTACATCCCTATTTTCATCCCGAATTTCATCTCCATTATCACTCCAAACCATCTCTAATCTGTTGGTTTCGTTCAGGGTAGAAGTGACGAAGGGTATGCTCCTGGTAAACACTTCCTCCTTCGGTAGGGGGCCTCCGATCTCTGGGCCGTTTCAGGTTGTGCTGGCCTGCCAAGCTGCTTCCAACTGCTAAAGTGTAGGGTTCTGCCCTTCCACTGTCGTGGCTTCTTGGTACGGCCACCCTATGTCCTCTTACCTCATCACCAAGCTTGCACCTTCATGCAGAATCCCAGAATTCGCAGCGTAATGTTTATGTGATTCCAGAAACCCTCTAGGAATTTGCAACAGAGTACGTGATAGCACCGAACAAACCTATGTGAGATAATGCTCAGACCCCTGTTTCTGACGTTATATGGAGATATAATGGCAACATAAGAGATCATATTTCTTTTACTAGTTCAAACTGATGTAGAGTTCGAACCCAGAAAGCCTAACTTCGTTTCATTCGAAGTTAAACGCGAGAGGTCAGTATAAACAAACGTCTCCTTTGTTACAGAGATCACAGCCGTCTTCCTTCCGGATCTGCGGCTACAAAATAGAATTAAACTTTGCTCCTGACTGACCTCGGCTTTTAAATCACGTGAATACACTCCACAGTCATAAACAAGTGGCTGATGCGAATCTTACTGCATAAACACGTAGGAGGGAAGTCAATGACTCGTGGAAAGAAATTAATGTGTTTATAGAGACGGTTATTGCACGGTAAAGGCTACACCTTAACAACGTATCGCTAAAGTGTCTTTGCATAACTTGTTGCCCTATGACCCTCATTTTGTGGATGCTTGAGTTTTGGCGGAATATGAATTTGGAGAGGTTAGTAATGCCACCTACTTTTAGTGCTCACGTAGTTGCCGAGATACCTGCGGGTGGCCTTAGTTGTGTAGTCGTGATCCTGTACTGTGTACTTTACTAACATGCTTCCAGATAGCACTGAAACTCTTCGTCCTCTACGAGGGCTGTTCAATAAAGAATGATCCTAATTTTAAAGGGCAATAATTTTTCACATTAAATTTCAATCTTATTATATTCTGTTAGCCTAATGTGAAACAAACACGCCGTAGTAGTTTCATTGTTGGTACTCCTGGTTCCAGCCTGTGAGAACCAGGCAAGTTTAGACATGTTCAGTATCTACCGCTGCAATGGAGGTAACACGCAAGGAACAATATGCGGCTTAAATTCCGCTTTCGTCTCAACAAGTCTTCAGTTGAGGCCTATACAATGTTACAGGAGGCCTATGGAGAGTCTGTTTTTTCCCTACAGCACAGCTCTAAGGTGGTTTAAAATGTTTAAAGAGGGGAGACAATCAATTTCAAAGGAAGGTGGGCCCAGTGCTCCAGTTACTGCTCCTACGCAAGAAAACATCAACACTGCTGCTCCCATTGTGAGAGAGGATCGACGAATTACCTTAAGATCACTTTCTGAATTACTAAACATTTCAATGGGTGCCACCCACACGTTGGTGACAGAAACATTACACATGAGACGTGTTTGTGCGCGATGTGTTCCAAGATTGTTGATTCCCGAACAAAAGGACATTTGCATGCACGTCTGCATGCAGTTAATGTTGATGTTAGAGGAAGATCCGGTGTTTATTTCAAACGTAATCACTGCTGATGAAACTTGGCTACATCATTTTGATCCTGAGAGCTAACAGCAAAGCTCAGTGTGGAAATCTCCTTCATCACCAACCCCCAAAAAAGCAAAAGTGGTTGCTTCTGCTGGGAAAGTTATGGTCATCTCATTCTTTGATATTCATGGAATGGTTTATCAGCATTTTGTACCTGCTCACACATCAGTAACTGTACAATACTACAGGGATGTCCTGAAAACATTGCAAGTCCATATCAGGCGCAAAAGACCACATTTCCGTGAAGCAGGCTGGATGCTGCACCACGATAATGCGCGGCCACATATTGCCAATGTTGCTGAATATCTTGCAAAAATCAACGTGAAGTGCATCCCTCACCCTCCCTATAGTCCGGATTTAGCCCCATGTGACATTTTTCTGTTCCTTAACTTGAAGAAACGCCTTCGTAGGAGGTATTATCCATCATCAGAAGCAGTGGTGAAGGCTGCGGAGGCGATTTTGAAGGATCTCTCAAAATGGTTTCCAGCATGTCTTTGAAGACTGGTAGAAACGCTGGGACAAGTGCATCGCATTCAGGGGAGACTATTTTGAGAAGGACCATCAAAAGTATGAGGATGAGTAAAGGTACGCTGTCAAAAAAAAAAAAAAAAAAAAAAATGTGATCATTCTTTATTGAACAGCCCTCGTAAGTATCCAGTTTTAATATTTTATGTCTGTAAATCATGCTGTCATGGACAACAGATGGAAAAACAGAAGGGTTTATTTCAATTTTTATTTACGTAGAACGCAATACTTTCTCTACTTACTGTCAAAATTACAGTTGTGCAAAAAGGCATCCTACCTTTCTGTAACACTCTAAGAAATACGACAGCCAAGACCAGCACTCACCTGGAACAAACAAAAAATTGATTTTATTTAAAGAAATATAGCTTTTGACAAAAAACATATAACTAAATATTAGCTTTAAGATAAGTATGCAGTCCTGTATTCATATAATGTAATTCATATTAGCTAGACATAGAGAACACAGGTACTGGCGGTGTGACGTCAGCTTTAACCGCCTAATATGCTCCCGAACGAAAGGCAGGTTAGTGTGTGACGTCACCGCGCTGATTTCTGCTGCCTAAGAGGCACGAAATAGTTTGAAGTGTTGGGGTTTCGACTGCATAGGAAAGACAGGAAACTTATCGGGTATTAATGATATGTACAACTTACTTCTTGGATGTTGTAATATTAATGCCAACTGCTTTAATTTCACAATTGGTCATAGTTTATGAACAATTACATTTTAGCTCTGTGCTATGAGAAAATATATAAAACTTCAAACTTGTAGTTTATCTGAGGGTCAGGCATTTTATAAAGTAAATAAAATAAGACAAGTAATTTTCTCTGCAAATTAGAGGAGACCCATTCACAACAAAATTACGTGGACATTTTCCGACACTTTCTGTTTCGTTTTTCTTTAACTAGTTTATCAATGTCAGGACGTAATATCTGGGAAATTTGTAATCGAAGACTGCATGTTAGATTGTGATGACAAAGTACTTCGGGGTTTGGACTTAGCTAATTTCATAACATATGTCGAGCCAAACATACACAATGTCCGTGCGGCAAGTGAATACAGCCTCGGAAATCTGGTTTGGTCGACTTGCTTGTAAAAATCAGCCAAGTCTTTCTTGTATGTATATTTCTCCTTCAATAAATCGTTGCATTGTAAATTTAACAGTTCTATTATGTACGTGGCAGCTACATTGTTGTCATCGAGTGCGCTAGACCTGACTGAAACCTCAGATTCTGTACTCACAGCGCTATTTATATAGGCAACTTGGTACTACAAGGCACTTGCCTACGTCACACGCACTGTAGATCTCGCTCCCAACTGAAATACGTCACAACTCTCCAAGCGGCCTTCCTCTTCGCTAGACTGTCTATTTACAAATTCCTGCAATAACCACATTTCAACAACCACGGTGCCCAAAACTAATCCATTAGATACGCGAGGATGTCCAGTGTAAGCACTATATAACTATGAGCCGCTACTGCCAGGATCTAACAATCACCGCAGGTAAGGAAATGGTGCCTTTCACTTCGAAGTAGAATCTACGAAACTCCATTCTTGATCTCCTTGAAACGTGAAACAGTGTCATCTTTCGCGCGGTATATATGAACAGCCACTTCTAGCACCCAACAAACCCGGCAGAAAGGTACCGCGGGGTATGAACGAACAGCCAATATCAAAGCGAACCAAAGGTAATCTCTACCGCGCGGTAAATACGAGCCGCCACTGCTGGCCTCCAACAAACACACCAGACAGGTACCGGGGGTATGAACGAACCGCCACTGACAAAGCGAACCAAAGATCATCTCTACCACGCGGTGTGTACGAGCCGCCACTGCTGGCCTCCAACAAACACGCCAGACAGGTATCATGGGGTAAGAACGAACCGCCACTGACAAAGCGAACCAAAGATCCTCTCTACCACGCGGTGTGTACGAACCGCCACTGTTGGCCTCCAACAAACACGCCAGAGAGGTGTCATGGGGTAAGAACGAACCGCCACTGACAAAGCGAACCAAAGATCATCTCTACCACGCGGTATGTACGAGCCGCCACTGCTGGCCTCCAACAAACACGCCAGAGGGGTATCATGGGGTATGAACGAAGCGCCAATGACAAACACGCGAACCAAAGGTCATCTCTACCACGTGGTATGTACGAACCGCCACTGTTGGCCTCCAACAAATACGCCAGACAGGTACCGGGGTATGAACGAATCGCCACTGACAAACAAGCGAATCTAAGGTCATCTCTACCACGCGGTATGTACGAGCCGCCACTGTTGGCCTCCAACAAACACGCCAGACAGGTACCGGGGTATGAACGAATCGCCATTGACAAACAAGCGAACCAAAGGTCATCTCTACCACGCGGTATGTACCAGCCGCCACTGCTGGCCTCCAACAAACAAGGAAACAATGCCGGTCACCTCACGCCATGCAACAAGTGGGCCGCCATATTTCATGGTCCCGCCACCGATACACGTATTAGCCTTCCTGTTAGCACACGCGCCCTCCCATCAAACCCAATTACCGTAGGTATTTTTCATTTTTAATATACGAGGGGAGCCCGCCCGCCAAACAACCTCTCTATTTAGTGCGTTAGCAGCCATCTTTGTGCAAAGTTAATGTCTGCTAACACATTTATCAGATTTGAAAACAACTAGGTCACGGCAACTCCACCGCTCGAACAGGGGATACCGCGTCCTCCGCCCGCGTGCTACAAGAGATCGGAACCTCAGCTGTAGACTGGATTAAAATCCTTCGTTACATGTATCATCAAGTTAACACAGAACAGATAACGTCGTTGAAATTCTATTCTTCACTTAACAGCAGAGAAACAAAAGAATGGTGATTTAATAGTTAATAATGCATTAGAAAATTCTGTCAAGTAATAGGAAGAGAGGCTAATTCAAAATAAGGAAGTTACTTAAAAATCACATTTTATGAAGATTTACACAAAATGTTCAACTTTGTCTTACGGTTTATCATTTATACACTCTTTTGTCATTCAGTATATTTAGCTTTCTTATACCCTTTCACAATGATAATGAAATTGTCCACTCTTTCATGACCAAGGGGCAAAATGCAAATAGCTATAACAGAAAATGCACCTCATTGGACATTTTGAATGGTAGAAAACAAAAGATCATATTATTCGACCAACAATTTCCCTAGAGTCAAAGGAAGCTTGAAGCCTACATCTTCATTTCGAATAAATTTTCACATTTGATGAGATCAGCATTTTTTGTATATAATTTACAGTTTATCAGTTATACCAAAGTCATTCAGAATGAAAAAGACTTGAACATTTACAGAATATTCAAATATCTCGAGTAAATAGCAAAGACCTTTCTAGAGATATACATAGGTGGTCTGTTTCCGGCCCAATAAAAATACAAGACCTTATTTCATATTTCTTTATTCAACATAGTCTCCTTGTAACTCTATACACTTCTCCCAGCGATGTTCTCATCTCTGTAACACGTCCAAATAGTACTCGGCGTTTCTCAATATACTCTCCTTGTAACTCTACACACTTCTCCCAGCAATGTTCTCATCTCTGTAACCCGTCCAAATAGTACTCGGCGTTTCTCAATATACTCTCCTTGTAACTCTACACACTTCTCCCAGCAATGTTCTCATCTCTGTAACCCGTCCAAATAGTACTCGGCGTTTTTCAACATAGTCTCCTTGTAACTCTACACACTTCTCCCAGCGATGTTCTCATCTCTGTAACACGTCCAAATAGTACTCGGCGTTTTTCAACATAGTCTCCTTGTAACTCTACACACTTCTCCCAGCGATGTTCCCATCTCTGTAACCCGTCCAAATAGTACTCGGCGTTTCTCAATATACTCTCCTTGTAACTCTACACACTTTTCCCAGTGATGCTCCCATCTCTGTAGCCCCTCCAAATAGTACTCGGCGTTTTTCAACATAATCTCCTTGTAACTCTACACACTTCTCCCAGCGATGCTCCCATCTCTGTAGCCCCTCCAAATAGTACTCGGCATTTTTCAACATAATCTCCTAGTAACTCTACACACTTCTCCCAGCGATGCTCCCATCTCTGTAGCCCCTTCAAATAGTACTCGGCTTTTTTCAACATAGTCTCCTTGTAACTCTACACACTTTTCCCAGCGATGCTCCCATCTCTGTAGCCCCTCCAAATAGTACTCGGCGTTTTTCAACATAATCTCCTAGTAACTCTACACACTTCTCCCAGCGATGCTCCCATCTCTGTAGCCCCTTCAAATAGTACTCGGCATTTTTCAACATAATCTCCTTGTAACTCTACACACTTCTCCCAGCGATGCTCCCATCTCTGTAACGCGTCCAAATAGTACTCGGCGTTTTTCAACATAGTCTCCTTCTAACTCTACACACTTCTCCCAGTGGTGTTCCCATCTCTGCAACCCATCTAAATGATACTCGGCGTTTTTCTCTGTAAAATAATTGTTCACGAAGATGACTGCCTCTTCATTCGACGAAAATCTCTGTCCTCCGAGCGCAATTTTCAGATGAGGGAACAAGAGGAAGTCGCTTGGGGCTACATATAGTGAGTCAAGCAGTTCAAACCGTAATTCGTAGGTGTTCGCCATTGCAACGGCTGAGGGGTGACATGGAGAAGCAGGATTTTCTTGTTCTTCAAATGTGGCCGTTTTTTCGCAAGTTGTGCCATCAGCTTGTCAAGTAATGATGCGTAGTATGCTCATGTAATGGTTTTCCCTTTTTTAAGATAATCGATTAAAATAACTGCATGACTATCCCAAAAAACAGTAGCCACCACTTTCCCAGCCGAAAAATAGAGTTTTTGTTTTTTTAGTAGCCGGTTTCCCCTTTGCAATCCACTGTTTGGACTGTATTTTTGTTTTGGGAGAATAATGGTGTATCCAAGTTTCATCTACAGTAATTAATCGGCGTCAAATCTCGGATTTATTGCGCCTAAACTGCGCCAACAGAGCGTTGGAAATGTTTATTCGATCACGTTTTTGGTCTAACGTGAGCAAACGCGACAGCCAACGTACGGACAACTTTCTTATGTCTAAATGTTGATTTAATATGTGACAAAGACGTTCTTTTCACATGTTCATAGCCTCTGCTATCTCTCTCACTTTAATTCGGCGGTCGTCTAGCACCATTTGGAGAAATTTGGCGATGTTTTCGTCGATAGTTGCAGTTTTTGGACGTCCCGAACGTTCATCGTCTCCCAAGCTTTTACGGCCACGTTTAAATTCACCTGACCAAAATTTCACTGTGGTAAATGATGATGCAGAGTCCCCATAAACAGAATCCAACTCATCTTCGATTTGCATAGGCGTATTGCCTTTCAAAAAAAAAAAAAAAAATATTTAATGACAGTTCGATACTCGATTTTGTCCATTTTCATAAAAACACTCGCATCAACTCATTCAAACGACTGTTACATAAGAACTGAGCGTCCAAATGTCTGAAACTGTGAAGAGATGAACAACGAAATTCGTTAGCTTTTATTTATGAGTGTTGCCATGTTCATGTTGAGGTCGGAAACATTATAGACGACCCTCGGATTGTCTCAGGAGTTCTTCTCTTTGCATAACCAACAGGGAATAAGTGAGTGATTTCTCAATTAAGAATAGTGTAGATAATACTAAACTATTTTAATCGACTCTAAAGAATATTAAAGAAATGGTTAATGCCACAAAGTGTGATTGTGTTTTAAGAATCTACAGTTGTAGGCAATTGTACTTCTGCTTCTATAGCTGGCAATCAAATGGCAGAGAGACCTTAGTGCTAGGCAACTGCACACTTCTTCAAGAGCCGTCTACTGTATTCGTGTTTAATATTGTTTTACACTTAAGATGGAGCATTGGATTGTGGTATTAAATGACCGAAGTTCGATTCCCGTGCTCGGTCTACCTGACCCACGGGTTCTTTCGGTGTTTTTCCCGGATAACCAAGTGAATGCTGGATAGACTGTCACACGAAAAATGCAATGTCATGGCCGGGTCCTGAACCACGGATCTCCAGGTTACCGTCCAGTCGCTCTAACCCATTGAGCTACCGTGGTCAACCGTCCTGACATTAAATTCTCCATTTGACTCATATATTTCCCAGGTAGACCACTAGGGGCTCTCGCATTCGAGATAACACCGTTTGTGGCGACTTATTATCGTAAGTACTTGAGTCCCAGGCTTCATCATTTAACTCTTATTATTTTAGTTAATTGATGGAAATTAATCATTTCTTCACACTAGCCGTATATAGGCTAAGATCTTTGGTAGATAGAGTCAACATGAAAAATTGATTAATTAGCTAAGGAATAGTTGATTTTGTTAAACTTACTAAGTTTTGTCAAGATACATTTTTTTCTTTAAAGTTTGGTATAAATATGTTGATGACATTTTTGCAACTGTTTCTGATAAACAGATAAATGATGCTTTAAAATCACTAAATTTACAAGATAAAACTATAAAATTCACATTAGAAACTGAAATTAATGGATTTCTTCCTTTTCTAGATCTAAAGATAATAAGAAATAATAATAAATTAAGCTTTGGTGTTTATACGAAGTCTACTCATACTGATAATTACATAAAAAATAAAAGTTTCAACCCTTTTTCACATACATTTGCTGTATTTAATAAATATGCCCCTGAATAAAGATGAATTTAATAAAGAATATAAAGATGTTACTAATATTGCTTTAATTAATGGTTTTAATAAAAATTGAAAGACTTAAATATCAAAAAACTGTTAACGATATTTCTACCCTTAAAAAAAGAAAGACGATTATAACTTTTTAAAAATTTACTTACATTCCTTGGATTAATGACCATTTTCAAAACAATTTTAGAGTTTGGTATAACTTTAGTTCCTCAAAATAAATATAGTATCAAGAACTTAATATATCTCTAAAAAAAATTGCTAACAAAATAATCTGGCATTTATCAGTTTGTTTCTATTGTGTTAAAGTTTATATTGGAAAGACAAAACGTAATCTTGAAACCAGAACAAAAGAACAGCCGTAGCAGATCATTTTTGGTCATTTAACCATGAAATAAATCCAGAAGTTAAATTATTAAAACAAGTAATTGATTCCATAGATTTGATGGTTTGGGAAAAATTATTAATTAGAAAAATAAACATCGCGTAATGAATTCTGAAATATCAGCAGTCGATTCTGTTTGTAAGTTTATTTTATTTTCAGATTTTGGTAGTGCTGGTAAAAACATAGTGACATCTAATGATAGTAACCTTGACAACAAAGGTTATTTGAGCTGATGTGAATGAATATTCAGGAAATCGCGATCCTCGTCAATTAATAAGACAATTTTCATCATTTCCTTAAAAGATAAGTGAATTTTTATGCTAAGAATTATTATATTTATATAGTATTTCTTGCTTCACTGTAGTTAGCTTCATATTCTATGTATATAAGGAATTGCTCAACCTGAGACGTCGGATCTAAGCAAAAGCTCAGAGTGAGACGACTGCAAGACCATTCTCGAGGACAGGACGCAGCATCTGCTGGTGCCGAATCGCATCATCATTCCATTCGAAGGCTCACGCAAGACCCTAACCTCTGCACTGTCATGACTCCTTGGATCGGCCTCCTTAAGTCTCCTTTCGCCTCATCCTTCCTCTCTCGATGCCCACTTAGGGCTTAGGTGCAATAAACCACCGAAGAAAACCTAATCCTAAATGACCAACCTTCATTCTCTTGTCTCGCCGACATTGTTACGCCAGTGTTTTAACAATTTATGTAAGCAAATAAATATCCTTTTATAGGACCCGCCGGATTTTAAAATGAAATAACAGTGTTGTACAACATAGAGTATCAATTGTTTATGTCAGTGTGTGTGTGGGCGGAAGTTTTATCCATAAATACACAGTTGACATGGTTTATGGTTATGTCGCCATTGTAATTTGGTTACGAATCATCACGATCGCTAATAAAGATGTATATTCACTGACATTTCCACGTGTTCCATGCAACATTAAATCTATATCAACAGTTGAAGGTTATGAAGGCATTCTTCCATATCGAGCTTTTAATGTCTCGTGAACAGAAAAGAAAAAAAAAAAATATCTGCGTGTTTCTGAACAGCGTAACAGCTTACATCGAACATTTTTAAAAGCTATTTAATCACTCCAAAATGCCTCCGCTTTTGCTTAGAATACCATGTTTTGGACTTATAAGAATCGTTAATTTTCTAGGAATATCCTAAGAAGCCCTATTCATTCTGAACGACTTTCTTATACCAGATAAATTGCAATAGACAAAATGAAACTCTTGATAAAGTTATAGAGCTTATGTCAAATGCATATTTGTAAAGTATTCCTCTCCATTTGCCTTTATTTTCCAACACTTATGCTTCTTTCAAAAAAAGAAGTTGTTATTCATTTTTTATCTCTTGGACATACAAATAGAACGTAATGTCAAAGACCGTCAACTGCTGTATCCTCATATTCTTACAATAAAATTAACAATAATGTTTATCCTGAAACAGATAGAGGAATAAGTGTTTGTACAAGAGCAGAGAAAGTTATGTGTGCCTTAGAGGGAGTGGTTTGAGGTTAAACGTTGACGAATGTCCCGGCTTCAAACCTCGTTAGTGCTGTTGAACGGACATATTTACGTCCTCTCTGGCGGCTAAAGTGCCCTATAACAATTTTATTGCGGGATTCCTTTGTGATGCCGCACAAGGCGATTTCTTTATCCCGATATTACCATATAAGGTATACAGAAAACAAGTAAGTCACGGGAATAGCAGCGAACGTGAACGGAATGGCCGGCAGGTTATTGTGTTTGGAATCTCAATTGAAGTACAAATTTATTGTCTGTCGCGTCTTCTTCGTGCATCAGTTCTGTTTCAGACCTTGTTATGACACCTGTAGGAAAATATTTAGTTCCATGTTGCTGCGGAGAATGTTAAATTGGTCGAGACACCACGGAGAAATGGGATATGCTGCCGAGAGACGTGTTGAGGGGAAAAACCAACTTTCTACAACATGACCACGAACAGAAGGATGTGCTCTTAGATGCGCTAATGTTATTTAATCGACATCGCTCGATACTTTTTCGATACTTCTGTAGTCCTCAATTCGGATTAATGGGCCTTTGAAACACAATCTAAGTCTGCACTGGACTACGCTATGGAGGGGATTTGGCACGCAGTTCCAAACTTGGTCTGTTGTACCTATGGCAGCCAGTGCGGCATCTCCGGAAGTATGATGGAGAGGGGACAGGGGGTGGCCGATCCAAAGAGTCATGACAGTGTCTACAACTGCCCAGTTGGAAACTTACCACACCCCAAAACCATTGTTGGGAAACCGCCACAACAGGTCAGTCCAGCTACCGGAGACCGTGGTACCGGAGGAAGTGTTTACCAGGAACTGGGATTCCACTACGGAGGGGATTCGGTAAGTAGGACACCATGTTGGGCCCATTGTTCCTACGCCCACAAGTGGGGCACCCCATGGAGGAAGGATGAGGCGAAGGGGACAGAAGGCAGCCAACCCAAGGAGCCACGACAGCTCAGACGGCAGGATCCTTACAGTTTAATTGGATAGAGACTTCCCCCGAAAGGACAGCACAACGAACTCGCTCCCCTCCTGCGGGACAACAACCAGCCCGGCAGCCGAGCCCTAGTGATACCAAGGCAGGCGATCCGAGCCATAAAGGTCTCTACAGTTTACTTGGATAGAGACTTCCCCCGAGAGGCCAGGACAACGAGCTCGCTCCCTCACAGCGGGACGACAACCAGCCCGGCAGCCGAGCCCTAGTGATACCAAGGCAGGCGATCCGAGCCATAAAGGTCTCTACAGTTTACTTGGATAGAGACTTCCCCCGAGAGGCCAGGACAACGAGCTCGCTCCCTCACAGCGGGACGACAACCAGCCCGGCAGCCGAGCCCTAATGGTACCACGGCAGGCGATCCGAGCCATAAAGGTCTCTACAGTTCACTTGGATAGAGACTTCCCCCGAGAGGCCAGGACAACCAGCTCGCTCCCTCACAGCGGGACAGCAACGAGCCCAGCAGCCAAGCCCTAATGGTACCAAGGCAGGCGATCCGAGCCACAAAGGTCTCTATAGTTTACTTGGATAAAGACTTCCCCCGACAGGCCAGGACAACGAACTCACTCCGTCACAACTGGACGGCAACGAGCCCAGCAGCAGAGCCCTAATGGTACCACGGCAGGCGATCCGAGCCATAAAGGTCTCTACAGTTCACTTGGATAGAGACTTCCCCCGAGAGGCCAGGACAACCAGCTCGCTCCCTCACAGCGGGACAGCAACCAGCCCAGCAGCCGAGCCCTAATGGTACCAAGGCAGGCGATCCGAGCCACAAAGGTCTCTATAGTTTACTTGGATAAAGACTTCCCCCGACAGGCCAGGACAACGAACTCACTCCGTCACAACTGGACGGCAACGAGCCCAGCAGCAGAGCCCTAATGGTACCAAGGCAGGCGGTCCGAGCCATAAAGATCCCTACAGTTTACTTGGATAGAGACTTCCCCCGGCAGGCCAGGACAATGAACTCGCTCCCTCACAGCGGGACAGCAACGAGCCCAGCAGCCGAGCCCTAATGGTACCAAGGCAGGCGATCCGAGCCACAAAGGTCTCTATAGTTTACTTGGATAAAGACTTCCCCCGACAGGCCAGGACAACGAACTCACTCCGTCACAGCGGGACAGCAGCGAGCCCAGCAGCCGAGCCCTAATGGTACCAAGGCAGGCGATCCGAGCCACAAAGGTCTCTATAGTTTACTTGGATAAAGACTTCCCCCGGCAGGCCAGGACAATGAACTCGCTCCCTCACAGCGGGACAGCAACGAGCCAGCAGCCGAGCCCTAATGGTACCAAGGCAGGCGATCCGAGCCACAAAGGTATCTATAGTTTACTTGGATAAAGACTTCCCCCGGCAGGCCAGGACAATGAACTCGCTCCCTCACAGCGGGACAGCAACGAGCCCAGCAGCCGAGCCCTAATGGTACCAAGGCAGGCGATCCGAGCCACAAAGGTCTCTATAGTTTACTTGGATAAAGACTTCCCCCGACAGGCCAGGACAACGAACTCACTCCGTCACAACTGGACGGCAACGAGCCCAGCAGCAGAGCCCTAATGGTACCAAGGCAGGCGGTCCGAGCCATAAAGATCCCTACAGTTTACTTGGATAGAGACTTCCCCCGACAGGCCAGGACAACGAACTCGCTCCCCTACAGCGGGACGACAACGAGCCCAGCAGCAGAGCCCTAATGGTACCAAGACAGGCGATCAGAGCCCCAAAGGTCCCTACAGTTTACTTGGATAGAGACTTCCCCCGACAGGCCAGGACAACGAACTCGCTCCCTCACAGCGGGACGACAACGAGCCCAGCAGCCGAGCCCTAATGGTACCAAGACAGGCGATTAGAGCCCCAAAGGTCCCTACAGTTTACTTGGATAGAGACTTCCCCCGACAGGCCAGGACAACGAACTCGCTTCCTCACAGCGGGACGACAACGAGCCCAGCAGCCGAGCCCTAATGGTACCAAGGCAGGCGATCCGAGCCCCAAAGGTCTCTACAGTTTACTTGGATAGAGACTTCCCCCGAGAGCCCAGGATCCGAGCCACAAAGATCCCTGGCTGGCGGTCCCGAAATGGTCCCAGCAGAGGAGCGGAGGCCAACAGTCGACCTACCGGAGGAGAAAGTAGTTTACAAAGAGCATAGCTAGTAGAAGGTGTGCTAGATCACCAGGCGCCCCTTGGGGACAGCTCGGTAACTCCCCTGGTCTTTAAAGGGGGGTTACCGACGGATGCCTGTGTAGACCCTACTCGTAATGCCACCCTACTCTTGTTTTCTTGTTTAATTTACGCCCTCCAAAGTTAAGTCATACCGGACGATGAACGTAATTAGTGAATTGATTCTCAAATGAGCCCAAGGTCCATAGATCTGAGTTACCCGACATTCGTCGTTCATAATAAGGGGAAGCGACCGAGAAAACCTTATTCAGGTAACTCTCCCTGATCGAGATTAGAACTCGAGAACTCTTGAACGTCAGGCAGACACGCTACCATGTACGCTACCGACGCCGATGACAACCACCAGACCGGGTTCGGAGAGCGGGTTCGGAGACCGGAGACCATCCTATTGTAGGAGGAAATGTTAAGCAGGAGCATATCATCTAGCCATGCACCGCCGAGACTATCACCGACACTTCTACCCTGAAAGATACCACCAGATGAGAGATGACAGGAAATGATAATGGAGATGTAATGGATGGACTGGAAATTAATCTACTATAAATATAACTTGAAGCATGAAGCTAGAAGCCCCGAAAAATGGTTACAAATTTAACGAAAGCGAGATAAAATTTAACACTTAACAAAGCCAATAAAATCATCATGCGCACTGAAATAACAGCTAAGCGGTGCAACAATAAACTGACACCACAGCATTCGAGTGTTCCGTGATACTGAGAGCTGTTTATCGTATGCTAACTAAGATGTTATTTATTGGATACCAAAGCACAAACTCCTATTATGCTGGCTAAAGGTATTGATGAAGGTTTTTGCCCTCCTCGATTGCCTAGATGGTAGCGTCTCTGCCTCAGGTTCAAGAGATCTCGAGTTCGAATCTCAGCCAGGGCAAGGATATGGTTTTTTCCGGGGTTTCTCTTATCCTGAAAGAAGAATGTCAGGTAACTGTAAGCTCTATGGACCCCAGATACATTTGAGCATCATTTCACCCATTTCATTCAATGGCCGATATAACTTAACGTTGGAAAACTAAAATTTAAAAAAAGTCTTAACTTCTAGGAAGCTACTCTCAGACATTACATTAACATGAAAATGTTGTCCCTCAGGGCTTAAGAATGTATTCCGAAATGCCCGACAGTTAAAAAACAAATACAAACAATACCTCACTGAAAGCCACCCGGATTTAGAGGCTACACTATTCCCATTGCCTGTACTGACACGCTGGTCTAGCTGCTTTAATTCAGTAGTTTACATTGCTAGCTATTTTGATGCAAATATCCCATTCTTTTCTAAAACAAAAGCTTACAGTTCCTGCGAAAAATTTGTTAAATGATTATTTTTGCGATCCAAAGTGCTGCAATATTGTAAAGGTACAGGCAATATTTGTTTCTGAAAATTGCAGATTGATAACAGATCCCATATTAGAATTTCAATTAAAAAAACTGTGGATCATCTTATTTTATCTCGAAGTAACTCGCTGAGAACCAAATGTGAAATATTAGAGTGGTAACTTTCGAAACAAAGTGCATTTCCTTAGGGGAGGGGGATCCGTCCCCTTCAGCTCCTTTAGTGCGAGCGCTGCGGAAGCTTAGCACTCATGGTACCTCTGATGATACTAGACGAACCTCGGGCCGAACTGCCGAGCCTCTCCCGTAAGGGAGCTGTTCGGATTGGGTTGGACTCGAAGGGGCAGTGTACTCCCGACACCCACGGGGAATTTGGTACCTGCAGCCAGGCTACGGCCGCCTGGATGGGACAAAGGGTTGCCTAAGAAGTCCCAGGTACTAGCCTGCAGAGCAAGTAGAAGGTGTGGTATATCACCAGGCGGCCCTACGGAGGTTTTCAGAAGTCTTCCCTGCGGGGTTGACGTGCGTAAGTGGCGTATCCACTTCCATCCCGTCTTGACGTTGTTGTCAACAAGGGGGGGGGGGTTAAGAAATCAGGTATGGAAAGTCCCCCGTAGTTATCCATCGCTCCCGGGACTTTTCGGTATATCCTCTGCACTTAACTCTGGATCCCAGCGTTAGAGAAGCAATAGAAGAGAATCTAAAAGTTTACTGCCGTTTGACTTTGTCTAAATTGAACTCCATTGCGGCATAAAAAACTGATGATGTAATAACCATAAAAGCTTTAGATCATTTGTTTCAGCCTTCTAGGCTAGTTACTAAAACAAGTATAGGCGATTTAAATCATGTAATGGCAGCATTTAATCAACTAAATGCATTTAAAACCAGTGGTATCACTTGTGATTCTGATTTGATTCTCTATTACAAAGAGCTTTGGGATATTGTTGAACAGCAAAGCCATGTTGATAATGATAACAGATTAGATGTAGTAACAGCACTCTTGGCATTGAAGGCAAACGCTGACAGTGAGAGTTTTCTCTACGTATAACTTAGTTGTGACAGACAAAAGAACAAATACGAAAAGCGAAAATATCATAACTTGTTCTATGCTGCAGTTTGGCGATGTCTGATTTGTGATATTTGATTTTATTCATGTCACCTGTTACTTTTCATTTGAGCCATGCCATTACTCAATAATTCTTCCCCGACAATTTCCTCGAAATTAATGCGAATTTATGGCAAAATATTCACCAAAAACACCACCAATTAAAATTATTAATGCTAATTTCATAAATAATTGTCACCACAAAATCTTGCCTCTGGTCATCACCATGGATACAGTCCTGACCTAGCACCTTGTGATTTGTTTTTGTTTCAAACAAATGAAGATAAAATAGCAAATCATCTTTTCGTTATCAGACAAAACAGTGGAACGTCATATATAAATGTCTCAGAGTGACAGCACTCTCGTAAAGATTGGTTTCAGTGAGTAATTTTATAATATTATTTGAGTTACTTAAAATGAACCTGTTAGATATTTTTTTCCGAACGTTCAATGTTCAAATGGCGGCGACAAACTGCGACGCACGACCACAATGGACAAGAAGTAACTTGGTATGCATGCCGACAATGACCTTGAAGTTAACAGAAGTGCACGTGGGTTCGGCTATGTGCCGGGACTTCTAAACAGGAGTCACAACCAATAGGATCATGTGTCCTGCCTATTCATTCCTTAATCGTTTCGCAGCGTCACGAATCAAGCACTACACCTTGGGTCAACGACATTCAAGAGTACCGAATTTGTGAACACCGCTCCAACGTTTACTCGCCACTTTTTAGTCATCCCAGCCAATTTGTAGTGCATGAACTTCACTACTGGCGCTGCAAGCCTTCTCCACTCTTGCACAAACTATTCTTCCAAACGCTTGTTCCTCTATCTACTTCAAGATAAAACATTATCTTATTGCTAATTTTCTTGTAGCAATTTGGGAATACAGTAGACTTTAAGTGATAGTCAAATGTTTTAAAACTGGTTGTCTAGATGACGGTCTTTGACATTACGTTCTATTTGTATGTTCAAGAGATAAAAAATGAATAACGACAAGGGAATATGGGAATACAGTAGACTTTAAGTGATAGTCAAATGTTTTAAAACTGGTTGTCTAGATGACGGTCTTTGACATTACGTTCTATTTGTATGTCCAAGAGATAAAAAATGAATAACGACAAGGGAATATGGGAATACAGTAGACTTTAAGTGATAGTAAAATGTTTTAAAACTGGTTGTCTAGGTGACGGTCTATGACATTACGTTCTATTTGTATGTCCAAGAGATAAAAAAATGAATAACGACAAGGGAATATGGGAATACAGTAGACTTTAAGTTATAGTCAAATGTTTTAAAACTGGTTGTCTAGGTGACGGACTTTGACATTACGTTCTATTTGTGTGTCCAAGAGATAAAAAATGAATAACGACAAGGGAATATGGGAATACAGTAGACTTTAAGTGATAGTCAAATGTTTATAACTGGTTGTCTAGGTGACGGTCTATGACATTACGTTCTATTTGTATGTCCAAGAGATAAAAAATTAATAACGTCAAGGGAATTTGGGAATACAGTAGACTTTAAGTGATAGTCAAATGTTTTAAAACTGTTTGTCTAGGTGACGGTCTTTGACATTACGTTCTATTTGTATATCCAAGAGATAAAAATGAATAACGACAAGGGAATATGGGAATACAGTAGACTTAACATCGCTTACCAACCGGTTTTAAAAATCTTGACAATCATTTCCGGTGCTGTATTTTATATTTATTTATAGAGAAATGTGTAATAGAAGTTAATATAGATTACAGAGTTAACAGATGAAGTAGTCGCGTGAGAGTATCCGGACACGAGCGTCTATTATTGATTTGTGACACGGGTTTATTTATTAAGTGTCGTTGGGTTATGTTTTCAAGGCACTTAAAGGTAATAGCCGATTCCAGGAACAAGTGGAAAACGACACACATTAGCCTCTTGAAGGACGGGCAATTCACAGGAAAAGATTAGTGCTGCGGTTAAGGATGTCGTCATCCCGAAAGGTTTGTTTATACAATGGTCTGATTCATGTGTTTATGTGAGGCCTCTGCCCAGGATCCAAACACCACGTTTGTTTTGCATATCTTCCAGGGAACACTCCACCATAGACTGCGCTTCACATGGGACATTTTCCGAAAATTTTCTGTTTTACAAAAATTATTTTAATGACTTTGGTTAAATTTCCATATGCTTAAGTTATTTTCACAACAAAGGAAATCTATACGTTGAATTATAAGGGAACAGTCTAAAATTATCTGTATTTTGAATAACTTCTTAGAGCTTGAAAACCGTAATTAATGTCAAACACATTTTCCTATAATCTATCTCAAAACTAGTAAACATTTGGGTGCGAAGAGAGACAGAGACAGAGATATTGGGACACAACGGTAAGGTGTTGATTGGTTTAGCGAAGTTACTGGACGTTTTCTTTTATTTGCACACCAAACGTATAAGTACTCGCGTCAATGAGTAGCTGCAGCAGACTTCACTGAATATGACTCGGACATGAGTTGAAAAACGTTTTTGAAGGAAAGGAGAACATCGACCAGTCTGAGTACTCTTATAAATTAAGCTCATATTTATATCTGTTTTTTTTTTTGTTTTTTTTTTTTTTTTTGTTTTTTTGTTATAGCAGACATATATATATATATATATATTGTAAACCTGTCACATAAAATTGAAATATTTCAATTTGATCTCAATTCTTTTCTATCACTCGCAGCTTCCTCACAATGTAACTTCATTACAAATCAGAAAATTAGCAGAACATGTTCTAGGAATGAAAAATAAATTAGTGTTAGAATATGTACAAAGCTTTAATACGAGTGTAAACAAGAAAATATCTCTAGTACATAGTCTTATGTGTCCATTTTCTTATATTTCCTTTCTCTCTTCCCCTTAAACACTGTCTGTATTGCGAGAAGGTATGCTTGAGGCCTTTCTGTCACAACATTATTTATTGCTTCAGTCACTTTATAGCGTCCAGTGTCTCTCTTTTTGCGAGTAAGTGCCCCTCTATCTTGGAAATGTTTGATGTTTTAAAAGACATAAGGATACCAACATTAATAGACAACTTAATTAAGCATGAGAATGACAAAAATTTATGTCGTATCCTGATGAAACGTAAGACGTTTATGTTGTAAACAAAAGCACATCAATTTGACGTTACCTGGACACTTCTGACAACATTACGCTCCGAGGGACTTGTCTGAATGCTGTATAACGTTGTATAAACTCCTCTATGCAGCGGTTTACATTATATTTATATGTCGCACCAATTTTAATGTCGGTAGGAAAGTAGCATTCAACCTTGAAGACACGGTGCTCTGTGTTAATATCAAGGCGAAGCTGGTTGTATTAGTTATCGGAGCTACCACACTGAGAGCGCTGTAATTTGCTTACTGTTCCGCAAAAATTACCGCTTCTTCTCCGTAGAGGGCACTATGATTTCAAGATAGACTCAGCAGCCAACTATGACGTCGTTCTTGCTCAATCGGAGGCCGGGAAATAACCAATAAAAATGAACACCGTGTATATGCAATTTAAAATCAATAAGTTTTTCATCACGGAACAGGACGATGCCTCCGCCGTAATAAAGCACAATCCAGACAAACCTTTAAAAAGTGACGAGAGGCGAATGATCGCACATTGTTTTGCTTTGTTTAAAGTGAGAAACATGTAATCGTCTACAAAAAATTGAGAAAGAAACTGGTGATCTCCTTGGCGTTTCTGCAAGTTATGTAGAATGGAACAGCAAACATCCGGAACTTTAAGAACACCGGGAAAATCGCGTAAATGCAAACACCGCGTGGAGAAATACGATGATTTTACGAAAAGTGATATCCGCAGTAAAGTTCATGATTAGTTTTAAGAAATGAACCAACTGCTATATATACTGTTAGTGTTGCGAAACTTATGTACGTGCATGTACCGTCTAGCACGTAGCGAGTTGAGTCAGCTCCGCCTTGTTGTTTACAGCAGGATTTAACTAGTCTGAGACATATCTTCGTTGTTGGGTTGAATGTAACACTAGTTACACTTTTCTCAACAGGAGTGTCATTATTCACTTGTTTATTTGTTGGTCATTAAAGAGGGTCATGGTTGCTATGGTAATTTGCAAAACCGCTACATTACCCACGATTATTCGCCATCCCTAGATATTGCAAGGTGCGGACTCGGCACGGAGGTTCAAAGTTGGTATATTGTAAGAAGGATGAGGTGAGAGCAGACAGGGGGCGGTCCCAAGAAGTTAAGACAGTAAATACGGCAGGATCGGTACACTTTACTAAATGGAAACTTCCCGGTAGGCGTGAACAATCGAAACGGCCCCATTAGAACGTGTTTAGAGACCGGAGAGCGACCTGTCATGTAGCCAGTGGCGGTTACTGTTATTCAGGGGATGTAATTAACCTACCCAGCATTCACCTGAAGACCCGGGAAAATCCCCAAAAAGCAGCGATAGGCGATACTGAACATATCTGAAATGAAATGTGTAGTGTTTAACGCCCGCTTTTACTACATACGGCACCGCAGGCGATGACACTGATGGTACATGAGGTGAAGATGGAGCACCGGTGGAATGAGATGGCGGGGGAAACCTGAGGTCCCGGAGAAAACTCGCCCCAGCGCCGTGTTGTCCAACACAAATCTCACTTTGCGGTCGTCTGGGATCGAACCGACTTATGTCATGGACTCGCTGAATGTTGCATGGAGTCACTGCAGTCACCGGCCTGCCACTTCGCTTTTTCATCTGCCAATGGTGTTTGCCCTTCAGCTTCATTACAGCGAAGAACCCATCGTCAAACAGTGCTGACATCCACCGTTGCATCAACATACACATTTTTTAGCCTTTCGTGAATGCGAATTGGCGTTTAACCTTCCGCAGTCAAAAATTCAATCACAGAATGCTGTCTAATACGAATGTCAATGTCAGCCATTTTGCAAAAGGATGCAGTGCTGCCACCTGTTGACTTAGGAAGTTACTACTGCAGGGGATTGGAGAAAAAGGTTTGAGGAATTGCACCAAATTCAAAGTTTTCACATAACTTACTTAAGGAAAAAAAATATGAGGCATTACCGCCTCAGTAGCGTGTCTCCTTCACGTTCAAGAGGTCCCGAGTTCGAATCTTGGTCAGGGTGAGTTATATGGATAAGTTTTTTTTTTTCAGGGTTTTCACTGAAAGACGAATGTCGGGTAATTCTAAGTTCTTTGGACCCTGGGCTCATTTGAGCATCATTTCACCCATCCATTCATCGTCAGATATGACAACATTGGAGGACATAAATTACAACAAAAATAGCCATTATTACCGTAAGCAATTGTTTCAAATGCAATGCATCCAATACCAGCTTACACATTACAGGCAACTTATACATACAACTGGCACAAAAAACATTTGAACATTCCAATCAATAACACAATTGTGGCTAACCTCACAAAGAAGTAATTTGACTTCCAAAACTGCAAAGATTATATCATGAAAATACTTTATGTCTGTAGCATTTTATACAACTCCTAAGTCATTTTAGGACAAATAAGAGACACACAGATGTACCTTTAAAACATTCATAGCTTACAAACACGAGACAAACACAAACACATCACCTGTAAAATGAATGATCCGTAGCAGGAAGTTGCGCACGAGAGCCGAAGACATAACGTGACCGGCAGCTATGAAGTCCCAGGGCAGATTGATCCACAGAGATATATGTACACCGCGTGTGTAGGCGTTCTGTGGGTACTCCCACATACGACAGACAATTCATTGAAACCGGCACGGCTTAACCAATAACAGCAAATTTAGAAAGAGCATCACTTGCCATCACACCTTCTCTCACTGCTTTACCTTTCGCACATTTTACGTCATATTTATTTATTTCATCCCCCTACGACTTTTACATCTTTTCAACACTTTAATGCATATTAAATTACGCCTAGCTACCTACAGCGTTAAGACATTATGTTGACAAATGAAATGTAATGAAACATCTTCGATGACTTTTGTATGGCTGTTAAAGCGTAAGATATAAACACAGGTACGTTCAGATAGTAAGTTCTGTTGATAATAAAATTAAATTGTGTACAGATATAGAAAAATTATTTATTGCACAAAAGTCTTCAACTCTTACACTACTTTTCCACATAACTGCCGAAATTTTGCAGTCATTTGTCATAGTTTGTCATAGTTTTTGCACAAAGTTTTGTATACCTTCTTCATATAAGTTTGCCGCCTGTGTCTTAAACCAGTTGGAAACATTTTCTTTCAGCTCTTCGTCATTGTTGAAGTGCTGACCGCCAAGGTAAGATTTGAGATGCAAAAACAGACGAAAGTCGCCGGGAGCGAGGTCAGGACTGTATGGGGGGGGCTGGGGGGTGGTGAAACACGTCCCAGCCAAATCACTGTAGAATGTTTTTCGTCACATTTGTAGTGTCAGGTCGTGCGTTGTCGTGAAGAAACACAAAACCTTTTGACGGCCGATAAATTTCAATTGGTGTCACTTTCCTAGCATTCAGAAAACGAATCACAGATCTGATTTCAGAAGCGCTGGGATTTTCAATCAACACCGACATTGTAAACAAGCACAACAAAGCGTACCTGGCTGACAGCGATATCATAATGGCGCACGTTTCTTCTCCTTGATACAGAGCGTCCACCGCGCATGTGCGGAACTGCGATTGCAGCGCTGCAGCGGAGATAAATTGAAACAGAACTTACTTTCTGGACGTCCCTTGTATTATTACACAGCTCAGTCGGTAGAGCACCTGCCTGCCGTGCTAGAGTTCTAGGTTCAATTTCCGGCGCTGCGATTGGGGATTGTTCTCCGACCAAGATAATTCCAACCTTCCGCAGTGTCAGTAAGTATGAATGAGAGTGCAAATCTGTGCGTGATCTAACAATTAAAACACAACAAATACGAGTTAACACCTTCGATATGTTCCAAAGGAGAATGGCCACCGATATAACAACTACTGTTCAAGGCGGGCTATAAGTGGAACAAAACAATGTACATCTTAAAATACACAAAACATACTTTAAGAAAATATTCTCCCAGCAATTCCTGGTTATTAGACTGAATTTTCCAATACCTTTCTAAAATGGAAAATCGTTATACATTTTTTTTATCTCTTCGACATATAAATCGAACGTAATATCAAAGACCGTCATCTAGACAAATAGTTTTGAAACATTTGACTATCACTTAAAGTCTACTGTATTCCCATATTCCCTTGTCGTTATTCATTTTTTATCTCTTGGACATACAAATAGAACGTAATGTCAAAGACCGTCACCTAGACAACCAGTTTTAAAACATTTGACTATCACTTAAAGTCTACTGTATTCCCATATTCCCTTGTCGTTATTCATTTTTTATCTCTTGGACATACAAATAGAACGTAATGTCAAAGACAGTCACCTAGACAACCAGTTTTAAAACATTTGACTATCAGTTAAAGTCTCCTGTATCCCCATTTTCCTCAATAAAATTTACAATAAGATGTTTCTTGAAGGAGACAGGGGAAAAAGTGTTTGTACAAAATTGAGCAGAGAAAGTGTGTATCAAAAGGAAAGGTCTGCCAACAAAAGGTATTGTGAGGCCAGGAGTAACGTCCTCAACGCCTACGCTCTCGGGGACGTGTGGGTGTATCTGAGGATCAATGACTACTCACTTCATTTGATAGCGGCCTTTAGTAGGATCTCTTACACTTTACCGTCTTACTAAGATAATTCAGAATGAAGAGGGCTGTTAGGTACAAACATTCGAAATTCTCTCAAAAGCTTTTCTGTCTGAGATTTCAGGATATTTTTTTTCGAAATCTTAGTGTCTCATCCTTTGACAAATTCTGTATTTAAATACCTAATTTGGTATCTAACCAACCGTCAAGTTGCCTGCTAGCTCAATTGATTAGAGCGTCGATGTGAATGCAGCAGTATCCGTAGTTCAAATCTCGGGTACGGCCAAATTCTTCTTTACCTCCACACAGAAAGATTTTTCATTAAAATTTCTCCATAGCAAGTTAACCCTGACATGCAAAAATGAACTTTCATGTATCTTTCTCTGCTTAAACCACCAAATAATGATGTTTTGACTTCAAAATGTATATTATGAAGTTTGATTAATATTCTGTGAATTCTCATTTTTTGGAAATGGGTTTCTACCATCTTCAAAGTGTGGTAAACAGAGATAGACAAAAACTTAAAAAATTACAGAGGGTTAGAGACATTACACTTTTTGCAGCAATTTTCTTCTGTCGCATATGTTTTGCCAAATAAGGAAGTGTGTGCAATTGAAAGCTATCAGAAGCATGTGTCAGGTGACACGTGGCAGTGTCTGCTTTTCTCTAGAAACAAAACTGATAGTACAGGAATGTGGCTACACAACTGCCGCCTTCTTATATCCACACAGATTGACTCAAATGAATAACTGAAACTACAGTAATCACAAAATACTAGTAGGAGATTAAATTAGAACGAAGGAAAAACTTCAAAAGATATCCACTGTACCTCAAATATTTGTGACATAGCTCCAGTTTCTCTAGTCACTACTCCTTTATGGATGGAGGTCAAGCAATAAATCAATTCGAAATATACAGAAAGTACGTTTTGGAAGTTTCTATTCATATCCTGATAGAATTTCAGACACTGCGATGAGTTAGGAGCTCTTCTCTTACCAACAAATTACATTGTCAGCCAGCGGCAGAACCACGCCCTGCCTAATTCGCTGCCAGCAGATAGAGTATAATTTACAAAGTTCCTTGAGGTTTGTTATTGAGAATGTAATTGGAGTGGGAAGAAAATTCTGTGCAAGGCTCGATTCCGGATATTGGCATTAGGATTTTGTCCCGCTGGGCTGCAATCACGCGGCTCCAGGTTGCGGAAATAACCACATCACACCTTCCAGTACTGCATCCCCACTCATGACGGGCGTTTGAGCACAGGGATAGCCCTTGGTCCGGTATCGCGCCGTTGTGTAGTGAAAAGCTTTTATGAAAGACTTTCTATTTCCTTCTAAAAGTTGTCCAACTGACTTTTGAAACGTTTAGGGAAGAAATAAATTATATGTAACACATTTTTGGATGGAGCGCATTTCATTTACCAGTTGTCATCACTGAGGACTTGCCAGTTGAGGAAACATCGCCTGGTTGTTTATACCTCAGAGCTGGACAATAGCCAAGCCAACGTGTGTGACAAGTCTAGGGAAAGGTCAGTCTACATTCCTTGTCAGGACAATACTACTGTCACTAGCAAGTCAATTAACGATCTGGGACTTTCCCTCAACTTAAACTTTGCACCAGTCATCTATTTTAGGTAACAGAACACTGCATTCCATTGCTATGAGGCTAGAAACCAAATGGGATTTTGAGTACAACGAAGTAAACTTTAAGGGCATTCTTGGGAAATATATCTTTTATAAGAGACATAATTTGGGGCTCTAATCTATTTGTTTTTCCATAAATAAGAAACCTATAGTTTTCTTCTTCACTTTCCATTATCCCATCCCTCTCTTTCTTGTTATTTGTGCAATATATTCTTTGCATTCCTTTCTCGGTCTTCCCCGTCACCTCCTTCCTTCTGATCTTGCTTCTTAGACTTGTTTTCTTTCGCTGTATCTCCATTTCAAATTTATTTTCTCTATATCATCCACTAGCAGGTCTATTTTTAGATTTTTCCTCGCAATTTTATTTCTAACTCTGTTTTTCCTTGATCTACCTTTCAAATATTTCATTTTTGAGGATGTAATTCCGCATTTTTATTTGTCTAGGAAATCCTCGTTTCTGAGCCATACAGTAAAGTGGCTAAATATAGTGCGACCCATATAAACCTGAACCATTTCAATATAGCTTTTTAATTTACGTCCTCCAACGTTAAGTCATATCGTACGATAAATGAAATCGGTGAAATGATGCTCAAATGAGTCCGGGGTCCATGGAGCTTAGAGTTACCCGACATTCATCTTTTAGGATAAGGGAAACCCCCGAAAAAAAGCTTATCCAGGTAATTCACCCTGAAACTTCAATAGCCCATAACTTTTGGATCAATAATAGGACACACGTACAACTTTGGGAGAATATAATACACAATTAGGAGATTACATCAAAGGGAAAATGTTGGAAGTGTCCTCCACCAGCATCTATAGATGTTTGTACTCGTCTCACCATATTCTCTCAAGTTTTACGGAGAGTATCCTCGCCATTCATATGGCGGCCGTGCCGTGGCTCAGTGGTTAGACCGCTTGGCTCTCAGCAAGGCGGCCCGGGTTCAATCCCAGGCGACCGCAAAGTGAGATTTGTGGTGGACAACACGGCGCTGGGGCGGGTATTCTCTGGGACCTCCGGTTTCCCCCGCCATCTCATTCCACCGGTGCTCCATCTTCATCTCATGTACCATCAGTGTCACCGCCTGCGGTGCCGTATGTAGTGAAAGCGGGCGTTAAACACTACACATTTCATTTCGCCATTCATTTCCTCACACTAGTCGTATATAGGCTAAGGATTTTGATAGAGTCAACATGAAAAACTCAATGCCATGGCCGGTATTTGAACCACGGATCTCCTGGTTTCCGTCCAGCACTCTTATCCTTTGAGCTACCATGGCCAACTTGCCGGGGAAATATATGAGTCAAATGGAGAAGTTAATGTCATGACGGCAAGTTGGGCTTGGTAGCTCAAAGGGTAAGAGCGCTGGACGGAAACCAGGAGATCCGTGGTTCAAATGCCGGCCATGGCACTGAATTTTTCATGTTGACTCTATTATTTGCCTTATTTACTCTGTTGGTTATTTTATTATTTATTAAGTTGTCAGTGGATATTACTGTGCCAATCTTCATTACGTCACTTTTATTTGTATTAATTTCCATTCCTCTTTCTTCAAACGTTCATAACCATCCTGTTACCCCATGTAGATCTTGAACATAGCAGCATATTTTCAGAGTAAACCAGTGACTAAAGGCCACCCGGGTATTGGCGGGAAAACCATAATCAGACATGTTTGGAAGGAAGTCTCCAACACAAATGCCCAGACTAAGAGGGAGGTGGGTTTGACAGTCTGACATTTCAATGATCCCATAGCGAATCGCCTTACAAAACAATTGACTATCCCTTTACGCTACAACGAGAAGTGTATGGCAGTTGATCGAGAAGTATTTCCAACGAGGTGCGTGATCATATCCCAGTTGAACCTCATACCAGAGCTATTTCTCACCTCGCTTGTAAAACAAACACGCCGCGGTGAATAAAAACAGCGACGCAGACAAGAAAATAAATGCCTGTCCGGTAACGCCCACCTCGACTACCGCAGACTCCCACGTTCAGCGCCTAACTCGATTTGGAAAATGAGTAATGCTGTTAGTCCCCTCACTCGCGTCATCCTTCTAATGTTGGTACTTTACAAACTCTTGTTTCTTTTATTTTCTTTATAATTTACTTAATTTCCTCTAAAGCTAAGCCATATGGGACGAAAAGATGAGTCCAGGATACATAGAGCTTAGAATTATCAGACATTCATCCTCTAGGAAAAAGGAAAACCTCATCATCCTGACCCAGTGTAGAACTAGGAACCTCTTGAACGTGGCACTACCACCACGCTACAGAGAAGAGTCAATGTCCTCCAACGTTAAGTCATATCGGACGATGAATGCAATGCTCAAATTAGTACAGGGTACATAGAGCTTAGAGTTACCAGACATTCATCTTCAGGAGAAGGGAAAACCTTATCACCCTGACCGAGATTAGAACTAGGGACCTCTTGAACGTGACACTACCACCACGCTACAGAGACGGGTCAATGTTCTCCAACGTTAAGTCATATCGGACGATGAATGAAATGATGTTCAACTGAGTCCAGGGTACATAGAGCTTAGAGTTACCAGACATTCATCTTCAGGAGAAGGGAAAACCTTATCTCCTGGCCGAGATTAGAACTAGGGACCTCTTGAACGTGACACTACCAGCACGCTACAGAGACGGGCCAATGTCCTCCACCGTTAAGTCATATCGGACGATGAATGCAATGCTCAAATTAGTACAGGGTACATAGAACTTAGGGTTGGCAGACATTCATTTTTCAGGATAAGGGAAAGCTTTATCACCCTGACCGAGATTAGAACTAGGGACCTCTTGAACGAGACACTTCCACCACGCTACAGAGACGGGCTATCATCCTCCAACGTTAAGTCATATCGGACGAGGAATGAAATGTTTAAATGAGTACTGGGTACATAGAGCTTAGAGTTGGCAGTTGGCCTTATCTTTCAGGATGAGGGGAAACCTTATGACCCTGACCGAGATTAGAACTAGGGACCTCTTGAATGTGACACTAGCACCATGCTACAGAGACGGGTATCCTCTGGTTCTTCAGTCCTTTAGCCTTGTCACTCTCATCTGTTCCTTGCATGACTAAAATGATATCTCTATCTTATTTGGGGAATGTGACCCTCCGAGAAAATCTCTCGTCCTCCAGGTTAGTAGTTGCAAAATAAATAATTGGAACCATATCAGCGCACGCCGGTGTGCCGGAATTTTGTCCAGCAAATATATAGCTAAGAGATTGCTTTGAAATGTAAATCTCTTTCCACAGCTATAAGATAAAAAAGTGAATAACGCCTTCCTATGCCAGAAAATAAGTATTGGAAAATGAAAAAATAGCAAATTATGCCAACAATTATAGGGTAAGGGCATCATATTTCGGATTTTTTGATCCGTGAGCTACTGAAATATCTCAGAAATCATATGAACAAGTAGGAGGAAGTACCGGGTGAAGCTGTAGTCATTGTGGTGAATTAGCATTCGTAAGTTGTTTTGTTGACGATCAGAGTGTATGAAGATCACTTTTCTTGAGCTTAAGGTGAGGTCCTAAATCACGTACTTACTGCCTGTAATATGTCAGTATATGATAGTTTTCTTATATGCATTAACATTTTAAATTACTTATATCTTGTTTAATCCAAGCTGTTATTTATCCAATATGGCGGAATTCTTAATTTCGGATACCACAGAGCATCGTATTTTTGGATATTGTACCGATCTAAAAAAAAAAAAAAAACTTTCTGTTCATCAGATGGCACCAGGCCGCAGAGAAGAAGCAATGAGAGAAGCAGTAAAGTCCGTCAAGGAGAAGAAAATGGGATTTTTAAAAGCTTTCAAATGGTATGACGTACCTCACTCTACACTAATTAGAGAATTACGTAAACCACTAACAGAAAGATATTGACAGTTTATTTACTACAAAAATCGCAAAAGAGTGCGCTCTTGGTGAGAAGCTCCATACCGACCTGGCAGCATAGCGTACGGTTATGGATGATCGCTATTTTGGACTAAGAAAGAAAGACATTAGACGAATGCCATTCCAGCTAGCTTTGATCAACAATGTAAAGCAACCATTTGCCTCGAGTAGAGCTATAGCTCACAAAAATGTCTCAGGGATTTTATGAAAAGCCACTCTCAACTGTCCTTTCGCACTCCACAAAAGTATCCGAAATTAGGCACCATTTTCTATCCTAATCCAAATTTCTGTAATGGTTTTCATTATGTCTTAAGTGAACTTACCCCATACGACATTTTTTGACTAAGGGACTGTAAGCTAATATGAATAAAGAACGTTGTCACAGGATTTCCTGTCTATTGATCTACGAGAGTGGGTCAAAAAGTAATGCCTCCTAGTCTTTTCTCTTTTAATTGCCAAGAAAATTGAATTCAATTTACATAGCTTGAAAACTACAACATTGACGATTAATTTGTCACTATTCAATATAATCTCCGTCCTTTTCCACAGTTTTGGTCCACCTTTTAACTAGGACGTGTATTCCAGTGTGGTAAAACACCAGTCTTGCTTCCTAAGCCATTGACGCACGGACGTTCTCACAGCCTCCTCATCTTCAAAATGAATCCCACGATGAGCTTCCTTTAGTGGCCCGAACAGATGGAAGTCTGATGGTGCCAGGTCAGTGAGGTAAGACTTGCATTCCAATTTCTCAATTTCTGCAGTGGTGTACCGGCTGGTATGTGGTCTTGCATTGTGATGCAAAAGAAGAACATCCGCCATAGCTTTTGTTGGGCGAACTCGACGAAGACGTGCTTTCAGCTTTTTGAGAGTACTGCCGTATTAGACAGAATTTATTGTGCATCCCTGCTCACAAATATCAATCATAAGCACACCATCTGCATCCCAAAACACTGTCGCCATAACTTTCCCTGCCAACCGCCGAGTTTTGAATTTTTTTTTCCTTCGCTGACGTTGTGTGATTCCATTCCATTGACTGCCTCTTTGATTAAGGTTAAAAAAAAAATTAACCAACGTTTCGTCTCCAGTAACATTTTTTTCCAGAAACTCCTCTCCGTCCAAATTGAAGCGCTGCAAGTGTTCGGAGGCTATTTATTTCCTTGTTTCTTTCTTTTGGGCGGTTAACATTCTTGGTACCCAACGTGAACAAACTTTTGGGTAACCCAGTTGTTGAATAATCGTCATCACACTACCTTTACTGAGGGAGGTAATGTGACACAATTCACCTGTTGTTACCCGGCGATCACCACGAATTATGTCATGGACTCGCTGAATGTTGCATGGAGTCACTGCAGTCACCGGCCTGTCGCTTCGCTTTTCATCTGCCAATGGTGTTTGCCCTTCAGCTTCGTTACAGCGACGAACCCATCGTCTAACAGTGCTGACATCCACCGTTGCATCACCATACACATTTTTTAGCCTTTCGTGAATGCGAATTGGCGTTTGACCTTCCGCAGTGAAAAATTCAATCACAGAACGCTGTCTAATACGAATGTCGATGTCAGCCATTTTGCAAGAGGATGCAGTGCTACCACCTGTTGACGTAGGAAGCTACTACTGCAGCAGATTGGAGAAGAAGGTTTGAGGAATTGCGCCAAATTCAAAGTTTTCACATATCTTACTTATTTAAGGGAAAAAATAGGAGGCATTACTTTTTGACCCACCCTCGTAGAATACCCCAAAATAAAAATCGTATCCGAAATATGATGTCCTTACACTATTAATGGAATCCTCATTTGACGTAATATCTTAAAATGTCATAAAGTAATCGAAATTTTAAATTTTTCAAACCATTATCCTTGGAAATGGCAGCTTCAGATAATATCATTTTAAATAACCTTTGTCGTGTCATATCTAAAAAAAATTGGTTTCAAAATCCCTAATCTATACTTCTGGTAAAATCTGAGCATCAAAGTTTTAGTGGGAATCCAAACTATTTAAGAACTATTTAAGATGTCAAGAAGGCACGTAAACCGAAACGACCGGTGCTTACTCTGCGTGAGTGAAAAAGCCTGCCATCCAATTAAGGCCAATTTGAAGTCGGCAAAGATAGCGCACCCAGGAGGCAATGCGTAGTTCGATACCCAACATCAACATCTTCACTCATTTGTTCCAGTCATGTGTCTTCACTATCACTCATACATTTTGTTGTTGTAGACGAGGTTCGCTCTGGATTATATCCAAGCAGCAGGAGTTCTTGTACATGGCAGTAAATCTACTGATCAACCACCCATCGGACTGATCCGGCTTTGAACCAGCGACTCGGAATCAATAGAGCAGTGCATAACCGACTAAACCTTTCATTCTTGTTGGTTTGCATTTTAATATATTTATACTTTTCTCAAACGTGCGGCTCTTATTCATTTTTATCTCTTGGACATACAAATAGAACGTATTGTCAAAGACCGTCACCTAGACAACCAGTTTTAAAACAGTTGACTATCACGTAAAGTCTACTGTATTCCCATATTCCCTTGTCGTTATTCATTTTTTATCTCTTGGACATACAAATAGAACGTATTGTCAAAGACCGTCACCTAGACAACCAGTTTTAAAACATTTGACTATCACTTAAAGTCTACTGTATTCCCATATTCCCTTGTCGTTATTCATTTTTTATCTCTTGGACATACAAATAGAACGTATTGTCAAAGACCGTCACCTAGACAACCAGTTTTAAAACATTTGACTATCACTTAAAGTCTACTGTATTCCCATATTCCCTTGTCGTTATTCATTTTTTATCTCTTGGACATACAAATAGAACGTATTTTCAAAGACCGTCACCTAGACAACCAGTTTTAAAACATTTGACTATCACTTAAAGTCTACTGTATTCCCATATTCCCTTGTCGATATTCATTTTTTATCTCTTGGACATGCAAATAGAACGTAATATTAAAGACGGTCACCTAGACAACAATTTCAGACTTACTTATATATTTATTTTATTCCCCTTGATTAACTGGCTATTGTATGACAGTGTTTAGGGAGGCAGACGTATTGTTTTGGAGTACTTGTAGTGGTAACATCTTGCACGCCTGCCGGATATCGAGGTGGTGATTAGGGCAGGTGTTTCACGCCGAGCAGATGCATTATTATTGTTCTGTCGTCCGCCACACACACAAGTCTACCCTGAAATGTTACTAACATACTCAGTCGTGCGTTCAAACAAGTCAACTACCATTTAGTAAATACCGTCAATTCATCCCACTAGGGCAAATCAACTCTGTTGCTAGATATGAATAATTGTTTAGCCGTTTATGTTACATGTTCGCAACTCTGAAAGAGTTTCCTTGAGGCTAAAAGATCTTGGTGGGTGTTTATCTGCAGGAATACATGACAACTTAGGGCAGGACTCTCATATGACTTCTCTATCCGCTTCCAGATAAACATTAACTTATTTTTAATTTAATTTTTATTGTTTAAAACTGGTTGTCTAGGTGACGGTGTTTAATATTACGTTCTATTTGTATGACAAAGAGATAAAAAATGAATAACGACAAGGGAATATGGGAATACAGTAGACTTTAAGTGAGTCAAATGTTTTGAAACTGGTTGTCTAGGTGACGGTCTTTGACATTACGTTCTATTTGTATGTCCAGGAGATAAAAAATGAATAACGAGAAGGGAACATGGGAATACAGTAGACTTTAAGTGATAGTCAAATGTTTTGAAACTAGTTGTCTAGATGACGGTCTTTGACACCACGTTCTATTTGTATATCCAAGAGATAAAAAATGAATAACGAGAAGGGAATATGGGAATACAGTAGACTTTAAGTGATAGTCAAATGTTTTGAAACTGGTTGTCTAGATGACGGTCTTTGACATTACGTTCTATTTGTATATCCAAGAGATAAAAAATGAATAACGAGAAGGGAATATGGGAATACAGTAGACTTTAAGTGATAGTCAAATGTTTTAAATCTGGTTGTCTAGATGACGGTCTCTCACTATGTCCAAGAGATAAAAAATGAATAACGACAAGGGAATATGGGAATACAGTAGATTTTAAGTGTAAGTCAAATGTTTTAAAACTGGTTGTCTAGATGAAGGTCTTTGACATTACGTTCAATTTGTATGTCTAAGAGATAAAAAATGAATAACGACAAGGTAATATGGGAATACAGTAGACTTTAAGTGATAGTCAAATGTTTTAAAACTGGTTGTCTAGGTGACGATCTTTGACATTACGTTCTATTTGTATGTCAAAGAGATAAAAAAATGAATAACGACAAGGGAATATGGGAATACAGTAGACTTTAAGTGATAGTCAAATGTTTTAAAACTGGTTGTCTAGGTGACGGTCTTTGACATTACGTTCTATTTGTATGTCCAAGAGATAAAAAATGAATAACGACAAGGGAATATGGGAATACAGTAGACTTTAAGTGATAGTCAAATGTTTTAAAACTGGTTGTCTAGGTGACAGTCCTTGACATTACGTTCCATTTGTGTGTCCAAGAGATAAAAAATGAATAACGACAAGGGAATATGGGAATACAGTAGACTTTAAGTGATAGTCAAATGTTTTAAAACTGGTTGTCTAGATGACGGTCTTTGACATTACGTTCTATTTGTATGTCCAAGAGATAAAAAATGAATAACGACAAGGGAATATGGGAATACAGTAGACTTTAAGTGATAGTCAAATGTTTTAAAACTGGTTGTCTAGGTGACGGTCTTTGACATTACGTTCTATTTGTATGTCCAAGAGATAAAAAATGAATAACGACAAGGGAATATGGGAATACAGTAGACTTTAAGTGATAGTCAAATGTTTCAAAACTGGTTGTCTAGGTGACGGTCTTGACATTACGTTCTATTTGTATGTCCAAGAGATAAAAAATGAATAACGACAAGGGAATATGGGAATACAGTAGACTTTAAGTGATAGTCAAATGTTTTAAAACTGTCTAGATGACGGCCTTTGACATTACGTTCTTTGACTTTAATGGGACAATCCTAGAATTATCTGGAAAATATGTTTAAAAATATGGTAGTTTATTATTGTTGTTATTATTACTGTTATTATTGTTATTATTTAGTCCGAAGTATCGGAGGAGAATTCCAGGGTAATCGAGGATGTAACATTTTTGTTTCGTGTTTAAAAGCTGCTGAACTTACAAACATACACACACAGCAGTAAGCCCAACGTAGACGAGACTGACTTTTCATTTGACACGTCTCCAACATAACTGAGCGTTGTCCGATTTAAACATAGTTCCCTCTAACCGCCCCCCCCCCCCCCGACGCGCTATTGGTAATCATGACTGTAATAAATACAACATTAAATGCCGTTTCCCAGTGATTCAATTAATTAAACTCCCCGGCTAATGCAGTTTTACTGTAATTCCCTTTTTCTTAAAAAATGTAAGTAAGTGAACCCTCAGAAACACATCACTTGATATTCCGATATTCAGTGAACCATAGTTCCCCTATCTCATGCAAAATGGAACCAGAAAACGTTCTATTTGTATGTCCAAGACATGGAAAAATGAATAACGACTTTGGAACGCTAATAGAACGGAATGTCTGGAAAATGGTTAGCTCCACGAAGAGAGGAGAGAATGAGATTAAGAAGAGAGAATTAGATGAAATGGAGAGCAGAGTGCGGTGTGTGTGCTCTGAGGATAGAACTGCTTCCACCCTATGACAGGCGTGTGTCATTAAGCTAGAAATGTTAATGACCCCTTCAATCATGGTTAGATGTGCCCGCAGGTTTTGTTTCTATACCCAATTACGTCAGCTTTATTGTCCTAAAAGCCCTGATATTACAGCAGACTCACAATTAACCGAGGCTCCAGGTTAGTTCAGCAAGTTTAGGCCAGTTACTATCAGTTAAACATTAGTTTGTCATTACTCTATTTTCAAACTACGCTTCGTCCCGGCTGCTCTTGATAATCTCGAGTCTACTGTATTTTAATAGTAATTCACACAAAAATTTGTACTTACTACAGCATTCCGCACTAAAATCTGCAGACTTACCTATAAAAAAAGAAAAGAAAAACATTAGAATAATGTTTGTGACAGCTGTTTTGATTTATATTTACAAAGGGTTTGAACAATTTATAAATTTATAAAAGAAAAACAAACAAAATTGTGTAAAAACATATATAATTCTGTGATTGGACGTAGTAATAAGTGTATTACGTAATGTAGTGACGTAGTAGTAAATCGGCCAATCATATAAAAGTAATATATGGGTAGCGATAGTAACGAAGGATTAAATAATCTTGGTGTAGCAACCGAAAGAAAATTCATCTTCCTTCCTGGAACGCCGTAGAGATCGGAATTGCTCGAAAATATTTAAGTGTTAGTTCAATTTGAAGTATTAGAATGATTCCGATCACAGTATAAAGTATTGTGATAAGAATTGTAATGGATTTGATGTTAAAAGAAACAAACAAAAGATTGATTTCTTATAGAAATTCAAATTAAAAATCTTAATGATTTCTTCACTCGTTACCAATCTTGTAACTTAAGAGCTTTCATTGCTCGTAAGTAAGAATATAAGAGAAGAATATTAAAATCTAGCCGAGGCATAATTAAGGATTTTCCAGATAACTTCGGGGAACATCTTCTTCATCAAGTCATAATAGTCACTCAATTATCGGAAGGCACGACCAACTGGAGCTGGGTAGGGGACAGAAGGCATTGAGCCCACGCCCACCCATTTATCTTGTAGCGCTAACATAGGGGATGGTTAGGAAAGTGTCACTAGGCAGTGTGCCGTCTCTTCCCCCTCCCCCTGACTTCTGGAACAACCAGGATATTTCATCTAACCCGGAACCTTCTAGATTGGCCAGTTGGTCCTATATAAGCGACGCGTCGAGCTGGAGGACAGTTCAGTTCTTGTCGAGCAGCCGTGAAGAGCGCAGTGCTAGCGAACGTACTGGAAGACTGCGTACGTGTACCAGAGGAGTTGTACGTAATTGCGAGTGTGGAGTGGACCTGTGACAGACGAACTGGTGGAATGTAATTGTGTGCGCTACGCAATTCTATGTAATCGGCAAGTGTTCCAACTGTAATTCGGTGGAAATAAAGAACGACGAAGTAAGACCAACGACGAGGAACGAGATACCAGCACGAATCTTGTTATATACGAGGGCTGTTCAATAAAGAATGATCACACTTTTATTGACTACGTATCTTTACTCATCCTCATAATTTTGATGGTCCTTCTCAAAATGGTCTTCCCTGAATGCGATGTACTTGTCCCAGCGTTTCTGCCAATCTTCAAAGACATGCTGGAAACAATTTCTGAGAGATCCTTCAAAATAGCGTCCGCAGCCTTCACCACTGCTTCTGATGATGGATAATGCCTCCCACGAAGGCGTTTCTTCAAGTTAGGGAATAGAAAAAAGTCACATGGGGCTAAATCCGGACTATAGGGTGGGTGAGATATGCACTTCACGTTGATTTTTACAAGATATTCAGCAACAACATTGACAATATGTGGGCGCGCATTATCGTGGTGCAGCATCCAGCCTGCTTCACGGAAATGTGGTCTTTTGCGCCTGATATGGACTTGCAATGTTTTCAGGACAACCCTGTAATATTGTCCAGTTACTGATGTGTGTGCAGGTACAACATACTGATAAACCATTCCATGAATATCAAAGAATGAGATGACCATAACTTTCCCAGCAGAAGCAACCACTTTTGCTTTTTGGGGAATTGGTGATAAAGGAGATTTTCACACTGAGCTTTGCTGTTTGCTCTCAGGATCAAAATGATGTAGCCAAGTTTCATCAGCAGTGATTACGTTTGAAAGAAACTCCGGATTTTCCTCTAACATCAACTTTAACTGCAAGTTACCTCCATTGTAGCGGTAGGGGTTACTGAACATGTGTGAACTTGCATGGATGTCTCAAGCGGGAACCAGGAGTACCAACAATGAAACTACTACGGCGTGTTTGTTTCACATTAAGCTAACAGAAAATAATAAGATTGAATTTTAGTGCGAAAAATTATGACCTTAAAAAATATGATCATTCTTTATTGAACAACCCTCGTATGTTGCCGCAAATTTGAGGCATCGAAACCCACAACAACCAAAGAATCCCGTTACAACCTCATAATGAAAACTGAGTTCCAAGTATGTTATATTTGTGGCTGAACAATAAATGAGAATTATTTAATAGCAATTTTCCGTTTGTCCTATTTTTTGATGACAGCTCGTATGGCCATAGGAGAAAAGAAATGTTCCGTCGAAGACGTGCACGAGGCAGTACACGAGAGTCTGTGCACACAACCGTAAGAAATGTTGCAGAGAAATCTGCGAACTTCCTACGCGCTAAACAGCGGGGGCCCTATCTCGTGAAGTTCAGCTGGCTTTGTCATTTACGTACATCGCAACTGAAGAGAGAAAATATGAACAGCTGCAGTATACAAGTAAAGAAAATGAATTTTTAAAAATTTAAAAGTGGACGTAAGAGATGTTTAATATTTGTATATTAATTTTGGCTAGAAAAATCCGTTTTTAAGTGATGAATAAATTCCTCTACCAGAGTTATTACTGCTAGTAGAGTAAAACCCCGTTAGCACATACCGATTTAGAAAAACTAAATTATATTGCTTTCCGGTAAATAAAGACTTGCTCTACCAAAGATAAATTGCTATTCTCAGTATGTATATACCAGGGCTGTTTAATAAAGAATGATCATAATTCTTTTACGGTCATAATTTTCCGCACTAAAATTCAATTTTATTAAATTCTGTTAGCTTAAGGTGAAACAACCACGCCGTAGTAGTTTCACTGTTGGTACTCCTGGTTCCCGTATGTCAGAACCAGGCAAGTTCACACATGTTCAGTATCGCCTACCACTGCAATGGGGATAAAACGCGAGGAACAATATGCGGCTTTGAAATTCTGCTTTCGTCTCAACAAATCTTCAGTTGAGGTCTACACAATGCTACAGGAGGTCTATGGAGAGTCTGTTCTTCCCTACAGCACAGCTCGAAGCTGGTTTAAAATGTTTAAAGAGGAGAGACAATCAATTTCAAAGGAAGGTGGACCCAGTGCTCCAGTTACTGCTCTTACGGAAGAAAACATCAACATTGCTGCTGCCATTGTGAGAGAGCATCGACGAATTACCTTAAGATTACTTTCTAAAATACTGCACATTTCATTGGGTGCCACCCACACGTTGGTGACCTTTTGAGTAATGATATTTTGTGATTTTAAAATAGACGAAATATTGCAGAATCACCACCGAAGTATCCAAAAAGTACCGATTTTCTGTATTATTTTCGCTGTCGATACCTTTTTGGACGTAATTTCAAAATGTGTATGAAACTTTATTTCGTTAAAATTTGAAATGAATTGAACTGATAAATTAAGATAGGTAGGTAGACGATGGATGGATGGATGGATGGATGGATGGATGGATGGATGGATCGATCGATGGGTGGATGGATCGATCGATGGGTGGATGGATCGATCGATGGGTGGATGGATGGATCGATGTTTGGATGGATGGATAGGTGGGTAGATGGATGGGTGTGTGGGTGTGTGTGTGTGTGGATGAATGGATGGATGGATGGATGGGTGGATGGATGGATGGATGGATGGATAGGGGAAAGGATGGATGGGTAGCTAGATAGATAAGACAGACAGATAAATAGATCGACAGACAGATAAATAGATCGACAGACAGACAGGTAGGTAGGTAGGCAGATAGACAGACGGACGGACGGAGGGATGGATGAATGGATGGATGGATGGGTGGATGGATGGATGGATGGGTGGATGGATGGGTGGGTGGATGGATGGATGGATGGATGGATGGATGGATGGGTGGATGGATGGATGGGTGTGTGGGTGGATGGATCGATCGATGGGTGGATGGATGGATCGATGTTTGGATGGATGGATAGGTGGCTAGATGGATGGGTGTGTGGGTGTGTGTGGGTGGATGAATGGATGGATGGGTGGGTGGGTGGATGGATGGATGGATGGATGGGTGGATGGATGGATGGATAGGGGAAAGGATGGATGGGTAGCTAGATAGATAAGACAGACAGATAAATAGATCGACAGACAGATAAATAGATCGACAGACAGACAGACAGGTAGGTAGCTAGGTAGGTAGGTAGGCAGATAGATAGATAGACAGACAGACAGACAGACAGACGGACGGACGGACGGACGGATGGATGGATGGATCAATCGATATAGATAGATAGATAGATGGATGGATGGATGGATGGATGGATGGATGGATGGATGGATGGATGGATGGATGGATGGATGGATGGATGGATGGATGGATGGATGGATGGATGGATGGATGGATGGATGGATGGATGGATGGATGGATGGATGGATGGATGGATGGATGGATGGATGGATGGATGGATGGATGGATGGATGGATGGATGGATGGATGGATGGATGGATGGATGGATGGATGGATGGATGGATGGATGGATGGATGGATGGATGGATGGATGGATGGATGGATGGATGGATGGATGGATGGATGGATGGATGGATGGATGGATGGATGGATGGATAGATAGATAGATAGATAGATAGATAGATAGATAGATAGATAGATAGATAGATAGATAGATAGATAGATAGATAGATAGATAGATAGATAGATAGATAGATAGATAGACACACAGGATTTTGAGACGTTTGCAAAATATATATAAACAAGAGAAAGTCGTGTAACAGGCTGAAGTTATCGTTATCAGTTCAACCTACGCAACAGATAAAGGCAAATGAAGGAAATCTCGCGGTGCAGCAACCGCCGTATACGTCACTAGGCTCATGCAGAGATAACAGGAGTTCACACAACGGCCCCTTAATGCTGAATATCTTCCGTAAACATTAGCATATTAAGTACGTGAAACCCTGTAGTTCAATGACCATTCTTCAATAAAGCTGGGGCGTACAAATTCACTCAACTGTAGCCATGGCAACCCGCCGCGCGCGCTTTTGTTTCTTTTGCCAGCCTGCTCACTGGCCATTCTTTTTCAATAATCGAAAAGTGCTGCTACCTGTTTCTATCATTAGTACCTCTTATTAATTCTTTTCTCCGAATTCATCACTGTACTGGAAATTTTCTCATTTCCGCGTTCCTCTGTTGCAATTCTCCTTACCTACTTCGTTCTACTTACACTCGACAAAATGCAACGTTAGATATGTCGGCGTTTTATATTCCGGGATAAACTTATATATAAATATACGGGAGAAAAATAATTACTTTTCAAATTTTTCTCATAAAAATCTTATTTACCCATCATCAAGAAACGAAGACACGTCATTTCGTGATACTTTTGTTACTGAAAAGTAGACCTTTTATTGTTAGACATGAATAATCTCTGTAAAGAGTCGAATTATCTCTAACAGAGTCAATATGAGACAAAAACACATCATTACGCGATACTTTTGTTACTGAAAAGTAGACCTTTTATTGTTAGACATGAATAATCTCTGTAAAGAGTCGAATTATCTCTAACAGAGTCAATATGAGACAAAAACACATCATTACGTGATACTTTTGTTACTGAAAAGTAGACCTTTTACTGTTACACATGAATAATCTCTATAAATAGTCGAATTATCTCTACCAGAGTCAATATGAGACAAAAACACATCATTACGTGATAACTTTTGTTACTTAAAAGTAGACCTTTTACTGTTAGACATGAATAATCTCTGTAAAGAGTCGAATTATCTCTAACAGAGTCAATATGAGACAAAAACACGTCATTACGCGATACTTTTGTTACTGAAAAGTAGACCTTTTGCTGTTAGACATGAATAATCTCTATAAATAGTCGAATTATCTCTACCAGAGTCAATATGAGACAAAAACACATCATTACGTGATACTTTTGTTACTGAAAAGTAGACCTTTTACTGTTAGACATGAATAATCTCTGTAGAGAGTCGAATTATCTCTAACAGAGTCAATATGAGACAAAAACACATCATTACGTGATACTTTTGTTACTGAAAAGTAGATCTTTTACTGGTAGACATAAATAATCTCTGTAAACAATAGAACTTTCTCTAACAGAGTCAGTATGGGACAAAAACACATCATTACGTGATACTTTTGTCACAGCGCTAACATTTCTGTTAAATTTCCTGCATTTCACCAGCAACTTTCCTTAAAATGTTAACAAACACGTGTTAACGCCAAGGGACTTGTACATATTACAGCCAAAGAAGGCTATGAATGAGCCGTATTATTTTCTGAAGGTACTGCTATGTGCGTTTGTTTGCATTTTCGTCTGCACACAGCTCAAAAAATGGCGGGTAAACAAAATCTTGAACAAATTTTTCATCGCTGGAGAAAGAATTGTTAATTGAATTGGTGACGAAGTGTAAGGTTATCGTGGAAAATAAAGAGGACAGATGCGGTGAAAATAAAAGAGAAAGATGTCACATGGGAAAAGACTAGAAGCGAATTTAATTCAAATACGTGTGTCACTACTACAAGCACGAAACAACTTCATGAGATTTATGTAAATTTAAAACGAGGTACGAAGGACAAATGACTGCATGGCGTTGGAGACTAAGCAAGAAAACCGAAAAACCCTAAGAATTATAACAGAACCAATATATATTTTCTATAGATGGAACCCGCTATCAACTGCTCTACGGAGTGGCCTGAAAAGATGGCAGCACTCATTAACAAACACTAGTAAATTTCGTTGTTCATCTGTTGATAGTTATTCAGCAAAGTTTCAGCCATTTTGGACGCTCAGTTGTTATGTAACAGTCGTTTGAGTGAGTTGATGTGAACGTTTTATGAAAATGGACAAAATCGAGTATCAAGCTGTCATAAAATATTTGTTTGTGAAAGACAATACGCCTACGCAAAACAAAGATGAGTTGGATTCTGTGTATGGGGACTCTGCACCATCATTTACCACAGTGAAATTTTGGGTAGCTGAATTTAAACGTGACCGTAAGAGTTTGGGAGACGATGAACGTTCGGGACGTCCAAAAACTGCAACTACCGAAGAAAACATTGCCAAAGTTCACCAAATGGTGATAGACGACCGGTGAATTAAAGTGAAAGAGATGGCAGAGGCCATGAACATGTCAAAAGAGCGTGTTTGTTAAATATTAAATCAACATTTAGACATGGGAAAGCTGTGCACGCATTGGTTACCGCGTTTGCTTACGTTAGACCAAAAACGTGTTCGAACGAACATTTCCAACGCTCTGTTGGCGCAGTTTAGGCGCAATAAATCCGAGTTTTGGCGCCGATTAATTACTGTAGATGAAACTTGGATACACCATTATACACCCGAAACAAAATGCAGTCCAAACAGTGGACTGAAAAGGGGAAACAGGCTCCGAAAAACCAAAACCTGTTTTTTTTTTTTTTCAGCTGGGAAAGTTATAGTGACTTTTTTATTGCGGGGGGATAGTCATGGGGTTATTTTAATCGATTATATTCATAAAGAAAAAAACATTACAGGAGCATACACGTATCATTACTTGACAAGCTGAAGGCAGAACTTGCGGAAAAACATCCACATTTGCAAAAAAAGAAAATCCTTTTCACCAAGACAAAGCACCGTCCAATACCTCAGCGGTTGCAATGGCGAAAATCCACGAATTACGGTTTGAACTACTTGATTCACCAATTTTAGCCCCAAGCGCCTTCTCTTTGTTTCCTCATCTGAAAATTGCGCTTGGAGGATAGAGATTTTCGTCAAATGAAGAGGCAATCACCTTCGCAAACAATTTTTTGTAGAGAAAAACGCCGAGTATAATTTGGATGGGTTACAGAGATGGGAACATCGCTGGGGGAAGTGTGTAGAGTTACAAGGAGACTATGTTGAAAAACGCCGAGTAGTATTTGGATATGTTACAGAGATGGGAACATCGCTGGGAGAAGTGTGTAGAGTTACAAGGAGACCATGATGAAAAACGCTGAGTACTATTTGGACGGGTTACAGAGATAAGAGCATCGCTGGGAGAAGTGCGTAGAGTTACAAGGAGACTATGTTGAAAAACGCCCAGTACTATTTGGACGGGTTACAGAGATGGAAACATCGCTGGGAGAAGTGTGTAGAGTTACAAGGAGACTATGTTGAAAAACACAGAGTACTATTTGTACGGGTTACAGAGATGAGAGCATCGCTGGGAGAAGTGCGTAGAGTTACAAGGAGACTATGTTGCCGAGTACTATTTTGACGGGTTACAGAGATGGGAGCATCGCTGGGTGAAGTGTGTAGGGTTACAGTGAGACTATGTTGAAGAACACCGAGTATTATTTTGACGGGTTACAGATATGTGAGCATCGCTGGGTGAAGTGTGTAGAGTTAGAAGGAGACTATGTTGAAAAACGCCGAGTACTATTTGGACGGGTTACAGAGATGAGAGCATCGCTGGAAGAAATGTGTAGAGTTAGAAGGATACTATGTTCAAAAACGCCGAGTACTATTTGGACGGGTTACAGAGATGAGAGCATCGCTGGAAGAAATGTGTAGAGTTAGAAGGATACTATGTTCAAAAACGCCGAGTACTATTTGGACGGGTTACAGAGATGAGAACATCGCTGGGAGAAGTGTGTAGAGTTATAAGGAGACTACGTTGAAAAACGCCGAGCACTATTTGGACGGGTTACAGAGATGGCAGCATCGCTGGGAGAAGTGGGTAGAGTTACAAGGAGACTATGTTGAAAAATAAAGTCTGAAAAAAATGTCTTGAATCAATATTAGGCCGGAAACGTTTCAGATCACCCTCGTAGATATGGTTGTTTGAAAAATGTCGTTTAGTTTCTCCTGTTTTGGGCATCTTCTATTGCCATGTAGTTAATAACTTAGCATTTGAGAAATTCGTAAATCGGTTTGTTACTGCGTATTACAAATTAAACATGTTGAGAGAAAAGCTTTGCCTGCAGGTTGGGGTTAAAACCGTGAACTTTCGGTCCAGCTGTGCAGCTTACGTTCTGCCGCTTAGCTAGAAGAGCAGTTTGACAGGACGTGGCTAATAGACAAAGATATTGCTTCTGTTAAAACCATAATTCTAAATGTGTAGTGTTTAACACCAGCTTTTACTACATACGGCACCGCAGGCGGTGACACTGATGATACATTAGATGAAGATGGAGTAGCGGTGGTATGAGATGACGGGGGAAACCGGTGGTCCCGGAGAAAACCCGCCCCAGCGCCGTGTTGTCCACCACAAATCTCACTTTATGGTGGCCTGGGATCGAACCCGGGCCACCTTGGTGAGAGCCAAGCGGTCTAACCACTGAGCCAAGGCGCGGCCCCATAATTCCAAGGGCTTTCCGTTTTCTTGCATAGTCTCATATGCTGTGTAGTTAATTGCTCAGCTGCAAAAGAATTACTACTCCTTTGAGAGTAAAAATTGACAGTCAATTTTTCGTTATATTGAGTTATATAGCCTAAGAGTTAACATGGTGACCACGGCACTATATAATATCGAACGTGACCGATTTATTTCTCATAACCTCTACTCGCGGAACTCTACTCACTTCATGATACTGACCCCCGGAAAGTGTACATTTACTTTCCTGATGGGGAAAGTAAAAACTGTGCAGAGAAACTGATGTGAGTGTCAACGGATCCGAACTAGCCTTACAGCTATAACATTATCGCGACACAGTCGAGATAAAGGCTGAAGTACTTTTATCTTATCGTGTTTATTTGAACGTTAACTGCCTGAGGAATTGCGTAAGGAGCTGAGAGGAATAATCGTATGGGGAAAAATAGAAACACGTCGTTCGGTTGACCGGAAATTCAGCTTCCTTCCTTCTTCATATGTCGCCCACAGAGTTGTAGGTCAAGGCAGCATTTGAATCTCTGACGGTTTAGATATCTTAAGTCTACTGTATTCCCATATTCCCTTGTCGTTATTCATTTTTTATCTCTTGGACATACAAATAGAACGTAATGTCAAAGACCGTCATCTAGACAACCAGTTTTAAAACATTTGACTATCACTTAAAGTCTACTGTATTCCCATATTCCCTTGTCGTTATTCATTTTTTCTCTCTTGGACATACAAATAGAACGTAATGTCAAAGATCGTCACCTAGACAACCAGTTTTAAAACATTTGACTATCACTTAAGTCTACTGTATTCCCATATTCCCTTGGCGTTATTCATTTTTTATCTCTTGGACATACAAATAGAACGTAATGTCAAAGACCGTCATCTAGACATTTGACTATCACTTAAGGTCTACTGTATTCCCATTTTGCTACAATAAAGTTAACAATAAGCTGATGTCTGAAGTAGATTATGCCACACCTGTTGCATCACCCGAGTCGTCGCTAGGCAACCAAAGGAAAAGAAACGCACACACAGAGTCAAATGAATATCAATATATCTGTAAACTCCATTCCTAATCTTTATTCACGTTCTGCTGCGGCTTTATCGTGTTTTCATTACAGCTTTTGCTTCAATCTCAATTTTGTGCGAACGAGGTTGAGGGGGGAGACTACGAAAGTAATAACAAAGAGCAGAGGTGAGAGGCAGCGGGAATTATTTATGAAGCGCGCGCCCTAGCGTACAAACTTATACGGTAATTTATTTATGGCAGAAGGCTTTTCAACAAAACCGGATTGTAGAGTGAAAGCTGACCGCTTTCCTACAAAACCGGGCCGATTCTAAGCGTTTAAATTCCTGCCCTCTCTCTCTCCAACTTTAAATCCACTTTTTTCAAGGTTTCTCTGCCCTAATGAATTTAAACTTATATCTCTTTTATGCAAGACATTTACTACTTCCTCCACTCCAGAATTCGACACCCGCGGTTTTATGCGAGAGAGAGAAAAGCATTTTCAGAATACCAATGCTTCCTGGGCCATTACTGGATCTGGACTTTATTTTTTTCCCGATTTATCTATTGACACTTTTCTCTAAAGTTTAGCTTATCAAAGATAATAGCAGGGCGCTTCAATGACCACCCGTGTTTTAAAATATATGATGTTGCTAAGGGAATTTCGTGTTACAGATATTTGAATATGTTGTTCAAGTGTTTTTGCTAAAATTAAAAAAAAAAAAAAAAAAAAAAAAAAAAAAAAAAAAACGCAGTATTTTTCAGTGATTCGCTTTTTACTTTTAGATGAGAAAACTTGTGAGGAGATAAAAGCGAAATTGGTTGTTGGAATAATATATGTGTATCACTTCCTTATAATTAGGCTTGCTATTGCGACAAGGATTGCAATTTCCTGTTAACTGGGTTGTGAAGATACATTTATGAGTCATTAGGAGTGGTAAGAGGGTTCTCTTTTGTAAAACAACTGAACTCGCTTAAGTACCAAACATAACTCATATGGGCAATGGGGGAACAGTGGACTAATTTAGCTTTCCACATTCCGGTCACTTACTTTATACCTTTCTAAACATGTAATTCTACAGATACTTCATATAAAGTTTCCAGAAGAAAGAAACTATTGGCAAAAAATAATTACTTGGGAAAATCTTAGATTTCGCATTTATATCGCATTTTCAGTCAATTTCGCACTTTATCGCATTTGTGAAAAATCATCACCCCTACCTATCACTGGAAAACTATGCCTGACACGGAAAAACTAATTACAGATCTGAATTAGAAGGTGTGTTTCCATAAGAATCACGTGTGCAACCCCACGAAATAACGATTTCATTTTTGTGGAAACGTAGAGTCAGAATGAAAAATTCAATGCCATAGCCGGGATTTGAACCACGGATCTTCTGGTTTCCGTCCAGCCGCTCTACCATTGGGCTACTATGGCCAACGTGCCGATATGACATTAAATTCTCCAACTGACTCATTTAGCCTACACAAGGCCACTGTGAAAGAACAATTAATTTCCATTAATTGACCTAATAGTGGTCCGAACTACGAAGCCCGGGCCTTAAAGTACTTACAGCATAGTAAGTCGTCATTAAGGTAGTTGTCTAATGTGTTTATGAGAACTCCTAGTGGTTTACTGGGAAAATATGCGTCAGTTGGAGAATTTAATGTCATATCGGCACGTTGGCCATATTAGCTCAATGGTAGAGCGGCTGGACGGAAACCAGAAGATCCGTGGTTCAAATCCCGGCTATGGCATTGAATTTTTCCGTCTGTCTCTACGTTTCCACAATTTAGCCTACACACGGCCAGTTTTCATTTTTTCATGAAGAACAGTGCAATTACTGGAGCATATCACAAGTTGAACCAGACACCGCTCCATGTGCCTCACCACGATAATGCCCCAGCATATTCATCCGGAGTTACCGCCACCAAACTGCAGAAATTGCTGCCACACCACGATATTCTTCTGTTTACAAACATGAAGAAACAGCTCCAAGGAACAAAATATAGATCACATGAAGAGGTTATCATGGAGACACATACGTATTTTAGAAATGTGGGGGAAGCGTATATCCCTAAAAGATATATATAATAATCACTGGTGCGCCAGCCCTTAAGAGGGCAAGGTCTACCAACCCGACTGCCGGCCTCACGCCCACGTACGCACGGCAGAGGTGGACGATCATCCAACCGATACGGGGAGGAGATGTGGCCAGCATCTCCGCATCCCCCAGCCGGAATGTTGGTTTTCGTGACCAGGGTCGCTTACCTAGCGTAAGCTCCTCACTTTCCTCACGATGCTGAGTGGGCACCGGTCCTATACCCGGGACCTAAAATCCCCAACACGTGGCTGGGATCGAACCCGGGCCGCTTTCCGTGGCCAGGGACCAAGGCATGCTGCCTTAGCGCACTACGCCACGCCGCAGGACTCCTAAAAGAGATATTGAAAAATAAATTTATGTATGAAAAAACTGACGTCTTTCTTCTTAACACGGGTACTTACTGAATGAACCACCCTCGAACTTTTCTGATGAGGATGATGATAGTTGGTGCTACAGGCCATGTAGACCCTTGGTCTCTCTAACCATCCTCTTCCAGCCTTTAACCCCCAACTTTCTCAAGTCGTCTTCTACGTCGCCATTACCAAATCTTTCTTCCATCTCATTAGCCGTTTTCTTCGTCAGTTTGTCTCCAGAGTATCCGAGTTAGTCCGAGGCTGTATTAGGGTATCCGTAACAAAGTTCCTTTTCCGAGGTAGGTGAGTTAATCCTACGCCAAACCCCCAACCTGGAGGACCAGGTTCCACATTTATGTCCCCTGGGTGGCCCAGTTATACCCCCGAGCGCTGGGTGACCATTTCAGTCGCCTTTTACGATAGGCATGGTCTACCTTGAAGCTATTCTTTACATCCGGTCACCACACGGGTGGCTCGAACTTATCTACCTCTTACTAAATGAGGCACGAATATTAATTTAAAAATCTCTCATCCCAGATTATAATTCATAAGTGGTATTTTTTAAATATTTTCTCGAAGATTTCATTATTTCTTAAATTTTCTGTGAATGTCCTAGGAAGTCCTCTACATTTAGAATGACTTTTATACAACTGTACGAGATAAGGTACGCGTGGATCAGAATATTGATGGACTCATCCGCCCTTAACTTAACTATTACTAAACAAAAAACGTACTTTTTCTGATACATCCTTTTTCCTCTAGAATGAACCAGTTCCAAGATATTTGTTACTGGCTTGAATTTTTCAACATTTTTTCCCTTCAAATGCAAAGGGCATTTTTTTCACTTCGTTCTTCCTAATCATAAGTTAAATAAACCTTAAGAGATCTGTGACTATATAATAGAACCATTCATATATTCTAAAACCCTTTCAACTTTCTCGTTTAGTTCTTGAGCGGGAACTATATTGATACTCATCTTCGTTTGTTTCAAAACAAGTTTTTGCGCTCGTAACATTTCCTTGTATAGATTGCAACTGTTTTGCAGTGTTTCATTCATAAACATTTGCACTCCAATGGCATCGTGTTCTTTTGTTTTTGTTCACCATCGGCGCAGTTCCTGGCAAACAAAGCACTATTTATTGTTTCAAAATAAAGACTCCATTACATCGGAAAGCTTACGGAGACGTTAGGCGACAAAATACGTTTCTGGGAATTTAATTCAATGTTATGAATGATCTGTATGTGTATCGATCATAAAGCCGTTCTTACATACAACATGAACCTACTAAAGCCGCAGATGTTCAAATGTCTCTGCTGTCATGTCAGAAGATTTACGTCTGGACCTTCCATTCACGAAACGCACTCTGCAGTGAACACATCCTTGCAGTCTACTGAAAAAGAAACCAAATGCCGATACTGCTGAATGTAATGACCCAATATTCGCCTAGTTTACAATATTAAATTTCGGAATTTAGAGATGACAGTTTCATTTCAATTGTCAGTTCATTTGACAGGTCAGATTGTTCCTGTACAGCCATTTTTGGTGACATCGAAAGCTCCCAAACATTCTGTAAGAATTACTGGCTAAATGTCATGTGATACGCTGACGTCATAACTGCACGTGGTGAGGGGGGGGCACCCCACCGCTGCACGTAGGAGGAGGGGCTAGCCGTGTATTAATAGCACAAAGGGTCATGGTGGGCGGGGCAACATTCGCAGAAATCACGGGTTCTATCCCCAGCAGCAATTGTATAAAAAAAAAAAAAAAAAAAAAAAAAAAAAAAAAAAAAAAAAAAAAAAAAAGCGTTCAGCTGTACACAAATGCATGTGACTTTCTACCTCGCCAATAAATAAAATAAACCGTTATTAACATTAACCACCTTTTGAGTTCTCAGACATAAAATCAAATAATCAAGATCTGTTTACTTTCTCTACTCTTCTACAAATATACTCATTCCTCTCTCTACTTCATACTGTTAATTTTATTGTAGCAATATGGGAATACAGTAGACTTTAAGTGATAGTCAAATGTTTTAAAACTGGTTGTCTAGGTGACGGTCTTTGACATTACGTTCTATTTGTATGTCCAAGAGATAAAAAATGAATAACGACAAGGGAATATGGGAATACAGTAGACTTTAAGTGATAGTCAAATGTTTTAAAACTGGTTGTCTAGATGACGGTCTTTGACATTACGTTCTATTTGTATGTCCAAGAGATAAAAAATGAATAACGACAAGGGAATATGGGAATACAGTAGACTTTAAGTGATAGTCAAATGTTTTAAGACTGGTTGTGTAGATGACTGTCTTTGACATTACGTTCTATTTGTGTGTCCAACAGATAAAAAATGAATAACGACAAGGGAATATGGGAATACAGTAGACTTTAAGTGATAGTCAAATGTTTTAAAACTGGTTGTCTAGGTGACGGTCTTTGACATTACGTTCTATTTGTATGTCGAAGGTTTAAAACAATGAATAACGATTTCTCGTTTGAGACTACTATAAAATCCAAACTAAAAAGAAGGAATATATTGGAAATGGTACCCACACAAAATCTTTTTAAACTAAATAGTCTATCTCATCGATTATATAATTTTTGTGTAGCAAGGTATTGTCTGTCATAATTCCACCAGACATACAGAAATCATTCAGAATGGAGAGAACTTCAGAGGGTCTAAGTAGGTGATTGGAGATACATATTTCGTCGTGAAAACATCTAAGCTTTCAAAAATGGATCTAAGACAATAAAATTTTTAATACATTAATCACTATTTGGGAAATGTTTAAATATATGAAAATTCAAACCCAGCTAAACCTGCTTAAAAGTCATAGATTCTCGTAAATATATTTTTTGATACGTAAAAGAACTGCGGAACAAGATCTATATTTTTTGTGTAGTTATATTTGGTCTGTGAGTAATTCAGAATGAAGAGAAGTTCTGCGGATATTACCAGAAATTGAGATATACGATACGTTATAAAGAAAAATGACTTAAACTTACGGAGATTTAATCAAAAGATGAAGTCGCATTTCCCGATGCTCAGTTGTTTAGCAGCGTGTGTCCAAGCAGCCATAACGAAATGATTTGAGTAGTACGGCTGCACTTTGCTCCAGGAAGATCAGAACCACGCTCGCGAAGGTCGTCGAGATACGGGTGTCTTACCATGTGGGGGATCATGGGTTCACAATGGACGCTGACGTCATGACTGCGCGACCTTCATTATCGCCTAGCAAACACTGTGCTTCATTGTTATCTAACAATAACATTGGCTAAATGCTCCTTCAGAATAAAAATTCAAACTTGCTGAATGCATGCTGCAGATTTGATTTCTGCAGCACATCCAAGTTTGATAGCGATACTTTATGGAATAGATATACCTGTTTTAAGAGCACTTGGTAATGTCAGAGTAGCAATTTCCATGTAGAATTTCAATGCAATATATGTTAGTGTTTCTTGAAAGCTATGCAATCTATCATAATGAAACTTTTACCATTTATATATCAGTCTCTTCTAATTCAGCAACCATAATCAAATCAAGTTAATAATTTCTGCTATGTTGATATTGCCACAAACACAAAATTTTCAAAAATGTTCCCGCATTTTCTTCTTTAGGTGCCCTTTTCTCCTAAACAGTTAAAGTAACATACTTAAAACTTTGTAATCAGTTTACAAACAGGCTGTAAAACGCAGCTGTTGAACCATTAAGACATTTTAATCAATAATAGCAATTTGAAAATAAATAATTATATACTCTTTATATGAACATATTTTTTTAGGCATTTCATGAAAGTGTACCATATGAAGCTTTCACCAGCTGTTTAGAGGAATGCATTCTGCATATGATCAAAATGATTCAACGCTCTATGTATTATACTTTCCTAGAAAAAGTGTACGTAAACTTCTAAAAAAGCAAGTTACGTTAAATGGCAAAAGAACATGTAACATATCCAAAATTCAAAACATTACTGGTCCATATTCCTCGCCCCAGTTGTTTCAGCATCACCCCTCCACCCCTTTTCACTTCTCATCTTAATTCTTGCTTCCTTAGCCTCTTCCTTCATTTGTTTCTCTGTTTCTTTAAATTTTGATGCGTCAATGTTTTCCAAGGCACAGTCAAAATTAAAACCTGGTTCCAGTCACAGCTCCTCTTTTAAAAGCACCATCATTAAAACATATCACAGCAGGCATCACACCAAATGTAATAGTTTTAATGTCGACATACACAGATTTTGGAAATCTTTCTCAGATTAGGTGATTGAAGCTCTCATTTGGGTTTTGTGTACGACCATGTACCCTTTTCATATTATAATGGTTGTTCAATAAAGAATTATCACAATTTCGTTTGACAACTTACCTTTACTCAGCCTCATAATTTTGATGGTCCTTCTCAAAATAGTCTCCCCTGAATGCGATGCACTTGTCCCAGCGTTTCTGCCAGTCTTCAAAGACATTCTGGAAATCATTTTTGAGAGATCCTTCAAAATCGGCTCCTCAGCCTTCACCACTGCTTCTGATGATGGATAATGCCTCCCACGAAGGCGTTTCTTCAAGTTAGGGAATAGAAAAAAGTCACATGGGGCTAAATGTGGATTATAGGGAGGATGAGGGTTGCACTACATGTTCATTTTTAGAAGATATTCAGCAACAACATTGGCAATATGCGGCCGCGCACTTTCGTGCTGCAGCATCCAACCTGCTTCACGGAAATGTGGTCTTTTGCGCCTGATATGGACTTGCAATCTTTTCATGACATCCCTGTAGTATTGTCCAGTTACTTACGTGTGTGCAGGTACAACATGCTGATAAACCATTCCATGAATATCAAAGAATGAGATGACCATAACTTTCCCAGCAGCAGCAACCACTTTTGCTTTTGGGGGGTTGGTGATGAAGGAGATTTGTACACTGAGCTTTGCTGTTTGCTCTCAGGATCAAAATGATGTAGCCAAGTTTCATCAGCAGTGATTACGTTTGAAAGAAACTCCGGATCTTCCTCTAACATCAACTTTAACTGCATGCAGATCTGCATGCGAATGGCCTTTTGTTTGGGAATCAACAATCTTGGAACCCATCGCACACAAACACGTCTCATGTGTAATGTTTCTGTCACATCAATCACTACCAAGTGTCCTAAGGACACTGAATAAAAAAGGAAGCTTTTTAGAATGAGTTTCACACGTTTGTTTGTGAACAGCCTATTGCATAGGTCGGTGTCCCTCTATCGTAGATATGGCACGTAAAATAACGTCTTTATTAAAGATTATCATTATATAAGCGCCGCCAGTGTGCCGGAATTTCGTCCGGCAGCAGTTACTTTACATCCGCTCTGAGCCAAAAATCAGGTATCAAACATGTCTGAGGGTGTTTATAATTGCACTGTTTCACGTGACTGGAAAATCAATTACTGTGGCATTAACTCACTAATACGTTGGATTTGTTGTTTTCCCTTTCCACGTGCAATGTCGGAGTATTAAAGGCATTCAAGAGAAATGGTGAATAAACGATTTGTCTCTGTTATTATAGTACGTAACCAAATAGTTCACTTGTCAGGCTTAGACTGGCATTTGTTATGTAGCCACAGTTGCCACAAATATAGTATGAGGACAAACGTTTGTTTATGAGCAAATATTTCAATCAATATACCTTAATAGATGATCAAACAAGCTGCATTAGGCATGCAACCAACACAAAACATTTTCCCATTGCTAGCATTCAGTAGTTATCACGTTTCACCTTCAAAGGCATGAGAAAATGTGTTTTTTCAAACAATACTTACGTTAGTTTTTGTTTAATTTGTGACCGATTTCACCATCAGATGTTAAGACCTAACACGAGTTTAGCCATAGTTATAAGAAAAATTGCATTTCACCAACAAGTGTTAGCGTAACACTCGTGTTAAATCCCTTGTTAAACTAGCAAGCCAAATTACTGTTGTTAAGTCCTCAACAATTGTAAATAGTCAAGATGGCGGGCGTGAACTCAGCTGTTGCTGTCGGTTGGCTATATTTAAGACCGTCTAAATGGCATTCGTAATAGAGTACGGCCTATGAGGAGAACTTATTTTGAGGAGCTATCAGAAGAAAATTTTCTACAGAGATATAGACTGTCCAAACAAGTTGTTATGAAGGCTACTGCAGAAGTACAAGAGAGGTTAGAACATGCATCGAAAGGAATATGCCGATCTCGCCTTTGCTTCAATAATTAATAGCTTTGCGATTTTATAATTCACTGAATTATGTGGATAATACACTGTCTACCTCCCGTCTTGAAACATTCAAGTCACTCGTCACTTGTCCTTCGCTCCTCGTTTTAAATTTACGTCATACTGAGTTAGAACATGCATCGAAAGGAATATGCCGATCTCGCCTTTGCTCGAAGTATTAATAACTTTGCGATTTTATAATTCACAGAATTATGTGGATAATACACTGTCCACCTCCCGTCTTGAAACATTCAAGTCACTCGTCACTTGTCCTTCTTCGCTCCTCGTTTTAAATTTACGTAATACTGAGAACATGTATCGAAAGGAATATGCAGACCTCACCTTTGCTTCAAGTATTAATAACTTTGCTATTTTATAATTCACTGAATTATGTGGATATTACACTGTCCACCTCCCGTCAAGTCACTCGTCACTTGTCCTTCTTCCGTCCTCGTTTTAAATTTACGTAATACTGAGTTAGAACATGCATCGAAAGGAATATGCCAATCTCACCTTTGCTTCAAGCATTAATAACTTTGCTATTTTATAATTCACTGAATTATGTGGATAATACACTGTGCACCTCCCGTCCTGAAACGTTCAAGTCACTTGTCGTTCTTCGTTCCTCGTTTTAAATTTACGTAATACTGAGTTAGAACATGCATCGAAAGGAATATGTCGAGCTCGCCTTTGCTTCAACTATTAATAACTTTGCGATTTTATAATTCACTGAATTATGTGGATAATACACTGTCCACCTCCCGTCTTGAAACGTTCAAGTCACTCGTCACTTGTCCTTCGCTCTTCGTTTTAAATTTACGTAATACTGACAAAGTTTTTTCGTTCATTTTTCACATTTTTCTCTTTTACATTCATAATCATAAATGATACTTTTGACAATTTCTGTTTAGTAGGTCATAAGAGGCAACATTTTACTTTTCCCAAGTACTGCATTTCATCCTAAAATTTGATATTGATTTCACCGGTAATACATGTAATCGGATTAAACTGTAAGAGATAGAAAAAGATTTACTACACAGAGTATACTGTCTTTTTCTTCTGTGGAGTGAACTGTTTGGGAGATATCGCTTGTCATTTGCCTCAACATATTAAATGAGAAAATGTTATTCATTTCTTTATCTCTTGCTCATACAAATAGAACGTAATGTCAAAGACCGTCACCTAGACAACCAGTTTTAAAACATTTGACTATCACTTAAAGTTTACTGTATTCCCATATTCCCTTGTCGTTATTCATTTTTTATCTCTTGGACACACAAGTAGAACGTAATGTCAAAGACCGTCACCTAGACAACCAGTTTTAAAACATTTGACTATCACTTAAAGTCTACTGTATTCCCATATTCCCTTGTCGTTATTCATTTTTTATCTCTTGGACATACAAATAGAACGTAATGTCAAAGACCGTCATCTAGACAACCAGTTTTAAAACATTTGACTATCACTTAAAGTCTAGTGTAATCCCATATTCCCTTGTCGTTATTCATTTTTTATCTCTTGGACATACAAATAGAACGTAATGTCAAAGACCGTCACCTAGACAACCAGTTTTAAAACATTTGACTATCACTTAAAGTCTACTGTATTCCCATATTCCCTTGTCGTTATTCATTTTTTATCTCTTGGGCATACAAATAGAACGTAATGTCAAAGACCGTCACCTAGACAACCAATTTTAAAACATTTGACTATCACTTAAAGTCTACTGTATTCCCATATTCCCTTGTCGTTATTCATTTTTTATCTCTTGGACATACAAATAGAACGTAATGTCAAAGTCGTCACCTGGACAACCAGTTTTAAAACATTTGACTATCACTTAAAGTCTACTGTATTCCCATATTGCTACAACAAAATTAACAATAAGTTGATGTTGTCTTGAAGTAGATATTGTCTCCGTTTCGGAACGAGCAAGTGACCCGGTTTAGCAGTAACCAGTAGCTAGGTGGCGCCGCCGCATCTATGACGGTTGAGACGAAAAGGCTAAGCACGGTGACGTAATTAGCGATGGCCAACAGCAAAAAGAAATCATTTGCAGTCCTTGAAGCCGTGAAGGTCGTCCATTTTTTTTCTTTAGGTGCCGAAATGTGGTTCCCGAAGCCTTGTACACAGGCGGCCTGAGACCAGTGTTGTCTGTCACGCATTTAGCATACCGACAGATTTCCTAACGTTACCGCCGCTTGACTAGACTATTACCTAGAGCTATGAAGATAATTTGTGTGAACCTCCCTGAAGAGAGATCACTAACAACCGAAAAAATTCCATAAATGCTTATGGAATTTCAAAGTCATCAACGGATGATTTGCTCTAAAATACTGTACTCGTCCCTAAAGCCCACCATTATGTCAAATTCCCTGTACCCTGCCAATGTAGAGCTGGGCTCAAGGAACAGAGCAGCCCAGGTTGACAGAGGGTGGAGCAAAAATGACCACCGAAACCAATGTGGGCTAATTTTTACTCTCGTAAGTATAAGATCATGGTTTACCTGTAGCTTTTAGCTAATCCATGTTCTCTTCACACGAAATGTAAGGACAAAAAGTTCCCAATTTATCAGAATTGAGCATTTACACGCTCTGCAAATGGTGGGCCAAAGTTTCGTGAGGAAAGTGATGTTCCAGCGTGACTTCACACGCCACGACTAACATCGAATTCAATTTATAAAAGCAGAAGTGAATATGTAGCAACATTAAATGTCTAGGCTATTTATAAATGCACGTTTTCGTGCTTCCATGGACAACGAGCCGCTCTGTTCAAGACAGTGTTGCTAATATTGACATTACAAAAGCATTAAAACATTTATTAAAATTCAAAATCAATGCCTTACAATTAATGATTACTTTCTCACATTTTCAAGTTTGTTTACTCTAGCTTAGTGTCAGACCTTAGTGTATGCAGAGACCTTAGTGTTAATAGATACCTCGTGACACGGTGTGTAGTGGACAGTTAACCTTCTACGAGGGCTGTACATTAAAGAGCCATCATAATTTTCTTGGGTCATAATTTTTCCCACTAAAATTCAAACTTCTGTTAGCTTTATGTGAAACAAACACGCCGTAGTAGTTTCATTGTTGGTACTCCTGGTTCCCGCCTCTGACAACCAGTCAAGTTCAGAAATGTTCAGTATCGCCTACCGCTGCAATGGAGGTAACACGCGAGGAACAATATGCGGCTTTGAAATTCTGCCTTCGTCTCAACAAATCTTCATTTGAGGCCTATACAATGTTACAGGAGACCTATGGGGAGTCTGTTCTTTCCTACAGCACAGCTCGAAGGTGGTTTAAAATGTTTAAAGAGGGGAGACAATCAATTTCAAAGGAAGGTGGACCCGGTGCTCCAGTTACTCCTCTTACGGAAGAAAACATCAACACTGCTGCTGCCATTGTCAGACAGGATCGACGAATTACCTTAAGATCACTTTCTGAAATACTGAACATTTCATTGGGTGCCACCCACACGTTGGTGACAGAAACATTACACATGAGACGTGTTTGTGCTCGATGGGTTCCAAGACTGTTGATTCCCGAACAAAAGGACATTCCCCTACAGGTCTGCATGCAGTTAAAGTTGATGTTAGAGGAAGATCCGGAGTTTCTTTCAAACGTAATCACTGCTGATGAAACTTGGCTACATCATTTTGATCCTGAGAGCAAACAGCAAAGCTCAGTGTGGAAATCTCCTTCATCACCAACCTCCAAGAAAGCAAAAGTGGTTGCTTCTGCTGGGAAAGTTATGGTCATCTCATTCTTTGATATTCATGGAATGGTTTATCAGCATGTTGTACCTGCACACACATCAGCAACTGGACAATACTACAGGGATGTCCTGAAAACATTGCAAGTCCATATCAGGCGCAAAACACCACATTTCCGTGATGATGATGATGATGATGATGATGATGATGATGATATAAGGGCGCTCAACTACGGCGGTCATCAGCGCCCTTTAAAAAACTAGTCATGGCAAAAGCCAGATATAAAAATTTCTAAAAACAATACAAGTGTAACAAAACCTATTGAAAATACACGTACATAAAAAAAATCAATCAAAACCTACTAAAAATTTCGGTCACCTATTTCACCTTTCCACCGACATGGGTCTCCACGCACGGCCTACACGTGGGTGGGCCTGTTGACCGTCTCCCTCAACCACGAAGAGGAGCCCACACGAGGGAGACTGTTTGCTGGGGACCCCGCGCCAAACCCGTACCTACCAAAGTATGCCCCTGGGGGTTCCGTGAAGCAGGCTGGATGCTGCACCACGATAATGCGTGCCCGCATATTGCCAATGTTGTTGCTGAATATCTTGCAAAACTCAACGTGAAGTACAACCCTCACCCTCCATATAGGCTGGATTTAGCCCCATGTGACTCTTTTCTATTCCCTAACTTGAAGAAACACCTTCGTGGGAGACATTATCCATCATCAGAAGCAGCGGTGAGGGCTGCGGAGGCGACTTTGAAGGATCTCTCAAAAAATGGTTTCCAGCATGTCTTTGAAGATTGGCAGAAACGCTGGGACAAGTGCATCGTATTCAGGGGAGACTATTTTGAGAAGGACCATCAAAATTATGACGATGAGTAAAGGTACGTTGTCAAATAAAATTGTCATCGTTCTTTATTGAACAGCCCACGTAGATCTCATCTCTGTATCATAACATCCTGCTTAATCACGTGTATACAGAGACTTAAGTGTTAGATACCTCGTGACTCGGTGTGTAGTAGACAGTTAAGTTCTGGGTCTATTTCCTATCAAAAATACAGTTTTTAAAGAGTTACTGAACACAAAAGACAATTGTATATTATGTTGGTGAACAATGATAACTTAGAAAAAATATGTTGTTCAAATATTCCCATTGGTATTCTACTGTCTTTCAAAGATGTCACACGAAAAGGAAAGTCATGTGAATTGAACATGCGATTTTACATTGGGACTGCACACTTTACTAAATGTATCAATAGCTTTATCTCTGTTATCGATACAGATTAGCTCGATCAATGTCACATCCAAGGCCAGCAGGTTACATGCGAATGCTACATACACGTCCATTAACGTTCGGCATGTAAAGGGACTACTACGGTCCGAAATTCCGGCAAACAGGCAGCAATATCCAGCGTCTAAGACGCAACTTTTTTCCGTTAATATCTCCTTAGCATTTAACATTTCCTGATGAACAGCTTGTTCAATATACAAGTACTGTAAATTCTTTAATTTCTAATATTTTTAAATAACAATTTTTGTACATTTTATTGAAAAATCCGGCATTCTCTTCTTAATTTAATAATTTTTAATTGATGCACGCGAATGCTTAAATTCTTATGTTTTTCTATATATTAATTTTATATAGAGAAAACTACTGAAAACCTAAATTAAGAAAAACTGTTGTCGACGGGCCCTAAAACACTACACACTCACTCAAAGTCGTTTGGACAACTGGATAGTGGAAGTTGCAAGGCAGTGTCCTCCAACGTTAAGTCATATCGGACGATGAATGAAATGATCAAATGAGTACAGGGTAAATAGAGCTTACAGTAACCATTCATCTTTCAGGATAAGGGAAAACCTTATCACCCTGACCGAGATTAGAACTAGAGACCTCTTGAACGTGACACTACCACTACGCTACAGAGACGGGCCAATGTCCTCCAGCGTTAAGTCATATGGGACGATGAATAAATGATGTTCAAATGAGTACAGTGTACATAGAGCCTTAGAGTTATATTTATTTTTGAGAATAAGGGAAAACCTTATCACCTTATATCATTAGTAGAAGAGGGTTTTATAGAACAGTCAGGAAATATGGAATACCAAGATTTCGGCTGTTTGCTGCGCTTGTCACGTGGGAGTGCCATGAAGTAGCCAAAGACTCCCATGATGCTCTGAAATGACAGTTGACAGCTTGTCATTTCAGTCGCTACAGAAAAAAAGTGTGTTTTGTGATGTTCTAGTGTTTTTGCAGATACATTTTAACCCACTAGTACGTATGTGACGTAAGGTATGCTAAAAGAATTGTTTGTTATATTGTGGTCCTTTTAGCTGGCAGTGTTTTGCCCATTACTTTAAAGGATCGTTGTCCAAGATGGCGTGTCGGGTATTATGGAATACCAAGTACTAAAACAATTATCAGTTATACAAATAGAAATATAGCTTAATTTATATACAACGTGTATTTTTTAAATTAAATTTATTTAAATGTACACAAAACTGTGTTTTTTGTGATACTCAAGTGTTTTTGCAGACAAATTTTAACCCACTGGTACGCATGTGACGTAAGGTATACTAAAAGCAATCTAGTTTGTTATATTCGGTTTTAGCTGGCAATGTTTTGTCTATTACTCTATAGGCTCGTTGTCCAAGATGGCGTGTCGGATATTATGGAATACCAAGTACTAAAACAATTATCATTTATACAAATAGAAATATAGCTTAATTTATATACAACGTGTATTTTTTAAAATTAAATGTATTTAAATGTAAACAAAACCGATTTTCTCTAATATTCTACACTTGGTCTATTTTCTAGCCCTAAAAATATTTGTTTATATATAATTTTTGTCCATTTTAAACCAATCATGTTTGATGTTTTATGAAATCATATTCATTTTTTCAATGTCTTAAGTCACCTATTCCATAATACCGGAGTAATCCACATTACTCTCTATTTGTAACATTATTTTAAATACATTGTTTTTATAACTTCAAAGTGAAGTGACAGTTACAAGTGACAGTTGATTACAATGTATATTATGTACTCATGATTATTTGACGATATTATATAAACAAAATTGTTAGTTTGAGACATTAAAACGTGTTTCCATAAAATCCTCCTCTCATCTACGTTAAAATTTAAACAAAAGAAAATTTCGGAAACTGTTAGTGTTACAAGAAATTGACAGTAAGGTTTTCGTGCACAAGTTCTGTAAATGTCATTCAGAATGAATAGATTAAGATGTCCAAAAACGCTTAGCTAGTAGAGGAAGTTGCTTGTAACAGCCTAAGAACACGACTTCAATGTTCGCTTTTTGAGTTCACAGATACCTAAGAACCTTTTCTTGGCTCTAAACAACGATGGAAGACAAATGACGTACGTACCTCGGAGTAAATAGGCCGCCAACATCATATCCCGGATGAAGGCCGCGTGCTGATGATTAAAGGCCATCTTCTGCAACTCACATATTCTGCACTTCATCTTCATGGTTACACCGCACATCACACGTTAACCTCTCACGGCGAGAGACGGCCCTCAACTGAACAAGGAACGGGACACAGCGGAGAGAGCAACAACGTGGCAGTGCCGACAACTTCAACACGGCTACCACACTAACTTGCTACTGTCATCACAGGCGCTATCTTTTTGACCACCTGTTGATCGACCTGCTACTACAAACAATTGCCTCGCATCTCTCAACAACAATGCGCAAAACAAAACACTTTCAACTTAAGCCTAGTCTTCATATACTTAATCAAATCTTTTAGCACTTGTATTAAAATGTCAAATTTTCAAGATACAGGGATGTCCATTAAGGTAGCCGGAACAGGCTATCTCTGGTGCACCTAGCTCAAGAACCATCAACGCATCAATTTGAAGCTTTTACTTGTTATTTTAGATCACTTACACAAATCATTCAAGATAATAGAGCTTATTTTGGAGCTTTAATAAAGGATATGTGATTTTTTAAATAAATCTCTTGACTTTACTTCCAAAAATATTTAAGATTTATTGTCTAAAAATTCAAATTTTCACATATTTCTACAAGGAGCTTTAAAAGCGTTTAAGTATTACTTTAATTCCAGAAAAAAATGTAGACTTTAGTTGAAGTAATTTTATAGCGCACCCAAAGTTTAAAAAATATAAAACAGAGAAAACCAGCATTAAATCTTTTTTTTTTTTTTTTATTTACGTTCTCCAACGTCAAGTCATATCGGACGATCGATGAAATGGCTGAAATACTCAAATGAGTCCGAAGTCCACGGAGCTTAGAGTTACCCGACATTCGTTTATCAAGATAAGGGAAAACCCCGGAAAAACCTTATCCAGCTAACTCAACCTCATTGTCCTCCACCAGCATCTATATATACATGTCTGCACTCCTCTGACCTTATTCTCTTAAGTTTTACCAAGAGGATATCGAATTGAGAGAAGGTTATTTCCAGCAAGATGGAGCAAAGTGCCATACATCTAGTGACACCATGGAACTCGTAACCAGTTTCTTTGATAATCAAATAATCTCAAAAGGTCTGTGGCCCCCCAGATCCCCTGACCCAACCTCACCAGATTTTTTCTTGTGGGGGTATCTAAAAAATAAAGTGTACAAGAATAGGCCACGGACAATTGATGTTCTCAAGGAATCCATTCGAACCGAAATAAGTAACATTGGCGAGGATACTCTCCGTAAAACTTGAGAGAATATGGTGAGACGAGTACAAATATGTATAGTTGCTGGTGGAGGACACTTCCAACATTTTCTCTGATATGTAAATAGTGTAATGTAATCTCCCAATTGTGTATTCTCCCAAAGTTGTACCTGTGTTCTATAATTGGTCCCGTAGGGGAGGGGATCCGACCCCTTCAGGTGCCGTGGTGCGAGCGCTGCGGACCCTTAGCACTCGTGGTACCTCTGACGTTACTAGAGGAACCTTGGGCCGAACTGCCGAGCCCCTCTTGTCGAGGAGTTGTTTGGATTGGGTTGGACTCGAGGGGGCAGTGTGTTCCTGACATCCACGGGGAATTGGGTACTTCCGGCCAGGCTACGACCGCCTGGAGTGGGTAGAGGGTTGCCTAAAAGCCCCGTGTAGTAGCCTGCAGAGCTAGTAGGTGTGCTAGATCACCAGGCGGCCTCACCGAGGTTTTCGGTAGTCTTCCCTGCGGGGTTTACGCGCGTAAGTGGCGTATCCACTTCCATCCCGTCTTGATGTTGTCAATGGGGGGGGGGGTTTAAGAAATGAGGTATTGCCCTATGGAAGAAGCCCCGGAGTATACATCGCTCCCGGGTTGAAGGAAGCCAGGTTCTTCGGACCTACGGTCAATTGAAATGGTTCAGGTTTATGATCTTAATCAAGCACTACCAAAACAATTTTTAAAATTAATAAACAAAATAGACTTTGAAAAAAATGTAAAACCATAATCAAAAAATTGTATCATATATTGAAAACTTGTAACACTTGTAAAAATTGTAATTATACAACTAGTTGTAATAAGATTAAGGAATGCATGTAGTGTTACGAGGTAACGGAGCATCCAGTGTTAATAAATAAATAAAAAAAAAAAAAAAAAATACATCACATTATATATCTCTCAGAAACTTCACTTATCTTTTATGACAATTGATGAAATATCCAGAGAATTCATGGCACTAATCTCGTAATAGCATATTGGGATATAATTCTGGAAACCACTCTATACAAAAGCAGGATAGGTTTGCAACAATAAGGCGCTTGGGCTGAGATTCTGTTATCTGCTTACAGATGTCTATTGCAATTCTTTCTTTGCAACGTGTGTATTTATATAATTGTACAAATTGTAACACAAATTAATCTTTTTACTTACGCACTAGTACATTTTGCATCGAGTGTATGTGTTGCTAAGGAGAAATTCCTTAAGGCACTGGTGCCCGAACGTCAACTTACGATACATTGGAACAACGGCAAGTATGCAATATTAGTTACAGCCGCTAGGTGTCCTATTACTTTTTATTACCAAATCTATAAAAACAGACTAAAAGAGAATAGATTACAGCTATTTCAAAATACATTACGCGATTTTAGTGTCCTTGTATCCTACCTCTAATCCCCTACCATTACAGAAATTAATAATGCTTAGTAAACGGCTATCTCTCCCCAAATGAGCCACGATTGAACAAAAATATTCCATAATAGGAGAGGTTGTGACATCTGTTTTGATCATGATTAATTTCTACGCATTTACCCTGCTTCTGTAAAGCACAGCACGACATCAAATTTTATACAAAAGAAATGTATGCCACAAACTCGCTGGCAAATTAACCCTTTCATTGGAGTTTTAATTTACCCACACTGCGGTTTCATTAGGCACCATTTTATAAACTAAAAAAAAAAAACAACGCTTCAAGATAAACATTACAGTACTGTCAATTTTATTGTAGGAATATAGGACTGCAGCAGAACATAAGTGACAGTCAAATGTTTTAAAACTGGTTGTATAAGTGACGGTTTTTGACATTACGTTCTATTTGTATGTCCAAGAGATAAAAACTGAATAACGCCAAGGGACTATGGGAATACAGTAGACTTTAAGTGATAGTCAAATGTTTTAAAACTGTTTGTCTAGGTGACGGTCTTTGACATTACGTTCTATTTGTAAGTCCAAGAGATAAAAATGAATAACGACAAGGGAATATGGGAATACAGTAGACTTTAAGTGATAGTCAAATGTTTTAAAACTGTTTGTCTAGGTGACGGTCTTTGACATTACGTTCTATTTGTATGTCCAAGAGATAAAAATGAATAACGACAAGGGAATATGGGAATACAGTAGACTAAGTGATAGTCAAATGTTTTAAAATTGGTTGTCTAGGTGACGGTCTTTGACATTACGTTCTATTTGTATGTCCAAGAGATAAAAAATGAATAACGACAAGGGAATATGGGAATACATTAGACTTTAAGTGATAGTCAAATGTTTTAAAATTGGTTGTCTAGGTGACGGTCTTTGACATTACGTTCTATTTGTAAGTCCAAGAGATAAAAAATGAATAACGACAAGGGAATATGGGGATACAGTAGACTTTAAGTGATAGTCAAATATCATAAAACTGGTTGTCTAGATGACGGTCCTTGACATTACGTTCTATTTGTATGTCAAAGAGTTAAAAAATGAATAACGACAAGGGAATATGGGAATACAGTAGACTTTAAGTGATAGTCAAATGTTTTAAAACTGGTTGTCTAGGTGACTGTCTTTGACATTACGTTCTATTTGTAACGTAAACGTAATTAAAATTAAGTCAGATACACAGAATCTGTTGAATGTGACAGCAGCGGGACGACTAATCAAATAATGTCCAAATGAGTAGAGGGTACATAGAGCTTAGAGTTACCAGACATTCACATTACAGAATCAGGAGGAGCTTATTACCCTGACTGAAATTAATACCAGGTACGTCTTGAACGTCAGCCTGACCGTTTCCATGGCAGCCTAGAGCGAATCGCGCCTACGTCTTCAGCAAGCAGCGATGACGTCGGGACACGAAAGGCGTTCGACCCGCCGCCGTGTGGGCGAGCACCTCCCCAACTAGTGACGTTGGTATTAATGGACCTTTAAAACCGTTCTGATTGTGACGTTTCGGTGTTACGGCAACATCTCTTTACAAAAGACTGAAGGTCTAAATGCTGCACCTGTCATATCTGACGTCGTATACAGTTCCATTATTTGCTTTTGTTTATATTGGTACTACATATAAAGTTGAAAAAGCTCTTCTACCTCATATTGAAGCCTGGATATACTAGATTACGTCAAACGCTAAGGTTTTCGATTAAGAATTTTCTGTGTACTTCCGTTTTCATTTTCATTTGGAGCGGAAACAAATTCTAATCGCCCGCAATAGGATGTCATAGCGGACGTATCAGAATGGAACATTCAATTTCAGTAAATAATATAATCATGAGAACAAAATAACACATTTCTACACTTGTATATACATATCTTTATGTATCTCACACACCTTTTCCACATATGAATTGCTACTTTCACCACAGAGACCACACAGATTTCGTGGTATCATTCTCCATTCTTCTGGGCTCATTTCAGTATCGTTTCATTCATCGTCTGATAAGACTTAACGTTGGAGAACGTAAATTAAAAAAAAATTGAATCACGCGCCTTACCTTAAACCGTTTCGCCTGCTGTTATAGAGGTATTAATTGCACTCGTTGGCAGCACTGATTAACTATCATAAGCGGGATGGCTCAGGCGGTTTCGTCTGTGGCCAGCATTCGAGAGGCCCGGGGTCCATACCCGTGGCCGATCTACTTGAGCCATGGTTCTTTCGGGGGTTTTCCCGGGTCGCTAGCCGAGTGCTAGGTAGATTAATAACATTTCCCTAATTTCCTGTCCCTCCATTTCATCTCCATTATATCATCTCTATCTGGTGGTGTCTTTCAGGGTAGAACTGTCGGCGGGTGTCTCGGCATTGCATGGCACGATGATATACTCTGAGGAAAACTACTTCCTCCTCCGGTAGGTCGGTTGCTGGTCTCCTCGCCTCTGTTGGGACCATTTCGGGACCGCCAGCTAGGGACCTTTGAGGCTCAGATCGCCTGTCTTGGTATCATTAGGGCTCGGCTGCTGGGCTCGTTGCCGTCCAGCTGTGAGATAGCGTGTTCGTTGTCCTGTTCTGTCGGGGCAAGTCTCTATCCAAGTAAACTGTAGGGACCTTTGGGGCTCAGATCGCCTGTCTTGGTACCATTAGGACTTGGCTGCTGGGCTCGTTGTCCTGCTGTAGGGGAGCGAGTTCGTTGTCCTGGCCTGTCGGGGGAAGTCTCTATCCAAGTAAACTGTATGGCCTTTTGGGGCTCTGATCACCTGCCTTGGTACCATTAGGGCTTGGCTGCTGGGCTCGTTGTCGTCCCGCTGTGAGGGAGCGAGTTCGTTGTCCTGGCCTGTCGGGGGAAGTCTCTATCCAAGTAAACTGTAGAGATCTTTGTGGCTCGGATCGCCTGCCTTGGTACCATTAGGGCTCTGCTGCTGGGCTCGTTGTCGTCCCGCTGTGAGGGAGCGAGTTCGTTTGTCCTGGCCTGTCGGGGGAAGTCTCTATCCTAGTAAACTGTAGGGACCCTGCCCTCTGTACTGTCGTGTCTCCTTAGTCTCATCCTTCCTCCCAGGGGTGCCCCACTTGTGGACATAGGAGTAAAGCGCCCAGCATGGTGACCTACGTACCAAATCCCTTCCGTAATGAAATCCCAATCATAACAAGGAGGATAATGGATGTAAGAAAGTCTGTATTTTCGTACTGGACAAGTTTCTGGAGTAATTTGAATGCACATTCATTATAAATCTATCTTAAACTAACTTAAAATATAACAAAATACCAGAAATCGAGCAATGACATACCTCGTTTCCGTAAAACAAGTTCGATTTGTCGTTTAGACTGACAAAACATAATCGTACTACAGTCAACTGTCTCAGGTAGTTAACTTCTTCTTTCAGACAAAACAATACACTATCGTCCTCTAGGAAGTAGATTTTGAAAAACTAATCCGAGTCGCTCTTTCTTTCCCATTTCGTCATGAAGTATTTCAGTTTATTCTGACAAAATCCATATTTCATTGCCACTGGCTTAAGTGCTTTATATACTTTTAACTTTCGTTCCCATAAATATGATTTTCATTATATTCTTAAGTGGATGTAAACAACAATAGCCACTGTGTGTAGTCTTTCTGCGGCCCAAGAGCCGCGCGGGCCGTTTGTTGTATTCAAAAGAGCATCTTTGATTTTGAAGCCGACCGTCGCCTGGAACAGTTACTCAAATTAGCGTGTACAGTGTTTTATAAACAGTTGACAGTTCTTTCAGTGTTATTATTAGGAAATTCCAAAACCACATGTGCTCGCAAAATCTAAATACTGAATGTTCCTGCTTTTTTATAAAACATTTTATGAAACTCTGGGTTTGAATTATCATATTACGAAAACCGATTTCTGAACGTTGTTTGTTTTGCAAAAAATGCGTATTTACTCCTGACATTTGCTTGAAAGCCAAAACATTTCCCAGGAGTGCCACCTAAAACAGTTTCAAGCACTTAAGTTAAATGGCAGAATTATCTCTGATATCCCAATTATAAAACAATCAAACCCGCCCTTTTGAGCAGTTGCTATCGGTTACTCGTTCCAGTTAATTTTCAAGCTACACTGAAGATGGCAGTTGCGTCACGTTTGAGTAAAAATCACCGCCATCTCTAGATTAGGGAAAAGTGCTAACAGTTTTGTAGATTAGGAATGCGGAACGGTCTATCGCAGTGGTGCTAAGGAAGCAGTGATGTCCTGAGCAATTTATTCATTCATTTCCTCATTCTTACATGAGTAAGCGATAAAAATGGAATAAGGTAATCCGATTTCCGATTTGATAAGAGCCTAAATTAGGGATAGCTCATCGACATAAAAGTTCCTTCGCATCTTTTTCGATACTTCGGTGGTGATTTTGCGACTTTTATTTTATCTTAATAATACAAGATATTACTGCCGCAAGTGGAACATTACAAATAAATATTTATGTATTCCACGTACAACAGTTTTCTCTGAAAGACTATTTAGTACAGCAGGACTCATATGTGACAGAAAAAGAAGTAGACTTGACCCGAAACAGTGAAAATGCTAGTATTTTTGAACAAAAACTTATAAAAGTGGACTGCTTTGTTTTTAAATGTCTAATGTAGAGTTTAGAAATAAGAACACTGTAGGTTTTAAGTTTTGTCTCATTAAATATGTACACCTATTTAATTTTATTCACATTACACAGTTCTACGAACATTCTATTTTGTATTGGAACTAGAAGTGGAAATGACGTATCGAGAGTCGAGAAAACTGTAATCGACCCATCAGTAGTATAAATACTGGAAAACTGAAACAACTAAACTTATCACAAAAAAAAAAAAAAAAAAAAGCGCTTCAAAAGCTATATGACAAACTGAGTGATTTAGCCACCTCTAAATTTGTTGTGGAGTAAACCCTTTCTCAAATATGCCTTACCATCTGTTTGAAGCTGCCATTCTTATATTTTTTCCGAAACAGAAACACGGTATACACTCTTCTCTCTCTCTCCCTCCCTATATATATATCTTTCTGACATTCAAATACAAAGTATTGTCAGATCATCACTTAGACAACCAGTTTCAAAACATTTGACTATCACTTAAAGTCTACTGTATTCCCATATTCCCTTGTCGTTATTCATTTTTTATCTCTTGGACATACAAATAGAACGTATGTCAAAGACCGTCAGCTAGACAACCAGTTTTAAAACATATGACTATCACTTAATGTCTACTGTATTCCCATATTCCCTTGTCGTTATTCATTTTTTATCTCTTGGACATACAAATAGAACGTAATGTCAAAGACCATCAGCTAGACAACCAGTTTTAAAACATTTGACTATCACTTAAAGTGTACGTTTTCCCAGATTCCTACAGTAAAATGATCTTTATCTTGAAGTAGATAGTGCTTTCTTGTTGTTTATCACTTTGTCAACATTCTTTTGTTCCTCGTCATGTCATACAAAGTGTATAGAAATCTGCATGAAGTATTACATGATCTATTATGAAAACATTTGATGATCACTTCAGTCCTTGTATCCCCTTTCACATAAAGCGAAATCTGAAATGAAGTTCATCTCGAAGCAAACAGAGAATGGGTCTTTGTAACTATACCTTGTAAAAGAAATATAAAAATAAAGACGCTAGGCGGTCCGTTTGAAGAACCTTCACATGCCACAAGTAATTCTTCGAAACCAGGGCAATGAAAACACAAAAGTCTGGAGTATTATGGAAATGCATACGACCTTGGGAGCCGCTTTGTCCACAAACGACACTTCGAGGTCAGCACAGAAACAGCGAGCGTCCTTGTGGACACCACTTCAATTCCCCACCATTGCAATTTCGGAAATACAGATGTACAACGTCTGCTTTCTTATTCTGTAGAGGGTCAATTTTACTTTCTCCACTCTATGACTTCAACTGGTAGATACTAACATATGTACATAAAAATAGAACGTAATGTCAAAGGCCGTCATCTCGACAGCCAGTTTTAAAACATTTGACAATCACTTAAAGTCTACTGTATTCCCATATTCCCTTGTCGTTATTCATTTTTTATCTCTTGGACATACAAATAGAACGTAATGTCAAAGACCGTCATCTAGACAACCAGTTTTAAAACATTTGACTATCACTTAAAGTCTACTGTGTTCCCATATTCCCTTGTCGTTATTCATTTTTTATCTCTTGGACATACAAATAGAACGTAATGTCAAAGACCGTCACCTAGACAACCAGTTTTAAAACATTTGACTATCACTTAAAGTCTACTGTGTTCCCATATTCCCTTGTCGTTATTCATTTTTTATCTCTTGGACATACAAATAGAACGTAATCTCAAAGACCACCATCTAGACAACCAGTTTTAAAACATTTGACTATCACTTAAAGTCTACTGTATTCCCATATTCCCTTGTCGTTATTCATTTTTTATCTCTTGGACATACAAATAGAACGTAATGTCAAAGACCGTCATCTAGACAACCAGTTTTAAAACATTTGACTATCACTTAAAGTCTACTGTATTCCCATATTCCTACAATAAAATTAACAATATAATAATGTTCATCTTGAAGTAGATAGAGAAACAAATGTTTGTACAAAAATAGAGAAAGTCATTGGAGATAGTTTGTTTACTGAACAGATATAAAAGAAATAATTTAGATAATTTCATTCCGTGACTTTCATTCCGTCGGAAGTGAAATCAAGTGTATCAATTTAAAAATTCATTTGATTTACTTGCAGTTCCTGTATGTTACTGAGTGAACAGTGTAACTAAGAACGTTTGATGAGTAATTTTTTATTTCTCTTGTTATGTTAATGTAGTATCAGCAAACGGTTATTTAAAAACAATTATTTTCCTTTCTACTTCATCCTAATCCTTATTTCTCTCTGTCTGAGTTTGGATGTCAGATGCAGTCGAGGTGATGGGTGATCAGGCTTCGGAGGATGTATTGATTACCCAAGGAGTATCACGACAGTGCAGAGGGCAGTGTCGCTACAATTTATGAGTTGCAACCTCCCCGGCGGGCCAGAACAACCGGCCTCCCACCTGGCGTCCAGAAACGGCTCACCAGAGTTGCCTGGAGACCGTCCTTCCAGATTACACCCGCCGAATTTCTACTCGACGGGGCTTTCCCTTATCCTTACAGACAAGGGAAAGCCCCGGAAAAACCGTACTCAGGTAACAAACCCTGACCGAGATTCGAACTCGGGACCTCTTGAACGTGAGGCAGACATGCTATGATCTAAACTACAGGAGCATAAAATCCTGCCATGCACTGCCGAGACACCCGCCAACACTTCTACCCTGAAGGAGACCACCAGATGCGAGATGATGAGAAATAATAATGGACATGTATTGGGACAGGAAAATCGTAGGATATAATAGAGCTACCCAGCATTCGACTGGCGACCCAGGTAAACCCTAAAAAAAACATAGATCAGGTAGGCCCAACAGTAATCAAACCCGGGAGCTGTCACCTACGGATTGCACCTGGACGGTTATACAAGCCGCGTGCCGCCGCTGTAGTGCACGTGGCCGAGCCAACAAGGCTCAACACCGTTACGCTCGTCTTTTGTTATAGCATTTAGAGAAAGCTTGCACTGCATCTCGGGAATTAACGGGAATATGAGGTGAAGGCAAGGCATATTGAACAGGAGACGGTCACTGAACCCTCAACCAATGTTGGCAGCACTGTATACCAAGTATACATGCCGGTCTAATAATCCAGTTCGTCTATTAATTCAGTTTCAAAGATGTGTTGGCCCATCACGTCATATCCACCGTCATTTACATAATTAGAGAAATATCTGGGACGGAATATCTATTCAAGATAATTATCTTATTAATTTTATTGTAGCAATATCAGACAATGTATTTTCCAATATTTATCTTTTCTCAAATGGCAAAACGGTTTCCTTTTAATTTTCCTTGCCAAAAATTCAATTACGAGACTCGAGGCATCTGGAATTCTTTTTTAAAATAAAAACACTTTAGAAAAAAGTACACGCTTGTATGCATGTGTGTTTGTTATTTGTTTATAAACCATTGATCCAAACGTCGAGCAAACTTCTCAAAGAATACTTCTGGCACAAGTTGTTTCCTTCAGATTTGCCAATTAATTTGGTGTCATGATTGCAAAAGCTGCCAAGACTATCTACTGTTTTCTATCAGTAATAATATCAAACATCACCAACGTGGCCTCACACATTTCAACTGAAGTGGCGAAGCAGGAAAAACACAAGAAAATCCATGTCAAACAAAATATATTTGCGAACATCCGCGGACATTTTGACAGATGCTTAGATTCGAGTAACCAGCTCCGCGAGCTCATTCAATACTGTATTTACGCATTCATGACCTTGAATACCATACTTCGTAGGTTTCCGGAAGCAATTGCGATTCTTCGATAGTTACGAAATACTGACAGATTTTATCACGTTAAGTCTCTGTAGCGTGTGAAGGGAAGTTTATTCTTTTGTTTTATGTGACGCTTTTAAATACAACTGTAAGTATATTTCAATAGAATTTTACATAGATTGGTATTTAGTACTGACAAATAGGAAATTCTTGTTAAGTTTTAGTTATTAATAAAAGTATGCGAATTGCATACTTTCTCCATATTAGACAAAAAGTTCACACGATGTGGGCGAGGGAACGTCTGAGTGGAGAGGGGAAGATTGTAGTGTGAGCAGGACCTACGTGTGGCTGTACAATAAAAAGAGCACTAAAGACTAGCCTTAGTTCTTTGAGTCATTATTCTCTCTTATTTTAATGACCATTATTATTTGTAGCTTCTCTCACTTTGAAAGTCACGCCTCGCTACTGGACCTACGTGTGACTGTACAATAGAAAGAGTACTAAGGAGTTGCCTTAGTTCTTTGAGTCATTATTCTCTCTTATTTTAGTGAAAATTATTATTTGGAGCTTCCCTCTCTTTGAAAGTCACGCCTCGCTACTGGAGCGACGTGTAACTGTACAATAGAAAGATTACTAAAGAGTACCCTTAGTTCTTTGAGTAATCATTCTCTCTTATTTTAATTAAAATTATTATTTGGAGCTTCTCTCTCTTTGAAAGTCACGCCTCGCTACTGGACCTACGTGTGACTGTACAATAGAAAGAGTACTGAAGGCTAGCCTTAGTTCTTTGAGTCATTATTCTCTCTTATTTTAATGAAAATTATTATTTGGAACTTCCCGCGCTTTGAAAGTCACGCCTCGCTACGGGACCTATGTGTGACTGTACAATAGAAAGAGTACTAAAGAGTAGCCTTAGTTCTTTGAGTAATTATTCTCTCTTATTTTAATGAAAATTATTATTTGGAGCTTCCCTCCCTTTTAAAGTCATGCCGCGCTATGGACCTACGTGTGACTGTACAATAGAAAGAGTAGTAAAGAGTAGCCTTAGTTCTTTGAGTCATTATTCTCCCTTATTTTAATGAAAATTGTTATTTGTAGCTTCCCTCGCTTTGAAAGTCACGCCTCGCTACTCGACCTACGTGTGACTGTACAATAGAAAGAGTACTACAGAGTGGTCCTAGTTCTTTGAGTCATTATTCTCTCTTATTTTAATGAAAATTATTATTTGGAGCTTCCCTCGCTTTGAAAGTCACGCCTCGCTACTGGACCAACGTGTGACTGTACAATAGAAAGAGTACTACAGAGTGGTCCTAGTTCTTTGAGTCATTATTCTCTCTTATTTTAATGAAAATTATTATTTGGAGCTTCCCTCACTTTGAAAGTCACGCCTCGCTACTGGACCTACGTGTGACTGTACAATAGAAAGAGTACTACAGAGTGGTCCTAGTTCTTTGAGTCATTATTCTCTCTTATTTTAATGAAAATTATTATTTGGAGCTTCCCTCGCTTTGAAAGTCACGCCTCGCTACTGGACCTACGTGTGACTGTACAATAGAAAGAGTACTACAGAGTGGTCCTAGTTCTTTGAGTCATTATTCTCTCTTATTTTAATGAAAATTATTATTTGGAGCTTCCCTCGCTTTGAAAGTCACACCTCGCTACTGGACCAACGTGTGACTGTACAATAGAAAGAGTACTGAAGAGTGGTCCTAGTTCTTTGAGTCATTATTCTCTCTTATTTTAATGAAAATTATTATTTGGAGCTTCCCACGCTTTGAATGTCACGCCTCGCTACTGGACCTACGTGTGACTGTACAATAGAAAGAGTACTAAAGAGTAGCCTTAGTTGCTTGAGTCATTATTCTCTCTTATTTTAATGAAAACTATTATTTGGAGCTTCCTTCGTTTTGATAGTCACACCTCGCTACTGGACCTACGTGTGACTGTACAATAGAAAGAGTAGTAAAGAGTAGCCTTAGTTCTTTGAGTCATTATTCTCTCTTATTTTAATGAAAACTATTATTTGGAGCTTCCTTCGCTTTGAAAGTCACGCTTCGCTACTGCTTGGGCGTACAATGAAGAGAAAGTAATAGGTTCAAATGACACAGAAGTCTTTTACGAGATAGTCGCCAGGTGACGACTTAGAAATTACGTTCTCCTTGCACGAACAGAGGGTGGAGAAACGAGTGGTTAACTGCGTACAAGAGTTTGGATGAGAAACGAAGCACAAAAAGAAGAAATGTAAATAGCCATGACTTGCAGACCAAGTGTTTACTCACCATTCTATCTCTGCTACAGTATTATCACATCAAGACGGTAAAATACCCCAGTGAAGTGCAGAAATGTAATACAACACATATCGACACTTTATCCTCCACCAGTATTACACACAAATACAGACTCCACGATGTAACCTGTCGCAGATGACTGAAAGCGCCTGGCCTTACTGTCACGTCTGCACCAAGAGCGAAGTTCCCTCTCGCTTATCTTCAGCCAATGAGATCTCTCGGCATATATCCGTCTGATAGTGTGGCAACGCCTATCATGCGAGTCATTAATCCCTTAAACAGCTGCCCAGTCTTACCAACTTGGCCATTTGCACACCAGCATTTTTAAATTAACCTCCAATGTTAAGTCATATCGGACATTTAATGAAATAATGTTCAAATGAGTCCAGGGTACATACACCTTAGAGTTAAAAGACCTTGCTTCTATCAGGATAAGGGAAAAACCTGGAAAACCCGTATCCAGTAGCTCAGCCTGACCGAGTTTCGAACTCGGGACCTCTTGAACGTGAGGTAGACACGCTGCCACCACGCTACCGAGGCGGGATCTGAAAACGTCCCAATAGCATTTTCTACGAAAGCAAATTCTGCAATCCTTTGTTTTTGTTAACTTTAATGTAATAATCATTCATTAGACTTTTACACAGATTACGTAATTCTTAATTACAAGTGTTACATAATTGCAGCAATTGCATTAATCGACGAGGTGCTGCCAAAGTTTAAGAAGAATCAGTAAGCTAACATAATCTGATAATTTAATTTAAAATGTCAAAACACTGTCATTTACTTAAGAAATACCTGCATTTGAAGTTTAAATTAAAACTGCATTGTGCGTAACATTATAAAACATGTGATCCCATGGTCTGACATTGCTTCCTCTACTCTTGTACCCCCTTGAACAATCATTCCTCTATCTACTTCAGGATAAACATTATCTTATTGTTAATTTTACTGTAGGAATACCTAACGGAATACAGTAAACTTTAACTGATAGTCAAATGTTTTAAAACTGGTTGTCTAGGTGACGGTCTTTGACATTACGTTCTATTTGTATGTCCAAGAGATAAAAAATGAATAACGACAAGGGAATATGGGAATACAGTAGACTTTAAGTGATAGTCAAATGTTTTAAAACTGGTTGTCTAGGTGACGGTCTTTGACATTACGTTCTATTTGTATGTCCAAGAGATAAAAATGAATAACGACAAGGGAATATGGGAATACAGTAGACTTTAAGTGATAGTCAAATATTTTAAAACTGGTTGTCTAGTGACGGTCTTTGACATTACGTTCTATTTGTATGTTCATGAGATAAAAAATGAATAACGCTATTATATTTGAGAAAAATATCGAAAAATTTGGACAAACACAATACATCTCTGCAAATAAAAGAAGAGTATTTGAAGAAACACTGTGTTTTATCAAGATTTACATTTTCATATGGTAATATAATATAGTCTATCTCTTACACTTTACCGATTGTATAAAAGTGATTCAGAATGAAAAGAACTTCGCAGGACATTCCCAGATATTTCAAGATGTCCATTTAATTTGACATAAATATGGGTTCAATATCGAAGTTATTTCAAGTAAAATCCTTACTACCAGTTTTAAGAAAAATAAAATCATGGAAAAATATTCCAAGGAAAAGGCAGTTGCAATTGGGGAGCTTTTCTTTAGGATTTTGGTTTCACATCCTTGTAAAAAAATGCCTTTTAAAATGCAGGGCTTGATTGTTTGTGAGTTCTGTCGCCGTGGTATATCAGGCAGTCGATTTGACCGTGATCAATAAGCGACCTTAAGGTTATATAAGAAATATGTGGTAGTGGCGAGGTGTGGCGGACAGTCTAGCGCCGTTCGAGGTCATTTTCACCTGCGGAGATACGGGGTTGTCTTCCCAGCTCCGATCTTCAAGGATTGACTATGGAAAAGCCCTCAATTACATTCTGCTTTCAACATACAGAGACAAAATAAGTATTTGAACGTAAACATATTTATTACTTATATTATTTTAAAGCTTCACAGAGTATATATACGTAAATACAACTGGTACAAAATAAACTTGAGTCTTCCATTAAACATATAAACTCATAAATAGCAACTGAAACCAATTTGCACTACATGGATAAATAAAACGGCTACTTTACATCTGGACATAAGTATTCGAACAGAGAACAGCTAGTATTTAGTTATCATCCCCTTTCTTCGAATTACTGCTGATAATCGTTTGGGCATTGTCTGTATAGTGATTGCAGAGTCCATATTTCTCCACTCTGCTTGAAGAAGTTCTTTCAGATGGTCCAGCTTCCTCACACGCTCCTCGAGTTCCTTCCAGATGTTCTCTATAAGATTTATATCTGGAGATTTGGGCGATGTCTTCAAAGTGTGACGAGTGTTGTACACGATCCAAAACCTTACAATTTCAGCAATATACTTCGGAACATTGTTTTGCTGGAAGTAATGATCATGCCCTAGTCCCAGCTTCTCTGCACTCTTTTAAAGATTGTTTTCAAGAATGCTCTTGTATTCAAATTTGTCCATGATCCCATCTATGAACACCAGTTCCCCAAAGCCAGATGAAGCTATACAGCCCCACACCATCACACTACTGCTACCATGTTTCACTGTAGCTACCATGTTCTTAGGTTCCCATTCTGTATGTGGCAGTCTCCACACTTTAAGACGTCCATTACTCTTGTATAAGCAGAATTTACTCTCGTCCGACCACAGAACCTTATCCCAGAATTCTGTTGGTGTCATCAGATACTGTTTAGCAAATTGTACACGCTTTTTCTTATTCATCTTATTAACATATGCTTTCTTACTAGAAATGCGGACATTGTACTCAGTACTATTTAAAACCCGTTCAACTGTTCTGGTGTAAACCACAGTGCCAGAATATTGCTCAAGGAATCCTCTAATCTCAGATACAGTGACTCTCGGATTCTGCTTCACCATTTTTATTATTTGCCCCCTGTCTCTGGTGGCGAGTTTAGAAGGAGCGCCATTTCTAGGTTTATTTACAAGAGTATTTGTCTGTTTGAAGCGTTGAATTATGCAGAACACTGTAGTTTTGCTTTTGTTAATGGTTTTGGTAATTTCAGAGAGAGATGTGTTTTGTTTGTACATATTTATCACGATATTCCTCTCTGCCACCGTTGTCTCCTTACCTTTACATACCATATTTCCTGTGAGTTCAGAATCGGCTGAATAACTGAGCACACTGTCTCGAGACATAGCTTAACACAACTGCTGTAGTGGCGTGTAGGGTACGTCCAACCACCTTTCTGTCTGTTCGATTGGGTACGTTCGAATACTTATGTCCTCCAATAAGAGGGACAATACAATAAATACAGTACAGATTGTGTAATAAATGCATGCAAAGCGATATTTTAAATATTGTTTCCGTTACACAAAAGGTTAATGTTTACATGTTTAACAATTCAACGCTGCCAAATAAATATTCGAGTATTTATAGTACGTGCAATGTTACGTGTTATATTATTCGAATACTTCTGTCGGCCTCTGTATGAACAACTCTCAATCTAGAAGAGCCGAGCCGGGATCAAATCCCGGGACCAACCAAGCTCATTTCATGCTGTTTTCACGTTTTCTAGTGGAATGCTGGATCGGTTAATTTTAGGGGTAGGTCTCGATACTCGATACTAGCATTTTCACTGTTTCGGGGTCAAGTCTACTTCTTTTTCTGTCACATATGAGTCCTGCTGTACTAAATAGTCTTACAGAGAACACAGTTGTAGCTGGAATACACAAATATTTAGTTTTGGAAATGTTTAATTTGTTTTCCAGTAATTCAGTGTACTAGAAAAATTGCAGAATCACCACCGAAGTAACTAAAAAGTATCATTTCTAAAAAGTAAAAGGTATTGATGTCGATACCATAAAAGTATCGCAAATATCTAGGAACTATCCCTATTTAATAAGACAACAGAATTCCTTTCATTACTATATTTAATTTGCTTCTTGTTCGCGAAGCAGGTAATCTGTACAAGAATAGCAAAAGATTTGTCTGCTTCGCAAAGGGAAATGCAGGAAATCGTATTTTGGGTGGAGAGGATGAAATTTTGCACACAATAAGATGTACAACATAACCTTTGCCTATTATATGTAAATAACAGTGTTTATTGACTATCGCTACTGGTGAAGGCCCCGACCTTGGTTACGAAGCGTTGACACAACCTGCCGAGCGTCAGTTGCCCACGTTCACGACAGAGGGCATGAGAGTCCTCTTGTTGCTGCTGTTCCACAGAATTCCAAACTAAAAGAGAGATCTAAACATTTTTATCCTGGTTGTGTTGTATAAACTATTCTTACAAACACTCGCACCTCTACTTCAAGATACACATTATCTTAATGTTAATTTTAATGTAGCAATATAGTTTAAGTGATAGTCAAATGTTTTAAAACTGGTTGCTAAGTGACGGTCTTTGACATTACGTTCTATTTGTATGTCCAAGAGATAAAAATGAATAACCATTTATCATAATACGTAAGTTGCATAAACTTGTGCTAAAACGAGGTGTAAATTTTTGTGCAATTTTTTTTTTTTTTTTTTTTTTTTTTTTTTGTGAATTTTGACACAAACCTCACTTAGAATAAAGTGAACTTAAGATAATTCCAGATATACATTTCGTTTGCGATGTAAAGATACACAATAGTATTCAGATCGTGAACCCAATGGATAGCTCAGATGGTTTGGTCTGTGGGTTGCATTCGAGAGGTGCGGGTTCGATTGCTGTAGCCAGCGTACCTGACGCATGGTTTTTCGGGGGTTTTCCCAGCTCGCCAGGTTAATTACATTCCCGGAATTTCAGTCTCTTCATTGCAGCTTCACTATCACTTCATGTCATCTCTTATCTGGTGGTCTCTGAGTGTAGAAGTGTCGGCGGGTGTCTCGGCGGTGCATGGCAGGATGATATGTTCCTTCTAAACACTTATTGCAGTTTCGGGGCGTAGTGGTGGCTAGGCGATCTCCGGAGCACAGTAGAATGGGGAGCAGGTGTTTCCAGCTGGCAAACTGTAGGGACCTGCCCTTTGCACTGTCGTGACTAACTCGGACTACCTCCTCTATCTCCTCTCACCTCATTCTTTCCTCCGGAATTGCCCCACTTGGGGATATAAGTACAACAGACCAAGTTCATGCCGAATCCCCTCCGCAACACAGTCACATTCTTGGAAGCTGTGAAAGTGTCAAGGGCGAGATCTGGATGTAATACACGTTAAAAAGGTTTGGATCAATAAACGTAAAGATTAATGGAGATGTAAAACGCACGAAAGCGGATTAAGGCAACCTCGCAGCAACAAGTATGGAAATTAAAATATAATGAAGTTAGCGACTAAAGCATTAAACAACAGTTCATGACCTGCACGGTCTGGACGCTGACAGCGCATGACCCGAGGTCAGTTCTCAAACAAGTTTCCCAACGCAGTTTTCGCAATCTCCTTGCCTGCTTCCTTCCACTGGGACTAATATCGCTGACTTCTTAGGATAAGCCATTGCATCACACGCATTTCTTAGTTGACAATTGAGTGTCATAAAGTACCTCTTCCCCAAGAATTTCAGGAAAACAAACAGGAATATTCATGCTACTCAATATTTTATTTGCTCTGGATACATTTTCAAACATCCGTGGTGCTGCGGACAATTTGACTGTTCCTTAGATTCGACTGACCTGTTTCGCGAGCTTATTCAATACTGTATTTACGCATTGGTAACCTTGAATACAATGCTTCGCCGGTTTCCCAAAAAATTCACCTCGCTTACCCGATGTCCCGATAACCGGGTCCAGTTTTGAAGAAGAAAATTAAGTTCTAAAATGTATAAATAAAATCCTGTTTTGCATATGATAAATTGCAATTCTTGACAGAAAACAAGAACAAGAATAAGAAATAATAAGTGTTGAAAAAGATTTTATAGACGTTTTAAAAATATCGATGGCTCTTTTTTTTTTTTGTAATTGTACGTCCTCCAACGTTAAGTCATGTCGGACGGTGAATGAAATGGGTGAAATGATGCTCAAAGGAGTCCAGCGTCCATGGAGCTAAGAGTTACCCGACATTCATCGGTGAGGATAAGGGAAAACCCCGGACAAACCTTATCCAGGTAACTCACCCTGACCGAGATTCGAACTCGGGACCTCTTGAACGTGAGGCAGACATGCTACCATCTACGGTACCGAAGCGGACATCGATGGCTGTTCCGATGCTAATGAAGAAGACATTGACAATGACGGAGGTTATAAACCGATTACAGAGGAAGACATTATTACATCATGTAGTGTTACTGAAAATGAAAATAAAGAGTATTCAGATTGAGACAGTGTTGATGAACCAGCTGTGGTTATGACCCACACACAAGCAGTAACAAACATAGAGAAATTGATGTTTTATTTCGAGAGTCAAGACAAATGAACGTCAAATGTTAAAGCGGATATGAGATAAGTGATACACTAAACTGAGACAGCAGAAGCTCGCTGTCTTTTTTACTACCGACTAGTTTGTAGTACAGTACAAATACATAGACTATTACAGTATATACAGTGTATCTGTTTTTAGGTGAAAGTTTGCCCATAGTAATTTATAAACTACATTAAAAATGTAGTCCATCTCTGGATCGGCCCTGGTCTCAGCTGATCCGGGTAAACGAAGTTCTACTGTATATAAAACAAATGCGCTCAGAAGTTTCATTCGATATCTGCATTTGTTTTTGTTCTAATTCCTCCAGATCTTCATAAACCAACAAGAGCAGACGAATATTTCAGCAGAAGCTAACATGAAGGAAATAGAAACCGATAAAAAAAAAGACGCGAAATAAAGAAACCGCAAAAGTCAGGTAGCGTCGGGATGACAAACGAGACCTAAGAATGGTACACTGCTAAAGACGATAAAGGCAACACTAGCTATGGAACACAATATCCTGTTGCATTGTGGGTAGGTGTGTATGCGGAAACAAAACAGACACAACTCTCCTTGCTGCTCCAACAATTCTCCTTCAACTTAATGGCAAAACGAGAAAATCCCAAACAGAAGCAGCTTTCGTTAAATAAGACAGTGCTTCCATCTACGAATTCAATACCAAGTATATATAAATACTTATGCAGTGAACTGCTGCAGGGATATTTCTTGCCATGTGACTCAATTTTTAAAACATTTGACTATCACTTAAAGTCTACTGTATTCCCATATTCCCTTGTCGTTATTCATTTTTATCTCTTGGACATACAAATAGAACGTAATGTCAAAGACCGTCACCTAGACAACCAGTTTTAAAACATTTGACTATCACTTAAAGTCTACTGCATCCCCATATTCCATTGTCGATAGTGATCCCAAAATCTTCCATTACGGAAATAATCTGATACATCTTCATTTTGTAAGGATATACAAAAGAACATGTTTGTTGCATTTAGAAGGCACTGCCTGTCGAGGAACAATCGATCATAGAATACTGTAACTAATTACCCGCGGAATAGGATTAGTGTGTAGTAATCCTGCGTTAATGATTGGCCTTCGTGAGTGAACAACGCAACAAGCTCATTAAGGGTCGTCTCAGTTTCCTGAATACCTGCTCCGAAAATTCCTTTGGATAAGGTGTAGAAGTATTCCTCTCGAGAACGTTTCCCTCTGTGTATAGGTATTATGTACTGTCTACCTACCACAAGAAGACAAGCAGGGCCTGAAAAGGGAGACGGGTTGGAACTGTTTATCTGCTCTGTTAGTGGATCTGTTTACTACGAAATGAGTGTATGAGAGTACATATGAGTCACACATGCTGTCAGATCTAATGCTCGTTTCAGTAACTGCAGTGATACGTATTATGTACCGTCTGCCCACCGCAAGAAGGCAAGCGAGGCATGAAGAGGGAGAGGAGCTTGATCTGTTTATCTGCTCTGTTAGTGGATCTGTTTACTACGAAATGAGTGTATGAGAGTACATATGAGTTACCCATGCTGTCAGATCTAATGCTCGTTTCAGTAACTGGAGTGATAGGTATTATGTACTGTCTACCCACCACAAGAAGACAAGCGGGACATGAAGAGGGAGAGAGGCTTGAACTGTTATTATCTGCTCTGGTAGTGGATCTGTTTACTACGAAATGAGTGTATGAGGGTACATATGAGTTACCCATGCTGTCAGATCTAATGCTCGTTTCAGTAACTGCAGTGATAAGTATTATGTACTATCTACCCACCGCAAGAAGACAAGTGGGGCATGAAGAGGGAGAGGAGCTTGAACTGTTTATCTGCTCTGTTAGTGGATCTGTTTACTAGGAAATGAGTGTATGAGAGTACATATGAGTCACCCATACTGCCAGATCTAATGCTCGCTTCAGTAACTGCAGTGATAGGTATTATGTACTGTCTACCTACCACAAGAAGACAAGCGGGGCCTGAAGAGGGAGAGAGGCTTGAACTGTTTATCTGCTCTGTTAGTGGATCTGTTTACTACGAAATGAGTGTATGAGAGTACATATGAGTCACCCATACTGTCAGATCTAATGCTCGTTTCAGTAACTGCAGTGTAGGTATTCTGTACTGTCTACCTACCCACTCGATTCAAATGGATTTCTTGAGAACATCAATTGTCCGAGGCCTATTCTTGTACACTCTATTTTTAGATGATGAGGTGAGGTTAGGTCAGGTCAGGGGATCTGGGGGCCACAGACCTTTAGAGATTATTCGATTATCAAAGAAATTGGTTATAAGTTCCAAGGTGTCATTAGATAAATGGCACGCTGCTCCATCTTGCTGGAAATAACATTCTCTCAATTCGATATCATCCAGCTGCTCCACAAAAGTATTGAAGATACCTTCAGTGTCTACAGTTGTATCAAAAAGGAGGGGGGACCAACGATCCATATTTTACGCAATTTAACACAATTTCCTTTATGTTATTTAGCCATGAATTTTTCTGATTTAGTCTTTCCTGTACTATCAACCATTCACGTTGAATATTCTGCTCATCTCAACTCCTAATTCTCGCTCAATATTTTAACACCCTTTCCATCATTACCTCTCTAGTTCCCAGTCTTCCCATTTCTGCTAGCGCCACTCCATCTACCGAAATAAGTAACATTGGCGAGGATACTCTCTGTAAAACTTGAGAGAATATGGTGAGACGTGTGCAAACATGTATAAATGCTGGTGGAGGACACTTCTAACATTTTCTCTGAGATGTAAATAGTGCAGTGTAATCTCCCAATTGTGTATTATATTTTCCTAAAGTTACACGTCTGTCCTGTTATTGTTTCAGAAGTTATGGCCAATTGAAATGGTTCAGATGTATATGGATCGCACTGCAAGTATTGTAGCAGATTGAAATTTTCTGTACAATAATCAAGCTTAGCATTTACAACCTTGCAACAAAAATTTAGACCCCCTCATCGAAATTTACCAGACTATTAAACCACCCTCGTATTAATGATCGGATATGGTGATATGAGGATGTTAGAAGAGGTTTGTGCACTATTTACTGAAATGCATTCAGAAGGAAGGTCTACTCACTCTACGGTAGGGACAATTTAGAAAACAATTCAATGAAACTGTAAGGCAAAGTGCAGAAGACCAAAATGAGTTACAGACAATAAAAAAGGAAGAAGAATTCTTGCCATTAAAATGATATGCCCTATTCACAATCACAGTAATATAAAACACGTTGATATTTTACAGCCTTTCTACAAAATATGACTTCAATAAAGAAGCATTGTTCCATTGTTTTTACTCGCTCCATATATCGTAACAAATCAATAAATGAAAGTAATTTTTAGACATTCTTTTTTTCTGTTATCTGTCCGAGGCGTGATAGTAAGGTCATTCTTCGGCAATAGCAGACTTTCTTGTGTTGAGAAACCGTATATATTTTAAGGGTGTTTTTGAAGACGATATTGACGTTTCCTTCCTGTGCCTTCTTACGTTCTGTCGATACTGCCGAAAGGAAATGCTTGTTTCTTTTCATGCTGTCAACCTGTGTTTCCTGTGATTCTCACCTGAAAAATACGCCCTCTCAAACCTTCAAAGGTGTCACGTTTCTTCTCCACATAACTTATTCCTCTATTTACCAGGCGGCCTTCAAAAATAATTCAACCACTGGAAAAATTACCGTGAGAGCATAAGGACTTATATTTTCATGCGGTTTATTTAAAAATTTAAATCAGTGAAAAATAATATTTCAGGTTAGTCAGCTGCGCCTATTTATTCTGATGTATGCAACCCGCAGTTTAGAGTTTAATGTGAAAAATTTGGCCCCATTAGTACAAAAATTGCAGCCCTGACCTTCTAATGAGTATTATCGCAACCAGCATTAATACTTACAGCCCTGAATGAGAACCAAGAAGTTGTGAAAAGCTTAAATAAAGCATGATTTTTCATACATATTGTCGCCAGGCCATTGATGATCGAGGTGGCAAGGCACTCAAACGGATGCGCAGTGCCGTGTGTAGATAAAAGCTCGCCGATACGGCGGGGGGGAAGAGACGGATTTCTCCAGAGTTCGCTTTTGTTCTAGCCGGATCTCGATTGTTTGAGAAATTTCTGGAATGTTAGTAAACTATAAAAAGGCAGCCCACCCGTCAAAGAGCTGTTACTTCTAGAGGAGTACTTAACTACCTCGAAATCAATCCACCATCCTCAAACATAAACAGTCATCCTAAACCATCCCGAAAAGAAAATCCTATCTGTGGTTAAACCCTCTCCTGGGTGGGCACACAGCAACAATCTTCGGGTAAACACAGCCTGCCAGTACCTGCGATGCGATGCGATACGGCTGTTAGTCGGTAATTGAACGCGTGCGGGTAAACAGCTGTGTTTGATGACCTTGTATGTTGTATTGTGTATGAGTACGAAGCGAATTTCTACGGAAAATGAAGTACAATTTTTGTGTTTGTAACCTGGACTTTTGATTTCACGTACCCACAAAGTCAAGGTGAATACTAGCAAGGTGATCAATTGTGATTGCCCAAAGAGCGATACAGAATATCTGACAGCTGGTCGAGTGTGTTAGCTGCTGGAATACGTATGGTGATGCAAGGCCTAGGTTCGAAACGACATCATATTGTTCTTTTTTCTTTCTCATAGTCTTTATTGTCTGTATTTTGGTTACTAATTTATTTATTATTGCTACTGGTTCTCTTATGACCCAATGACACAAGAATGACAATCCGATAATTAGGGATTAGCTCACCATATAAGTTGCGCTGAGGTCACCCTATCGTCAGGCTGGAGAGGTCCTTGCCCTTGAAAGGGAAACTACCATCTTCAATCAGGGATCATGTTTAATTTTGTGAGCCCTTATTATCTTTACCGAATCTGGTGTTGTGAGCCATGTTACACAGTTGGAGTATGTCGGCTGGCGACATTAAATGAATGGTTTATTTCAGAAACCACTTAAGTGTCCTTTTTCAACTTTCGGAAAACTAAAAAAAAAAAAAAAAAAAAAAAAAAAAAAAAAAAAAAAAAAAGTTTTGCATCTTAAGTATAGGTCTAGTCTTCTACAAATTTTTTACCAGATGAAAAATATGCTATCGAAATAATCTATTTTTTTAATTTGTTTTTCCTTTAAGTTTTTGATTCATACATTTTTTAAAAAATTACACTTACGTTTTTTCTGCAATAAATGAGTGCATCCAAAGTGATTTTTTTAAAAAATATTATTGAAATTAGGTCAAACCATTAATTTTACCTGTTCTGGTATCAAAGGTAAGTAACAAGACACAAGAGTGGTTTTATTAGGCCTAAATCGAAAAATATAAGGACACTACACGCTACAGTATGTCTATATACAAAGATCTGGCGTTATTCACTTATTCAGCGTCTAGCAACTCCTTGTCAGTTGTTGGCCATTGGATGATAAATGTCATAGAAGGCTTTATATCCAACAGCGTATTCCGTCAACTTTTTTATATTGTCTTAACTTTTTTTTATTAGTTGATTGGGACCTAAAACCAAAAACCTCACTGTGCAAAACGCGATAAATTTTGGCAGGCGTGTACTGTTTTAATTGTGTGACTACATTCCCAGTATCGCCTTTCCCCTCGCTGCCCCTCGCTCCGCGCGGTTCCCTAAGCTTCATGTAGTAAACAAAACAGTGCTGCCCTCCTTCAAGTGCATTCTTGGCCGACTAATCTCTGTTTCATATAACCTTGCCCCGCTGACATGTATCAATCCGCGTGCAACTACCTTCCCCCTCATCCTAATTGGCTAATGCTTTCACACCGTAGGCCATAGGCGGTGCCTTCCCGTCACATTTAAAACTATAGTAAACATCGTAATAGTTGCCAGGAAGATAGATAAAATCATACAAAAAAGAATATGAAGGTATGCAAAAATAATGAAGTTTATAATGAAACTGAGCAAGTTGAAACTGAATGAATGAGCAATGAAACTGAAACAAGTTTATAATGAAAGGCCTTCGGCCTTTTCCAATGGAATTTTTTAAAACCAGCACACATACCTTGCAAAAATGCTTGTCTCTCAGTCTTAAAAGTCGTATCACGCCATACTACTTGTGTGTCCATTCACCCAAGTCTCGTCAAGGTAGTATATTTTCCGATTTGTATTCCGGTACAATCTGATTGTCCTTAAATAACGTCTTCGTCACACATGATACCGAAATTATGGTTTGCCAGAGGTAAAGAATCATGATGGATGTCAAAGGAATGTTGGTTCTTTGTTACGGCAAGGGCAAGGCCAGTTGAGTTGTGGGGAAAGTTTTTATAACAAAAGCAATGTAAGAAACAGCGTCCTTAGCAGTTTTCTAAAGGGGCTCACTTGACTTGTATGAATATAAAATTCTTTGGATCATTTACAATGGCGACAAAACATCCACAAAGGGACTTTGGTTGAAAAGGAGTTTTCAGTAAGGGAAAGTGATACACCCACACCCGCAGCTGTGGTCATGGAGGACAGTCTTCGGCGTGGAGCCAATGTGGGCAGTTCGTGGCTAGGAAGCCATTAGAGGAGTCTTCGGCGTCAGGCCGATGAGAAGAGTCCGAGGCGTGAAGCCTATTAGGGCGGTCAACCTGTTCTGTGTTTGATATTTGTCGGTTCATATATACGTGAGGAACGAATAAAGTTTATCGAGCAATAAACATTCTGCCGTCGGCAACTCTAAACAGAGATTGGTAACCCTTGGTCGGCAACTTTCATTTCGATGTTTTAAAAGAAGAAGCAGTAAATAAATAAGTTGGAAACGGGCATTCCAGTGTTATTAAAACATCCTTCTCACACATCCACACATACCCTGAGAGAAACCTCATTGCTCGCCGACTTATTTGCTCGCCATTAAATTATTGCTTCAAATTGGCGTCCACAACGTGGAATTATGTGCACCCATAAACAATTTAGTTACACACAGCAACATCGCCCCTGGAGTGGTAAGTTTTCCTGTTGTCTCAATTTCATGTCGCGATGTTCCTACGCATCTAACACTCACACCTGTAAGTTTAGAGCACAGCTGTTCGACTTCTCTCACTGACAAAGACGGATTCTTCTCTGTGAGTGCATTAAACACATGCACCACAATTCTTTTTTCGCGGCTTTGTAAAGGTTTTCCCTTGCGATGCTTCAGCGAAAAACTGACGGTAGACTCTGCCATTATACATATAATAAGTACACGCGTAATAAACGATCAATAAAATAATTTAGCTCTCGCACTCGGCACAACACACCTTCGAATGGAGGTATATGACTAATCCAGTTCAAAACAAGATCAGTGATAAAAGTCATATAAACAAATGTGTCATCACTACCACTAAATCACGTGCTATCGTGTCATGTGCTTGAGAGCAAAGGAACCTCGTCTTTACTTCGCTTAAGAATTAACATGCATTTCAGATAAATCAACTCTGTTGCGTAATACATTTAATTCAAACAGTTACGAAAATATAAATTTGGCAATTCTGTTCCAACATATCACCATGTTAAATAACGAACTAATTTTTACCGCACAACAGCCTATACTACAATAGCAGCCAATGAGAGGTGACAAGACCACGTGACCGTTAAGAGATATGGGGCAAGCTTATGTGAAACAAGGTAGTAAATAGTCCCTTGAAAAATTAGTGCTACTGGGGTGTAAAGTGATGAGTTAGTTTTGCTAAAGCACAAAAGTGCATACTAAGCATATTTCAACTATAAAAAACATATACTAATAGATAGTTATGTTAGTTTGTTATTAAAGTAAATCATGCTGCGCGCGCATACTGAGGCGCACCCAGAATCGTGGCGGAACTGGCGAGTACACGCGAAAAGCCTTTACGAAGTGGTGAATGCATTTAACAAGTTCTGTGAAACTGCTATCCATGAAGTGGGGAAGTTAACATCTGAGTTAAATCTCATTCCCAACGCACATGGACGCGGAGTGATACAAACCGGTGATTTGTTTACAGTACTTGATTCTCTCGTTTGACATAGTATAGACATGATCTATATATGCTCTAGTTGTTCTCGGGAAGCAAGCCAGCTCAAAAGACGAATAGAAATCGATGATCCGGGAGTGTGCATCTCTCCCATCATCAGGATCTTTATAAAATGTTGTTACCACATATGAATCACTGGATATAACACAAATATAAATAAAGACAAAACACTATCAAAATTCGCATTACTGAACAAAAGACTGTTTTCAGTAAACTAAATGCCAGGTCAGGAGATGGCGTGAGTATAGAAAATTGTGTCAAAGAAACGTAACTATTTAACTTGATAATCAAGTTGTATTGATCTGTGTTTCTTAAGTCAACGGATTTCTATTTTTAAGGTCGGTTTCCAAGAGAAGCTGAACTGAAATCCAGCATCACGATTAAGCATGCTCCTCTCAGAGGAAATGGCCAAATTCTCCACTCCCAGTAACTGTTGCATTTTGCCAAAATGGTCGTCTCCCGAAAGTCGGCTCTAAGGTCGATATCAAAGCCAGTCCAGACTTCTCAGGTTGCATTAAACGAATGCTCCGTTCATGTTCGTTTATTCTGGTAGCTTGATAATCAAGTTTAGTAGTTACGTTTCTTTGACACAATTAATTTTCTATACTCACGCCATCTCCTAAACTGGCATTTAATTTACTGAAAACAGTCTTTTGTTCAGCAATGCGAATTTTGATAGTGTTTTGTCTTTGTTTATAGTTCTGATGTATCCAGTATTTCATTTGTGGTTATAACATTTTATAAATATCCTGATGATGGGAGAGATGCACACTCCCGAAACGTCGATATCTAATCGTCTTTTCACCTGGCTTGTTGCCCGAGAAGAAATTGAGCACATTCGTCTCCAGGAAAGCTTCAGGTCTTATGATCCATATATGACAATCACTGAACACATATGCGAAACATCTTTCCATAGAAATAATAAATGACAAGTACGTACAACAATGTTTGCTCTTAACCTGACTCGCGACTCGCTTGGAAATCCCGTAATCTTTATGTTACACGTGCATCATGTACCTGTCTTGGGACGAATTAAAACGAGTAGGTATCCGTAGCAATAATGACACTTTTTCTGCAACAATACCGGTCACGTTTGTTGTGTATCGCGTGCAAAGCCTCCTGAATACAAACGAACTAGGCTACACTAATAATTCAATAACTCATTACTTACAGACAGTGTCGACTGCATTCGCATCACACTTACCTGAAACAAACAGATGAACACGTCAATCAGACACTGTCGTTTACACACTTCAAAAATACTACAAGAAAAATTTGTTTTTACACATTTACACTATTTACATTTACATATTTGCACAATCTAGGTTAAAAAAAAACAGAATAACATACACATTTGTCAACATATATTAACTGTTTTTTAAATAAAAATCACCAAATCAACCTGCATATATACCATAACTAATTGGATGAACTGTCACTTGTAAAAAAGCTGCTATTCCTTTTATTTTTACAAAAACAAATGAAGGGTAATATGAAATAGTCGGGTATTGTGGAATAGGTGGTTTAAAACATCGGAAAACTAATTTGATTTCATAACATATGAAACATGATTCTCCCTGTCTTTGTCCGGTTGCTCTTAACCACTGAGGTGCCATGGCCAACGTGCCAGCACGGCATTAAATTCTCCAATTCATTTGTATTTTCCCTTACTGCGAGTGTTGACACAAGAATACAGGAAGTTTTATGTGGAATATGGTATGAAGATTGAATGGAATGTAACAATAATACAATTAATGTCTCGAGGAACGCTGGGCCAATTAGAGACAGGGCAGCATACCGACCAATACAAAACCCAAACTGAGGGAATGCGAGCCCCGCACATATCTGTATGACAGGTATGTTTGATAATATGTGATCGACAGACCATCGGGTTAATTGCCCTTCCAATTAACAAAGACGCCACAAATACGCGCTAATTAAATACAACAGGAGGAAAATCACCTCATCTACTTTAACAAAATCCTACCAACTATTTCCCCCTCGACCCAACACTCCTTACAGAGGGGGCAGTTACAGCTAAAGAGTAATAAAAACTCCTGCACTAGCGCTTATTCCTCTACCTACTTCAAGAAACACTTATCTTATTAATTTTATTGCAGCAATATGCGAATACAATAGACCTTAAGTGATAGTCAAATGTTTTAAAACTGGTTGTCTAGGTGACGGTCTTTGACATTACGTTCTATTTGTATGTCCAAGAGATAAAAATGAATAACGGCAAGGGAATATGGGAATACAGTAGACTTTAAGTGATAGTCAAATGTTTTAAAACTGGTTGTCTAGATGACGGTCTTTGACATTACGTTCTATTTGTATGTCCAAGAGATAAAAATGAATAACGACAAGGGAATATGGGAATACAGTAGACTTTAAGTGATAGTCAAATGTTTTAAAACTGGTTGTATAGCTGCTTTTGGACTTTCTGTTCTATTTCTATTACCAAGAGATAAAAACTTAATTACACCTTCATATGAGAACAGTATAAGAGTTGGGAAAATGACACATGTATTATCTCGGAAATGGTTCATTCCACGAAAAAAAAAATGTATCGGAGATAAATTGTAGGTTATTGCGTATTAAGATTTTGTTTATGTCTTATAGTTTATAGGTTATACAAAATTTAGTCCTAATAAAGAGAATTTCTAAGAATATCTTCAAAAATGTTAAGATATACTTTAATTTCTGATGAAAATGACAACAGCATGTTATTAAATTAAAATCGTTAGAAACATTTTTGAGAATATAAAAAAATATTCAAAGTAAAAAGTACTCTGGGGTGGTTGTATTTTCTTTAAAATTCCTGAGCCCATCATTTAAGGAACACAAAGCATATATATACACTCTTAATTGTATGTAAAGTAATATGAAACAGCATTTAATCGGTTCATTGCCTGTTACGTCACACGGGCTAGTACTGCTTTTATTTTTTCTTGTAATATTGCATATCCTTCGTTTCTCAAATATCCCTATTTATAAACTAAGACGCAACTTTTAAAACTTGGATCATAATCTAGAATTATATTGCATACATTAACCTTTCGCATTTCCCAAAGCTTGAAATCCCAAACAACTCGATGGGCAGCATGATGTACATTAAACAATCGATCTTTGCCCTACCAAGTCATTCACCTGCGTTAAGTTGGCAAATATTAGCTAAAATAGCAAATCCCCTGGTTGCAATGAACAGCCTGTTTAATCAGATTGTCCGCACGCCAAACATCATGTGACAAATTGCCGTTATGGCTTAATTGTTGTTCCTCGCTCGGGGAATCACCACCCCCACTTGTGATACATTCTATTGTTGAAGGATATAGCAACATTCCCCAAGGTAAGAGACCAGCCAAAATGGCTTCGTTCTCCGAGTTAGAGTGTTGTCTAACACAGATTGACACATTTACGTGACATTCTTAACCCGCTCTTCTTAGAAACCTCGATATTCTATCTACTTCAGGTTAACCAAGATACATCTTAACATGCTTTCGTATAGATACAATATGCATACGGTAATGTAGGCTTAAACGAAAACCAGACCTTTTATGTAAGGGCCGTTATGTCATGACCTTGAAATTACTGTCTCTTTGCACAACCAGAAGGGGCAAGGAGCACTTTCATTTTGGCATAAATGTATAATTATCGAAAAATGAAAAAGATGGACCAATGTCATTCAACGTTAAGTATATCGGACGATAAATGAAATGAGAACAAGGTACAAAGAGCTTAGATTAACCAGACATTCATCTTTCAGAATAAGGGAAAAGCTTATCACTCTGAGATTAGAACTATGGACCTCTTGAACGTAATACGCTACCACCACGCTACAGAGGCGCGTCAATATGCTCCAACGTTACGTCATATCGGACGATGAACGAAATGATGTTCAAATGAGTCCAGGGCACATAGAGCTTAGTTACCGGACATTCATCTTTCAGGATAAGGGAAAGAAAACCTAATCACTCTGACCAAGATTAGAACTAGGGACCTCTTGAATGTGATACTACCACCACGCTACAGAGACGGGCCAATGTCGTCGTCCAACGTTAAGTCATATCGGACGACGGATGAAATGATAGCCAAATGAGTCCAGGGTACATAGAGCTTTGAAATGAAATGTATAGTGTTTAACGCCCGCTTTTACTACATACGGCACCGCAGGCGGTGACATTAATGATACATGAGATGAAGATGGAGCACCGGTGGAATAAGATGGCAGGGTAAACCGGAGGTCCCGGAGAAAACCCGCCCCAGCGCCGTGTTGTCCATTACAAATCTCACTTTGCTGTCACCTGGGATCGAACACGGGCCGCCTTGGTGAGAGCCAAGCGGTCTAACCAAGCGGCCTGTATAGAGCATTGAGTTACCAGACATTCATCTTTCAAGATAAGAGAAAACCTTATCACCCTGACCGAGATTAGAACTAGGGACCTTGGAACGTGACACTACCACCACGGTACAGAGACGGGCTTTAAGGGTTGATAATTTAGCCAGAAATCAACACCAAATAGGTTATATGTTGAAGTATTTTCCCATAGGCCTCAAGTACAAAGCTCCTGAACCAGCTCTGCTCGATATTGTCCGTCGTACAATGAATGGCTTCCTTCAAAAGCCTTCCTTTGTGCGCCTTTGTCGTGAATATAATATTGAGATTTGTTTGAGAAATATTGCTTTGTTGCACAACCACCTGGTCCTCTCTTGTCATGTACTCGCGAATTCTTTAACAGAATACCACGGAATTAAATGTCATTTTACCAAAAATACAGGCTAAGCCGTCTTGTGAATCTAAGGACACGGATGTGACACACTCACATGACTTTCTCTCCTCTATCTACTTCAAGATAAACATTATCATATTTCATTTTAATGTGGGAATACTGTAAATACTGCGAATTTACCAACACCAGCGTGGAGGAATAAATGGCTTCAATATGGTGGTCCGGATATGGCAGCATCATAGCGACAGCGTTGTGGTCCATCTTATCAATATAACATGCTCCAAATTAGAAGTGATAGTGAAAGTGTAGGGTGGCAATTTAATAATGTGTGTGTTTTTATATAAATAGATTTATAAAATTAATAGTCAAAGTGAATAAAGTGCTATAATGTAGAGAAGTTTATTAAAACATTGAAAGGGTAGAGCCAGAATGAAAAATGCAATGCCATAGCCGGGGTCAAAACCACGGATCTTCTGGTTGCTGTCCAGCCGTTGAGCTACTATGGCCAACGTCCCAACATAACATTAAATTCTCTAACTGACTCGTGTATTTCCCGGTAAACCGCTAGGAGTTCCCATAAACACACGAGACAACTACCTTAATGGCGATTTACAATGCTGTAAGTACTTTAAGGTCCGGGCTTTATAGTTAACCACTATTAGGTCAATTAATGGAAATTAATTGTTCTTTCACACTAGCCGTGTGAAGGACGCACTATGAAAGGATAGATCCAGAATAAAAAAATCAATGCCATAGCCGGGATTTGAACCACGGATCTTCTGGTTGCCGTCCAGCCGCTCTAACCCTTGAGCGGGTTAAATACGAGTCAGCTGGAGAATTTAATGTCATGTTGGGACGTTGGCCATAGTAGCTCAACGGCTGGAAAAAACTTTTTAAAAAATTCACCTTCCACCCATCAGCCTATAACAAATTTCAACGAATCTTCTCAAAACACAACATAACTCTTGCACCTCAAAATAGGTTTAATATCAGAAATTTGTTAAAAGGCCCTCCCAAAAATTCAATCACTACAAAAGAAAAACCAGGAATCTATGAGATCAAATGTGAAACTTGCCCTAAAATTTATATAGGAAAAACAAAAAGAAATATTAACATCAGAACTAAAGAACATCTAAGAAACATGAAAAATGGTGAAACAGAAAAATCAGCAGTGGCTTTTCATTTTTTGAATACTAGACATGACATCAATTTGGAAACATCTCTAATAAAATACGTTAATCACCCCATAGACCTTTCCGTATGGGAAAAAATCTTCATTAACAAAAATCGTCATAGAGTCATGAATTTTGAAACTCCACCACCGGACATCTTTGACAAGTACATCACGCCATCTATTGACAATACGGAGAAAGAAGAAACCACTACAACTTGCACTAGTCGAGTATCAGCTGAGGATAGGAGCAAGAGCTCTTGAAACATGTCCTGTGAATAAACAGTGTGAGTGAAGCAATGTGTCAATATCTTGTCGATTCACTTTTGTACTAATAATTGTTTACTTTTAAAATTTATGGTTGGAAATTAATCAATCTGTAATCGATACTTTTGTACGGTTAGGATATTTTTGTTTCATTAAATAGTAGTGCTGGATAGCGGCGGCAAAATGTTCTTATGGGGAATTTCAAAATATGGTTAAGTTAATAACTGGAATACTGGAAGCCAGTAATATTATATTTTTACTTAAAAAATATTTTAAGTATGTTTGAAAATTTTGTAAACATTTATAAATTAAATTTATAGAACTTTGAAAGGGATGCATTAGAAAAAAATTACACTTTTAATTATATTTTTGAAATTTAATTTATTTTTATGTATATTTTCAGAAATGTGCTGTGGATGAGAGTATATTTTAAAATGTTTTGTAATTTTTTTTATTTTTATTATTTTTAATTCATAATCTGCAAATTGTGTATGTATTGTATAGGTCTTTGATGTTTTAATAAATGAATAAAAGTCGGAGTATTTACCTCGGATTAAGAAATTAGGTACCGGGGTATGGTATGGAGATTTTATTTATTTATATATTTTATTTTATTTGTAGGGATACTATAGAAGCCTAATGTTTTAAAACTGCTCCTCTAAGCGACATTTAAAAGCAAAACAGTTCACTTTTATAAGTTTTTGTTAAAAAATACTAGCATTTTCACTGTTTCGTGGTCAAGTCTACTTCTTTTTCTGTCACATATGAGTCCTGCTGTACTAAATAGTCTTTCAGAGAAAACTGTTGTAGGTGGAATACACAAATATTTAGTTTTGGAAATGTTTAATTTGTTTTGCAGTAATGCAATGTACTAGAAAGAGGTGACATGAGATATGTAGTGATTTCTTCTTGAGAACTGTTAACTGACAGTTGACACACGATTATTTTCTTGTATAATGTTACTGTACAGCTACCACATTCCTGGCAATGTAATGTTCTAATATTTTTTGATTTTAAAATAAAATAAAAATCACAGAATTACCACTGAAGTATCGAAAAAGTATCGAGCGGATTTTGTGAACTGTCGATCGATCTCCATATCATGCAAATATCGTAAGCATCGAGTTATCGAAGTATCGTCCGCCTCGGCAGTGTGGACGGTAGCATGTCTGCTTCACGTTCAAGAGGTCCCGAGTTCGAAACTCGGTCAGGGTGAGTTACCTGAATCAGAATTTTTCCCAGGTTTCCCTTATCCCGAAAGACAAATGTCAGGTAACTATAAGCTCTATGGACTGCGGACTCATTTGAGCATTATTTCATTCATTCCATTCATCGTCCGATATGACAACGTTGGAGGAGTAAATTACAACAAAAAAAATCCCGGATGTATATTATAAATATACTCAGGAGACACAATTTATGTCAAATACAGTTCTCATCAACCTGAGCCTTTAGGTAACCTAACTTGGTTTAATAAGACGAGTACACACAATTTCTGGGGTATAGCTGGGGAAGTGTCTCGTCAGACTTTGAATTAAGCACCTAGATCACTTTTATACCACTAGATGGTTTTGCAAGGAGACAGTCATGCGACACATAATAGAATCTTCAACAAATAACTGAAAAATTAAGAGAAATGGATCTTCTTACACCGAAATATCACATTTCGGTGTAAGAAAATATTTCCGCTAGGTGATATTTGCATTTACTGTTTACTATTTCAACAAACATGCAGTTTTCAATGCCTTTGTGTTATTTAATTCATTTCCACCAACTAATAAAAATAATAAATTCAAGTAAGTAGAGAACGTCTGCAAGTGAACATAGTTCTCTGTAATACCCACGTGTTTGATTACGAAACAATAGAGGGGAGGTTAAATCTATTTCAGATGTCGACCTTTGGATGGCAGCACCAGTACCTAGCCCGAAAATAGCCTGAGAACTTTGGCAGGCTTCTCGCCGACCCAGGTCCTCTCACAACACGAACTACCTTACAGACCTGCTCAACGTCACATGGCTTTCCCCATCCTTGTAACTTCACTGCCCTAGGGTCTTGAAAAAACAAATGTTACTGTAATACAAATATGTAAATTTTGAAGTTAACCAGAAAGCTGCGAATATGGTATTTTGGGATGGAAGGATATTATACCTCTTTTTAAAAGATACAACAAAGAGAATGAGTTCAGACCTTACCGCTAATATCGTGTGTGTTCTACGAGGTACTTGACGTTATCTTACGCTACGCTATGTGATTCAGATATACTAGGGCCTTTTTTTTTTAAATTTACGTCAGCCCCAACGTTAACTTATATCGGACGGTGAATGAATTAGGCGAAATGATGCTCAAATGAGTCCAGGGTTCATGGAGCTTAGTGTTACCCAACATTCGTCTTGAAGGATAAGGTCAAACCCAGGAAAAAGCCTTATCTAGGTAGCTCACCCTGACCGAGATTCGAACTCGGGACCTCTTGAACGTGAGGCAGACATGCTACCATCTACGCTACCGAGGTGGGCAGATATACTAGGGCTGTTCAATGAAGAATGATCATAATTTTTTTACGGTCATAATTTTTCGCACTAAAATTACATTTTATTACAATCTGTTAGCTTAATGTTAGTTTCATTGTTGGTACTCCTGGATCCCGCCTGTGAGAACCAGGCAAGTTCAGACATGTTCAGTATCGCGTACCACTGCAACGGAGGAACAATATGCGGCTTTGAAATTCTGCTTTCGTCTCAACAAATCTTCAGTTGAGGCCTATACAATGTTACAGGGGGCCTATGGAGAGTCTGTTCTTCCCTACAGCACAGCTCAAAGGTGGTTCAAAATGTTTAAAGAGAGAAGACAATCAATTTCAAAGGAAGGTGGACCCGGTGCTCCAGTTACTGCTCTTACGAAAGAAAACATCAACACTGCTGCTGCCATTGTGAGAGAGGATCGACGAATTACCTTAAGATCACTTTCTGAAATAATGAACATTTCATTGAGTGCCACCCACACGTTGGTGACAGAAACATTACACATGATACGTGTTTGTGCGCGATGTGTTCCAAGACTGTTGATTCCCGAACAAACGGACATTCACACGCAAGTCTGCATGCAGTTAAATTTGATGTTAGAGGAAGATACGGAGTTTCTTTCAAACGTAATCACCGCTGGCTACATCATTTTGAAAACTTGGATACATCATTTTGATCCTGAGAGCAAACAGCAAAGCTCAGTGTGCAAATTTCCTTCATCACCAACCCCCAAAAAAGCAAAGTAATTGTCTTTGTAATATAGTCTCCTTGTAACTCTACACACTTCTCCCAGCGATGTTCCCATCTCTGTAATCCGACCAAATAGTACTCGGCGTTTTTCAACATAGTCTCCTTGTAGCTCTACACACTTCTCCCAGCGATGCTCCCATCTCTGTAACCCGTCCAAATAGTACTCCGCGTTTCTCAACATAGTCTCCTTGTAACTCTACACACTTCTCCCAGCGATGTTCTCATCTCTGTAACCCGTCCAAATAGTACTCGACGTTTTTCAACATAGTCTCCTTGTAACTCTACACACTTCTCCCAGCGATGCTCCCATCTCTGTAACCCGTCCAAATAGTACTCGGCGTTTTTCTCTACAAAATAATTGTTCACGAAGGTGATGGCCTCTTCATTTGCCGAAAATCTCTGACCTCCGAGCGCAATTTTCAGGTGAGGGAACAAAAAGAAGTCCCTTGGGGCTAGATTTGGTGAGTCAAGCAGTTAAAACCGTAATTTGTGGATTGCAACCACTGAGGTGTGAGACGGTATGTTGTCTTGGTGAAACACGATTTTCTTTATCTGCAAATGTGGCCGTTTTTCCGCAAATTCTGCCTTCAGCTTGTCACGTAATGATGCGTAGTATGCTCCTGTAATGGTTCTTCCTTTTTGAAGATAATCACTTAAAATAACTCCATTACTATCCCAAAAAACAGTCGCCATCACTTTCCTAGCCAAAAAAAGGCTTTTTTTTTTTTTTTTTTTTTTTTTTTTTTTTTTTTTTTTTTTTTGGAGCCGCTTCCCCGTTTGCAATCCACTGTTTGGACTGTATTTTCGTTACGGTCGTATACTGGTGTATCCAAGTTTCATCTACAGTAATTAATTGGCGCCAAAACTCGGATTTATTGCGCCTAAACTGCGCCAACAGAGCGTTGGAAATGTCCATTCGAACACGTTTTTGGTCTAACGTGAGCAAACGCGGCACCCAACACGCGGACAGCTTTCTCATGTCTAACTGTTGATTTAATATGTGACAAACATGTTCTTTTGACATGTGCATTGCTTCTGCTATCTCTCTCACTTTAATTCGGCGGTCGTCTAGCACCATTTGGTGAACTTTGGAGATGCTTTCGCCGGTAGTTGCAATTTTTGGACGTCCCGAACGTTCATCGTTTCCCAAGCTCTTACGGCCACGTTTAAATTCAGCTGCCCAAAATTTCACTGTGATAAATAATGGTGCAGAGTCCCCATACACAGAATCCAACTCATCTTTGATTTGCGTAGGCATATTGCCTTTCAAAAGCAAATATTTATTGACAGCTTGATACGCAATTTTGTCTTTTTTCATAAGAACGCTCACATCAACTCACTCAAACGACTGTTACGTAACAACTGAGCGTCGAAAATGGCTGAAACTTTGGTGAGTAACTGTCAACAGATGAACAACGAAATTTACTAGCTTTTATTTACGAGTGCTGCTATCTTTAGGTTGAGATCGGAAACTTCAGGTCGCTCACGTATATATGAACACATAGCTCAAAGACTGAAAGTCGGTAAAATACCAAACTTTGTACTGTGACAACAATGACCACACAAAGTTACACCAAACTCAGTTTGTCACTAAAATGGCTAGCCCAATGTTAGCTTAGAATCAGTTTCCATTTCTCATGTGTAATGTGTACTGTTAAACACCCGCTTTTACTACATGTTGCACCGCAGGCAGTGACACTGATGATACATGAGATGAAGATGGAGCACTGGTGGAATGAGATGGCAGGGGAAACCGGAGGTCCCGGAGAAAACCCGACCCAGCGCCGTGTTGTCCACCTCAAATCTCAATTTCTCAAATTCCAAAGTGAACACGTCAGGCTATTGTTCCCTTATACCTCAGTTGCACGCACCAAATTCTGCTGCTCGAAACTTCTCGATGCACACACGTTTCCCTTTCACACTACTATACTTGTCCACAATCGTGATCTCTCGTGTCGAAAGAATGGAATATTGTAGACGTCGAATGTACCAGATCTGCCGAAATCGAGTGGTCTGGAACACCAGACCGGTACAACAAAAAGGCTCCTACCAGGTAATGACGTCAGCGGCTGTCCTTCAATGTTCCATTTTTTAATGCTCTCGCTAGAAAACAACAAAAATGGTGGAATGGGTTGTCTCGTACTTAATCCTTTTGTGGTAAGAATTACTTGCCAACGTGATGGTTGATTTTTTCAAACAATGTCTGTAATAATTTTATTTAAAATATTATATGTTTAGAATAATTTCATAACAAATTAAACATATCTCTTGATTTCTGGTAAGTTCCTTAGAACTTCTCTTGGTTCTGAATAACTTTTGTACAACTTGTAAACTATAAGAGATGGACAAAATATTACAATATAAAATGTAGATCTGTAAAAACACATAATTTAAATGAAATTTCTTATTTCACGTTAACCAATTCCGAGAAACTCTCCTGTCGGTTTGAATGTTGCAATTTATATACTTTCTCAAATGGGAATAATACGAACAATAAGATAATGTTTATCTTGAAGCACATAGAGCAATAAGTGTTTGAACAGCAATAAGTGTTTGAACAAGAGTAGAGAAGGCCATGTGACTGCAATGTATCAGTTCGGGTAAATAGAACATTTATGATCAGGTGGAAGTGAATTCTTCCGAGAGATTTGTGGCCTAAGTTAAGGAAACTCGGGTAGGGAATAGAGGCAGGCGACCCGACCAACAATCGATACTCCCTTCCAGCAGCTAAGGAGGGTCGGTCGCCTGCACTGCATGCCTGGGACACTCACTGTCTGAAGGGACTCACGTCAAAGTGTTATCCCATGCGGTCATGGATTATAAAAACACGAAGAAAAGGACGCAAATATTACATATACCAGTTCTCTTATTATCTTAACATCCGCATTGACTAGCAAGATTATCAGCAACTCTGCATATAGAAGAGGTATATTTAGGAGCGCCACTAGGGAGTGAACGGTGAGGTGACAGTATACTAAGAGTGTTCGATCATGAGCAGAGGGGACGGCAGATGGCAGTATTCCTAACAGCTACAAATTCAAACTATGCGTACAACCGACTTCCCACTTCCTACGGATTCATCCTCCATGGTCCAGAGATTACATTCTGGTCTCTGGTTCCCGGGGAAAGGACGAAAGATTTTTCGGGACCTAAAAATCCTTTGAATGGTTTCCCTCGGAAGGGAAATAAAGCCGATGAAGGCAGATTTGCTATGCATAAACGAACCTAAGCTATTATTAATTTTATTATAGGAAAATAGGAATATATTAGACTAAGTCATAGTCTAGGTGACGGCCTTTCTACATTACGTTCTATTTGTATGCCAGAGAGATAAAAAAAATGAATAACGACAAGGGAATATGAGAATACAGTAGACTTTAAGTGATAGTCAAATATTTTAAAACTGGTTGTCTAGGTGACCGTCTTTCTACATTACGTTCTATTTGTATGTCCAAGAGATAAAAAAATGAATAACGACAAGGGAATATGGGAATACAGTAGACTTTAAGTGATAGTCAAATGTTTTAAAACTGGTTGTCTAGATGACGGTCTTTGACATTACGTTCTATTTGTATGTCCAAGAGATAAAAGATGAATAACGACAAGGGAATATGGGAATACAGTAGACTTTAAGTGATAGTCAAATGTTTTAAAACTGGTTGTCTAGGTGACGGTCTTTGACATTACGTTCTATTTGTATGTCCAAGAGATAAAAAATGAGTAACGACAAGGGAATATGGGAATACAGTAGACTTTAAGTGATAGTCAAATGTTTTAACACTGGTTGTCTAGGTGACGGTCTTTGACATTACGTTCTATTTGTATGTCCAAGAGATAAAAGATGAATAACGACAAGGGAATATGGGAATACAGTAGACTTTAAGTGATAGTCAAATGTTTTAAAACTGGTTGTCTAGGTGACGGCCTTTCTACATCACGTTCTATTTGTATGCCAGAGAGATAAAAAAAAAAATGAATAACGACAAGGGAATATGAGAATACAGTAGACTTTAAGTGATAGGCAAATGTTTTAAAACTGGTTGTCTAGGTGACCGTCTTTCTACATTACGTTCTATTTGTATGTCCAAGCGATAAAAAAATGAATAACGACAAGGGAATATGGGAATACAGTAGACTTTAAGTGATAATCAAATGTTTTAAAACTTGTTGTCTAGATGACGGTCTTTGACATTACGTTCTATTTGTATGTCCAAGAGATAAAAGATGAATAACGACAAGGGAATATGGGAATACAGTAGACTTTAAGTGATAGTCAAATGTTTTAAAACTGGTTGTCTAGGTGACGGTCTTTGACATTACGTTCTATTTGTATGTCCAAGAGATAAAAAATGAATAACGACAAGGGAATATGGGAATACAGTAGACTTTAAGTGATAGTCAAATGTTTTAAAACTGGTTGTCTAGGTGACGGTCTTTGACATTACGTTCTATTTGTATGTCCAAGAGATAAAAGATGAATAACGACAAGGGAATATGGGAATACAGTAGACTTTAAGTGATAGTCAACTGTTTTAAAACTGGTTGTCTAGATGACGGTCTTTGACATTACGTTCTATTTGTATGTCCAAGAGATAAAAAATGACTAACGACAAGGGAATATGGGAATACAGTAGACTTTAAGTGATAGTCAAATGTTTTAAAACTGGTTGTCTAGGTGACGGTCTTTGACATTACGTTCTATTTGTATGTCCAAGAGATAAAAAATGAATAACGACAAGGGAATATGGGAATACAGTAGACTTTAAGTGATAGTCAAATGTTTTAAAACTGGTTGTCTAGGTGACGGTCTTTGACATTACGTTCTATTTGTATGTCCAAGAGATAAAAAATGTATAACGACAAGGGAATATGGGAATACAGTAGACTTTAAGTGAAAATCAAATGTTTTAAACCTGGTTGTCTAGGTGACGGTCTATTTGTAGGTGTAAAGAGATAATAACGGCTTGTCATTTGATAAAAGGATAACTATCGCAAAGTCACATTCATAAAAAAGAATTATTTCGCAAATGGCTAATATTTTAACGAGATTCGCATTTTTTGTGTATTACAGTCGCTTCTCTTAGAGTTTACACATCAAGCAATAGTCATATAGAAAGAGCACTTTTGAGGATATTTCAGCAAAATTTACAACATACATTTCATTTGGCATATAAACATCTTTTAGTAAAATCGTTAGTAACGCTTTAGAAAGAATGAAAATTTACGAAAACTTTGTCATGGATCAAGACTTTCGAGCTGGAACCTGGAAAGAAGCTATCCGACATTTCATAGCGGATCTACAGAAAACAAAGTAATGCGAGACGATATGAAGGGACAGATAAAAACAAAAGAATCGCGAATTGCAGAAACCATACAAACACAATTGAACGACTCGGCTATATCAATTTACAGGCATTTGCTCCAAGATCGATGACTTCATAACAATTCTATCCGATTTCATTGGAGTGACGTCACTGCCATCTTGGTTGCCCCCTCCTACACGAGACACGGGTTCGATCCCTGTCGGCACCAAGGTCGTAGGTATTTTTACCACGGAAGACAAGCAGCGCAGTCTGGCGGATCTATTTGGCATTAAGAATTGATCAGGGTTTTACAGTTGATGGTTTATTGACAGCGGCTTTTGAATAATGGGAGAGTTCCAGGACAAATCAATAACTTCCTTCTCGATAAATCCAATTTAATATTTAGTACGAAAGCTACTTTTAGAGATGGTAAATTCCACGTTTAAGACAAAGCATTTGTTGGAGAGGTACCTGCCTCGGTAGTGTGTCTGCCACACGTTCAAGAGGTCCCGAGTTCGAATCTCGGTCAGGGTTGATTACCTGGATAAAGTATTTTCCGGAGTTTTCCCTTATCCTGATAGAAAATGTCGGAAAAATCTAAGCTCCGTGGACCCCGGACTCATTTGATCATCATTTCACCCATTTCATTCATCATCCTATATGACTTACGGTTGAAGGACGTAACTTCTGTGGGGCCTCATTCCGCTGGACCGGATAAGTAGCCGACCTACCTTACCTATCGGCTTTTTCGAGGGTTTTTCCAGATAGCCAGGTTAATTAAATACTCCAAATTTCCTGTTCCTCCATTTCGTCTCAATTATCATTTCATATCATCTCTCATCTGGTGGTTTCAGGGTAGAAGTGTCGGCGGGAGTCTCGGTAGTGTATGGCAGGATGATAAGATCTGAGGAAAACTCCTTTCTCCTCCGGCAGGTCCGTTTCTGGTCTCCGAACCCGGTCTGGTGGGTCTGTTTAAGGAACATAGCAGATGGGCCGCCGGTTGTAATGTATGCCCAAGACAAGAAGGCTAGAAGGAGAATGAAGATGAAGAGAGGTTTGAACAGTATCTGCTCTGGTAGTGAATCTGTTTACTACGAAATGAGTGTATGAGAGTACATATGAGACACCCATATTGTCAGATCTAATGCTCGTTTCAGTAACTGCAGTCATAGGTATTATGTACTGTCTACCCGCCACAAGAAGAGAGGGGCCTGAAGAGAGCGGCTTGGACTGTTTATCTGCTCTGGTAGTGGATCTGTTTACTACCAAATGATTGTATGAGAGTACATATGAGTCACCGATACTGTCAGATCTAATGCTCGTTTCAGTAACTGCAGTGATAGGTATTATGTACTGTCTATCCACCACAAGAAGGCAAGCGGGGCATGAAGAGGGAGAGGGGCTTGAACTGTTTATCTGATCTGTTTACTACGAAATGAGTGTATGAGAGTACATATGAGTCACCGATACTGTCAGATCTAATGCTCGTTTCAGTAACTGCAGTGATAGGTATTATGTACTGTCTATCCACCACAAGAAGGCAAGCGGGGCATGAAGAGGGAGAAGGGCTTGAACTGTTTATCTGATCTGTTTACTACGAAATGAGTGTATGAGAGCACATATGAGTCACCCATACTGTCAGATCTAATGCTCGTTTCAGTAACTGCAGTGATAGGTATTATGTACTGTCTATCCACCACAAGAAGGCAAGCGGGGCATGAAGAGGGAGAGGGGCTTGAACTGTTTATCTGATCTGTTTACTACGAAATGAGTGTATGAGAGTACATATGAGTCACCGATACTGTCAGATCTAATGCTCGTTTCAGTAACTGCAGTGATAGGTATTATGTACTGTCTATCCACCACAAGAAGGCAAGCGGGGCATGAAGAGGGAGAGGGGCTTGAACTGTTTATCTGATCTGTTTACTACGAAATGAGTGTATGAGAGCACATATGAGTCACCCATACTGTCAGATCTAATGCTCGTTTCAGTAACTGCAGTGATAGGTATTATGTACTGTCTATCCACCACAAGAAGGCAAGCGGGGCATGAAGAGGGAGAGGGGCTTGAACTGTTTATCTGATCTGTTTACTACGAAATGAGTGTATGAGAGCACATATGAGTCACCCATACTGTCAGATCTAATGCTCGTTTCAGTAACTGCAGTGATAGGTATTATGTACTGTCTATCCACCACAAGAAGGCAAGCGGGGCATGAAGAGGGAGAGGGGCTTGAACTGTTTATCTGATCTGTTTACTACGAAATGAGTGTATGAGAGCACATATGAGTCACCCATACTGTCAGATCTAATGCTCGTTTCAGTAACTGCAGTGATAGGTATTATGTACTGTCTATCCACCACAAGAAGGCAAGCGGGGCATGAAGAGGGAGAGGGGCTTGAACTGTTTATCTGTTCTGTTAGTGGATCTGTTTACTACGAAATGAGGGTATGAGAGTACATATGAGTCACCCATACTGCCAGATCTAATGCTCGTTTCAGTAACTGTAGTGATAGGTATTATGTACTGTCTATCCACCACAAGAAGGCAAGCAGGGCATGAAGAGGGAGAGAGGCTTGACTGTTTATCTACTCTGTTAGTGGATCTGTTTACTACGAAATGAGTGTATGAGAGTACATATAAGTCACCCATACTGCCAGATCTAATGTTCGTTTCAGTAACTGCAGTGATAGGTATTATGTACTGTCTATCCACCACAAGAAGGCAAGCGGGGCATGAAGAGGGAGAGGGGCTTGAACTGTTTATCTGCTCTGTTAGTGGATCTGTTTACTACGAAATGAGTGTATGAGAGCACATATAAGTCACCCATACTACCAGATCTAATGTTTGTTTCAGTAACTGCAGTGATAGGTATTATGTATAGGTGACCTATTTTAAACGAACCTTTCAGCCTTGTGATACTGGGAAGGTCAGCATATACACCGAGGAGACAACAAAAGTGATTACGTTACACATTTCTCTAGCTTGCCTTCTTGTCCTGGGCAAACAGCACTGACGTGCCGGGGATTTTCCTACCGGTAAATATAGGGATCCAGTCATGTGTACTATTGTGGCACCTAGGGTGGGCCACCCTCTATCTCCTCTCAGCTCATCCTTTCTTCCGTGATGCTCTACTTGAGGCCATGGGTACAGTGGACCAAGTTTGGACCTCCGCGTCGTATCCCGTCCGCAGCTTTGTCCAGTCCAGTTCTGTATAGATATTGATACCGAAATTATTGTTTGCAGAAGCAAAGAATAATGATAGACGTAAAAGGAATGTTGGTCTCTGTGACGACCAAGCCCCAAGGCCAGTTTAGTTGGGGAAACTGTTTATAACAATGCCATGAATGAAAGGAACAGTGACCTTAGAAGGTTTCTAAAGGAATTGTCACTTGACGTACATGAATGGGGTATTCTTCGGATCGTTTACAATAGCGACCAAAACAGCCACAAAAGGACTTTGTTTAAAAAGGAATTTGGAGAGTGAAAGTTATATATAAAGATACACACGCGCGCAAAGGTGGTCAGGCACTCTTCGGCTTGCCGCCGATGAAGGCGGGTGTGCGGCTAGAAAGACATCATAAACATTTATCCGGCGTGTAGCCGATATCAAGAAGAGTCAAACGTGCAGCCTATTAGGGTGGTCAACTTGTTCGGTCTTGAATATTTGTCAGGTCATCAAAATTTATCGAGAAATATAGTTAGCATTCAGTCACTATAAACCGTGATTGGTAACCCTCGGTCGGCAGCTTCCATTTCGAGGTTTGAAATAAGAAGCAGTGAATAAATAATTTGGAAACGGGCATTCCAGTGTTGTAAAATTTCCTTCTCACACACATCCACGCATACCCTGAGAGAAACCTCATTGCTCGCCGACTTCTGTGATCGCCACCATCATCATTTTTGCATCAAATTGGCGTTCCAACGTGGAACTTGTGTACACCCATAAGCGATACCGCTTCAAACTGGCGCACCAACGCGGGGCCCGATAGGAGAAGGACGTTCGACAACAGGAGGAGGTTCAACCCGAGAAGGAGGTTCAACCGAGAACGAGTTTCAACCCGACAACGAGGTTCAACAGGTGAAGGTGGTTCGACAGGAGGACGGTCGACCCATCAAGAAATTCGTCAACAGTACGACTGTAAAGAAGAAAGGAGGCCGGCATCGTCATCAGAGACATCATCAGGAGCCAGTAAAAACAATTAAAGGTACAGAGTGTTACATTATTTAATAGATTATTGTGAATATATTTGAGGAGGAAAACAAATGTGTTGAGTAAAAATCTGTAAAAAAAAAAAAAAAAAAAAAAAAAAAAAAAAAAAAAAAATGGAAGTTCAGGAGGTTTATAGTAATAACAGTAGGAAGGAAGTCGTAGTACCAGAGTGTAGTAGAACGGCCCTAAATAATGTAGAAAGGGAAAGAATTATGTTAGAGGAAATTAGAAAAGTGTTCGCAAGGTTTGACAGTTTAAGTAAAAAGTTAGATGATATGCATCAAAATTTAAGTAAAAAGATAGATGATGATACTCAAGGTTTAATAACAGAGATGAAGGCTAATAATCAAAGTTTAATAACAGAGATGAAGGCTAATAATCAAAGTTTAATAACAGAGATGAAGGAATATAATCAAAGTTTAAAAAAGATAGAAGGAAAAATAGAAAGTGGTTTTCAGAAGTTAGAGGTAGGAGAAGTAGAACTAGGAAAGAAAACAGAGAATGAACAAGCGTTTGAGAATGTCAGGAAAGATAGTCAAGAAATAGAGAATGTAAGAGAAGAAACTGATCAGGTAACAGACAGTTTAGGGAGAGATGTTAGTGAGGAGACGCAGAACGCTGAAAATGAAGTTGTGAATGTAGTTAATGAAAGGTCAGAGAGTGAAAACAGAAAACTTGGGGAGGAAATAGTACAGAAATTAGACGAAGAAATAGGAATGGCTAGAGAAGAGTTAGGAGAAAGTAGGAGCAGACTAGAAGTATCAGAGAGGGAAAGTAGAATACAGATAGGAATGGCTAGAGAAGAGTTAGAAGAAACTAGGAGTAGAGTAGAAGTATCAGAGAGGGAAAATAGAATACAGACGAGGAATTTGGAGAAAATCACAAATGAAATGAACGAGTTAGCAATGGAGATCACGGTGACAAAGGAAACTGAAATTTTGAATCTAGTTAATGAAAGGACAGATAGCGAAAACAGAAAACTGAGGGAGGAAATCATCGTGAAAGTAGATAAAGAAAGACAAATAGCTAGAAAAGAGTTCGAAGAAACTAGGAGTAGACTAGAAGTATCAGAGTGGGAAAATAGAAAACTGACGAGGAATTTGGAGAAAACCACAAGTGAAATTAGTGAGGTAGCAATAGAGATCACGGTGACAAATGAAACATTGAAAAACATGCAAAATCCAGGGATAAACGAAACAGAAATATTAAAATATTTCGGGCAAGGGGCACAGTTCCATCAGAATATGCCTAAAAAAGACAGGAAAAAAGATCGATGTCCAATATCTAAGCTAAATGTGGAAAAATCATGGGAATGTATAATAAATAAGTTCTTTATACATGGAAAAGTCCGCAAAATTCTCTTGTATTTCGAAGTACGTTGTGGGATGATGAATTTTCTTCTAAATGGTAGGAACTTAGGCTAAAGTATTTAAAATTGCCATAACAAATTGTAAAAGGAGAAGAAATAAACTTGTAAAATGTATAGGCTAAGTATAAATAGTGTAGTGTAAAATGTATAGGTTAAGTATAAACAGTGTTGTGACAGTGCAGTGAAACTTAAAACTAAACAAGTGAAAAAAATATAGTAATGAAAATCAGAACACTTAAAGACTCTTGAAAATAATATTTATATAGAATCATAAAGAAGTATTCGGAAATGTATGAAAAAAAAAATAACCAGTTAAAAAAAAAATATCAGAACAATGAAAGACTTTTGAAAAGAATATTTATATAGAATCAAGAAGAAGAACTCAGAAATGTTGTATACAAATATAATCTTATGAATGTACCATTGATTTAAACATAAGAGTGTATATTTAGGAATTGTTTCAAGTGTAACAACAATATGAATGAATTTTAAGTAGATCAGATAAAAAAAAAAAAGATGACGTAGATTGAAATATTTTCCGAGTAATATTTGAAAGTTGAAAATTACAGAACAGAATGTTGGTAAATTTTAAATGAAATGTAGTTATGTAACCAGGTGAATAATTTTTAGCAAATGTCATGTAAGAAAAAAAAAATTAATGTTGTGAAAAGAAATTGTAAAATGAATTGGAAGTTGCTGACAAAGGTTTAATATTTTGCGTTATATTCGGGCAAGACATATATATTATTTCATTATGGGATAATAAAATAATATCTATGGGGGCATTTGATACCGAAATTATTGTTTGCAGAAGCAAAGAATAATGATAGACGTAAAAGGAATGTTGGTCTCTGTGACGACCAAGCCCCAAGGCCAGTTTAGTTGGGGAAACTGTTTATAACAATGCCATGAATGAAAGGAACAGTGACCTTAGAAGGTTTCTAAAGGAATTGTCACTTGACGTACATGAATGGGGTATTCTTCGGATCGTTTACAATAGCGACCAAAACAGCCACAAAAGGACTTTGTTTAAAAAGGAATTTGGAGAGTGAAAGTTATATATAAAGATACACACGCGCGCAAAGGTGGTCAGGCACTCTTCGGCTTGCCGCCGATGAAGGCGGGTGTGCGGCTAGAAAGACATCATAAACATTTATCCGGCGTGTAGCCGATATCAAGAAGAGTCAAACGTGCAGCCTATTAGGGTGGTCAACTTGTTCGGTCTTGAATATTTGTCAGGTCATCAAAATTTATCGAGAAATATAGTTAGCATTCAGTCACTATAAACCGTGATTGGTAACCCTCGGTCGGCAGCTTCCATTTCGAGGTTTGAAATAAGAAGCAGTGAATAAATAATTTGGAAACGGGCATTCCAGTGTTGTAAAATTTCCTTCTCACACACATCCACGCATACCCTGAGAGAAACCTCATTGCTCGCCGACTTCTGTGATCGCCACCATCATCATTTTTGCATCAAATTGGCGTTCCAACGTGGAACTTGTGTACACCCATAAGCGATACCGCTTCAATATACTGTACAGTTACTCAGTTTCTTTTCTTTTGTTTTTTAATATTTACAAGCCAAACCCACTCCCATTTACTAACATGGGAGTGACCCTGAATTAAATGACCGGTTTCCTTTAACGTAAGCAGCAGCACGTGTAAGCATTCAAATTACGTTGCAGAAATTAAATTTTGTAGCTAAATCTTACCTTTGCACCTCAAAGCAGTGATAATGCCTAGTTCTACTCCCGAGCACTGAATGCATTTTTCTAACTTACCCAGTTTATCACTTATTCAACTAAATAATTCAATACCGACATTTCGCTAAACCTGCAGGTTTGGAACTACCTTGAATAAAAACAAGATTTGGTTATTATTTAGAGGGAAAAAACGAAAATTGCTTCAATATGAAACAGGAATTTCAATTTCAGCATCTTCTAAAAATACGGCATAAAGACCCTCAACTTGTCTTTTCAAAAATGGTTCTAAAGATTAAAGTATGTTCACAATAAAATATATACTTAGAGTTTTCTGTGAATGTCGTCTTTATTTTGAATGACCAGAGGTGCAAAACCTGTTCTTCTTTAATTTATATATTAGATCGGTCGGTAAAGGTTTACCCTTGCGATGCTTCAGCGAAAAACTGGCGGTAGTCTGCCATTATACATATAAGTACACGCGCAATAAAATAATTTAGCTCTCGCACTCGGCACAGCACATCTTCGAATGGCGATTAATGACTAATCCAGTTCAAAACAAGGTCAGTGATAAAAGTCATATAAACAAATATGTCATCACTACCGCTAAATCACGTGCTATCGTGTCATGTGCTTGAGAGCAAAGGAACCTCCTCTTTACTTCGTCTAATTAACATGCATTTCAGATAAATCAACTCTGCTGCGTAATATATTTAATTTAAACAATTACGAGAATATAAATTTGACAATTTTCTTCCAACATACAGCCAATGAGAGGGGATTAGGTCACATGACCTTTAAGAGATACGGGGCAAGCTTATGTGAAACAAGGATTACTGATAACTGAGCTGAGGAGTATGTGATTCACCAGTGTATCCAATCTGGCAACCTTTGTTTACGTTACCATAGCAACGACCTTCCCTTCTTACCCTTCGCGTCCCTTGCCAGATGACCTTCACGTATATACTTTTAAAAATCAGACTGTAACAATAATGCAGACACACTAGTTCTTGTCATCAGCTGTACAGCATGATGGTGGGAGCTCGTATCATAATTGTTTCAAGCAGTGTTCAAAAAATATTGCCATCCAGTCTACAATACGCAAGGAATAATTCAAGATCTGCTACGAACACATACTTTAGGATATTAGAAACTCCGTGTCCAACAAGAGAACATGGGTTTCCATAGACGAAACGACAGATTGTATGGGAAGGTCTTTTCATTTGCTGTGCGCATATTACACGTTAGTACTTCTTTTGTTTATATTCATATATCTAGAAAAGTTAAAATTGTTTTCCATAATTTATCAATAAATGTGCAATATACTCTATGACACCGTCTGTCGTGTGACTACATTTTCCTAGAGTAAAATTAACAATAAGATAATGTTTAACTTCAAGTAGATAGGCAAATAAGTGTTTGTACAAGAGCAGAGAGACACGTGAGTGCAAAAACTTTTTAAAGTATAGTTTTAAGTCTATTGTGACGATGTCATGAAAATAGTAATCATTACGCCAGGAAATCTCGACGAGTTATCTAACTATCGAAGTGTCTAATGACATTTTCATTTGATTAAGAACAATATAATCTTCCATAAAACTGGTTTAAGAATTACACAAATGTAAACAATAGGGTATAGAGAAAGTCGTCTGAAGGTAACACATCCCATTTGTATCATGTGTGTTTTAGATCTGCAATTACAGTTTGGATATAATCGCTGTAGTATACAGCAATATCGAGGACAAAAGCGAGCAATGGTATTACGGTAGCTCGACAGCTAAAGCGGTTTACAATTATTGACCCAACACCGAAACATAAACGGTTCGCGGGCCATTTAATAATCTGTCATAAACGGAGTGTGTTTTGTGTAACAGCTGATCTGTCGTACACGAGATAAACAGATGATCAAACGTGACGCAACACGCTACAGTCACTGGCAATGAGTCATAAAGACGGGACAGGCCTGCAACTTCCATACAACTGTCTCTATTTCTTTTGTTTTTCATCACACATGTAATTCCGGACATTAGAAAGGGAAGGAATTCTTTTGGCAACGGAAACATTCACCACACTCACCCGGAATTGAACCTCCGAACCCGCTTATCTGAGGACTTCCCCTGTAGCCTGGTGAAGATGTCCTAAGTTCTAATCTCGGTCAGGGTGATAAGGTTTCTCTTAACCTGAGAGATGAATGTCTGGTAACTCTAAGCTCTATGTACCCTGTCATCATTTCATTTATCGTCTTATACGACAAAGTTGGAGGACATTGGCTCCTCTCTGTAGCGTGGTGATAGTGTCACGTTCAAGAGCTCCCTAGTTCTAATCTCGGTCTGGGTGATAAGGTTTTTCCCTTATCCTGAAAGATGAATGTGTGGTAACTCTAAGCTCTATGTACCCTAGAGTCATTTGAACATCATTTCATTAATGGTCCGACATGACAGCTTTGAATGGCGTAAATTTAAAACAAAAAAGTCCTCATTAGGTGAAAACATTTTGGTAAGTATTATTTCAACTTGGCCAAAGGTTTTGCTACACATTGTCATGACAAAATATAGAAAATCATAATTTTTTATAAATCTAATCCAAATTTTCGTCCAATATTAGTGATTTTTGCGTACACGGGTAAACAAGACGGGGTGAAAAGGGCGTAAATATGTACAGCATTTAAATATACTTCTGAAATATTATTATTATTATTATTAATGTATCCCTTTGCACCTGCGACCTTAGATAGGGCGTTATTGTTGTCTGTTACTACTCTTTTCATAAGTTATAACTTTTACCAAAAATTTTACCTGACAAATTTATCGCATTTAATATTGCCTGTTTACTAAAGAAAATAAAGGCCCGGTTGCATAAAAGATAATGTCAAGCTGAACTTAGAATTTTGGTTATATAAACACTGATGTAAGTTCAGGGTCTCTTGAATTTTCTCCAGTTAACTTGAATGAACATAGATCAGCAGAACTGCAGAATTTACATAATAGTTCCTGAGAAGAAATAAGTAGTGCAGCTTTAAATAAATAGTAAATAAAGCATTTTTATAGTTACTTGCCTAAATAATTAGCCTCTTTATTTCACAATGTATGTTAAAGATGCATTGTTTGCGTTCATAACCTATACATGTTTATACTTTTGAGAATTCACATTACTCTGATATCTCCAATGATTAGCATTTTCAATTTGAAAGGTCTTCTCGTGTTTTCCAACATAGAGGAAATCCCATCTCAGAACTAAATGAGATTTCGACTATCAAAGCATGTAATCAAGAACTGGAGTATTGGCTACATGCATAGTTAAGAACACAAACCCTTAGGAAATACGAACTTAATCCAATAATTATGATCTTTCTCACATTACGGTTCTATGCAACTGAAATCTTCCAAATGGTGATTGGGGATATATTTAATATAAATAAAGGGACTGCGTTTAGACCAATACACAAAGTTACAAGCTTTAAGATCTCATTTCATCAGGATAGCTATGGAAAAATGTGAAATAAGAAGGATTATGCGAGATTTAAAGTTAGCTGAACGCGTCTTCTCTTTTGCTTAAACTTCCATTTTTTGTTTATGTATTCCGACTCGCAGTATTGTAAACAGATGAAAATGAAAAATGTGTACATTGGGCATATAATGGAGCTAAAGTAAGCCAAATAATTAACTTCTGATAAATACTGTTTCAATATGGAGTAAATTCTAATACTATTTATTTAAAATAACATTACTTATAGGACAAATAACCATAAATAATCTGAAAGTGAAATCGCTTAGGCTTTCCATTACTCTTTGAACAGAAGGTAGTGTAAAATTTGAATACACTTTCTTAAATTTATTAGCTGCTGTAACAGAGACATTATCGTCACGCCACTGTTAACAAATGCCACACGCTGACGAGCTACATGTAATGAAACTGTATCAAAAATTCTTAATACATTTGTCCTAATTCTGCAGACGTTCTTATGTAAGAAACTTTGCATTTACGTTAAAGTCAAGTTTGTTGGCACTACAAAGAAAGAAATTCGCTAACATTAAAGATCAGAGAAACGGTATTTCACTTACGAAATGATATCGTTATTTTTCTCCATGTTTGCACAATATTTTGATTTTCTAAAACGGTTAACTTAATAACGGAACATTATTTCGGGGTATTTTTAAGGTTATGTGTTGCTAATCGAACAAGATTTGCGGAAAGGCAGGCTTGCTGGAATAGCTTCAGGAAGGAGAGGAGGGCAGGGAGAGAAGGAAGGGGGGAGAGGGGGAGAGAAGGAGGAAAGTAGGGAGAAGGGGAGAGAGATTAAAACAGATTTTTTTTTTTTGTAATTTTACGTCCTGCAACGTTACGTCATATCGGACGATGAATGGAATGGGCGAAATGATGCTCAAATGAGTCCAGGGTCCATAGAGCTTAGAGTTACCCGACATTCGTCTTTCAGGATAAGGGAAAACCCTAGAAAAACATTATCCAGGTAACTCACCCTGACCAAGATTCGAACTCGGGACCTCTTGAACGTGAGGCAGACATGCTACCATCTACGCTGCCGAGGCGGGCTAATACAGAATGATTTCCATTTACTGTTTAATATCTTACCAGAAAGAAGGTTGTTGGAACAGTTTCAGGAAGGAGATGGATGGAGAGGAGAGAATGAGAGAGGGAGAAGAGAGGATGAAGGCAGAGGGAGAGAAAAAGGCAAGAGGGAGAGGAGAGAAAGAGAAGAGGGAGATGAGAGAAACAGAGCAGGGAGAGGAGCAAGGGAGAGAAGCAGAGAAGTAGGGAGAAGAGAGGAGGGAGGAGAAGCGGAGAGATTAATACAGAATAAATATTTACATTTACTGAGCCAGAAAAGTGACCGCTAATGGCAGGGCGGCAATGATAAACTGGAGATGTCAGATGATTAGAAAGAATGTATGAAGCGATCGTTGAAGCTAGAACAATGTATGGGAGACATCAGAGATAGGAGCACAGTTAGACCAGATGTATGGATTGTTTTGGGTTGCCAAAATCGGAACCAAGAGAAGTGGCATTACTAGAGTTGGGTAATACAAAAAGGAGGGGAATAATAATAGAGAGAATATTGAAATTCTGGTATAAGTGTATTAAAGAGCAGAAAGGGGAATTACTGAATCTGTGCATGAAGCAACAGAAAAAACATTAAGAACAGAAACAGTTGAAGGTCGGAATTGGAAAGAATGATATTAAAGATAGGCATGGGAGATCTATGGAGAGCAAAGGAGCCAAATTATAGAGGTTTTTGGAAGGAAGTGAGGACCAGACTACAAGGCATAGATAGGCAAGAGATATGGGAAAGTATAGAAGAAATCTTTGAAATGGAATAAGCAATTAAAGACAGAATGGGGTAGGGAAAAGTATATAGATCAATGTGACAGAGCTGAAAGAGAAGAAATAGCATGGATGAGCGTAGGAATATTATAATTAAAAGGGTTGAGAAGTAACGAGTTAGGGATATGTGAGTTTTGTGGAGATGAAGAGAGCACTGTTCATTACCTGATAGATGTAAGGAGTTAACATATTACAGAAGAAAAATATGTGACAGTGTAATCAAAGAGATAGTGGCGTTACGTATGTTAACGGGGATGCGTGAAAAGAATAATAGATGTATAGGAGAATTCAAATAAGTTAAGAGGAAAGTGGATTGGGGTAAAAGAAGCGAAGGTCAAGAAGAATCAAAGGATTATAGCCAGGGGACCTGAGTCAGCGAGTAAATCTTACGTCAGCAATTTCATGAAATGTGTGTAGTGTTTAACGCCCGCTTTTACTACATACGGCACCGCAGGCGGTGACGCTGATGATACATGAGATGAAGATGGAGCACCGGTGAATGAGATGGCGGGGGAAACCGGAGATTCCGGAGAAAATCCACCCCAGTTCCGTGTTGTCCACCACAAATCTCACTTTGCTGACGTCTGGGATCCAACCCGGGCCGACTTGGTGAGAGCCAAGCGGTCTAACCACTGAGCCACGGCGCGGCCAATTTCATGAACAGAGGCCGACATAAATATTCGAATAATATAACATTGCACGTACTATAAATACTCTAATAATATAACATTGCACGTACTATAAATACTCTAATATTTATTTTGCAGCCATGAATATTTAAACATGCAAACATTAACCTTTTATGTCTCGGAAACAATATTTAAAATATCGCTTTGCATGTATTTATTATACAATCTTAACTGTATTTATCCTATTGTCCCTCTTATTGGAGGACATAAGTATTCGAACGTACCCAATCGAACAGAGAGAAAGGTGATTGGACGTACTCAACACGCCGCTACCACAGAGCCGTTGTGTTTGTGCTACGCCTCGAGACAGTGTGCTCAAAGCTATTCCGCCGATTGTGAACTCACAGGTAATATGGAACGTATGGTTAAGGAGACAACGGTGGCAGAGAGAAATATCGTGATAAATATGTACAAACAAAACAAATCTCTCTCTGAAGTTGCCAAAACCAATAACAGGAGCAAAACTAGTGTTCTGCTTAATTTAACGCTTCAAACAGACAAATAATGTTGTAAATAAACCTAGAAATGGCGCTCCTTCTAAACTCACCCACACAGACAGGAGGCAAATAATAAAAATGCTGAAGCAGAATCCCAGAGTCACTGCAAATGAGATTAGAGGAAGCCTTCAGCAATATTCTGGCACTGTGGTTCACACCAGAACAATTGAACGGGTTTTAAATAGTCCTGGACACAATGCCCGCGTTCCTAGTAAGAAAGCATATGCCACCCAATTATCGGAAAGCACGAGCAACGACAGCTGAGTAAGGGACCAGAGGCATCTGGACCACACCCACCCATTTATCTCAGTCACTAACTGAGGGGATGATTAGGGAAGTGTCACTTGTCGCTGGCCGCCACTTCCCCACTTCCCCTGCCGTCTGGAACCTTCGCGGTGATTCACTGAAACGAGAGACTTCGAGAAAACAGCGATATTCCTATAAAAAGGGTTGCAGTGAGTGAGTTCAGTCAGTGATTGGCGAGCAGCGTAGAAGCGTCGTGCCAGTGAACGGATGAGAAGACTGTGTACGTGCATCGGAAGAGTGTACGTAACTGTAAGCGTGCAATGGAACTGTAACGGACGAACTGGTGAATCGTAATTGTGTGCATTACGTAATTCTGTGTAATTGGCAAGTGTTCAACTGTAAGTCGGTGGAAATAAAGAGCATTTTGAGTTTGTGCAATTGGACTTTTAATTTCGGGAACCCACAAAGTCACAATAAGGTGAATAAGAAAAAGCGTGTAGAATTTGCTAAACAGCATGAGGTGAAACCAACAGAATTCTGGGATAAGGTGCTCTGGTCGGACGTGAGCAAATTCTGCTTATACAAGAGTGATGGAGTCTTAAAGTGTGGAGACTGCCAAATACAGAATGGGAACCTAAGAACATGGTAGCTACAGTGAAACATGGTGGCAGAAGTGTGATGGTATGGGGCTGTATAGCTTCATCTGGCTTTGGGGAACTGGTGTTCATAGACGGGATCATGGACAAATTTGAATACAACAGAATTCTTGAAAACAATCTTAAAAAGAGTGAAGAGAAGCTGGGATTAGGGCATGATTATTGATTCCAGCAGGACAATGATCCGAAGGATGTTGCTGAAATTGTAAGGTTTTGGATCGTGTACAACACTCCTCACACTTTGAAGACACCGCCCCAATCTCCAGATTTAAATCTTATAGAGAACATCTGGAAGGAACTCGAGGAGCGTGTGAGGAAGCTGGACCATCTGAAAGAACTTCTTCAAACAGGGTAGAGAAATATGGACTCTGCAATCACTATACAGACAATGCCCAAACGATTATCAGCAGTAATTCAAAGAAAGGGGATGATAACTAAATACTAGCTGTTCTCTGTTCGAATACTTATGTCCAGATGTAAAGTAAGCGTTTTATTTCTCCTTGTAGTACAAATTAGTTTGAGTTGCTATTAATGAGTTAATATGTTTAATAGAAGACTCAAGTTTATTTTGTATCCGTTGTACTTACGTATGCTTACTCTGCTTAGCTTTAAAATAATATAAGTAATAAATATGTTTACGTTCAAATACTTATGTCGGCTCCTGTATTTGTACGGGATGTATAGTAAGTGCATGTACGATGTTAAAGTCACTGTACAAATAAATAAATATCAAAATATCAAATACATTTACTGTTTACTCTCTTACCAGAAAGAAAGAAAGAGAGAGTAACTTGAAAATAACTAAGCCTCACAATAAAAATTATCTAACATGGCAAAGGCCGTTGAGAATTGAGAGTACACAACAGGCCCACGATGATGACCTTGAAGCTACTGCCGACAGGAAAACCCCAGGCAGTGAATACGAGTTCTCTAAGGATTTGTCGACACGCCTTTCGTCCTGCTACTTGTTCCCTTCTCTCATAGAGTTTTGCTCCACAACTAATTTTAGACATTCCTTCTGTCACAGGCGATCACATACGGACTGCGGGGTCGTATAACTTTTATATATCTGATAATACGTAAAACGTAGACAGAAATGTAACTTGTTAAAACAGACAATTGGCCTCCTGTGTAGAATGAACCATTTCCGAGACATTCCTGGCTATTTGTCCGAATTTTCCAATACCTATACTCTTATCACATGAGAATCATTCACTTCTTATCTTTAACACATACAAGTAGAACGTTATACGTAATGTTTCGATGAATTGCTTGCAGACAGGTAATCTTTAAAATGAAAGACGAAATGTTGTGCCCCAATGATTTCAGCAAATTGGTAATTGGAATGGGAAAAGGTATTTATGTTGGTAAAACAGGAAAAAGACGCACTAGCGGAAGAAAGAATTGAAAGAATTATAATAGAAGACGATGGGATGGCAATGACAATGACTCAACAGACGAACATAGGTCAGGCGTCGAAGAATTAAAATATGATTAAAGGCAAAATTATTTAACTCATTATTAAGTTAAAGGTAGGGGGCAGATTTTGCCCTATTTGCCTATTTTATTGATTTGTTCAGAAACTTAGGTTTTAAGTTATAAGCACGTTTCCTAATTTCTTAGTTTTATAATGCCTAAAAATGCCTATTTCATACGTTTATACCTATTCTGCTTATTAGTGCCTAAAACTGCCTTTTTAGCCAATGTCTTCTGTTTGTAATTTGTGACAACAGCTTTCGTATTTGTTGGTTTCAACGTGAAGTTTTCGGGGAAGAGAAATTTCTTACTGTGGCACATTAGATATACAAAAAGGGGTTTATTAAGGAGACACGTCTGTGCAAATTGACCCAATACTTACAATACCAAATTTAGTTATTTTGTCTTAAAATTAATATAGACATACTTCCTAGCGGCACTACAGAAAACGTCACATGACTATTTAAATAACCCTACACCTGTATTGTAGCTGCTATTAGGTAATTTTAACCTCAAATTTCTCAGATTATATATTTTCTACAATTTCCTAATTTCAAAATGTTCCACAGGATGCAGTTTTCTATTAATCTGTATGAAATTCTAAACATGTCTATAAGTGCAAGTGTACCCATTTACATTTGTTGTGCTTTTGTTATTTGTATTGAAAAGGATTATAATGTTTACTTCTTACTGAAAACGCTTAGGAAAATAAAAATTGTTAAAAAGGTATGATTATTTTTTCCCTTCGTTGATATTTCGAAGACAAATATTTCACACAGGTACAGATCATTAATAGGTTAAAATGGGTGCACAAACTTATACCCCAAGCATTAATTTTTAAAATTACAATATGTGGGGCATTTTGAAAATCGCCTGTAATTTAGACATAAACTGTTAATTCCTCAGAAACTGTTGTAACTAGAAAGCTGAAACTTGGTATTATTTCATTCTTGATTGATCACAAAATAAATGGCATAAATTTGAAACAAATCTAACAATAGCTTCAGATATTTCAATTCTCACCCTTAAGCCCCAAATCCATGTTTTTGTTTTTTGACATAGTTAATTACTTCATACCTTTCTGCACATTATGGTTCTTACTTAGTGAAGTGGATTTATATGTATTTTAATTATACGACAATATCTGTTATTTTAACTTGTTGTGGAGCCATTTATGACATTTGGTGTGTCCGTAAAATAAGGTCTCCAATTTTATTTAATATACAAAACATATTTAGTGTCAATGAAATGTACATTTGTGGAAAGCCGGAACTTACAGCTATTTTTCAACGTAATCAGCATTGCGATCGATGAACTTTCGCATGCGCTGTGGCAGTTTTTGTATATCCTTGTCATAGCACTCTCCCGCCAAGTTGCGCAGGTAGCGCTCAACCTCGTCGGTCTGGAAATGTGTTCTACCCAGGTGTGACTTCAACTCAGGAAACAGATGATAATCACTAAGTGCTAAGTCTGGACTATAGGGGGCCATGGGTGAGTATGTCCATCCGAACTGGGCCAGGAGATCTTCGGTGAGCATTTTGGGGACCCACCTCGCACACACCTTGGGATAATGCTAATGTTTGGTCAAAATCTTATATATGGACACATATTGAATATACAGGACAAGAGAACATTGATTTTTATAGATGTGATCACTGTGTTTAAAAAACCTTTCGTTAGTTCTAAGAAATTTTTATTTTGTTGTGATATTCTCTAGAGAACGTTTTGAAAAATATATTATCATGTTACCGTGTTCTGTTTTTATCTCAAAAATACAATAATTATGATAAGAATAATTATCTTGTGATTTATTATGCAGTTCCTTTCCCTTTATTTAGAGATATATATTTATTTACATCTGTCCGGTACTGGGAAACACTTTTAGAGATGCGCATTTATCACTAATATTTACTTTAGTCATTAAAAGTCAACATGAATCGCGTTCATGAATGTTCATTGCTAATGCTGTTTCTGTATGTTATTAGCTTCATCATAATACTAACACGCTACTTGCTCTCCATTGCATTTTCTTTAAATGTTGAAAAAACCTTAGGTGAGCGGTACTGTGCGCATCTCCCAAACATTGCGCAGTAGATATGGAGGTACCTTGGAGGTACACAACACAAACAGCAGTGAGCGTTACGGAAGAAAATTAAACGCCCGACATGGAGCAAAAATGAACGACTTGTTGAGGGGCAAGGAGGGAGAGCTTGGCGTATCATCGACCCATACAAACTGCAGTTGTGCGCACGGTCCGGAACCCCTCCGACAATTAAAAAGCGCAATAAACGAGCATATGTGTGGTCAACACTGCATTCCTCAGAACCTGCAATCTGTAGTGATAATGGTTCCAACCAAACCATACTGACGGACACCCCGGAAAGGAGTGATGACGTGAAAGTACAGTAAGGGTAAACTCTATAAGAGATTACAGAAAAACCCAGACGTTCCCCGAGAGGGAGGATGAGGTTTTCCCCCACGGAGGATATCAAAAACCTCAGCATGGATTTCTTCGGATGGGAAGTAAAGTGCGCGGTTACCTGTCCAGAACAAAATTAGGCGCGCCTTTCACTCCCGCCCCTGCAGCGTAATGGTAGCCTCATTACCTTCAAGAGGTCACTAGTTCTAATCTCGGTCAGGGTGATAAAAGCTTTTCCTTATCCTGAAACACGAATGTCTGGTAACTCAGAGCTCTAAGTACCCTGTACTCATTTGAATATCATTTCATTCATCGTCCGATATGACTTAACGTTGGAGGACAATGGCCAGTCTCTGTATCGTGGTGGTAGTGTCACGTTCAAGAGGTCCCTAGTTCTAATATCGCTCAGGATGTCCCTTAACCTGAAAGATGAATGTCTAAGCTCTGAGTGCCCTGTACACATTTGAACATCATTTCATTCATCGTCCGATATGACTTAACGTTGGAGGGCACTGCCCGTCTCTGTATCGTGGTGGTAGTCCCTAGTTCCAATCTCGGTCAGGGTGATAAGGTTTTCCCTTATCCTGAAAGATGAATGTCTGGTAACTCTAAGCCCTATGTACCCTGGACTCATTCCAACATCATTTCATCCGAGGTCAGATATCAGTTAACGTTGGAGGACATTGGCCCCTCTCTGTAGCGTGGTAGTAGTGTGACGTTAAAGAGGTCCCTAGTTCTAATCTCGGTCAGGGCGATAAGGTTCTCCCTTATCCTGAAAGATGTATGTCTGGTAACTCTGTCTATGTACCCTGGACTCATATGAACAGTATTTCATTCATCGTCCGATATTACTAAAGTTGGGAGACTTAATTAAAAAGTAGAAAACTAAATTATATCAAAATATACTTTAATCAAAATCGGAGACAATTTTCTTTCGAGTTCAAGTAGTTACATGCATCACTTCAGTGATGAACTAGTTCTAATTGTCGCTTCAGTTTCCTGCCGAGGTATATTGAGATACGCAACAGATATGGAGAGTCAAACTGGTATTCCGTTGTGAAGACTCGTTGTCCCTAGCCGTCCTGGTCACAAAAACTGAACAAAATTTCTAAGACATCACATAAGAAACAACTCTTAAAAGATTCGACTATTGCCAAAGTCCACTGTATTCCGCCAGCTCCAGAAGACTGGACTGGACTACGCTACGGAGGGGATTCGGCACGGAGATCCAGTATTGGTCTATTGTACCTACGCCCCAAGTGGGGCACCACCGGGCTAAAGAATGAGGGGAGAGTGGCAGTGGGCGGCCGTCCCAAAGTAATCATTTTACTACAATAGCTGGGCATTAATATAAAAAGTCTTGTATAAATATGTTTGCAAAATTATTTAGTGTAAAACCTTCAAATAAATTTAAATCGTAATATAAATTAATATAGCCGCCTGTATGACCATTGAGTTAAAGGCAGGATATAAATGGAACATAAAAAATAATATAGTACAAATATCCATGTAAGGTTGCAATTTCCAAAAATAGCAGAAAAACATTAGTGTTGCTAGGTGAAAGAACTAGCCTAAATTTTAACGAAATCTCGGCTTTGGTAGCAATGTTTGCACGTAGGTCCAGTTTGTGGCACTTCAGCTTGGCTGGTCGACTAAACAACGACCCCTGTTCGTGAGATGACATTTTGGAAAAACCAAACTCATGCGAGATCGGGTTTTCCTCCTCGGAGGCCAATTCTTCCCTTACGATTGAGGAAAACATAAGAGCCACGATAATGTATGCAGTCACTTGTTTCCTTGGCTAGCATTTTGGTCTCTCTGATTGCTCACATTTTCCAGGTTAATATGGGTCGATAAGAGGTCTAAAATGACTTCAGTTAGACCATTTCGTTTCATACAAGATTCTAGCGTGTGAATCACGGATCGTTTCATAAATATTGCTAATTATGTCATAAATAAATGACATAAATCACTTAACACTCACTTGTTTTTTCATTAAACCATTTCTTCCCAATATCGCTTATTATTCCTAATAAATCACTATACAGCTATGTACTATGTATCCTGTACTCATTTGAACATATTTCATTCATCGTCCGATATGACTTATAGTTGGAGGACAGGGACCAGTCTCTATAGTGTGATGGTAGTGTCACGTTCAAGAGGTCCCTAGTTCCAATCTTGGTCAGTGTGATGGTGTTTACCTAATTTTCAAGGATGGATGTATGATAACTCTAAGCTCTATGTGCCCTGTACTCATTTGAAAATCATTTCATTCGTCGGCTGTTATGACTTAACGTTGGAGGAGATTGGCCCGTCTCTGTATCGTGGTGGTAGTCCCTAGTTCCAATCTCGGTCAGGGTGATAAGGTTTTCCCTTATCATAGAAAAGATGAATGTCTGGTAACTCTAAGCTCTATGTACCCTGTACTCATTTGAACATCATTTCATTCATCGTTCGATATGACTTAACGTTGGAGGACATTAGCCCGTCCCTGTAGCGTGGTGGTAGTGTCACATTCAAGAGGTCCTTAGTTCTGAGCTCGGTCAGGGTAAGGTTTTCACTTATCCAAAAGAATAATGTGTAATAAGTCTACCCTCTATGTATCCTGGACTCGTTTGGGCATCATTTCATCCATCGTCGGATATAGCCTAACCATGGACATAAATTGAAAAAAAAATGATCCCACCTCGTCAAGGTGAGGAAATTGAACCACGCTAGGCAGCTTACTTTGTGCTGTTACACCATGGTTTACTTACGTATGTAATTTAAGAAGGTTAACAGAACTACAAAAATCTAATTTCAAAATTTAAAACCACGCTCCTGGAATGCGCAACAAGTGTCAAACGCCTCCCTCTTTTGTTCTATGAGGGATCGCCCAGATCCTAGCCAAGATTAAAACCAAATCCGTAGCTACGCTATCTAGCACTTCTTTCTCTTGCGAACGGTGAAGCGCCGTTGTTTTTTGGCTCTGGGGCATAGAGACTGCTCGCTTTGTTTCGTCACGCGCGCGTGTAGCCGATAAAAGTCGATGAAACTGTAACACCCTTTCGGGCGTGATTCACTTCACCATAAACATTGATGACTTTCAAATTTAATTAATATTTATAAGTGCAACTAAATCCTTAATCACAACAATTACTGTACGGGCCTGAAGTCGGTTAAATACCGCAATAGCTTTAAGTTCGGCATGAATGACTGTGTAGTGTTTAAGGCAGGCTTTTACTACATACGGCACTGCAGGCGGGGACACTCATCAAGCATGAGATGAAGATGGAGCACCGATGGAAAGATGGCGGCGGAAACCGGAGATCCCGGAAAAAATCACCCTAACCCCGTGTTGTCCACCACCAATCTCACTTTGTTGTCGCCTGGAATCGAACCTGGGTCGCTTTGCTGGGAATGGAGAGGTCTAAGAGACCACTCAGCCACGGCGTGGGCAGCTACCAATCTTGTTAAAAGAAGAATTTAAAGCTGCACTACCCTTACAGAAAACATTTTACAAAAATACTCATTTTTTAACAAACAGCAGTATCAATTTTGTTACAGTACCTTATGCTTAAGATATTTTCACTATAAATAAAAATTATAGCTAGAATTTTCTCCTAATGTCCTCAGAAGTCCTCTTTATACTGAATGAGTTTGTATTACTGATAAACTATAAGAGATAGTCAAAATATTATACTACATAAAAATGTAGATCTTCCTAAAATACAAAATTTATGTCAAAACCATCTTTTTTGGAGCAGGAAGTTAACCCTTTCCCATATATTCATCGTAATTCGAACTTACCAAAGTTTCTCAAAACAGAAGTAGTTCATTTTTTTATCTCTTGGACATACAAATACAACGTAATGGCTGACACCATCACCTATACAACCAGTTTTAAAACATCTGACTATCTCTTCCACTGTATTCCCATATTCCCTTGTCGTTATTCATTTTTTTATCTCTTGTACATACAAATAGAACGTAATGTCAGAGACTGTCACCTAGACAACCAGTTTTAAAACATTTGACTATCTCTTCCACTGTATTCCCATATTCCCTTGTCGTTATTCATTTTTATCTCTTGGACATACAAATAGAACGTAATGTCAAAGACCGTCATCTAGACAACCAGTTTTAAAACATTTGACTATCACTTAACGTCTACTGTATTCCCATATTCCCTTGTCGATATTCATTTATCTCTTGGACATACAAATAGAACGTAATGTCACAGACCGTCATCTAGACAACCAGTTTTAAAACATTTGACTATCACTTAAAGTCTCCTGTATTCCCATATTCCCTTGTCGTTATTCATTTTTTATCTCTTGGACATACAAATAGAACGTAATGTCAAAGACCTTCACCTAGACAACCAGTTTTAAAACATTTGACTACCACTTAAAGTCTACTGCATTCCCATATTCCCTTGTCGTTATTCATTTTTTATCTCTTGGACATACAAATAGAACGTAATGTCAAAGACCGTCATCTAGACAACCAGTTTTAAAACATTTGACTATCACTTAAAGTCTACTATATTCCTACAATAAAATTAACAATAAGATAATATTTATCTTGAAGTAATCAAGTGTTTGTATAAGAGTAGAGAAACTCGTGTGATTGCACACCTCAGATTCTTGTTGTTTCGTTGCCTCTTGCTGTTTTAAGGGTGCATTAAAAAGAATTTAAATTGATTACAGTCATCAACGCTAAGGTTAACTTTCCGGCAATTGCACCTCTGTCGAAATACAATAACAAAGAGCATTGTAAACAAATGTAAAGAGCAGTACGGCGTGCTTTTGTTTTATGACGGACAACTCACGAAACAGACACCAACATGCCACCAATACATTGACGGCGTTACTTGAACGTGAAATGGTTCGCATCGTGTCTTGACACAAGGCAAAAGCTACTCTCTGGTTCAGAACATGAAATTTCATTCCAATTCACATAATTAATTATTTAAGTTTATGTAATACCTACAAAAAAGCACATGAATACCTATACCTCTGTACCAGCTTGAACAATGACCCCACAAAAATAAAGGAACAGCGCGTAGTTGATCTCTCTCACATTTGGTACTTCTTTTGTTTTCTCTTTTCTTTCTTGGTTTGTTTGTTCTCTTAATAGTTCCGTGTATCTTTGTTATAGTGAATAAACAAATGCATAATACGTACTTAAACTGATATTATGACATTTTCTCTATAAAGTTGATGATGTGTGTTTGGAAGGAAATGCATCCCCTAAGCGACTGCTCACCCCTTTCTTCGATAACTGCACATTCCTTTTTTACGACCGAGGTCTCATTTATGGCTTTCTAAATGCTAAGCTCTCGTGGAATCTGTTCCATACAACTGCTTTTATAACCTTTTGATTTTACGACACTGTGTGTGTGTGTGTGTGTGTGTGTGTGTGTGTGTGTGTGTGTGTGTGTGTGTGTGTGTGTGTGTGTGTGTGTGTGTGTGTGTGTGTGTGTGTGTGTGTGTGCGCCTCGACTTTCAGATGTCTTCCATAGACAAGTGCTCTTCGCCTTTATCCATTACCGTTCATTGCCTTTTATCCTGTGCTCAGAAACGTTTTACACAAATTTATAAAGCACTACATTTGTAGGAACGTTTTACCGGGGTTTATCTTGATGTATGATGCTTGCACTTTCAGTTGAAGATTTAGTTTATTGTACACGTTTTTTAATGATCGGCGAATGTTTACTTAATATCCTTGTAAAACGTAATAAAGTGAATTTGAAATGTTGACTGTGTGAATGTACTATGAGAGTAAGATAAGAGTTTCAAAGAGGGCCAAGACAAGTGACCATCAGAAAGGTTTGACACTCGTGTAAATTGTATGGTTGTTTCTATTACCGAACCACGTCACGAAAAGTGAGTTAAATAGTACAGTACAACGTCGTTTACCCGGATCAACTGCGACCAGGTCGAACTCCAGTTAATAAAACTTCGGGTTAAGGTCAAAAGTTCCTCGCAACGCTATTTCCATGATTTTTGTGTGCATATAAGTAAGAAATTATTATTGATATATAAGTGAAAATTTTCAGGCATGATCTTAAAACCTTCATCTTGCATAATCCGTATTTTTTTTAAATTTTGAAATTATAATTTGCTATATTTTTTAGTTTAAAAAAACACCGAAATTTTAGATAATTTTATTTTTTAAAACAAGTATTATGAATCTCAGGTCCTGCGCCGTGGCGTAGAGGGCTAAGGCAGCACGCCTTGGTGTCTGTCCACGGAAAGCGGCCCGGGTTCGATCCCACCCATGTGGTGGGGATTGTAGGTCCCGGGTGTGGGACCGGTGCCCACTCAGCATCGTGAGGAAAGTGAGGAGCTTACGCTAGGTGAGTAGCCCAGGTAACGGAAACCAACTCGAAATTCGGAAACCAATTCGGCTGGGGAATGCCGAGATGCTGACCACATCTCCTCCCCATATAGGTTGGACTTTTTTTTTTTTTTTTTTTTTTTTTTTTTTTTTTGTAATTTATGTCCTCCAATGTTAAGTCATATCGGACGATAGATGAAATTGGTGAAATGATGCTCAAATGAGTCCGGGGTCCATGGATCTTAGTTACCCGACATTCGTCTATCAGGATAAAGGAAAACCCCGGAAAAAACCTTATCCAGGTAAATCGCCCTAACCGAGATTCGAACTCGGGACCTCTTGAACGTGAGGCAGACATGCTACCACCAAGCCACCGAGGTGAGCCTATCGGTTGGATGATCGTCCACCTCTGCCGTGCGTAAGCGGGCGTGAGGCCGGCAGTCGGGTAGGTAGGCCGTGGCCCTCTAAGGGCTGTCACGCCATGGGTTATTTATTTATTTATATTATGGGTTATTTATTTATTTATTTATTTATATTATGAATCTCAGAGAAATATACCTTCTTATTATTAGAATAAGTCTGCTAAATACATACAAAAAATCCATATGTTTTGGTTGAATAGCTTTTTTTTTTTAACGTGTACCAGAACCTAAAAAAATGTGAAACTGCAAAAAACATTTAAAGTTTATATATAGATTACTGACTTCTCACATGAGTCAGAACATTCCTGCTACATAGTCCTCACTTGTTCTTTTCAGGTTCCTCTTCATTGTTGTTGCCTTCTTGAGCAGTTCTTCAACTATTTTATCTGCTTTCAGGACTCGCAGCTCATCAATTTCTGTATATGACTACTATCATAATTAGCACATGTACTGTGTGAACTGGGCTCTCGTAGGAGAGGGGATCCGTCCCCTTCAGCTGCCATGATGCGGGCGCTGCGGACTCTTAGATCTCATGGTACCTCTGACTTTACTAGAGGAACTTCGGGCCGAACTGGCGAGCTCCTCCCACCGGGGAGCTGTTCGGATTGGGTTGGACTCGTGGGGGCAGTGTGTTCCGGACACCCACGGGAAATTGGGTACCTCCGGCCAGGCTACGGCCGCCCGAAAGGGTGTAGGGGGTTGCCTAAGAAGTCCCGGGTACTAGAGCTAGTAAAAGGTGTGCTAGATCACCAGGCGGCTCCACCGAGGTTATTCGGTAGCCTTCCCTGCGGGGTTGACGCGCGTAAGTGGCGTATCCACTTCCATGCCGTCTTGACATTGTTGTCAACGGGGGACGGGGTTTAGGAAATCAGGTATTGCCCTATGGAAAGAGCCCCGGAGTATCCACCACACCCGGGTTGAAAGAGGTCAGGGTCTTTGCACCTACGGGTCCTGGACTGGTTGGCTAGAACCTCTGCATTTAACTGTGTGAACTGGGCCTACTAACCTCAATATTACTGTGGTTTTATTGCTTATTGTATTGATATTTTCCACATTTACTGTTCTGCGTTTAGTAAATCCATTGCCTGTGAACTTTCTCTTTCCAAATGTTTTTGGTCTAACCATATCGTATATTCACCAATAACTAGTACAAAACATTCAAAACAAATGACTGTTCACATACACAGCCAAAGACAAAAGAAAAACTAGCATCATTGGAATTACATTGGTACCAGCAGAAAGCTTGAAATATCAAGTTCTGTTCATAACTTATCTCTTCAGTATTACAGAAGTTATGATCGATTTTCTGAAAGTTAATTATTCTTTCACACTGGCCGTGTGTAGGTTAAAGTATGGAAAGATAGAGTCAAACTGAAAAATTCAATGCCATAGCCGGGATTTGAACCACGGATCTTTTGGTTTCCGTCCACTCGCTCTAACCCTTGAGCTACTATGGCCAACGTGCCGAATTGACATTAAATTCTCCAATTGACTCAAGATAAGAGTCAAACTGAAAAATTCAATGTCACAACCTACACACGGCTAGTGTGAAAGAACAATTAATTTCCATTAATTGACCCATAGTGGTCAGAACTATAAAGCCCGGGCCTTAAAGTACTTACAGCATAGTAAGTCGCCATTAAGGTAGTTGTCTCATGTGTTTATAAGAACTCCTAGTGGTTTAACGGGAAATACACGAGTCAGTTGGAGAATTTAATGTCATACCTGGACCTTAAAGTACTTACAGCATAGTAAGTCGTCATTAAGGTAGTTGTCTCATGTGTTTATGAGAACTCCTAGTGGTTTACCGGGAAATACACGAGTCAGTTGGAGAATTTAATGTCATACCCGGACCTTAAAGTACTTACAGCATAGTAAGTCGTCATTAAGGTAGTTGTCCCATGTGTTTATGAGAACTCCTAGTGGTTTACCGGGAAATACACGAGTCAGTTGGAGAATTTAATGTCATACCCGGGCCTTAAAGTACTTACAGCATAGTAAGTCGTCATTAAGGTAGTTGTCTCATGTGTTTATGAGAACTCCTAGTGGTTTACCGGGAAATACACGAGTCAGTTGGAGTATTTAATGTCATGTTGTCATGTTGGCCATAGCAGCTCAATGGTTAGAGCGCCTGGACGGAAACCAAAAGATCCGAGGTTCAAATCCCGGCTATAGCAGTGAACTTTTCAGTTTGACTGTCTTTCCGATTTTCTGAAAGTTTACTAAAAGTGGCGTGGCAACGACTTAACACCCACTAATATAATAAACAAATTAGGTATAATATATATCTCCAATGAACTTTTTTACTATATATTTGTAATCTAGAGGGATGAATTATGATGAAATGTAAAAATATAAAAGTGAATTTTAACCCCAAGTGCAGTACCTTCTCACCTTAAACCGGTAAAAGACGTGCATAACATCCCCAAAATATTTTAGTGGATTTATAAATTACTATCGAGTTATCGACACACTTTCACCTAAAAACAGATACACTGTATGTACTGTAATAGTCTATGTATTTGTACTGTACTACAAACTAGTCGGTAGTAAAAAAGGCAGCGATCTTCTGCTGTCTCAGTTTAGTGTATCGCTTATCTCATATCCGCTTTAACATTAGACGTTCATTTGTCTTGACTCTCGAAATAAAACATCAATTTCTCTGTGTTTGTTACTGCTTGTGTGTGGGTCATAACCACAGCTGGTTCATCAACACTGTCTCAATCTGAATACTCTTTATTTTCATTTTCAGTAACACTGCATGATGTAATAATGTCTTCCTCTGTAATCGGTTTATAACCTCCGTCAGTGTCAATGTCTTCTTCATCAACATCGGAACAGATATCGATGTCTTTAAAGATGTTTATAAAATTTTTCTCCTCACTTATTTTTTCTTCTTCTTCAATCTTGTTTTCTAGCAAGAGAGAGAGAGAGAGAGAGAGAGAGAGAGAGAGAGAGAGACCCACACACCCACCCACACACACCCACCCCCACCCACACACATACATACATACATAAACACACACACACACACACACACACACACACACAAGGCCACAACTTTATTAAAGTTTCTCTTCCAACCTGGTCGCAAGCAGGTGGAGCGTGTGCCATCCATTTACCAAACACCGCTTAACCGTAGCTTCCCCACATTCATCTATTCTAGGGAAGGATAAGATGGACAAATTCCTATCACGTACTTGAGTGAAACTGGATAAACGCTTGGCTTTCGAGGAACATACCAGGATATGTCACATCGGGCAAGTCGGTTCCTTTCAAGATACGCCTCTCGTGCTCCTCTACTGATATCTGGGGTAGGTTCTATGCGTCTGCAACTTCAGAGCCATCTATTCTGTATACCCATGGTTCCTCGTGAGACTACTTCCCGAAGCCTCAACTCTCCCCTATGTAGAAGATGAAATTAGGCGCCGGACCGCAAAATTTTTTACGACCGATTGCCTCTCCGCCAGAGCGCCCTGGTCTCTCGAGGGTTAGTGTGCTAGAGAATGCCGATTAAAGTGATACCAGCCTCCCCACATGGTTTGTACTTACAACTGTACCAATTAACTACAATCCATCCAAGAATTTGAGCATAAGGGCAGTTGCACCCGAGACTGCAGCCGTTAAGACGCAAAATTGCCACCCCCTTTCTTTGCCCCTGCCTCACTTCTCAGCCGACATCCCGTCAAATCGTGGTTAAGCCCCTTACAGTGCAGGACATGCCTTGGGCTTGCCGACTCTTTCGTCATCTAATCTCTGTTTCATATAACCTTACCCCGCTGACATGTATCACTCCGCGTGCAACTACCTTCCCCCACACCCTAATTGGCTAATACTTTCGCGTCATAGGCCATAGGCGGTGCCTTCCCGTCATAATATTTCCCAGGAAGATAGATAAAAATCATACAAATAAGAATATGAAGGCATGTAAAAATACAAGTTCATAATAAAACTGAGCAAGTTGAAACTGAATGAATGAGCAATGAAACTGGAACAAGTTTATAATGAAAGGCCTTCGACCTTTTCCACTGGGATTTTTTAAAAGCAGCACACATACCTTGCAAAAATGCTTGTCTTTCAGACTTAAAAGTCGTGTCACGTCATGCTTGTGTGTCCTTCATTCATCCAAGTCTCGTCAAGGTAGAATATTTTGTGACTTGTATCCCGGTACAGTCTGATTGTCCTTAAATAACGTCTTCGCCACACAGCAATATCGCCCCCTGGGGTGGTAAGTTTTCCTGTTGTCCCAGTTTCATGTCGCGGTGTTCCTACGCATCTAACACACCTGTAAGTGCAGAGCACAGCTGTTCGACTTCTCTCACTGACAAAGACGGATTCTTCTCTGTGAGTGCATTTAACACATGCACCACAATTCTTTTTTCGCCGCTTTGTAAAGGTTTTCCCTTGCGATGCTTCAGCGAAAAACTGGCGGTAGACTCTGCCATTATACATATAATAAGTACACGCGCAATAAACGATCAATAAAATAATTTAGCTCTCACACTCGGCACAGCACACCTTCGAATGGCGATATATGACTAATCCAGTTCAAAACAAGGTCAGTAATAAAAGTCACATAAACAAATATGTCATCACTACCGCTAAATCACGTGCTACCGTGTCATGTGCTTGAGAGCAAAGGAACCTCCCCTTTACTTCGTTTAAGAATTAACATGCATTTCAGATAAATTAACTCTGTTGCGTAATATATTTAATTTAAACAATTACGAAAATATACATTTGACAATTCTCTTCCAACATATAAAGATATATCACCATGTTAAATAACGAACTAATTTTTACCGCACAACAGTCTATACTACAACAGCAGCCAATGAGAGACGATTAGGTCGCGTGACCGTTAAGAGATACGGGGCAAGCTTATGTGAAACAGGGATTAGTCCGAGTTGTGAGTCGGTCTGCAAGTTCACTTCAGTTCAGTTCAGCTAAAATTGTGAGTGGACTAGTGAGTACCGGAGTCGCTATCGGAAAACAGCAGTGCAAAAGGGAAATGTTGTGTGTACGTCAGTTCAAGCAGAGAATGTTGATGCAGCATGGACATAAAGGAACATTAGGCTGACATGTTTGTTCTGTTTATTTTAAAAACTAATGATTCTAGTGACAAATAAAGCGACTTTGGCGCAACATTTGGTTTCTATTCCCACTATTTATACAATATGATACATAAACCACTTTTCCTTTACATTTTTCCTCCAGTTTTCCTGGGAACGTGCCTATTGGTGACAAACTTGTTCCCAAGTTCCCAGTTTCGAATGTGTGCTCCAAACGTGCGCTTGTGATTTTGTTATTTCCCAGTATGATTAATTTTTCATGTTGTATGATGGCTGCTTTTTCAATGTCAAGATCCAGTGTTAGATTACACTGGGCGACAAAAGAATAATCTTTTAATGTTTAGAGCACTTCTTGGGGCAATTCCTACTAATTTTGGATTGAGAAAAACAAATAAGACAATGAAAAACTTTGTATTAGCTCTAGTTTCTATGATATACACAAGGTGGAAGAATTACATATTAACGGATTGAGAGAAAAGGATACATTTTAATTACATACATGCTAACAACAATGAAAGTGCATTTGATTTTTTAACTGGTAATTACCCGCTAAGAGTTCTAAATTGCTGGAAAAATACTTCGTAGATAGTCGTGTCTGAAGAGAATCATGTGGTGGCCTATTGACTTCGTCGTCTTTTAGCTTGCCCCTTGTGATGGAGTTCCGCAGAATCCCTTACAGTAATCCGCAAGCATTTCTTCACTCCAACGGCCCTGATATCTTTGTTCCATAACAGAAATGTCCTGATGGAATCTCTCCCCATGTTCATCACTAACAGCTCCACAACTAGGAGGGAAAAAGTCTAGGTGGGAGTGGAGAACATGGATCTTAAGGGACATGTTGCAGGAGCACTGTCACCAAATGATTGTAGTTGTCATCCATTTGTTGCCTAAAGATCCATGAACAACACTCTTGAAGGCTTCCCAAGCTTCCTTTTCTTTCCCCTTCAAAATTTGGTCAGATGCAGGATCCTTTACAAGTTCTCTTATTTGTGAGCCGACAAAAATGCCTTCCTTAACTTTTGCATCACTTAATTTCCAAAATTTCTCTCTGATTGTGTTTTTTTGTATTTGACAGGTATGCCAACTCCCACAAAAAAATCCTCCAAATTTAAAATCTGCACTCTAAAAAATGAAATGTCACTTTATCTTCAAAACAGAGCTAATCTATCATTTTTATGGTGATTGTTTAATTCAGCAGCTGGAAATACATGTAAATTCACTATTTTTAAGCCCCAAATATGTTTATTGTCGCCCAGTGTTATTTTTTAACATTTATAGAGCAAGTATTGGGATAGTTTTGACACCTCCAGTTATTAGACGATGAATATGATTTTGCAGAAGATTAATTTTCTCTATATTTGCAGTTATTGATACCTCTTCAAGATATTTAACTAAAAAGTGTTTTAAAGTTTGTGTAATGCTCCCTCATTTCTTGCCTACCAATCCCTTTTGTAGTGCTAATTTTTTCTCAATTTTTTTCATGTGTTTTGCTGTATTATCTCTGTTATCAAAAACCATATAGAAAATAAAAATAGATTCCTCTTAGCACGTAATGACCAGCGGGACGAAACTCATGAATGTAACCCTTGTGGGGAGGGGGTGTCCTGGATGTCGACTATCTGGGTTATACAACACGCGGAAAGCAAGTTGAAACAAAACACACCTGCAACAAAGTGGCAAGGTTCCCACAGCGATTACAGCTTTGTTGTAACCACAGCATAAAGTCGACGTGCCTATGTTTGCTGGAATTACATTCAAATCATACTTCCCGTGTGTACACAATGTCACAGTAAAGTTCAGCTAAGTAGTGACATCTCTATAGGCCTGTATTACGATCTCCGGTTACTAGCGGATGGTTACTACAGTAACCATTGGTTAGGTTCAGTACCTCGTATTACGAACTCGATTTACCTGTAGGTTTGCTACCCTGTACATTATGGTGGAATGTAAACGGTTGGCAATATTTTCTACTAGGATTTTACCTTGTTTGCAACGCTATCTTTTGTTTAGAATGTGAATTAGCGGGAAAACCAGACACATGTAATAGCATCAGGCGTCTTGTTTTAACTTTTTATTAGCTGTTTTCTGAATATTTTCGTGATATTTTCATTAATAGTTCATTCGTAATAAGGTCTAGCATAGTTCGTTTACAGTTTAGATTTTTCCATAGCGTTAGATTCTTTTTCATAGTGTTAGGTTAGTGTTATAGGTTATATAGGTTGCTTTAGGTTAGTGTTATACATTAGGTGAGATATATCTAATGCCATCTTAATTTATGAACACCAAGAGATTTCCAGTCACTTTTTTTTTAAAATAAGGCCACATAACTGTTATTAATTCTGATAATAGTATTGCACAAATATAATTTGGCTAAAATCATTTGGTTAGTAGTGTATCCTCATGAGTAAATCACCTCTTCTTATATAAATTATCATTTCACTGAGGTATATGCAAAGAGGGAAGGTCCACAAAGTTTAAGTCATCCATGAATAAAAGCAAGGTTATAAAATATGCATTCTGGGACCAGTAACTTGGTACCTGATTTTTTAAACATAATATATTTGGCTAGTTATGAAGCAATAACTATGGTTTTCTTTTAAAGAAACACGTTGTAGCAAACTTACATTTCTTCTTGGCACTTCCTAATCAAGCGCCACATTTCAGTCACAGCATTGTGCCCTGGATTGAAAAACCTACTTGAACAAATAAATGGCTTAATTTAAATACCATAGAATACAATATGGGCAGGTTTTAACATTTCTTTACGTGTGCAATTCGCAGCAAATATATTTATGTACTGCATTTGCGCAATCTATAGTACGTACGGCAAGAATCATAAGTAATAATTCAACTTCCATTGAGACAGCGCTCACACTCCATAAATCGCAATATAATTAGCAAATGGTATTCATTAAGGCACATTGTAGGACAATGTACATGTAATTAGGTACATTACATGTGTGAACAGCGTTTGCAATAACGGTTTGGAAATCGATACAAATTGCATAACCTAAAAAATTTGTTTTATTCACTGTTTGCTTTACAGTTTGTAACTTTTCTCTGGTAATGCTTTAACGAAAGGCAAATTAAACATTGCACCCACTATTAGCAAAATCGAATGTTTACTACTTCGTGTACTTTCCGTTATAGGTTTAACATGCTTTGTTTATTACATTTATGTTCGTTAAAACATGTTGCAATATGGTCGCATAAAATATTGCATTGCTTGCAACAAGTCACTGACACCATGGGACACTAGAAATTATCATTCTATAACCTATTACGTTAATATATACCTAATACTTATGTGTTTTATTTTATATCATTTTCAACATGTCACAAATATATGTATGAAATTATCTTTCCGCATACTAATTCTTTTAGCTCTTCTTTTATTACATAAATACTGTGCCAACATTTCATCCTCAGAATCGCTGTCAACATTCAATCTGGCCTGGAGGTATGCCATTTTCTTTTTGTGTGTGAAGGTAAACTCCAAGTTATCTCACTAACCGCTACTCGAGGTGAGGGTTAGTTTACCTCCAGAAATAACTCTCAGTTAGCCCTTAACCGAAGGTCGTAATACCGACATCTGCATGTAACTCCAAGTTAGGTAACTATTAACAGACATCTTAACCAGAGATCGTAATACACGCCGTATGCACTCTTCTACACCACTGAAGCAAGAATTCTATTTGGCCACACGTTCGGGCACTTTTTTTTTATGGCCTTCGGTAAAATCCCATATGGCCATCGTGGGGAAAAATTAGAAAAATAATGTAAGGAAAGTTAAGAGGATGTGAGGAGACTAGATCTGTAGATCACTTTCTTTAAGAAATTGTAGAAGAGCTGGTATACAGGTTTGTGGCATAACTGTAATATGGTGTTGACGCTAGCGGGAAAAGGAACAGACTGTTGAAGTAGGCGGCGGAGGAAGGAAGAACGGTGGGCTCGGTAGCGAGAGCAACTGAACAGGAGATGACTGAGGTCAGCGGTTTCGCCTGGGTCATCAGGACATACAGGGGAATCGATGAGACGTAGTCGGTGTAGATGCGCAGGGTAACATCCATGTCCAAGTCGCATTCTAATGATGGAGGTGAGATATCGACGTGCAATCCTGAAGCTGGAGAACCAAGGGGTCGTGGATAGATGCGTCTGAACGGCGGCGTAGTGTTTGCCTTTGATGGACTGCGAACGAATCCAGGCGTCATTCCAGCGACAATAGGCGTCACGATGAAGGACCGGGAAGAAATCCGTATAGGGCAGTTGGATGCCTTGGAAGGTGCCTTGGGTGAGTCCCTCTTTTGCCAGGCGATCGGCGACTGCGTTGTATCGAATTCCGACATGCCCTCTGATCCAAAGGAAGTGAATTTGATGTCCAGCTATGGTAGCGTTGTTCACCAACGTCAGTATCTCGTAAAGATAACAGTGCATATCTCTCGTCCAGCGGGGAGATGAGAGTCTGCAGCACACTCTGCGCATCGGTTAAGATCAGCAGTTTGGGGAAGCCCTGAGAAATCCCATATTGCAAAGCGTCACGAATGGCTAGAACCTCCGCAGTGCAGCTGGAAGCTTCCATAGGTAGGCGGTATCCAGCCAGGGCATTAGTAGAAGGACAGACGTATGCATAACCTACTCCATCAGCAGATTTAGAACCGTCCGGGCACCATATGAAACGAGCACAATCCTTCCCCATCTCGTGTCAGTTTGTGCGGCTATCGCTTTCTTCAAGTCAGCAATTGTATCGTCTAGATTTTAAAACAGGCTTTCTTTCCTTGTCACAAATATGTGCAATGTAAATAAAGAGTTAATAATAATTACTCAGAAATAAGAGATAAGCCAATGCAATTGCAATAAATATATAAAGTGATTGAATTTTACTCGACGGGCTTTCCCAGTCAATCATTGCAGGTTACCTCCAGCCTATCGATAAATCCTTACTTCTTTAATAAATATCTTCCGTTAATTACATAAAATTGCTCACTCCTGCACGTCCACTCATCACTATCAAGATTACAGAATATCTTTTTATGAAGATTATTGATTTTCCGTTACTAAATTTTTATATTCACCAAGACATCTTTTCATCCTCACGAAACAACATTACAGAACATATATCTATGAACATTATTGATTTTCTTTTCTTCCTAGCAACCGTTCATCACTTCTTTTTACATTGTCATTACATGGCCCACTATTAGTCAGTTCAGAAAACAAAACTCATTTCAAACCAAAAACTACCGTTACACCGCTCATTAGAAAATGTATTCATTTATTTACTTCTTGCTACTTAAACATTTTCTTGTAGATACAACAGGGATATACACTAAAGTGAAACAACGAAAAGCGCCGAGCAGTTGGAAACGGAAAAGAATAACTACGGCCAGGAAATCGAAGAAAATTCATTTTTCCCTAGTGTTTGACGATGAGGCCCAACGTAATATTAGACTCTCTCATATTTTGGTGTTTTGGAAAATTTATTGTTTCTTTGGAATGGCAATACTGCTCGTAATTACAGGGTGCCATGGCTAGTGTTGCAGTGCCAACTGAGGTAAGCTTTTTGTAACACGAGTGTCGTTAACGTAAGTATGATTTAATTACACTGCGATCCATATAAATCTGAACCACTTCAATACGACATAACTTTTGAATCAATAATAGAACACACGTGCAACTTTGGGAGAGTATAATACACAATTGGGAGATTACATTACACTATTTATATCTCAGAGAAAATGTTGGAAGTGTCCTCCACCAACATCTACACATGTTTGTACTCATCTCACCATATTCTCTCAAGTTTTACGGAGACTACCTCGTCAATGTTACTTATTTCGCTTCGAATGGATTCCTTGAGAATATCAATTGTCAGTTGCCTATTCTTGTACCCCCACAAGAAAGAATCCGGTGTGGTTAGGTCAGGGGATTTGGAGGACCACAGACCTTTTGAGATTATTCGATTATCAAAGAAACTGGTTACAAGTTCCACTGCATGTTGCTCCATCTTGCTGGAAATAACGTTCTCTCAATCCGATATCATCCATCTGCTCTACAAATATCATGAAGATACCCATATAAACTTCAGTGTCTACAGTCGTATCAAAGAAAATGGGACCAACGATCCTGGAAGCTAACTCCCCGCACCATACTCCAACCTTTTCATCATGCAGTGGGGTTTCGTGGATCACTTCGCCCAATATCTGGTGTTTTGTGTGTTTATGTAGCCTAACAGATGAAACCATGCCTCATCTGTAAACCACGTTATGGAGAGAATGTCTGGACGTGGAATAAGAGTACCCTGAACTGATTCGTTAATCAGAATCTGCTACTTTCAGTTGTTACACCATATCCACTCTGTAAGGTCGCAGCTCTTTGACATGTTCCATATGAATACCCTCATTCCTGGCTCAATCGACACAACGATTTGTTTGAAAAATTCAATAGACTTCTGCGAACATCTGTTAGTCCCTGCATTCAATGGCGGTCTATGTTTTCTACTCTCACTGATAAGTATACCAGTTTGGCAAGATAGAGCCTGACTGAAAAATTCAATGCCATAGCCCGGATTTGAACCACGGATCTTCTGGTTTCCGTCCAGCAGCTCTAACTATTGAGCTACTACGGCCAACGTGCCAACATGACATTAGATTCTCCAACTGACTCGTGTTTTTCCCGGTAAACCACTAGGAGTTCTCATAAACACATGAGACAACTACCTTAATGGCGACTTAGTATGCTGTATTTTAAGGTCCGGGCTTTATAGTTAATCACTATTAGGTCAATTTATGGATATTAATTGTTCTTTCACACTAGCCGTGTGTGGCCTGAAGTATGGAAAGATAGAGCCTGAATCAGATGTAGTCTTTCACGGCATATGTGTTGCATATCAGTTCAACAGCCAGATCCTTTTTGGATATTTTTAGGTCCAACTTCCTTATCTTCCAAATGGTTAAATTACTTCCTCGGCTACTGTACAAAAGAGAGGAAATAAAGCGACAGGTGAAGAGACAGCGCTAATAAGCTCTTCTTTACCAAGTTGGTGACATTGTGTGTGATTAAAATCAGACAAGGTTTCCGTCCAATAACCTCTGCCTCTCTCTCTTGCCCCGCGGCACTGTTCCTCCCTTTGATCACCTCTTACAGCGGAAATCTGCTATTTACCTGGGCGAACGATCACTAACATTCTGAAATACGAGGTCAAGGTTTACTTTATCTCTTTCGTATTGAGACCTGACATTTGAAACTCCCAGAACTAAATAAAAAAGTATGTTTAGAAAAAAAGTATCTCTATATTAAACAGTTTATGAGACATTCTTCTTCTTTATTCTGATGTTCCAATACTTGCACTTTAATTGATATTCTAGAAGTAGTAAGTAAAAATTTTACACATTTGCCAATTCTAAATTACAGAGAGATACCAGGTCTGTTCTTTGCAGATGATTCAGTAACAGGTTCCATATCAAGCATAAGCTTAAAACAATTCTTGGAAGGAATAGGCAGGCTTTGTAAAGAATGGGGTCTAAAGACAAATAAAACTACGAGGGTAGTCTGTAAAGTTTCCTACTTCAACATCTCGTACATAAAAAGTAGTGAATTTCGTTGTTCATCTGTTGACAGTTACTCAACAAAGTTTCAGCCATTTAGAACGCTCAGTTGTTATGTAACAGTCATTTAAGTGAGATTATGGGAGTGTTTTTATGAAAATGGTCAAAATCGAGTATCCAGCTGTCATTAAATATTTGTTTTTGAAAGGCAATACGCCTACGCAAATCAAAGATGAGTTGGATTCTGTGTATGGGGACTCTGCACCATCATTTACCACAGTAACATTTTGGGCAGCTGAATTTAAACGTGACCTAAGAGCTTGGGAGACGATGAACGTTCGGGACTTCCAAAAACTGCAACTACCGATGGAAACATCGCCAAAGTTCACCAAATTGTGCTAGACGACCGCCGAATTAAAGTGAGAGAGATAGCAGAGGCTATGAACATGTCAAAAGAACGTGCTTGTCACATACTAAATCAATATTTAGACATGAGAAAGCTGTCCGCGCGTTGGGTGCCGCGTTTGCTCACGTTAGACCAAAAACGTGTTCGATTGAACATTTCCAACGCTCTGTTGGCGCAGTTTAGGCGCAATAAATCCGAGTTTTGGCGCCGATTGATTACTGTAGATTAAACTTGGATATACCATTATACGCCCGAAACAAAACTAAAGTCCAAACGTGGACTGCAAAGGACGAACCGGCTCAAAAAAGCAAAAACTCTTTTTTTTTTTGGCTGGGAAAGTGATGGCGACTGTTTCTTTTCTTTTTCTTTCTTTTTTTTTTTTTTTTTTTGATGGGGGATAGTAATGGAGTTATTTTAATTGATTATCTTCAAAACATAAAAATCATTACATCAGCATACTACGCATCATTACTTGACAATATAAAGAAAGAACTTTCGAAAAAACGGCCACATTTGCAGAAAAATAAAATCCTGTTCCACCAAGATCACGCACCGTCTCACACCTCAGCGGTTGCAATGGCGAAAATCCACGAATTACGGTTCGAGCTGCTTTACTCACCAGATCCAGCCCCAAGCGACTTCCTCTTTCTTTCTTTTCTTTTCTTTTCTTTTTTTTTTTTTTTTTTTTTTTTTTTTTTTCCTCCACTCTGAAAATTGCGCTCGGAGCACAGAGATTTTCGTCAAATGAAGAGACAAATACTTCGTGAACAATTATTCCGCAGAGAACCCCAGGATTATTTGGACGGGTTACAGAGAAGGGAGCATCGCTGGGAGAAGTGTGTAGAGTTACAACGAGACTATGTTGAAAGACGCCGAGTACTATTTGGACGTGTTACAGAGATGAGAACATCGCTGAGAGAAGTGTGTAGAGTTACAACGAGACTATGTTGAAAGACGCCGAGTACTATTTGGTAGGGTTATAGAGATGAGAACATCGCTGAGAGAAGTGTGTAGAGTTACAACGAGACTATGTTGAAAGACGCCGAGTACTATTTGGTAGGGTTATAGAGATGAGAACATCGCTGAGAGAAGTGTGTAGAGTTACAACGAGACTATGTTGAAAGACGCCGAGTACTATTTGGTAGGGTTACAGAGATGAGAACATCGCTGAGAGAAGTGTGTAGAGTTACAACGAGACTATGTTGAAAGACGCCGAGTACTATTTGGTAGGGTTACAGAGATGGGAACATCGCTGGGAGAAGTGTGTAGAGTTACAACGAGACTATGTTGAAAGACGCCGAGTACTATTTGGTAGGGTTACAGAGATGGGAACATCGCTGAGAGAAGTGTGTAGAGTTACAACGAGACTATGTTGAAAGACGCCGAGTACTATTTGGCCGGGTTACAGAGATGGGAACATCGCTGAGAGAAGTGTGTAGAGTTACAAGGAGACTATGTTGAAAAACGCCGAGTACTATTTGGACGGGTTACAGAGATGAGAGTATCGCTGGGAGAAGTGTGTAGAGTTAACACGAGACTATGTTGAAAGACGCCGAGTATTATATGGACGTGTTACAGAGATGGGAGCATCACTGGGAGGCATCACTGGGAGAAGTGTGTAGAGTTACAAGGAGACTATGTTGAAAAACGCCGAGTACTATTTGGACGGGTTACAGAGATGGGAGCATCGCTGAGAGAAGTGTGTAGAGTTACAAGGAGACTATGTTGAAAGACGCCGAGTACTATTTGGACGGGTTACAGAGATGGGAACATCGCTGAGAGAAGTGTGTAGAGTTACAAGGAGACTATGTTGAAAAACGCCGAGTACTATTTGGACGGGTTACAGAGATGAGAGTATCGCTGGGAGAAGTGTGTAGAGTTACAACGAGACTATGTTGAAAGAGGCCGAGTACTATTTGGACGGGTTATAGAGATGGGAGCATCGCTGAGAGAAGTGTGTAGAGCTACGAGACTATGTTGAAAGACGCCGAGTACTATTTGGACGGGTTGCAGAGATGGGAGCATCGCTGAGAGAAGTGTGTAGAGTTACGAGACTATGTTGAAAGACGCCGAGTACTATTTGGACGGGTTACAGAGATGGGAACATCGCTGGGAGAAGTGTGTAGAGTTACAAGGAGACTATGTTGAAAGACGCCGAGTGCTATTTGGACGGGTTACAGAGATGGGAACATCGCTGGGAGAAGTGTGTAGAGTTACAACGAGACTATGTTGAAAGACGCCGAGTACTATTTGGTAGGGTTACAGAGATGAGAACATCGCTGAGAGAAGTGTGTAGAGTTACAACGAGACTATGTTGAAAGACGCCGAGTACTATTTGGTAGGGTTACAGAGATGGGAACATCGCTGAGAGAAGTGTGTAGAGTTACAACGAGACTATGTTGAAAGACGCCGAGTACTATTTGGCCGGGTTACAGAGATGGGAACATCGCTGAGAGAAGTGTGTAGAGTTACAAGGAGACTATGTTGAAAAACGCCGAGTACTATTTGGACGGGTTACAGAGATGAGAGTATCGCTGGGAGAAGTGTGTAGAGTTAACACGAGACTATGTTGAAAGACGCCGAGTATTATATGGACGTGTTACAGAGATGGGAGCATCACTGGGAGAAGTGTGTAGAGTTACAAGGAGACTATGTTGAAAAACGCCGAGTACTATTTGGACGGGTTACAGAGATGGGAGCATCGCTGAGAGAAGTGTGTAGAGTTACAAGGAGACTATGTTGAAAGACGCCGAGTACTATTTGGACGGGTTACAGAGATGGGAACATCGCTGAGAGAAGTGTGTAGAGTTACAAGGAGACTATGTTGAAAAACGCCGAGTACTATTTGGACGGGTTACAGAGATGAGAGTATCGCTGGGAGAAGTGTGTAGAGTTACAACGAGACTATGTTGAAAGACGCCGAGTACTATTTGGACGGGTTATAGAGATGGGAGCATCGCTGAGAGAAGTGTGTAGAGCTACGAGACTATGTTGAAAGACGCCGAGTACTATTTGGACGGGTTGCAGAGATGGGAGCATCGCTGAGAGAAGTGTGTAGAGTTACGAGACTATGTTGAAAGACGCCGAGTAATATTTGGACGGGTTACAGAGATGGGAACATCGCTGGGAGAAGTGTGTAGAGTTACAAGGAGACTATGTTGAAAGACGCCGAGTGCTATTTGGACGGGTTACAGAGATGGGAACATCGCTGGGAGAAGTGTGTAGAGTTACAAGGAGACTATGTTATAAGACGCCGAGTACTATTTGGACGGGTTACAGAGATGGGAACATCGCTGGGAGAAGTGTGTAGAGTTACAAGGAGACTATGTTGAAAGACGCCGAGTACTATTTGGACGGGTTACAGAGATGGGAACATCGCTGGGAGAAGTGTGTAGAGTTACAAGGAGACTATGTTGAAAGACGCCGAGTACTATTTGGACGGGTTACAGAGATGGGAACATCGCTGGGAGAAGTGTGTAGAGTTACAAGGAGACTATGTTGAAAGACGCCGAGTACTATTTGGACGGGTTACAGAGATGGGAACATCGCTGGGAGAAGTGTGTAGAGTTACAAGGAGACTATGTTGAAAGACGCCGAGTACTATTTGGACGGGTTACAGAGATGGGAACATCGCTGGGAGAAGTGTGTAGAGTTACAAGGGGACTATGTTGAAAGACGCCGAGTACTATTTGGACGGGTTACAGAGATGGGAACATCGCTGGGAGAAGTGTGTAGAGTTACAAGGAGACTATGTTGAAAGACGCCGAGTACTATTTGGACGGGTTACAGAGATGGCAACATCGCTGGGAGAAGTGTGTAGAGTTACAAGGAGACTATGTTGAAAAACGCCGAGTACTATTTGGACGTGTTACAGAGATGGGAGCATCGCTGGGAGAAGTGTGTAGAGTTACAAGGAGACTATGTTGAAAGACGCCGAGTACTATTTGGACGTGTTACAGAGATGGGAGCATCGCTGGGAGAAGTGTGTAGAGTTACAAGGAGACTATGTTGAAAAACGCCGAGTACTATTTGGACGGGTTACAGAGATGGGAACATCGCTGGGAGAAGTGTGTAGAGTTACAACGAGACTATGTTGAAAAACGCCGAGTACTATTTGGACGTGTTACAGAGATGGAAGCATCGCTGGGAGAAGTGTGTAGAGTTACAAGGAGACTTTGTTGAAAAACGCCGAGTACTATTTGGACGGGTTACAGAGATGGGAGCATCGCTGGGAGAAGTGTGTAGAGTTACAAGGAGACTATGTTGAAAAACGCCGAGTACTATTTGGACGTGTTACAGAGATGGAAGCATCGCTGGAAGAAGTGTGTAGAGTTACAAGGAGACTATGTTGAAAAACGCCGAGTACTATTTGGACGGGTTACATAGATGAGAGCATCGCTGGGAGAAATGTATAGAGTTACAAAGAGACTATGTTGAAAAACGCCGAGTACTATTTGGACGGGTTACATAGATGAGAGCATCGCTGGGAGAAATGTGTAGAGTTACAAGGAGACTATGTTGAAAAACGCCGAGTACTATTTGGACGGGTTACATAGATGAGAGCATCGCTGGGAGAAGTGTGTAAAGCTACAAGGAGACTATGTTGAAAAACGCCGAGTACTATTTGGACGGGTTGCAGAGATGGGAGCATCGCTGGGAGAAGTGTGATGAGTTACAAGGAGACTATGTTGAAAAACGCCGAGTACTATTTGGACGGGTTACACAGATGTGAGCATCGCTGGGAGAAGTGTGTAGAGTTACAAGGAGACTATGTTGAAAAACGTCGAGTACTATTTGGACGTGTTACAGAGGTGGGAGCATCGCTGGGAGAAGTGTGTAGAGTTACAAGGAGACTATGTTGAAAAACGCCGAGTACTATTTGGACGTGTTACAGAGATGGGAGCATCGCTGGCAGAAGTGTGTAGAGTTACAAGGAGACTATGTTGAAAAACGCCGAGTACTATTTGGACGTGTTACAGAGATGGGAGCATCGCTGGCAGAAGTGTGTAGAGTTACAAGGAGACTATGTTGAAAAACGCCGAGTACTATTTGGACGTGTTACAGAGATGGGAGCATCGCTGGCAGAAGTGTGTAGAGTTACAAGGAGACTATGTTGAAAAACGCCGAGTACAATTTGGACGTGTTACAGAGATGGGAGCATCGCTGGCAGAAGTGTGTAGAGTTACAAGGAGACTATGTTGAAAAACGCCGAGTACTATTTGGACGTGTTACAGAGATGGGAGCATCGCTGGGAGAAGTGTGTAGAGTTACAAGGAGACTATGTTGAAAAACGCCGAGTACTATTTGGACGTGTTACAGAGATGGGAGCATCGCTGGCAGAAGTGTGTAGAGTTACAAGGAGACTATGTTGAAAAACGCCGAGTACTATTTGGACGTGTTACAGAGATGGGAGCATCGCTGGCAGAAGTGTGTAGAGTTACAAGGAGACTATGTTGAAAAACGCCGAGTACTATTTGGACGTGTTACAGAGATGGGAGCATCGCTGGCAGAAGTGTGTAGAGTTACAAGGAGACTATGTTGAAAAACGCCGAGTACTATTTGGACGTGTTACAGAGATGGGAGCATCGCTGGCAGAAGTGTGTAGAGTTACAAGGAGACTATGTTGAAAAATGCCGAGTACTATTTGGACGGGTTACAGAGATGGGAATATCGCTGGGAGAAGTGTGTAGAGTTACAAGGAGACTATGTTGAAAGACGTCGAGTACTATTAGGACGGGTTACAGAGATGGGAGCATCGCTGGGAGAAGTGTGTAGAGTTACAAGGAGACTATGTTGAAAAACGCCGAGTACTATTTGGACGTGTTACAGAGATGGGAGCATCGCTGGCAGAAGTGTGTAGAGTTACAAGGAGACTATGTTGAAAAACGCCGAGTACTATTTGGGCGTGTTACAGAGATGGGAGCATCGCTGGCAGAAGTGGGTAGAGTTACAAGGAGACTATGTTGAAAAACGCCGAGTACTATTTGGACGTGCTACAGAGATGGGAGCATCGCTGGCAGAAGTGTGTAGAGTTACAAGGAGACTATGTTGAAAAACGCCGAGTACTATTTGGACGTGTTACAGAGATGGGAGCATCGCTGGCAGAAGTGTGTAGAGTTACAAGGAGACTATGTTGAAAAACGCCGAGTACTATTTGGACGTGTTACAGAGATGAGAACATCGCTGGGAGAAGTGTGTAGAGTTACAAGGAGACTATGTTGAAAAACGCCGAGTACTATTTGGACGGGTTACAGAGATGGGTGCATCGCTGAGAGAAGTGTGTAGAGTTACAAGGAGACTATGTTGAAAAACGCCGAGTACTATTTGGACGTGTTACAGAGATGGGAGCATCGCTGGCAGAAGTGTGTAGAGTTACAAGGAGACTATGTTGAAAAACGCCGAGTACTATTTGGACGTGTTACAGAGATGGGAACATCGCTGGGAGAAGTGTGTAGAGTTACAAGGAGGCTGTGTTGAAAAACGCCGAGTACTATTTGGACGTGTTACAGAGATGGGAACATCGCTGGCAGAAGTGTGTAGAGTTACAAGGAGACTATGTTGAAAAACGCCGAGTACTATTTGGACGTGTTACAGAGATGGGAGCATCGCTGGCAGAAGTGTGTAGAGTTACAAGGAGACTATGTTGAAAAACGCCGAGTACTATTTGGACGTGTTACAGAGATGGGAACATCGCTGGGAGAAGTGTGTAGAGTTACAAGGAGACTATGTTGAAAAACGCCGAGTACTATTTGGACGTGTTACAGAGATGGGAACATCGCTGGGAGAAGTGTGTAGAGTTACAAGGAGACTATGTTGAAAAACGCCGAGTACTATTTGGACGTGTTACAGTGATGGGAACATCGCTGGGAGAAGTGTGTAGAGTTACAAGGAGACTATGTTGAAAAACGCCGAGTACTATTTGGACGTGTTACATAGATGGGAGCATCGCTGGCAGAAGTGTGTAGAGTTACAAGGAGACTATGTTGAAAAACGCCGAGTACTATTTGGACGTGTTACAGAGATGGGAACATCGCTGGGAGAAGTGTGTAGAGTTACAAGGAGACTATGTTGAAAAACGCCGAGTACTATTTGGACGTGTTACAGAGATGGGAGCATCGCTGGGAGAAGTGTGTAGAGTTACAAGGAGGCTGTGTTGAAAAACGCCGAGTACTATTTGGACGTGTTACAGAGATGGGAGCATCGCTGGGAGAAGTGTGTAGAGTTACAAGGAGACTATGTTGAAAAACGTCGAGTACTATTTGGACGGGTTACAGAGATGAGAGCATCGCTGGGAGAAGTGTGTAGAGTTACAAGGAGACTATGTTGAAAAACGTCGAGTACTATTTGGACGGGTTACAGAGATGAGAACATCGCTGGGAGAAGTGTGTAGAGTTACAAGGAGACTATGTTGAAAAACGTCGAGTACTATTTGGACGGGTTACAGAGATGAGAACATCGCTGGGAGAAGTGTGTAGAGTTACAAGGAGACTATGTTGAAACACGCGGAGTACTATTTGGACGGGTTACAGAGACGGGAGCATCGCTGGGAGAAGTGTGTAGAGTTACAAGGAGACTATGTTGAAAAACGCCGAGTACTATTTGGACGTGTTACAGTGATGGGAACATCGCTGGGAGAAGTGTGTAGAGTTACAAGGAGACTATGTTGAAAAACGCCGAGTACTATTTGGACGTGGTACAGAGATGGGAGCATCGCTGGCAGAAGTGTGTAGAGTTACAAGGAGACTATGTTGAAAAACGCCGAGTACTATTTGGACGTGTTACAGAGATGGGAACATCGCTGGGAGAAGTGTGTAGAGTTACAGGGAGACTATGTTGAAAAACGCCGAGTACTATTTGGACGTGTTACAGAGATGGGAGCATCGCTGGGAGAAGTGTGTAGAGTTACAAGGAGGCTGTGTTGAAAAACGCCGAGTACTATTTGGACGTGTTACAGAGATGGGAGCATCGCTGGGAGAAGTGTGTAGAGTTACAAGGAGACTATGTTGAAAAACGTCGAGTACTATTTGGACGGGTTACAGAGATGAGAGCATCGCTGGGAGAAGTGTGTAGAGTTACAAGGAGCCTATGTTGAAAAACGTCGAGTACTATTTGGACGGGTTACAGAGATGAGAACATCGCTGGGAGAAGTGTGTAGAGTTACAAGGAGACTATGTTGAAAAACGCCGAGTACTATTTGGACGGGTTACAGAGACGGGAGCATCGCTGGGAGAAGTGTGTAGAGTTACAAGGAGACTATGTTGAAAAACGTCGAGTACTATTTGGACGGGTTACAGAGATGAGAACATCGCTGGGAGAAGTGTGTAGAGTTACAAGGAGACTATGTTGAAAAACGCCGAGTACTATTTGGACGTGTTACAGAGATGGGAACATCGCTGGGAGAAGTGTGTAGAGTTACAAGGAGACTATGTTGTAAAACGCCGAGTACTATTTGGACGGGTTACAGAGACGGGAGCATCGCTGGGAGAAGTGTGTAGAGTTACAAGGAGACTATGTTGAAAAACGTCGAGTACTATTTGGACGGGTTACAGAGATGGGAACATTGCTGGGAGAAGTGTGCAGAGTTACAAGGAGACTATGTTGAAAAACGCCGAGTACTATTTGGACGGGTTACAGAGATGGGAACATCGCTGGGAGAAGTGTGTAGAGTTAGAAGGAGACTATGTTGAAAAACGCCGAGTACTATTTGGACGGGTTACAGAGATGGGAACATCGCTGGGAGAAGTGTGTAGAGTTACAAGGAGACTATGTTGAAAAACGCCGAGTACTATTTGGACGTGTTACAGAGATGGGAGCATCGCTGGGAGAAGTGTGTACAGTTACAAGGAGGCTGTGTTGAAAAACGCCGAGTACTATTTGGACTAGTTACAGAGATGAGAACATCGCTGAGAGAAGTGTGTAAAGTTACAAGGAGACTATACTGTCACCCGAACGTCGGAACTCCCTATAGAACATTTTTGAGTGGTGCAATTGGACTTTTCATTTCACGAACCCACAAAGTCACAATATATATACGACATATATGAACATCTGTAGTGAAATAGGATTTCGTTATGTTTTAGGAATACTTTAAAAAGGTGTTATAGGAAATAAGATTAAAAATCAAACATTTAAAAAAGAAAGTGATTTTCGTTCTCTATTTCTGATATTCTTCTTCTTTCTCTAACTCCTTTGTGCTGTTAAGCGTGGAGTACAAGCCTCTTCTACCCATTTCCTCCACTTTTCTCGGTCCATCATCATTCTCTTCACTTCTGTCATGGTTTACCCTCTATCCTTCCCCAACTTCTCAATGTATTCCTGATACAACATGCGTGGCCTTCCCCTAATTCTTTTACCTTCTGGTCTTGCTTCTAAATATTGTTTTTGTTTTCTTTCTTCTGACATGCGGAGTACATGTCCATACCATTTAAGTTGTCTTTTTTTCAATATTTCTTTAACGGAGTGTGTACCCAACTCTTCCCTTATTGTTACATTTCTAATCATATCTCTTCTTGTTTTCCCCACAGCTCGTCTTAAATATCTCATTTCCATAGCTGTTATTTTGCTTTCTTGTTTCTGTAGGAGAGTCCAGCTCTCTGCTCCATATAATAGAATTGGTACTATTATTGTTTTAAATACTATTATTTTTGTATCTTTTGTTGTTTCCTTTTTTCCCACAATAGTATTATTAATCTGATAGTAGACCGAATTGGCCTTTCTTATTCTGTTTAAAATTTCCTGCTCTATTTTTCCATCCTTATTTATAATTGTACCCAGGTATTCATAACTGTCTATCTGTTCTAAGATTTCATCATTACATTTAATTTTAACTTCTTCTTCTTTCCTTCCTATATACATAGTTTTACTTTTGGGTATGTTTAATTTTAAACCTTTTCTAGTTAATTCTTCTTTCCATTCATTTCTATTTCTGATATAAAAAGACAAAATACAGTGGTAATGGAATGCAAGTGTCAATTACTCAAAAATGTTTTCTAGACTTGAATGTCTATTGGCCTTGAAATGAAGTAGGTGGAAAAACAAATCCATTGGTTAATAGAAAAAGACGCGAGTTTCTTGTGTTTTCAAAATACCCATAAGTCTGGGCGACCGGGCAAGTTGACACATTTAAGTCATTGATTTAAGGAAATGGGACAAAGTCCGGCATCACGCAAACGTTGTACTGGGTCATGCACTCGCTGTAACTGCACGCCTGGGGTGGTTTTCTCAAGTATAAATATTGCCCCCGTCATTATATCTGGGGCAAAATTCAACCCCTAATGCGAAATGGGGCAGAAAATTGTTCGAGGGTGGCGACCCTATTATTGTGAAATTTGATAGAGTAAAAATACCTAAAGGCTTTATCACAAAAACCAACCTCAACGAAACACAGTGTAAAAATTGTCAAACGGGAGGCAATTTAGAAGTTTTTAGCAATCAAATAGTAATCAGATAATTTTATATAATTTTGAAGAATGTTGCTTGGTTAGTGGACGAGGGAAACCTTAAGATTAACACGAAAACTAGGGAGGACATTGGCCCACCTCTCTGTAGCGTGGTGGTAGTGTCACGTTCAAGAGGCCCCTAGTTCTAATCTCGGTCAGGGTTGAGTATTTCATTGTTATGTTTCTAATGTAACAATTTTATTTAAGAAAGGAAGCTATAGCAAAAGAAATGAGAGAATTCCTATTTTGAGGAATGCAACTGTCACTTCACAGAATATATTCTGCAACTTCAGGGTACAGGGAAGCAAACGCCCGAAAGAAAATGGAGTACAAACAGTGCACTGCAAATGGGGAACCGGCTCTAAAAAAGCAAAAACTGTTTCTTTTTTCTTTTCTTTTTCTTTTTTTGACTATAAAAGTGATGGCGACTGTTTTTGGGGATAGTCATGCAGTTATTTTAATCGATTATCTACAAAATGACAAAATGATCAACTTCTGTCTTAAAATTATGAACAATAACAATTCATTCCATGCATGTACCTCCCTGGAATAATTAAACGTGCGAGAAACCAGGAAAACGTGCGAGCTGATAAGAATTAAGTTTTCCAGCATCACCGAAAGGACTCGCGTTTCTCTAAGTTTTAATAATTGGGTAGCGTTTACTTGGACGGAAGTACATCTGTTCCTTTGTGGACAGCTTTACCATCTGCTACCTCCTGAGGAAGGCAGCTGTCCCTCCTGCTCCGCCGGCTCCTTACACTGTTAGTACAAGGTGGACCGCTTCGCTGACACTGTCATGCGCAAGTACTGCATTCCACCCGACAATTTGATATCGATATGTGATTCCGCAAACGCATTCCTCACCCCACAAAAACAATATTTGCTAGTCCTGTTACTTCTCATATACAATATCACGTCCCATTAATCTCTCTTGATATCGTCCTTACAAGCTACTTAAATCAAGGCAATATAATGGATGATGCTGTTATTATTTTTCCTTTATGTACGGAGATGAAGTGTTTTACCAGCCAAAAGAATGAGAAATAAAGCAAGATTGTTGTTGGCCGGGACCAGGAATACGCCCCGGCAGCGACGAGAGAGAGGAAAAAAAAGTGGGTATTGACTAGAACTTGCTCCTCGCTCGGACTGGACGACTGAGGTCGATAGTTCGAATCCCGCGCTAGGGAGGGCGAGGGGAAATACGTCTACCGGCTGCTTGCACCAGGCTACATTAACTGCACTAGAATGACTCCTCTAGTCCTTATTGGAATTTAATGTAGGAATATGGGGATACAGTAGACTTTAAGTGATAGTCAAATGTTTTAAAACTGATTACGGTCTTTGACATTACGTTCTATTTGTATGTCCAAGAGATAAAAAATGAATAACGACAAGGGAATATGGGAATACAGTAGACTTTAAGTGATAGTCAAATGTTTTAAAACTGGTTGTCTAGATGACGGTCTTTAACATTACGTTCTATTTGTATGTCCAAGAGATAAAAAATGAATAACGACAAGGGAATATGGGAATACAGTAGACTTTAAGTGATGGTCAAATGTTTTAAAACTGGTTGTCTAGGTGACGGTCTTTGACATTACGTTCTATTTGTATGTCCACAAGAGATAAAAAATGAATAACGACAAGGGAATATGGGAATACAGTAGACTTTAAGTGATAGTCAAATGTTTTAAAACTGGTTGTCTAGGTGACGGTTTTTGACATTATGTTCTATTTGTATGTCCAAGAGATAAAAAAAAATGAATAACGAGTTTCTCTAACTATTCTTATAGTTACTGCTATGAACTTCAAGATAAAATTTATCTTATTGTTAATTTTATTGTACGCCCAATCGAATATGGGAGAACAGTAGACTTTCTTTAATTAACAATCTCCAACGTTACGTCATGTGGGACGATGAATGACAATGTGTCCAGGGTCCACTGAGCTTAGCCTGATCCAAAATTAATCTTTCCTATCAGTTTTTAAGAAATTTCTATCTCCAATATGCTTTAAAGTTTTAAATTGTAAAATGATTTTTTCCTTTATTTCTCCTTTTTTGACTATTGTGTTTTATGGGAGGCACAAAATAAAGATGTGTTAATGAAAAATGCAATAAATTATTACTAAAATGAATCCATTTTGCAGTCATTTGTGGGTCAGAAACTTCAACAAAAGCCCAACAATGTTAAACAAATGAAGGGCATAGTCAAACATCCACCACTGCGGATTTTAAATCAAATGCTTCTCTTAAGGAGGTTGAACGTTTTAATGGGTTTATAAATGATAAAAGAATACCCCCTCCCCCCGAAGGGACTACGTAAAATAAGTTCAAACTTCTACCCTCGTAAACTTTTATTCTTCACTTTCGTTTTCAACCCGACTTTACGTTCAGCAGCTCAAAAGTTTTCTCTGAAAAGTGGAAAAGTTTACCAAACGTTGGGCGCGTTCTAACTGAGGTTTTCACGGACAAGGTGTTCTGAGCGGTTTCGTGGATATATTAATATCAGAATTAGAAGAGTGAGGTGATTTTCTTGATGATAATCGTAATCTAAATATCCAAGAAGCAGAATTTGCTGAAATATCGACACTGAAGCTTCTGAAAGGATTCCAATACTACCCTTTTGCGGCAGAGATAAGCAAAACGTTCCCTTTTTTAAACCCGAGCGAGATAGTTCAAAGGGTTTTGTCTGTGGCCCGCATTTGGAAGGTCTGGGTTCGATTCCCGTGGCTGCCCTATATGATCCATGGGTTTTCTCAGGGCTTTTCCGGGTAGGAAAAATGCTGGGTAGGTCAATTACATCCCCAAAATTTCCTGCTCTTTATATCATCTCTATTATCATCTCAACTGATTGTCTCTTTCAGATTAGAACTGTCGGGAGGTGTCTTGGCGTTGCATGGCAGGACGTTGCATGGATTTTTTCTTCGCAAAACTTCCTCCGCCAGTTCATACATATATAACTTATTATATATACATATTGTGACTTTGTGGGTTGGTAGAATTAGAAGTCCAATTTGCCGAAATCTAAATGATCTTTATTTTCGTCGAAATACACGTTCAATTCTCACGTAACAACATTACATATACACGCCACAATCTAACAATCAGCTCTCGTTACACAGCATTTGTTCACAGCTGTTTACTCACAACTCTGCTGTTCTCCGCTTACCTCTCCCGCGACTGTTTTACAACTGCAACTCGCCTCTTGGCCCCTCTTTAAATACTTCACTGATAATTTCTACATTATTCGAAAATAAACCAGAACCCGAACTGTCTATCAGTGAAGAAGCAACTAATCTCTGTTTCATATAACCTTGCCCCGCTGACATGCATCACTCCGCGTGCAACTAACTTCCCCCTCATCCTAACTGGCTAATGCTTTCGCGCCATAGGCCATAGCCGGTGCCTTGCCGTCACATTTAAAACTGCAGTAAACGTCATAATAATTGCCAGGAAGACAGAAATAAAAATATGAAGGCATGCAAAAGTAATGAAGTTTATAATGAAACTGTGCCAGTTGAAACTGAATGAATGAGCAATGAAACTGGAACAGGTTTATAATGAAATGCCTCCGGCCTTTCCCACTGGGATTTTTTTTAAACCAGCACACATACCTTGCAAAAATGCTTGTCTTTCAGTCCTAAAAGTCGTGTCTCGCCATACTTGTCGTGTGTCCTTCATTCACCCAAGTCTCAAGGTAGAATATTTTCCTATTTGGACAATTTGATTCTACTTAAATAATGCCTTCGCCACACAGCAATATCCCCCTGGAGTGGTAAGTTTTCCTGTTGTCTCAATTTCATGTCGCGATATTCCTACGCATCTAACACTCACACCTGTAAATTCATAGCACACCTGTTCGACTTCTCTCACTGACAAAGACGGATTCTTCTCTGTGTGTGCATTAAATATATGCAACACAATTCTTTTTTCGCCGTTTTGTAAAGGTTTACCCTTGCGATGCTTCAGCGAAAAACTGGCGGTAGACTCTGTCATTATACACATAAGTACACGCGTAATAAACGATCAATAAAATAATTTAGCCTTCGCACTCGGCACAACACACCTTCGAATGGCGATATATGACTAATCCAGTTCAAAACAAGGTCAGTGATAAAAGTCATATAAACAAATATGTCATCACTACTGCTAAATCACGTGTTATCGTGCCATGTGCTTGAGCAAAGGAACCGCCTCTTTACTTCGTTTAAGAATTAACATGGATTTCAGATAAATCAACTCTGTTGCGTAATATATTTAATTCAAACGGTTAGGAAATTATAAATTTGACAATTCTCTTCCAACATATAAAGATATATTACCATGTTAAGTAACAAACTAATTTTTACCGCACAAGTCTATACTACAACAGCAGCCAATGAGAGGTGATTAGGTCACGTCACCGTTAAGAGATACGGGGCAAACTTATGTGAAACAAGGATTAGAAGTTTCCATTTATCAGTTTGTTTCGGCAAACCTTTACCTGCATGTTATCGTCGTCTGCCGGCTCTTGGTTGTCACACTGCCCGCCTATCAGTTCCTTTTGTGTAAAGAAGCCGCGCGATCGTAGATACGGGTCTTCACATAATATATAACATAATATACCATAAATACAATATCTTACATACTCCTCGATTTTGAGTTGCATACTCCCATGCTCCAATATAATTAACCCATGTTCTGTATATAATGGAGCATTTTAAAACTTGCGATCTAGATTTTTGTTTCCCTTTATACCTTCTACTACTTTCCCTAGTTGTTCTCATTAATCTTCCCTGTTTTCCTAAGCCATTTTTGTCTTACCTTGGCAATAAATCTTCCCAGTTTTATTATGTTTTTTTCTGATCTTAGATTCAAGATTATTTTGCCTCTTACTTCATTTGTTACGTTTTCCAACTTATGCAAAAGAAATTCGTCTCTCCAATGTTTTGTTTTTGACACTCAAATATACGAGGGTGGGTCAAAAGGTAATGCCTGCTATTTTCTTTCTCTTTTAATTGCCAAGAAAATTGAATCCAATTTACATAGCTTAAAAACTACAACATTGACGATTAATTTGTCACTATTCAATATAATCTCCGCTCTTTTCCACAGTTTTGGTCCACGTTTTAACTAGGACATGTATTCCAGTGCGGTAAAACACACGGCCTTGCTTCCTAAGCCACTGACGCACGGACGTTTTCACAGCCTCCTCATCTTCAAAACGAATCCCACGATGAGCTTCCTTTAGTGGCCCGAACAGATGGAACTCTGATGGTGCCAGGTCGGTGAGGTAAGACTTGCCATCCCAATTTCTCAATTTCTGCAGTAGTGTAACGGCTGGTGTGTGGTCTTGCATTGTCACGCAAAATATGAACATCCGCCGTAGCTTTTGTTGGGCGAACTCGGCGAAGACGTGTTTTCAGCTTTTTGAGAGTTCTAACGTATTGGACAGAATTTATTGTGCATCCCTGCTCCAAAAAATCAATCATAAGCACACCCTCTGCATCCCAAAACACTGTCGCCATAACATTCCCTGTCGAGCGCTGGGTTTTAACTTTTTTTTCCTTCGGTGACGTGTGTTGCCATTCCATTGATTGCCTCTTTGATTCAGGTTCAAAAAAATTAACCCACGTTTCATCTCCAGTAACATTTTTTTTTCCAGAAACTCCTCTCCCTCCAAATTGAAGCGCTGCAAGTGATCCGAGGCTATTGTTTTCCTTGTTTCTTTGTTTTGGGCGGTTAACATTCTTGGTACCCAACGTGAACAAAGTTTTAAGTAATCCAGTTGTTGAATAATCGTCATCAAACTGCCTTTACTGAGGGAGGTAATGCGACACAATTCACCTGTTGTTACCCGGCGATCACCACGAATGATGTCGACTCGCTGAATGTTGCATGGAGTCACTGCAGTCACCGGTCTGCCGCTTCGCTTTTCGTCTGCCAATGGTGTTTGCCCTTCAGCTTCATTACAGCGACGAACCCATCGTCTAACAGTGCTGACATCCACCGCTGCATCACCATACACATTTTTTAGCCTTTCGTGAATGCAAATTGGCGTTTCACCTTCCGCAGTAAAAAATTCAATCACAGAACGCTGTCTAATACGAATGTCAATGTCAGCCATTTTGCAAGAGGATGCAGTGCTGCCACCTGTTGCCTTAGGAAGTTACTACTACAGGGGATTGGAGAAAAAGGTTTGAGGAATTACGCCAAATTCAAAGTTCTCACATAACTTACTTATGTAAGGAAAAAGAATAGGAGGCATTACTTTTTGACACACCCTCGTACCTTCTACTATTTTTCCTAGTTGTTCTCATTAATCTTCCCTGTTTTCCTAAGCCATTTTTGTCTTACCTTGCCAATAAATTTTCCCAGTTTTATTATGTTTTCTTCTGATCTTTGATTCAAGATTATTGTGCCTCTTATTTTATTTGTTACATTTTCCCACTTATGCAAAAGAAATTCATCTCTCCAATGTTTTGTTTTATTGACAATCAAAAATGTAATGCCAAGTACTGTCTTCTCTTTCACACATTGGACATCTTCCCTTAATATGTCCATTCCTTATACCCCTTAAGTATATTACGCTTGTTCTAAACCATGCCAACCCTTCTCTTCTTACTTCATCACAGATGTCAATATATTTTTCTCTGCCACAATTATTTTTCAATGTTTTATATAATTTCAGATATCTTTTGTTCCAACTGGTACATTGTAGGGACGTCTGTCTCCTCTCAAGTCGAGGGAGAGTTTGGACCTACATTTTGCGGAATTCTATCCTATCCAATTTTTAGGAGCGGAGTGTTCTACAGAATTCAAAAACAACTATTCAGTTCTGTAATTACTAAAGGCACAGTATGCCTTTTTGTGTCTAGAATTTATTATTCATCGGATTTTAAAATGCTTCTACATTCTTCGAATGCATATACATAATCACACACCTAAACATTCATTTTTGTTCAATTCACTCCACCAATTACAAATTGTTCCTTTATATGCAGCATCTTTGTCGAATTGCATTTCTAGGCCGACACTTTACGATTTATCACTGCAAAAAATCATAGTAGGAAATGCATTCCACCCAATTTCATTTTTGGGCAAATACAAAGTGTTTAAATGATACTTAAATTGAATTCATGACAGAGGATCTAATCCCATTAGTCCTGGACCCGTAGGACAAAGACCCGGGTCTCCTTTGACCAGGGAGTTACCGAGCTCTCCCGAAAGGGCGCCCGGTGCCCGCATGGGGCTTTCCATAGGGCAAGACCTAGAGAATAACAAGGCCCCCATCTGTTCCTGTGGACTCTAGACGGGATGGAAGTGGATACGCCACTTACGCGCGCCAACACCAAAGTGGGAAGGCTACCGATATGACCTCGGTAGGTTCGCCTGGTGATCTAGCACACCTTCTACTAGCTATGCAGGCTAGTACGCGGGAATATTAATGGCTTCCCTCAACCCCGTCCGGAGACGTACCCGATCTCCCACAGGTATCGCGAACCACTGCCCCCTCGAGTCCAACCCAATCCAAATAACTCCCTATCAGGGAGGGGGATCGAATGTTCGGCCCGAGTTTCCTCTAGTAACGTCAGAGGTACGAGTGCTAGGGGTCCGCAGCGCCCGCACAACGGCCCCTGAAGGGGGCGGATCCTTTACCCTACGGAGATACTTAACAAATGACAATCGACGCGCAAAACAATACAAAGTAGCACTTGATGGAAATTAATTGTTCTTTCACACTAGCCGTGTGTAGGACGCACTCCAATTCTCCAATTCCAACGGATCAGTTGGAGAATTTAATGTCATGTTGGCAAGTTGACCATAGTAGCTCAATGGTTTAGAGCGGCTGGACGGAGACCAGAAGATCCATGATTCAATTCCCGGCTATGGCATTAAATTTCTCGGTCTGGCTCTACCCCTTCAAGCTTCAATTGTTTTTAAAAACACCTCGCCCTGGTTAATACCTGAGACCAATAATGGCTGATTGTTGTAAAGAAGCGGCGACACTTTTAAACGTTCTCTTTACCGGATCAGAGGGGAACTTGGCCTTGGGAATAGAAAAACCTGTTTTGTGTATACTTTGTTCTGCCTGCATCATTAAGTGCTCCTACTGTTGCACGTTTCAGAGCTGCTTGCTCTGCGAATTATGTCATTATTGCAGTTGCTTATGTATCCTGACTCATTTGAACATCATTTCGTTCATCGTAAGATATGACTTAACGTTGGAGGTTTTCCCTTATCCTGAAAGATGAACGTCTGGTAACTCTAAGCTCTATGTACCCTGTACTCATTTGAACATCATTTCATTCATCGTCCGATATGACTTAACGTTGGAGGTTTTCCCTTATCCTGAAAGATGAACGTCTGGTAACTCTAAGCTCTATGTACCCTGTACTCATTTGAACATCATTTCATTCATCGTCCGATATGACTTAACGTTGGAGGTTTTCCCTTATCCTGAAAGATGAACGTCTGGTAACTCTAAGCTCTATGTACCCTGTACTCATTTGAACATCATTTCATTCATCGTCCGATATGACTTAACGTTGGAGGTTTTCTCTTATCCTGAAAGATGAATGTCTGGTAACTCTAAGCTCTATGTACCCTGTACTCATTTGAACATCATTTCATTCATCGTCCGATATGACTTAAAGTTGAAGGTTTTCTCTTATCCTGAAAGATGAATGTCTGGTAACTCTAAGCTCTATGTACCCTGTACTCATTTGAACATCATTTCATTCATCGTCCGATATGACTTAACGTTGAAGGTTTTCTCTTATCCTGAAAGATGAATGTCTGGTAACTCTAAGCTCTATGTACCCTGTACTCATTTGAACATCATTTCATAGTCCGATTTGACTTAACGTTGGAGGACATTGGCCCGTCTCTATACCGAGGTGGTAGTGTCACGTTCAAGAGGTCCCTAGTTCTAATCTAGGTCAGCGTAACAAGGTTTTCCCTTAACCTGCAATATGAATGTCTGGTAACTGTAAGATATATGTACCCTGGACTTATTTGAATATCACTTTAGTTATCGTCCGATACGACTTAACGTTGCAGGATATTAGTTTTAAAAAATTACCTATTTATAATTGGAAAAGGGATTACTGGGCGATGTTACGAGTTACTCACCCAATTCGAACAAAAGTTGAAGAAGATATGGCTCTATTTGGTAAAAAAAAAGGGCTGTTTCACCACGACAATGCACCAGCACATACAACCGGTGTTATCGCCACCAAAATACCTGAACTACTGGCTCTCAACGATTTCCTCTTGTTTAAATACGGAAAAGATCATCAAGTAATTAGTTAATGGTTAAGCAGTTGCCTTTTGTCTATTTCCTTCTGTAACCTTACGTTTTTTTGGTACTAATCCCTAGTAAAAATAAAAGGACACACTCACCAAAACGGCTTCTTCCGTTTGACACTTACCTGCAAACAGTAAAGAAAACATGAATTAATACATTTTTTGGAGAAGAGCTACATCTAAACATTGCACCTCATTTGTTACACTAACTTCTATTACATTACGGATTATTAATGATACATTATTTGCACAGATATTACTCTAAATTAAACAATAACCTATTATGCTCACCATTATAGAGTTATTTTACGTATGACTGCGCAGTTTCAGTACGTCAACAGTTGCCAGTAATGGTTAGTTGGATAACGGCGGAGTTACTTGTATTTGATGCGTTTTTGTCACTAGTTTGTGTTTGTTTATTCCTAAATGCCTTCAGTTTGTACTGAGATATACAGACTGGAAGGAATGTTTCTCTCATTTTAATGAACTGAGCCTCTGAAGTTTGAAGCTCCGTGGAGGCAGTACCACTTTACTCAACCAGGTTGTGCTAGCTGTACGACCTTTATTCTTCTCTTTAGTTCTTACTGACTCATTGTGTTCCTGCAGTTGTCTGTGTACTGTTGGCTATACTCTATCTCACGCTAGTTTAATCCTGCTGTAAACAACAAGGCGGAGCTGACTCAACTCGTCACGTGTTATACGCCACATGCACGCACGTAAGTTTTGCGGTTACGTTTAATCGGATTCGATTTGGTGCAGACATTTACGTCTCCACATCACAATATGTTCCCTGTTCACTAAAACTCATTTCCACCCTCGTCTTTTGAAATTTCAATCCAATATCTATCAATAACCGATGGAGAGTACTTCGGAAAAAAATTGGCAAGTCTGTATCAGAATTTACCGCATGCAAAACCTCATTTAGAGTCCGGGTTCATTTCTGAAAAAATAATCATGAACTTAACTGCGTATAGCACTTTTCGTAAAATCGTCATATATCTCAACGTGCTGTTTACATTTCCCGGTGTTCATTGAGTTCCGGATGCTTGCTGTTCCATTGTACACTATGTACATTACTTGTGGAAACACCAAGGAGATCACCAGTTTCTTTATCAATGTTTTTATAGACGATTCCGGGTTACTTCCTTTAAGCACTGCGAAACAATGCGTGATCATTGACCTCTCGCCGCTTTTCAAAGGTTTGCCTCGATTGTGATGAAGCACCGGCCTGCTTACTGATTTTAAATTGCATATACGAGGGCTGTTCAATAGAGCATGATCATAAATTTTTTCGGTCATAATTTTTCACACTAAAATTCAATCTTATTATATTCTGTTAGCTTAATGTGAAACAAACACGCCTTAGTAGTTTCATTGTTGGTACTCCTGGTTCCCGCCTGTGAGAACCAAGTAAGTTCAGACATGTTCAGTATCGCCTACCGCTGCAATGGAGGTAACACGCAATTAAAGTTGATGTTAGAGGAAGATCCGGAGTTTCTTTCAAACGTAATCACTGCTGATGAAACTCGGCTACGTCATCTTGATCCTGAGAGCAAATAGCAAAGCTCAGTGTGGAAATCTCCTTCATCACCAAACCCCAAAAAAGCAAAAGTGGTTGCTTCTGCTGGGAAAGTTATGGTCGTCTCATTCTTTGATATTCATGGAATGGTTTATCAGCATGTTGTACCTGCACACACATCAGTAACTGGACAATACTACAGGGATGTCCTGAAAATATTGCAAGTTCATATCAGGTGCAAACGAACACATTTCCGTGAAGCACGCTGGATGCTGCACCACGATAATGCGCGGCCGCATATTGCCAAAGTTGTTGAATATGTTGCAAACATCAACGTGAAGTGTATCCCTCATCCTCTCTATAGTCCACATTTAGCCCCATGTGACTTTTTTCTATTTCCTAACTTGAAGAAACGCCTTCGTGGGAGACATTATCCATCATCAGAAGCAGTGGTGAAGGCTGCGGAGGCGATTTTGAAGGATCTCTCAAAAATGGTTTCCAGCGTGTCTTTGAAGACTGACAGAAACGCTGGGACAAGTGCATCGCGTTCAGGGGAACCATTTTGAGAAGGACCATCAAAATTATGAGGATGAGTAAAGGTTGTGCATTTCTAGTGAGCTTTCAGTGTCGCCTCTAGTGACCGCTGAATGTACTAAAGCGTCCCACATGCCCAAATTATTTGGAGGAAATTCCCAGAAAATTCAACATTAAAGTCAATTAAATTTCTAAAATAAAATAATAATAAATCCCAGGTAGACTTTAATTTGTCTTTAGTTTTATCCAGTACAGTTCGAAGATCCTGGCCGAGTCGTAAGACAGCGCTTGCACACAAATGACTACTGAAAGCGTGACGAATGAAGTGACGTCACAAGATTGTGCAACGTGAGACAATCGTACAAATTAAACGACACAGAAAAATATCTCTCATCCAGCGCTATCTTCAAGTTTTATATTGTGTACTTCGCTTCTGACGTTTCTTTTCTCCTTTTTTTCCTCTTGTTGTTAGTGAAACCACGTTATCAATCAAAATGCTCCTGGTGCGGTTCAAGATGAACAAAATTCTTACTGAGATGTACACGGTGGCTTGGTTTTCGATAGTTACTAAGGAGTAACTCTGTATGCTTTCAGTTCACAGGTATAAGTCTTGCATCCCATCCAAAAAGTTGATTACAACATTTATCACAGAATCAGACTTTCATAACACTGCTTTCTTATTTTTAAGAAATTCTCAAAATATTCTTTACACGGAAACGAACCATATGGTTAAGATATTTTTAATTTTACGGGAATGTCCGAAAAAGTCCTCTTCATTCTCAAAAACTTTTGTATAATACTAAATCGATACGGTTTCGATACTTCTGTATTCCCATATTTCCTTGTCGTTATTCATTTTTTATCTCTTGGACATACAAATAGAATGTAATGTCAAAGATCGTCACCTAGACAACCAGTTTTAAAACATTTGACTATCACTTAAAGTCTACTGTATTCCCACATTCCCTTGTCATTATTCATTTTTTATCTCTTGGATATACAAATAGAACGTAATGTCAAAGACCGTCACCTAGACAACCAGTTTTAAAACATTTGACTATCACTTAAAGTCTACTGTATTCCCCTATTCCCTTGTCGTTATTCATTTTTTATCTCTTGGACATACAAATAGAACGTAATGTCAAAGACCGTCACCTAGACAACCAGTTTTAAAACATTTGACTATCACTTAAAGTCTACTGTATTCCCGTATTCCCTTGTCGTTATTCATTTTTTATCTCTTGGACATACAAATAGAACGTAATGTCAAAGACTGTCATCTAGACAACCAGTTTTAAAACATTTGACTATCACTTAAAGTCTACTGTATTCCCATATTCCCTTGTCGTTATTCATTTTTTATCTCTTGGACATACAAATAGAACGTAATGTCAAAGACCGTCATCTAGACAACCAGTTTTAAAACATTTGACTATCACTTAAAGTCTACTGTATTCCCAAATAGCTGCTATAAAATTAACAATAAGCTAATGTTTATCTTAAGGTAGATAGAGGAACAAGCGTTTGAACAAGAGCAGAGAAAGTCATGTGATAGTTGTTTGACCTAGTAAATTGAGGTAGTCGAGCCGCTGCCTATTTTGATCACAGTCTTCTCTTTGGGCGAGAGAACAGCTGTTCGAGTTATAGCACCCCAAAGTGATTTCCATATAGCTGGGCTTCTCTAATAACCTCATAATGCCTTCAAATCGCTTCCAACTCACATATCGAGCCAATCGATACTTACTCAAGTCGACCTTCCGCTCGCATCAAAACGCCTTCTTATCTGACAATTTACGCATTCCTTTGGCAAAGTTTAGGAAAACAAAAGATACTGGCATGGGATAAAATCTTCGCAGAGAATTTTTAAGATCCGGAACCTAAGTAAGTTTGATTTTTACCAGAATTGTGTTAAGTTATAATGTTACCACACAAGGGCCATTCCGAGTTAATCGGGCCAGTTGGTAACGCTTTTATAACGCCATCAAAAACCTATTCCGCTCAAGGCCAAACCAATTACAGATAACTTTTTTATTACAAACGTTTGCCCATTTTAATAGTTTTGAACATAAAACATTCCCATACGACAAGCAAACACGATACGACAAAACTGCCTTTAACAGATAAAGTTGCTCTAAGAAAACAGCGAAAATGAGCTATCAACCATTGCACGTTCATAGTCAACACAACGCAGTGTTTGTAATCCATCCAAATATCAACAAGTCCATATGTTAAAAATCCACGAAGGTGGTCTGAAGATTGCAGCATTCGTAAACAAAAGGTAGTGAATTTCGTTGTTCATCTGCTGACAGTTACTAATAAAAGTTTCGGCCTTTTTGGACGCTCAGTTGTTATGTAGCAGTCGTTTGAGTGAGTTGATGTTATTGCTTTTATGAAAATGGTCAAAATCGAGTATCGAGCTGTCATTAAATATTTGTGTTTGAAAGGCAATACGCCTACGCAAATCAAAGATGAGTTGCATTCTGTGTATGGGGACACTGTACCATCATTTACCACAGTGAAAATTTGGGCAGCTGAATTTAAACGTGGCCGTAAGAGCTTGGGAGATGATGAACGATAGGGACTACCGACGAAAACATCGCGAAAATTCACCAAATGGTGCTAGACGACCGCCGAATTAAAGTAAGAGAGAGCAGAGGCTCATGTCATGGACATGTCAAAAGAACGTGTTTCTCACATATTAAATCAACATTTAAACATGAGAAAGCTGTCCGTGCGTTGGGTGCCGCGTTTGCTGACGTTAGACCAGAAACGTGTTGGAATGAACATTTCCAACGCTCTGTTGGCGCAGTTTAGGCGCAAAAAATCCGAGTTTAGGCGCCGATTAATTACTGTAGATGAAACTTGGATACAACATTATACGATCAAAGCAAAAATACAGTGCAAACATTGGACTGCAAAAGGGGAAGCGGCTCCAAAAAAAAAAAAAAAAAAAAAAAAAAAAGCAAAATCTGTTTTTTCGGCTGGGAAAGTAATGGCGACTTGTTTTTTGGGGATAGTTATGGAGCTATTTTAATAGATTATCTTCATAAAGGAAAAACCATTACAGGAGGATACTGCGCATCACTACTTGACAAACTGAAGGCAGAACTTGCGGAAAAACGGCCACATTTGCATAAAAAGAAAATCCTGTTTGCTTTTTATTTCCTTGAAAAAAAAATAAGGAAAAACAAAAAAGCCCCTAACTTTTAAAAACCTTAGCATTTTGTTAACATAACGCTTTGCCTTTGCTGCACACATACACCAGACACGAGCTGCTCTAAGCACCTTGACACTCACTGTTCACTCCAACCTGGGCCGAATGTCTACCTCGCTGACTGGCACACAAATTCACTACTGACTCAACTTGACTTTTGCATTTCCGTAGGTCACTGAAGGAATGTTCCGGAAGCCGAAGTCTGGAATGGTCTGGATAGAACAATACCAGAGTGGATCTGGATACAACAGCACGTATTCCGGCTATTGACGTCAGCAAGCGACTACCTTGAGTGTTCCATTTGCAGCCGTCGTGACAATAAGCTTGAATTTGTAAAATAGGTATTATGTTTGAGAGGAAATGCCTATAATGCTCAAACGTGAGCTTGCTTATAACTACAGCTAACCAATATATCCCATGGGCACCGTAGCCAAGGCCTCTCTTAGCGGACGCAGTACTAGGTCTCTGCTAATGATACATACCCTCTCATACACTATTATCACTTGCAGGACTCTGGCGGAGATGTAAACAAGGATTCACTCCAAACATCTGCCTTTCAAAACCATTATAACAGCAGGATGTTATTACCCAGAAATAATGCCTTATCATCCTGACCGAGATTAGAACCAGGAACCTCTTGAACATGACACTACCGCCACGCTACAGAGACGGGCCAATGTCCTCCAACGTTAGGTCATATCGGACGATGAATGAAATGTTAAAATGAGTACATGGTACATAGAGCTTAGAGTTATATGACGTTCATCTTTCAGGATAACAGAAAACCCTATAACTCTGACGGAGATTACAACTAGGGACGTCTTGAACGTGACACTACCACCACGCTACAGAGGCGGGCTCGGGACCCACGACTGAACACCAGTAAGTAAAGTTTCCCCTCACGTGCCGCTACGACGATTATGTAAATCGATGTGCTTTGGAACTGCAATATGGAAACAACAGACTGTCGCAGACAAGCCAAATAGATTCCCATGTTTACATAATGATATCAACAAGCAGTTTAAATAATTAACCAGTGTAATTCTGATTCACAGAGTCGCTTCTCCCTTCCTCTTCCCTGCAGCGCTGCTGTATTTCACTATGAAATTATTAATGACGATAAATTACGTAGTATCATTTGTTTCAGCCACCTGTTTTTGTTAAACCTTTATCTTCATTGTTGTTGGACTCTATAGTAACGCCAGGTAGATAAAATTTGTTTTGTTTTGCGTCGATAACAGTTTTACTCGATACTCGGTACGTCATTTGTACTTCTAGTTTCAATATAAAATACAATGAATTTTGGAAAAACTGTGTAATATCAATAAAATTAAATAGATTCACATTTTAATGAGTAGGGGGCGGATTTTTCCTATTTGCCTATTTTATTCCTTTGTTCATAAACATAGGCTTTTAAGTTATAAGCACGTTTCCTACAATTATTAGATTAATTTCTTAGATTTATAATGCCTATAAATGCCTATTTCATACGTTTGTGTTTATGCTTCTTATTAGTGCCTAAACCTGCCTATTCAGCCAATTTGTTCTGTTTGCAATTTTTGACAACAGCTTTTGCATTTGTTGGTTTCAACGTGAAGTTTTCGGTGAAGAGAAATTTCTTAGTGCTGCACATTGGATATACAAAAAGGGGTTTATTAAGGAGACACATCTGTTCAAATTGCTCCAAAACTTACAACAATACCATATTTAGTCTTTTTGTCTGGAAATTAATATAGATATGCTTCAAAATATGAAGATTTTTTAGCGGCACTACAGAATACGTCACATGACTTTAAATAACCCTACACCTGTATCGTAGCTGTTATTACGTAAGTTTAACCTCAGATTTCTCAGATTCTATATTTTCTACATTTTCCTAACTTCAAAATGTTTCACAGGATGCAGTTTTCTATTAATCTGTATGAAATTCTAAACATGACTATAAGGACAAGTGTACCCATTTACATTTGTTGTGTTTTTGTTATTTGTATTGAAAAGGATTATAATGCTTACGTCTTACTGAAAACGCTTAGGAAAATAAAAATTGTTAAATAGGTATGATTACTTTTTTTTTTCTCTTCGTTGATATGGCGGAGACATATATTTCACATAAGTACAGGTCATTGATAGGTTAAAATGGGACAGGTAGGTCGGCCACGGGAATCGAACCTGGGCCGCATAGGAACAGCCATCCCATCTGTTTTCACCTCGTATTTTAGAGCTTCCAAATTACCTCGAAAACTGACAATGGAATGACAACCTGAGAAGTTTTAGAAACGCAAGTAACTAGAAATAACATTGCAGATCTACAAGCACAAATCTTTACTGACGTGCAAAAATCCTAAAATTCATACCTTCAAGAGTTTTCCAGAATATTCGTCTTTTGGTTTCCTGGTTGTTAATAAATCAGGAATTTGTTATCGTATGGCAAGTCACATATTACACAGTTTTAAAAGGAACAGTTTGTTTAAGAAATACCTGTCATTTAGTTCAAAATAAATACTATTTAAAATCTGCCATTCGACATTTCTACGAGGGTTGTTCAATAAAAAATTATCACAATTTTCTTGACAACATACCTTTACTCATCCTCATAATTTTGATGGCCCTTCTCAAAATAGTCTCCCCTGAATGCGATTCACTTGTCCCTGCGTTTCTGCCAGTCTTCAAAGACATGCTAGAAACCATTTTTGAGAGATCCTTCAAAATCGACTCCCCAGCCTTCACCACTGCTTCTGATGATAGATAATGCCTCCCACGAAGGCGTTTCTTCAAGTTAGGGAATAGAAAAAAGTCACATGGGGCTAAATCCGGACTATAGGGAGGGTGAGGGATGTACTTCACGTTGATATTTGCAAGATTTTCAGCAACAACATTGACAATATGCGGCCGCGCATTATCGTGGTGCAGCATTCAGACTGCTTCACGGAAATGTGGTCTTTTGCGTCTGATATGGACTTGCAATGTTTTCAGGACATCCCTGTAGTATTGTCCAGTTACTGATGTGTGTGCAGGTACAACATGCTGATAAACCATTCCATGAATATCAAAGAATGAGATCACCATAACTTTCCCAGCAGAAGCAATCACTTTTGCTTTTTTGGTGGTTGGTGATGAAGGAGATTTCCACACTGAGCTTTGCTGTATGCTCTCAGGATCAAAATGATGTAGCCAAGTTTCATCATGAGTGATTACGTTTGAAAGAAACTCCGGATCTTCCTCTAACATCAACTTTAACTGCATGTAGACCTGCATGCGAATGTCCTTTTGTTAGGGAATCAACAGTCTTGGAACTCATCGCGCACAAACACGTCTCATGTGTAATGTTTCTGTCACCAACGTGTGGGTGGCACACAATGAAATGTTCAGTATTTCAGAAAGTGATCTTAAGGTAATTCGTCGATCCTCTCTCACAATGGCAGCAGCAGTGTTGATGTTTTCTTGCGTAAGAGCAGTAACTGGAGCACCGGGTCCACCTTCCTTTGAAATTGATTGTCTCCCCTCTTTAAACATTTTAAACCACCTTCGAGCTGTGCTGTAGGGAAGAATAGACTCTCCATAGGCCTCCTGTAATATTGTATAGGCCTCGACTGAAGATTTGTTGAGACGAAAGCAGAATTTCAAAGCCGCATATTGTTCCTCCATTGCAGTGGTAGGCGATACTGAACATGTCTGAACTTGCATGGTTCTCACAGGCGGGAACCAGCAATACCAACAATGAAACTACTGCTGCGTGTTTCTTTCACATTAAGCTAACAGAATATAATAAGTTTGAATCGACTCATTTTTTGTATAGGTGTATAGTTTCCAACGTTTCTTGGCTTGAATATGTGTTACTGGATAATGGAATCTACTTCTTAAAAAATACTGTAAGACCAATCAATCATGGTTCAGGCTACTTGAGGTTGAATGTTGTTCAAATTCTTTCTTGGATAAACAAAAAACATGTTTCAGAGTTAATGAATTAATTCCTCACGTAGTGATGTTTGGGCAGGAAATCTGCGAGTCAGCAGGACGGCGATGTTGCTGAGTCATTTGCCTGTGCACGTTTTCCTCAACGGATGTGCCGAGCTTCCAACAGATCAATTCTCCGTCTGGTTCACGTTCGAACCCCGACTCTGACCTCCCGATGTACGATTATTGCTAAAGCGTGATCGTTTGCAGTTTCACGCCTCTGTCACGAAGCCATAATATTGCCCACCACGACTGCTGTGTCGCACTCATCTGAATTTCTGTACAATGGTGTCGTTATCGAACGATTCTTCAAAATGTCACTTGATAGCTTGTCTATCTATATAGTTTAACAATATCTATAAACAAGCCTTCAAGGGATCTAATAGCATAACAGTCAAAAGGTTATTGCAAGGAAAACCCGTTAAACAAGTCAACTACTTGCAATTTCGCTTATTTTAAAAATAGTGACATTTTAAATAAAATCAACAAATTTAATGGTGTATGTGGCACCATAAAGACACCTTAAAAATACGAGAAGAGAGACTGAATTAAACTTTTATAAAGTAATGGCAATTCCTATATTATTATATGGTAGTGAATTTTGGACTTAAAAAAAGAACAAATGATTGAAACAACGGAAATGACGCTATTAAGAAATGTAGCAGAGTATAATCTCCTAGATAAGCAAAGAAGTTAGGACATTCGAAAAGAATTGAATATTTTTAAGCTAACAGAAAGAATAAAACAAATAACTGGAAGGAACATGCAAAGTTAGTTTTAGATTACAAACCATTAGGTAGAAGAAATATAGGTAGACCAAGAAAAAGATGGATACAACACTTAAACCGGAACTAGCCTTGATGACTGTCTTCAGAGACTCGCGGTGTTGCTAAAACTGCCTTTAAGAAACTCAGTCAACCCTGATTACCAAAACTAAACATTTCCAAAAACCTTTCTGGTTCAGAAACGTATATCGAAGTGCTTTTCACATGTCCTTTTGGAAATATAATTAGATACAGCTTCCAAACCACTGTAACAAATTATCATAAAACCAATGATTCAATTTGGTGGAATACCTTCAGATATAGTTAGTTTCGAGGACTTCCTTTCTGACATAGAATTAATTATTTGCTTGATATTATTTCCGTATGTGTTCCAGCTAACGTTCATTTTGTAGCAATACACAACAATTAAATCTAAGTTATATCTATAAAGAACATAGTTACAATATACTGCACAACTGTAAATAATCGCAAAGTTTCTTCCCCAGTATAAGATATTACAGGTGGAGCCCTCTCTGGACAGCAACAAGCGGACGGTTGTCTCCTAGCGGACAATCATTGTATAACAAATTTACTTATCGTGCTACACTCACAGTGCTTTCAAAACTCTACTACGTCAAGAAGGTTCCGGGTCAACCACGCCTAACGACCAGGGTTACCAACAAAAACCTAATGTCAGTGACCAATCCACGTAGTATATGTAAATAGAGGTAATATCTGTTTCTGCCGAATTAACGGTTCTTTCCTTGAACTCTTTCCCCAAGCACTGGACTTCACGCCGATATCGATTCTACCTTAATCTTGGCTTCCATTTTCGTCTGTCAGGTCTTTGCCCCTCCCATCTCTACTTCCTCTCTACAAATCTTTTCCTTAATTTCAAAGCGCAAGTGTTAAACGGCGGCGATAAATATGTATCTAACAACCTGTGGCTTGAAACGAGGAAAAATATTAACATAGTGGGTGCATCAACTTTCAGTATCTTCCTTGAAGTTTACTATTTCGCAGAGTTACTACAGTAAAACTTCTCTAAAAAGGATCGTTCCGGAATTTACTTTAAGTTTACAGAGGATTTAGTCTTACTGAGCGTTGTGTTTGGATACAAAGAAATTAAACAACGTCTATAGAATGAAGTGTATTATGTACCTACGTCATTGTCAATATCTTCATCAACATCGGAACAACCATCCATATTCTTAAAAATGTCTAAAAAATCTTCTTCCACACTAATTTTTGTCTTCTTCAATCATGTCTAATGACAAGTCACACAAACACGCCGCAGCATGACCTTATCGAGGCTCCTCTTCCAGCCTGGTCACAAACAGGTGAGGTGAGAGCAATGAATTCGCCGACGGTTCACTTTAAAAGTCGAAAAAGCCCGCTTCCTCTCAATAGTTACGGTAGTTATGGTCACGTTTCAAGTCCGAACACAACCTTGTAAGAACCAGCCCAATGCAGATAAGTGAAAGGTTTACCAGACAGCAATTTAATAGCCATTAATTATATATTAACGTACAGCAAGACATATAGCAATTGTCCGCATTATTTATTCCGTATACATGACATCTCGTAATTATTAAAAGTCTTGTAGCACTCACATTGTATTTACGCCATTTGCACCTTCCGTAACTTAGACAACCAGTTTTAAAACATTTGACTATCACTTAAAGTCTACTGTATTCCCATATTCCCTTGTCGTTATTCATTTTTTAACTCTTGGACATACAAATAGAACGTAACGTCAAAGACCGTCACCTAGACAACCAGTTTTAAAACATTTGACTATTACTTAAAGTCTACTGTATTCCCATATTCCCTTGTCGTTATTCATTTTTTATCTCTTGGACATACAAACAGAACGTAATGTCAAAGACCGTCACCAAGACAACCAGTTTTAAAACATTTGACTATCACTTAAAGTTTACTGTATTCTCATATTCCCTTGACGTTATTCATTTTATCTCTTGGACATACAAACAGAACGTAATGTCAAAGACCGTCACCTAGACAACCAGTTTTAAAACATTTGACTATCACTTAAAGTCTACTGTATTCCCGTATTCCCTTGTCGTTATTCATTTTTTATCTCTTAGACATTCAAATAGAACGTAATGTCAAAGACCGTCACCTAGACAAAAAGATTTAAAACATTTGACTATCACTTAAAGTCTACTGTATTCTCATATTCCCTTGTCGTTATTCATTTTTTATCTCTTGGACATACAAATAGAACGTAATGTCAAAGACCGTCACCTAGACAAAAAGATTTAAAACATTTGACTATCACTTAAAGTCTACTGTATTCCCATGTTCCCTTGTCGTTATTCATTTTTTATCTCTTGGACATACAAATAGAACGTAATGTCAAAGACCGTCACCTAGACAACCAGTTTTAAAACATTTGACTATCACTTAAAGTCTACTGTATTCCCATATTCCCTTGTCGTTATTCACTGTTTTATCTCTTGGACATACAAATAGAACGTAATGTCAAAGACCGTCACCTAGACAACCAGTTTTAAAACATTTGACTATCACTTAAAGTCTACTGTATTCCCGTATTCCCTTGTCGTTATTCATTTTTTATCTCTTGGACATACAAGTAGAACGTAATGTCAAAGACCGTCATCTAGACAACCAGTTTTAAAACATTTGACTATCACTTAAAGTCTACTGTATTCCCGTATTCCCTTGTCGTTATTCATTTTTTATCTCTTGGACATACAAATAGAACGTAATGTCAAAGACCGTCACCTAGACAACCAGTTTTAAAACATTTGACTATCACTTAAAGTCTACTGTATTCCCGTATTCCCTTGTCGTTATTCATTTTTTATCTCTTGGACATACAAGTAGAACGTAATGTCAAAGACCGTCACCTAGACAACGAGTTTTAAAACATTAATGTTGCAAAGGAGTTAGATTTTGCTATGCTTCCAGCCACAATATAGAGCATATATTATATCTCATTTATGTTTATTTTTTAGGTTTGATTTGAAAGCAGTAAATTCTGCTGATCGCGTCAACATCTTGTCCAAAGCTAAAAACTGTAATATATGACGGCCATTGCTTGCTCAACCGATTTCTGCTTCGTTTGCATTGAATGATGCGTCGCTAATGCCCGCAAACATCGACACGTGGTCTGTGTTTCAGTTGATGTGCGCAGCCAAATACAGACAAAACAGCATGAGGTATTCATTCTCTGTGGTATTCAGAAGACATGCTGATTCAGCTCCATCCAAAAATATTCCTCCGTGACAGCTTTTCAGCTACGGAGTGATTCAAGTAGACGTCACATTTACTTATTTAATTTTCTTTATAAGTACAATCAAGCAGCAATTTCGTTTCCCCGTAATCAGATGCGCAAATGTGTAACGTAAGCGCAAGTTAATTTTCGCAATATTTTGAAAATCTTTCACAAAAGCCCTATTTTTCACGTAAATATACTTTATACTGAAACCTGGACATTCAACGAGGGCTGTCCAATAAAGAATGATGATAATTTTTTTTTTTTTTTAGGATCATAACCTTTCCCACTAAAATTCGATATTATTATTTTCTGTTAGCTTAATGAGAAACAAACACGCCGTAGCAGTTTCATTGTTGGTACTCCTGGTTCCCACCTGTGAGAACCAGACATGTTCAGTATCGCTTACCGCTGTAATAGAAGTAACACGCAAGGAACAATATGCGGCTTTGAAATGCTGCTTTTGTCTCAACAAATCTTCAGTTGAGGCCTATACAATGTTACAGAGGCCTATGGAGAGTCTGTTCTTCCCTACAGCACAGCTCGAAGGTGGTTTAAAATGTTTAAAGAGGGCAGACAATCAATTTCAAAGGAAGGTGGACCCAGTGCTCCAGTTACTGCTCTTACGGAAGAAAACATCAACACTGCTGTTGCCATTGTGAGACAGGATCAACGATTACCTTAAGATCACTTTCTGAAATACTAAACATTTCATTGAGTGCCACCCACACGTTGGTGACAGAAACATTACACATGAGACGTGTTTGTGCGCGATGGGTTCCAAGACTGTTGATTCCCGAACAAAAGGACATTCGCATGCAGGTCTTCACGCAGTTAAAGTTGATGTTAGAGGAAGATCCGGAGTTTCTCTCAAACGTAATCACTGCTGATGAAACTTGGCTACATCAATTTGATCCTGAGAGCAAACAGCAAAGCTCAAGTGTTTAAATCTCCTTCATCACCAACCCCCCAAAAAGCAAAAGTGGTTGCTTTTGCTGGGAAAGTTATGGTCATCTCATTCTTTGATATTCATGGAATGGTTTATCAGCATGTTGTACCTGCTCACACATCAGTAATTGGACAATACTACAGGGATGTCCTGAAATCAGTGCAAGTCCGTAATGCAGGCCGAATATTGCCAATGTTGTTGCTGAATATCTTGCAAAAATCAACGTGAAGTACATCCCTCACCCTCCCTATAGTCCAGATTTAGCCCCATGTGACTTTTTCTATTCCCTAACTTGAAGAAACGCCTTCGTGGGAGGCATTATCCATCATCAGAAGCAGTAGTGAAGGCTGCGGAGACGATTTTGAAGGATCTCTCAAAAATGGTTTGCAGCATGTCTTAGAAGACTGGCAGAAACGCTGGGACAAGTACATCGCATTCAGGGGAGACTATTTTGAGAAGGATCAGCAAAATTATGAGGTTGAGTAAAGGTAGGTTGTCAAAAAACAAAATGAGATCATTCTTTATTGAGCAGCCCTCGTATATATACATTATTAAAATTATGTAGACGTAATTGACGTGTAGGCGCTCGAATTTGTTTTTTGTCCCAGCTTAGGCCCAGGCTGAAACTCTTTTCTCAATATCGTGGGGTCGTATTATAAGTTTTTTAAGGATCACTTTGCTAAGTTATTGACATAAATAATAATTTACTTTAATAACACTTATTACACGCAATTACAAAATTAAAACAAAAACAACCGTTTCAGCCTCTACCTGATGTAAGCGGTAGGGAAAGCATGAAGTGCTAAAGCTATTACTTCAAGTTTAAATAGGACGGTGTTGCGCTCACGCCCGCGGGCGTCCATTTGTTAAAAAAAAAGTGTATCGCACGGAGGGATGTCGCCACTGAGGGGGAGAAGGCAATAATGTGTCAGTCAAAGGGACCGATTATAGAAAACACGTCACGGGGCGCAATGCCCAAGAGATCCTTTCAATTGATAATGCATTAGCCATAAGTGATACAACACAAATCTAGGGGCTACTACATTTAAAACCAAAACAGTCCACTTACGAGGGTGGTCTGAAAAGTTTCTGACCTCAACATGAAGACGGCAGCACTCGTAAATAACAGCTAGTGAATTTCGTTGTTCATCTGTTGACAGTTACTCACCAAAGTTTCAGACATTTTGGACGCTCAGTGGTTATGTAACAGTCGTTCCAGTGAGTTGATGTGTCTTTTTATGAAAATGGTCAAAAGCGAGTATCGAGCTGTCATTAAATATTTGTTTTTGAAAGGCAATACGCCTACGCAAATCAAAGATAAGTTGGATTCTCTGCACCATCATTTACCACAGTGAAATTTTGGGCAGCTGAATTTAAACGTGGCCGTAAGAGGTTGGGAGACGAAATACCACTGACGAAAACATCGCGAAAGTTCACCAAATGGTACTAGGCAACCGCCGAATTAAAGTGAGAGCGATAGCAGAGGCTATGAACATGTCAAAAGAACGTGTTTATCACATATTAAATCAACAGTTAGACATGCGAAAGCTGCACGCGTGTTGGGTGCCGCATTTGCTCACGTTAGACCAAAAATGTGTTCGAATGAACATTTCCAGCGCTCTGTTGACGCAGTTTAGGCGCAATAAATCAGAGTTTTGGAGCCGATTAATTACTGTAGATGAAACTTGGTTACTTTTACTACATACGGCACCGCAGCCGATCACAGTGATGATACATGAGATGAAGATGGAGCACCAGTGGAATGAGATGGCGGTGGATGGCGGTGGAAACCGGAGATCCCGGAGAAAATCCGCCCCAGCACCATCTTGTCCACCACCAATCTCACTTTGCGGTCACCTGGGATCGAACCCAGGCCACCTTGGTACACCCGAAACAAAAATACAGTCCAAACAGTGGATTGCAAAGAAGCAACCGGCTCAGAAAAAACGTTTTTTTTTCGGTTGGGAAAGTGATGACAACTTTTTTTTCTTGCGGGGGGGGGGTTATATTAATCGTTATATTATTTATGGTGTTATATTAATCGATTATCTTCAAAAAGGAAAAATTATTACATGAGCATACCACGCATCATTATTTGACAAGCTGACGGCACAACTTGCGGAAAAACGGTCACATTTGCAGAAAAAAAAAATCCTGTTTCACCAAGACAACGCACCGTCTCACACCTCAGCGGTTGCAATGGCGAAAATCGACGGATTACGGTTTGAACTGCTTGTCTCACCAGATCTAGCCCCAAGCGACTTATTTATGTTCCCTCATCTGAAAATTGCGCTCGGAGGACACAGATTTTCGTCAATTGAAGAGGCAATTACCTTCGTGAACAATTATTTTACACAGAAATACACCGAGTATTATTTGGATGGGTTGCAGAGATGGAAGCATCGCTGAGAGAAGTGAGTAGTTACAAGCAGACTATGTTGAAAAACGCCGAGTACTATTTGGACGGGTTACAGAGATGGGAGCATCGCTGAGAGAAGTGTGTAGTTACAAGGAGACTATGTTGAAAAACACCGAGTATTATTTGGACGGGTTACAGAGATGGGAGCATCGCTGGGAGAAGTGTGTAGAGTTACAAGGAGACTATGTTGAAAAAACGCCAAGTACCATTTGGACGTGTTATAGAGATGGGATCATCGCTGGGAGCAATGTTTAGAGTTAGAAGGAGACTATGTTGAAAAACGTGAGTATAATTTGGACGGGTTACAGAGATGGGAACATTACTGGGAGAAGTGTGTAGAGTTACAAGCAGACTATGTTGAAAAACGCCGAATACTATTTGGACGGGTTACAGAGATGGGAGCATCGCTGGGAGAACTATGTAGAGTTAGAAGGAGACTATGTTAAAAACGCCGAGTATTATTTGGACGGGTTACAGAGATGGGAGCATCGCTGGGAGAAGTGTGTAGAGTTACAAGGAGACTATGTTAAAAACGCCGAGTAGTATTTGTACGGGTTACAGGGATGGAAACATCGCTGGGAGAAGTGTGTAGAGTTACAAGGAGACTATGCTGAAAGACGCCGAGTACTATTTGGACGGGTAACAGAGATGGGAACATCGCTGAGAGAAGTGTGTAGAGTTACAAGGAGACTATGTTGAAAAACGCCGAGTACTATTTGGACGGGTAACAGAGATGGGAACATCGCTGAGAGAAGTGTGCAGAGTTACAAGGAGACTATGTTGAAAAACGCCGAGTACTATTTGGACGGGTAACAGAGATGGGAACATCGCTGGGAGAAGGGTGTAGAGCTACAAGGACAGCATGTTGAAAAACGCCGAGTACTATTTGGACGCGTTACAGAGATGGGAGCAATGCTGGGAGAAGTGTGTAGAGTTACAAGGAGACTATGTTGAAAAACGCCGAGTACTATTTGGACGGGTTACAGAGATGAGAACATCGCTGGGAGAAGTGTGTAGAGTTACAAGGAGACTATGTTGCAAAACGCCGAGTACTAATTGGACGAGTTACAGAGATGAGAGCATCGCTGGGAGAAGTGTGTAGAGTTACAAGGAGACTATGTTGCAAAACGCCGAGTACTATTTGGACGGGTTACAGAGATGAGAACATCGCTGGGAGAAGTGTGTAGAGTTACAAGGAGACTATGTTGCAAAACGCCGAGTACTATTTGGACGAGTTACAGAGATGGGAGCATCGCTGGGAGAAGTGTGTAGAGTTACAAGGAGAGTATGTTGAAAAACACCGAGTACTATTTGGACGAGTTACAGAGATGGGAGCATCGCTGGGAAAAGTGTGTAAAGTTACAAGGAGACTATGTTGAAAAACGCCGAGTACTATTTGAACGGGTTACAGAGATGGGAACATCGCTGGGAGAAGTGTGTAGAGTTACAAGGAGACTATGTTGAAAACCGCCGAGTACTATTTGAACGGGTTACAGAGATGGGAACATCGCTGGGAGAAGTGTGTAGAGTTACAAGGAGAGTATGTTGAAAAATAAAAAAAATCTGAAAAAATATCTTGTATCTTTATTAGGTTGTAAACACTCTCGTATGTAAGTTTCTGTTCAAGAAAAAAAAAAAAAAGCAAATTCACTGTTTCGGGGTCAAGTTTACTTCTTTTTCTGTCACATGAGTCCTGCTGTAATAAATAGTCTTTCAGAGACAACTTTTGCAGGTGGAATACACAAATATTTAGTTTTGGAAATGTTTAATTTGTTTTGCAGTAATACAGTGTACTAGAAAGAGTAGTGATTTCTTCTTGAGAACTGTTAACTGACAGTTGACACACGATTATTTTCTTGTATGTTACTGTACAGCTACCACATTCCTTATAATTTCTCAGGATTTGTAATGTTCCACTTGCGGACATATTTTGTGATTTTACAATAAAATAAAAATTCAGAATCACCACCGAAGTATGGAAAAAGTATCGACTGAATTTTCTTGGAATTTCTGCTAAACCATTAAGAGAATATTTCTTACTCAATACACAGAATTTATAAAAATAAACTATAAGTTCTATCAGTTTAAACGTAAACATCGTAATTCACTTTTTTCAAATGTTAAATCGTTATTCTTTTTTCTCGCGATCACACAAGGAGAATGGAATCGGTCAACCATCGATTAAAAACCTGAGGATCGCTTCTAAGTACTGTATTCTTGTATGTTACAGGAAGCGGATAAGTTGTTGTAGAGAATGTCATATTTTAAAGTGCGTTGCTAAGACAGGGAAAACAATGTTTCAGAGTGTAGCAACTTCTGTAAGCAAGAAATTCTAAAATGGCTTGTCACTGGAAATTCGGAACTGTCCGCGTTTGATACGGTTCAAGGTTAGTCCTCCCCTCTCTCCTTTTGAGCGGGGAGGAGGGAGGGATACAGCTAGTACAGCGTCAAGGAAAGTAAATTCGAATCTTTGCTACTTGAAATTACAGGGATCGATGAAACGCCTTGGTTTAAGATGCACGTTTAAAGTATCGTACTTGTTTCCGAAGTAAATGGAGAACATTCCACAACAAACAGAGCATTAGAATCGATCCTAAGTGCCCGTGGCTATGACAAACGCACAAAAATACCTTCTGCTTGTTTGTTATACATGCAACAAGTTGTCGCATTATAGCATCGTCTCCTACAACTGGAGGTATTAACTTAGTTTTATGAAACAAATGACGCTCAGCAAGTGACACGCACCTGAAAGCGAAAGAGTTTTTAGCAAATTTAGTTACGTTTGTACGTATCTCATATCTGCAAACTTTACTGTCCTGCAAAATAAAACTTTTGTTCACCGATTTGCCATCTGAAAGGTAAAGTTAACTAATTTCCTTGGGCTAAATTAGAGATGCTGTCCATTTTTCTCCATCACATAAGGTTTCCTCACAAATTACAAAATAATTTGAAGATACAGTAGAAGCTCGTTTACTCGGATCAACTTGGACCAGGACGAGTTAACCAAAATCCACGTTATCCAGACAATGACAGATAAACGATAAAAAACATGTACATCACATATTTTTAATATGGTTGAAAAATAACTATCGGCTTATTTTCAGCTAAAAACACAGTATTGTAGTGTGATCCATATAGACCTGAACCATTTCAATAGGCCATAACTTTTGAACCAATAATAGAACACACGTACAGCTTTGGTAAAATATAATACACAATTGGGAGATTACACTACACTATTTACATCTCAGAGAAAATGTTGGAAGTGCCCTCCACCAGCATCTATACATGTTTGTACTCGTCTCACCATATTCTCTCAAGTTTTACGGAGAGTATCCTCGCCAATGTTACTTATTTCGGTTCGAATGGATTCCTTGAGAACATCAATTGTCCGCGGCCTATTCTTGTACACTCTATTTTTAGATACCCCCACAAGAAACAATCCGGTAAGGTTAGGTTAGGGAATCGGGGGGCTACAGACCTTTCGAGATTGTTCGATTATCAAAGAAACTGGTTTGAGTTCCATGGTGTCATTAGATTATGGCACGTTGCTCCATCTTACTAGAAATAAATTTCTCTCAATTCGATATCTTCGTAAAACTTCAGAGAAAATGGTGAGACGAGTGCAAACATGTATAGATGCTGATGGAGGACACTTCAACCATTTTCTCTGAGATGTAAATAGTGTGATGTAATCTCTCAATTGTGTATTATATTCTCCCAAAGTTGTACGTGTGTCCCATATAATGGTCTATGTATTTGTACTGTACTACAAACTAGTCGGTAGTAAAAAAGACTGCGAACTTCTGCTGTTTCAGTTTAGTGTATCGCTTATCTCATATCCGCTTTAACATTAGACGTTCATTTGTCTTGACTCTCGAAATAAAACATCAATTTCTCTATGTTTGTTACTGCTTGTGTGTGGGTGATAACCACAGCTGGTTCATCAACACTGTCTCAATCTGAATACTCTTTATTTTCATTTTCAGTAACACTGCATGATGCAATAATATATTCCTCTGTAATCGATTTATAACCTCCGTCATTGTCAATGTCCTCATCATCAACATCGGAACAGCAATCGATATTTTTAAAAAAGTCTATAAAATCTTCTTCCACACTTATTATTTCTTACTCTTCGGTCTTGTTTTCTGGGAAGTCGCACACAAGTTTTTCCATGACGTAGGCGTATTCCTTTTGAAAAACAAATATTTATTCACAGGTCGATACTCAATTTTGTCCTTTTCATAAGAACGCTCACATCAACTCACTCAAACGGCTGTTACATAACAACTGAGCGTCCAAAACGACTGAAACTTTGGCGAGTAACTCTCAACAGATGGACAGCGAAATTCACTAGCTTTTATTTACGAGTGCTGCCATCTTCATGTTGCGGTCGGAAACTTTTCAGAACACCCTCGTAGAAGACAGTACAAGAAGAAAAGCTTCAAACTCTTACTTCATCCTGAATCTCATAGCTTTTGTAGCATTGTTCTCATAATATGTTTGTATCATAAATATTTATATTCCCCAAAAAACTTATTAAATACCGTTTTTAAAGTACAGCACAGTTGAAGTTTTCTATTATTCTTGGTGTCCAAAAATGTACGATCTTCATTTGGTATCTTATCGAAATATATCTTCTTTTTTCTTAGCTTCAGACAATCACAAAACATTTACTATTCAAGTATTTGAAACACGAATCATTCATGTCCACTGCTTTCATGAACTCCTTTCTAATACCAAACTTTAAGAGGCAATAATACTTTTTATCTAGTAGATTAAGACAAATGACGTTTCTCTCACTGTCCAGTGTTTAAGCAAAGTGCGCTGAAAAAGCAGTGTGACTGGAATTAAGTGCCTTTTATCATAAACATATGATACAACTTTTCTAACTACATTGATCGTCCCAAAACTTTATGTTACGAAGGGACTAAATTGCCAAACTATCGCGTCCTGCTGTCCATAGATGGCTGCTCCTGTCATATCTTATCGCGCGGAAGAACATTTGTAATTGTTTACTATATTTTATAACAAACTCTAATTATGTTAATGGGGTGTACCTTAGATTTAATTGATTTTTATTACATGTAGACAAGTACTCGCTTTAGTATATATTAAGAGAATGTGGAACGTAAAAGTACTTGACTGTGAGAATGGAAGGCTTCTGAAATAAGTATATATTCATACGTTATTAAACAGCAACCGACAGATTGGTTTTGTGATAATTTCTGACAGTGTTTTGGAAGCAACCGACATGTTACAAGTTGACGTTGATGAATATTTATTTGGGAGTGGTTTGCCTTAATTCAATATTAGCCCACCAAGATGATAACAATAACATTCAGCCTGACACGTAACGGTTATTAGCTAGAAAACAAGTGACTCCGCCGGGACTTGAAGGAGACAATGTAGGAACAGTGCCAGGAGAACGCCTTAAGCCTGCAGCTTGAAGGACACGCACAAGAGAGGGGGGGGGGGGAACTGACCCAGTTCCTTATACACAACTTCAAGTTCTTTAAGAGGAAGTGGTGAATAGATTCTACTTCGATATCTAGCCGCAAATACGCGTTTTAAAGTCCCTGGAGATGCACAGAACTGCACGCTCCATGGAATCGTAAGAAACATCTGAACGTCACAGTATAAACGACCTGTAGTCAACAATTCGAAGAGCTAATAAGAGTATTTCGGAAATGGCTTATGCCACTGAAAAATTAATTTAAAATAAACTGGATTTAAAATTTACCAATCATACAAAATTATAGAAAATATCTTCCGAATGAAAGAGGGTTCTCAAAATATTCCAGATTTGCATTTTACTTTTCATATAATCGTCAACATATTTGGAAATTTCTTCTAAATAGGTTCGATTATCGTGGACGGACTGCCTGACCTATGGGTATTTTCGTGGGGTTTGCAAGGTTGCCGGACGAATGCTGGGAGATTAGTTACATCTCCCTAATTTCATGTCGCTCCATTATCAGTTCACATCATCATAGTCTGCGCATCTGCCCTCTAGGATTAGGATGTCATTTAGGAGGGGATTCGGTACGCAGGACACCATGCTGGGCCCATTGTTCCTATGCCCACAAGTGGTGCACCCCAGGGAGGAAGGTTGAGGCGAAATAGACAGAGGGCGGCCGATCCAAGGAGACACAACAGTATAGAGGGCAAGGTCCCTGCCGTTTACTTGGATAGACACTTCCCCTACAGGCCAGGACAACGAACTCGCTCCCCTACAGCGGGACGACAACGAGCCCAGCAGCCGAGCCCTAATGGTACCAAGGCAGGCGATCAGAGCCCCAAAGGTCCCTACAGTTTACTTGGATAGAGACTTCCCCTACAGGCCAGTACAACGAACTCGCTCCCCTACAGCGGGACGACGAGTCCAGCAGCCGAGCCCTAATGGTACCAAGACAGGCGATCCGAGCCCCAAAGGTCCCTACAGTTTACTTGGATAGAGACTTCCCCTACAGGCCAGGACAACGAACTCGCTCCCCTACAGCGGGACGACGAGTCCAGCAGCCGAGCCCTAATGGTACCAAGACAGGCGATCAGAGCCCCAAAGGTCCCTACCGTTTACTTGGATAGAGACTTCCCCTACAGGCCAGGACAACGAACTCGCTCCCCTACAGCGGGACGACGAGTCCAGCAGCCGAGCCCTAATGGTACCAAGACAGGCGATCAGAGCCCCAAAGGTCCCTACCGTTTACTTGGATAGAGACTTCCCCTACAGGCCAGGACAACGAACTCGCTCCCCTACAGCGGGACGACGAGTCCAGCAGCCGAGCCCTAATGGTACCAAGGCAGGCGATCAGAGCCCCAAAGGTCCCTACAGTTTACTTGGATAGAGACTTCCCCGACAGGCCAGGACAACGAACCCGCACCCCTACAGCAGGACGACAACGAGCCCAGCAGCCGAGCCCTAATGGACCAAGGCAGGCGATCCGAGCCTCAAAGGTCCCTGAATGGCGATCCCGAAATGGTCCCAGCAGAGGAGCTGAGACCGGCAACCAACCTATCGGAGGAGGAATTAGTTTACCTCAGAGCATATCATCCTGCCATGCATCGCCGAGACACCCGACGACACTGCTACTCTGAAAGAGACAACCAGATGAGAGATGGTGTAAAGTGATAATGAAGGGACAGGATTTTCGGGAATGTAATTAATCTACCCAGCATTCGCCTAGTGAGCCAGGAGAAAGCCGGAAAAAAAACATAGGTCAGGTAGTTCAGCCACGAGAGTCGAACCCGGGCCTCTCGAATGCGGGCTACATACGAAACCGCCAGAGGCATCCCGTTATGTACCTACCCTCTACACAGTCGTGGCTCCCTCTGTCTCCTCTCTCATCATCCTTCTCGGGGGTGCCCCACTTGTGCCCTCTACACAGTCGTGGCTCCCTATGTCTCCTCTCACATCATCCTTCTTCTCGGGGGTGCCCCACTTGTGCCCTCCACACAGTCGTGGCTCCCTCTGTCTCCTCTCGCATCATATTTCTTCTCAGGGGTGCCCCACTTGTGCCTCTACACAGTCGTGGCTCCATGTCTCCTCTATCATCATCCTTCTCAGGGGTGCCCCACTTGTGCCCTCCAGACAGTCGTGGCTCCCTCTGTCTCCTCTCTCATCATCATCCTTCTCGGGGGTGCCCCACTTGTGCCCTCTACACAGTCGTAGCTCCCTATGTCTCCTCGCGCATCATACTTCTCGGGGGTGCCCCACTTGTGCCCTCTACACAGTCGTGGCTCCCTCTGTCTCCTCTCTCATCATCCTTCTTCTCGGGGGTGCCCCACTTGTGCCCTCTACACAGTCGTGGCTCCCTCTGTCTCCTCTCTCATCATCCTTCTTCTCGGGGGTGCCCCACTTGTGCCCTCCACACAGTCGTGGCTCCCTGTCTCCTCGCGCATCATCCTTCTTCTCGGGGGTGCCCCACTTGTGCCCTCTACACAGTCGTGGCTCCCTATGTCTCCTCGCGCATCATCCTTCTTCTCGGAGGTGCCCCACTTGTGCCCTCTACACAGTCGTGGCTCCCTCTGTCTCCTCTCGCATCATCCTTCTTCTCAGGGGTGCCCCACTTGTGCCCTCTACACAGTCGTGCTCCCTCTGTCTCCTCTCACCTCATCCTTCCTCCCGGTGGTACCCCACTTGGGAGCATAAGTACAATAAACCAAAACTACAACTCCTTGCCGAATCGGTTCCCTAGCGCAGTCTAGGCCAGTTGGGCAGATTTTATATCACATCCAAGATGTCGAACTTCAATAAAAGACCCGGTATTTAAACGGCTTTAGATATTTGAGGTACGCAGCTCACATACTCGGACAATTTTACCTGCTATAGCTAAAGGGCACATAATCTAGCAATAACATTCATAATTAGGGAGGGGATTTCGCCCTATTTGCCTATTTTATTTCTTTGTTCAGAAACATAGGCTTTTAAGTTATAAGCACGTTTCCTAATTTCTTAGTTTTATAATGCCTATAAATGCCTATTTCATCCGTTTGTGCCTATTCTGTTTATTAGTACCTAAAACTGCCTTTTTAGCCAATTTCTTCTTCTTGTAATTTGTGACAACAGCTTTTGTATTTGTTGGTTTCAACGTGAAGTTTTCGGGGAAGAGAAATTTCTTACTACTGTACATTGGATATACAAAAAGGGGTTTATTAAGGAGACATATCTGTGCAAATTGGCCCAAAACTTACAACAATACCAAATTTACTTTTTTGTCTTAACATTAATATAGACATACTTCAATAATATAAACTTTTTTTTTTTCCTAGTGGCACTACAGAAAACGTCACATGACTATTTAAATAACCCTACACCTGTAACGTAGCTGCTATTACGTAATTTTAACCTCAGATTTCTCATATTTCCATTTTCCTAATTTCAAAAAGTTCCACAGCATGCAATTTTCTACTAATCTGTATGAACTTCTAAACATGTCTGTAAGTGCAAGTGTACCCATTTACATTTGTTGAGTTTTTATTTGTTAAATAGATATGATTATTTTTTCCCTTCGTTGATATGGTGAAGACAAATATTTCACATAGGTACAGGTCATTAATAGGTTAAAATGCGTACAGAAACTTATACCCCAAGCATTAATTTTTAAAATTACAAGTTAGTTACTAACACTCCCCACATGGCAACCTTGGCCTTCGGGGTAACCTCACCCCACCAAGTGATGACCGGACCCATTTCTCAGGTGGAGGCACCCAGAGGGCGGTGTCCATTACCTCCGATGATAGGGTGATAGTGAAGATGGCGGTGAGGTGAGAGGACCTACAGTTTTTACCGTGGACTCCGAACCACGTTGGGCATAGGGGATACTTCACGTGTGCTAGACAGAGGTGAAGGCGTGGATAGGGCCGACTTAAAATCGCCAACCCCAGAGCCGGGAATCGAACTCGGGACCCTTAGAACGGGAGCCGCGAACGAAACCACCGCGCTACCCCGGCGCCCTTTTTAAAATTACAATAAGTGGGATATTTTGAAAGTCGCCTGTAATTTATACATAAACTGTTAATTCCTCAGAAACTATTGTAACTAGAAAGCTGAAACTTGGTATTATTTCATTCTTCGTCGATCATAAAAATAAAGGTATAAATTTGAAACAAATCTAACAAAAGCTTCAGATATTTCAATTTTCACCATTAAGCCCCCCCCCCCCAACACATGTTTTTGTTTTTTGCCATAGTTAATTACTTCACGCCTTTCTGCACATTATGGTTCTTACTTAGTGAAGTGGATTTATATGTATTTTAATTATACGACAATATCTGTTATTTTAACTTGTTGTGGAGCCATTTATGACATTTGGAATAAATGTAGAACTATTTCGTCTAGGGAACCGTTTAGTGAATTTGTTACAGCATATGTTGCGATGTTTGTCATTTTGTTATAGTGCGTTTTAGGATACATTTTACCAAAATTGTGCATTTCTAAGTATTTACTTAGCAAATTTTTAGTGACTATTTTGCCCATTTTAGTGCCTTTTTGCCTGCCTATTTCACACATTTTTAGTTACTTTTTGCCTGCCTATTTCACACATTTTTAGTGACTTTTTGCCTGCCTATTTCACACATTTTTAGTGACTTTTTGTCTGCCTATTTCACACATTTTTAGTGACTTTTTTTCTGCCTATTTCACACATTTTTAGTGACTTTTTGCCTGCCTATTTCACACATTTTTAGTGACTTTTTGTCTGCCTATTTCACACATTTTTAGTGCCTATAAATCCGTTCACTGATCATAACTGATTTTGTTCCCCGCAAGCAAGATTCTTACCCCTGATACATTAGACTACTCCTTACACTTCTAGAGGAAGCAAACAGAGAAGAAATGTGAAGGCGTTCTGAATTACCAGTTTATTGCTGGCAAATGTCAATGACTTGCTAAAGTGATGAAATCGCAATCTTCCGCTAAACAGGGGAAACAAAACTGCTAACAGATACCCATGTGAGTCATGATTCACACGTACGTCAAGTAATTTAGGAACTGATATCGACTCACGTAACCTCACTGACAGGCACATAGGTAATAAAGTATTTGAAAATTGAAATCAAAACAAAGTATCTCTGCAACAGTTGCAAAATATAGTAAAACTTCGATAATCCGTGTTGCTTTAACTCGGAGCAGTGCTGGAAGATAAAATTATGTTTAGCGTAGTAAACGACGAATTCTCTTACCGCGACGAATTCATTCTACTCACCACACCTCCTTGCGCCCAGGCTGAAAGAGAAACTTTGACAGTCATGGAAGAAGGGTAATGACTTGCCAGAAAACAAGATTAAAGAAGAAAAAATAAGTGTGTAAAAATATTTTATACACATTTTTAAAAATATCGAAGTCTCTTCGGATGTTGATGAAGAAGACATTGACACTGACGGAGGTTATAAACCGATTACAGAGGAAGACATTATTACATCATGCAGTGTTACTGAAAATGAAAATAAAGAGTATTCAGGTTGAGACAGTGTTGATGAACCAGCTGTGGTTATGACCCACACACAAGCAGTACCAAACATAGAGAAATTGATATTTTATTTCGAGAGTCAAGACAAATGAACGTCTAATGTTAAAGCGGATATGAGATAAGCGATACACTAAACTGAGACAGCAGAAGCTCGCTGTCTTTTTTACTACAGACTAGTTTGTAGTACAGTACAAATACATAGAATATTACACTACATACAGTGTATGTATTTTTGGGTTGTGGTCCCAGTTGATTCGGGTAAACGAAGTTCTACTATAATAGCATGCTTACACGAGCTGTAGTTTTGTATTATCTATCCCATAAGTTCTACCAGTTATGCAAAGATAATTAAACACACTACAGTGAGTAATCAAAGAATACTCAAAATATACATTTCATTTTCTTACCAAAACATACATAAAACATATGGTATTTTAAATAATATAGAAATGCTTTTGAAAAAAAGTTGAAAAAGGTTCTACGTAAACTTCAGTCTACAGTAAAAACTTTCTTTAAAAAACTTCGTATAGAATTCATTGCAAATGCAGAACATAGCTACCAAATCACTTATGCAACCAAGAACTTTATATATAAAAATATATTTTTAGACCACCAAAACGTGTATTCCAGGTAAAACACGTCCATTACTTGCAGTAAGTACCTAATGGAGTGCAAAAAATAACCGTACATAATGTCAAATTTGCTATTTGTCCATAAAATGCACGGAAGCGGAACCTTTTTACGACCTTAAGGCAAAGCTGAACTTTTTATGACACCATGGGCAGATTCAAATTGTCACAGATTTTCACCACGTGTATAACAAACCACTAAACTCTATAGCAGTATATTACAATTTATGCTTATTGCTTGAATATAGTACTATGATAGACCAGAGCTTATCTGTATGTCTATTCTTCATCACGATCATGATCCTCCTTCACTGGACTGTAACAAAATGTATAGTACCACTAGTGATCTCTAGTAAATGGTATACAGTGTTATGATAGACCAGAGCTTATCTGTATGTCTATCCTTTATCATGATCTTGGTCCTCCTTCACTGGACTGTAACAAAATGTATAGTACCACTAGTGACCTCTAGTAAATGGTATACAGTGTTATGATAGACCAGAGCTTATCTGTATGTCTATCCTTCATCATGATCTTGGTCCTCCTTCACTGGACTGTAACAAAATGTATAGTACCACTAGTGACCTCTAGTAAATGGTATACAGTGTTATGATAGACCAGAGCTTATCTGTATGTCTATCCTTCATCATGATCTTGGTCCTCCTTCACTGGACTGTAACAAAATGTATAGTACCACTAGTGACCTCTAGTAAATGGTATACAGTGTTATGGTAGACCAGAGCTTATCTGTATGTCTATCCTTCATCATGATCATGGTCCTCCTTCACTGGACTGTAACAAAATGTATAGTACCACTAGTGACCTCTAGTAAATGGTATACAGTGTTATGATAGACCAGAGCTTATCTGTATGTCTATCCTTCATCATGATCTTGGTCCTCCTTCACTGGACTGTAACAAAATGTATAGTACCACTAGTGACCTCTAGTAAATGGTATACAGTGTTATGATAGACCAGAGCTTATCTGTATGTCTATCCTTCATCATGATCTTGGTCCTCCTTCACTGGACTGTAACAAAATGTATAGTACCACTAGTGACCTCTAGTAAATGGTATACAGTGTTATGGTAGACCAGAGCTTATCTGTATGTCTATCCTTCATCATGATCATGGTCCTCCTTCACTGGACTGTAACAAAATGTATAGTACCACTAGTGACCTCTAGTAAATGGTATACAGTGTTATGGTAGACCAGAGCTTATCTGTATGTCTATCCTTCATCATGATCATGGTCCTCCTTCACTGGACTGTAACAAAATGTATAGCACCACTAGTGACCTCTAGTAAATGATATACAGTGTTATGATAGACCAGAGTTTATCTGTGTGTCTATCCTTCATCATGATCATGGTCCACCTTCACTGGACTGTAACAAAATGTATAGCACCACTAGTAACCTCTAGTAAATGGTATACAGTGTTATGACAGACCAGAGCTTATCTGTATGTCTATCCTTCATCAGCATCATGGTCCACCTTCAATGGACTGTAACAAAATGTATAGTACCACTAGTAATCTCTAGTAAATGGTATACAGTGTTATGATAGACCAGAGCTTATCTGTATGTCTATCCTTCATCATGATCATGGTCCTCCTTCACTGGGCTGTAACAAAATGTATAGCACCACTAGTAACCTCTAGTAAATGGTATACAGTGTTATGATAGACCAGAGCTTATCTGTGTGTCTGTTCATCATGATCATGGTCCTCCTTCACTGGACTGTAACAAAATGTATAGTACCACTAGTGACCTCTAGTAAATGGTATACAGTGTTATGATAGACCAGAGCTTATCTGTGTGTCTATCCTTCATCATGATCATGGTCCTCCTTCACTGGACTGTAACAAAATGTATAGTACCACTAGTAACGTCTAGTAAATGGTATACAGTGTTATGATAGACCAGAGCTTATCTGTGTGTCTATCCTTCATCATGAACATGGTCCTCCTTCACTGGACTGCAACAAAACTGTAACTTTGGAAGACATTAGCCCGGTTCTGTAGCGTGATGGTAGTGACACGTTCAGGAGTTCCCTAGTTCTAATCTTGGTCAGGGTGATAAAGTTTTCCCTTATACTGGAACATGAACGTCTGGTAATTCTAAGTTATTTGTACCATGGACTCATTTGAACTTCATTTCATTTATAGATCGTTATGACTTAAAGTTGGAGGACCTGTTAACGAGATTGATAACGTAAATACAAAAGAATAAATCAAAATAATCTAAAAAAAATTGTATTAGAAGTTCTTGTATTCGGAAAAAATAATATTAGAATTGGAATAAAGAAGTTCTGAGACTGTTTTGTTACACGACGCAGTATGGTATGTCACTTATTAAACTCTTGTCTTCTGTTTGTTCATGGCCATCTATGAATATAACTTGCTTAAATGTAACCTGCTTTCGTTTCTATACTCTGCGGAGTGGAGCAACTGCTTATATTCTGTGGAGAAAGACGCAATACCCTTTTAGCAAGAATGTTATTCAAATTAAGGACAATTATTTGACGATATATTGAGCAAAAACAAAACATACTGTTTTTATCTGTAATCTTACCAGTAGTTAGCAGAAACCATATAGGACAGAAAAGGACGTAGACTTGACCCCGAAACAGTGAAAATGTTAGTATTTTTGAAAAAATACTCATAAAAGTGGACTGTTTTGTTTTTAAATGTCTAATGTAGAGTTTAAAAATAAGAACACTGATGGTTTTAAGTTATGTTTCATTAAATATGTATATCTATTTAATTTTACTGACATTACACAGCTCTCCCAACATTATATTTTGTTTTGAAGCTAAAAGTAGAAAAAACGGTATCGAGTAATGGGCCCATTCCTAGTAGAAGATTAATTGTAGTCTTTAAAAGAGCTCTCTAGTGTTAAATGGCACTTATTTACGAGGGCTGTTCAATGAACTATGATCCTAATTTTTTTCACGGTCATTATATTTCGCACTAATATTCAATCTTATTATATTCTGTTATCTTAATGCGAAGCAAACACGCCGTAGTAGTTTCATTGTTGGTACTCCTGGTTCCCGCCTGCGAGAACCAGGCAAGTCCAGACATGTTTAGTATCGGCTACCGCTTAAATGAAGGTAACACGCGAGGAACAATATTCGGCTTTGAAATTCTGCTTTAGTCTCAACAAATCTTAAGTTGAGGCCTATACAATGTTACAGGAGGTCTATGGATAGTCTGTTCTTCCTTACAGCGCAGCTCGAAGGGGGTTTAAAATGTTTAAAGAGGGGAGACAATCAATTTCAAAGGAAGGTGGACCCAGTGCTCCAGTTACTGCTCTTACGCAATAAAACATCAACACTGCTGCTGCCATTGTGAGAGGATCGACGAATTACCTTAAGATCACTTTCTGAAATACTGAACATTTCATTGGGTGCAACCCACACATTGGTGACAGAAACATTACACATGAGACGTGTTTGTGCGCGATGGGTTCCAAGACTGTTGATTCTCGAACAAAAGGACATTCGCATGCAGGTCTGCATGAAGTTAAAGTTGATGTTAGAGGAAGATCCGGAGTTACTTTCAAACGTAATCACTGCTGATGAAACTTGGCTACATCATTTTGATCCTGAGAGCAAACAGCAAAGCTCAGTGTGGAAATCTCCTTTATCACCAACCCTCCAAAAAAGCAAAAGTGGTTCTTTCTGCTGGGAAAGTTATGGTCATCTCATTCTTTGATATTCATGGAATGGTTTATCAGCATGTTGTACCTGCACACACATCAGTAACTGGACAATACTACAGGGATGTCCTGAAAACATTGCAAGTTCACATCAGGCGCAAAAGACCACATTTCCGTGAAGCAGGGTGGATGTGCGGCCGCATATTCCCAATGTTGTTGCTGAATATCTTACAAAAATCAACGTGACGTGTATCCCTCACCCTCCCTATAGTCCGGATTTAGCCCATGTGACATTTTCCTATTCCCTAACTTGAAGAAACGCCTTTGTAGGAGGCATTATCCATCATAAGATGCAGTGGTGAAGGCTGCGGAGGTGATTTTGAAGGATCTCTTGAAAATGGTTTCCATCATGTCTTTGAAGACTGGCAGAAACGCTGGGACAAGTATATCGTATTCAGGGGAGTCTATTTTGAGAAAGACCATCAAAATTATGAGGAGGGGTAAACGTACGTTGTCAAAAAAATTGTGATCATTCTTTATTAAACAGCCCTCATACTTACAGTGTTAAAGCTGTGACACTTGTTTTTACAACTTTGGACAGACCTGGGCACTTACATAATTTATGTCTGTACAAAGGAGTTGGATTACTGCATAGCAGCGGAAAAGTCGATACTGGAGGTTTCATGGGAAGCGCGCTTTGACAAACCTCAAACATTTAAATATCCAAAATGCTCTTAAATTTTATAGTATTTCTTGACACCTTTATATGGTGGATTTTCTGAGAACGTCTTCAGAAATCTTCATTCAGGATAATTTTTATACAGCTGATATACTGTAATAAATAAAACTGTAGTGTATAGTAATATGGAAAGATAGAGGCAGACTGAAGAATTCAATGCCATAGCCGGGATTGGAACCACGGATCTTCTGGTTGCCGTCCAGCCGCTCTAACCATTGAGCAACTATGACCAACATCCCGACATAACATTAAATTCTCCAACTGAGTAGTGTCAGTTTCCATACTTTAGCGTGCACACGACTAGTGTGAAAGAACAATTTCCATTAATTGAACTAATAGTGGTCCGAACTATAAAGCCCGGACCTTAAAGTACTTACAGCATAGTAAGTCGCCATTAAGGTAGTTGTCTCATGTGTTTATGAGAACTCCTAGTGGTTTACCGGGAAAAACACGAGTCAGTTGGAGAATTTAATGTCATGTTGGCACGTTGGTCATAGTAGCTCAATGGTTTAGAGCGGCTGGACGAAGACCAAAAGATCCGTGGTTCAAATCCCGGCTATGGCATAATTTTTCAGTCTGACTCTACCCTTTCATAGTTCGTCCTACACACGGCTAGTGTGAAAGAACAATTAATTTCCATTAATATGGTTGATTGGTGTGTAATGTTAACCAGTTGGCAATATAGCTATTGGCTCTCCTGTATGCCAGTATTTTGTGTTATGTTGGACAATGCAGTAGGCAGTTTCCATCCATATCTTCTTTAAGGAAATATGAAATATTTTCAAAAAATCACCTTTTCCAATTTTTAGTCTATAAAATAGTGTAAGCCTTCCTGAATCCAAAGAATGCTTAGATAGCAACCGCAAGCCATTTTAAATGCTTTTTTAAATAAATACATTTTGCCAAACTATTAAATCAATCGGGATATTTAATTGATATTTAATTGTTTTAGTAACTTCTGGACTTACATTATGGTTAAATGACCAAAAATGATTTCCTACGGCAAATTGTTTTAAAACATAAACATCGCGTAATGAATTCTGAAATAGCAGCAATTGATTCTGTTTTTAGGTTTGTTTCGTTTTCAGATTTTGGTAATGCTGAAAACATAACATAGTAACTTTCTTAACAACGAATTTTCTTTCTCCTGTAGTTTCTTTGACTGAAGATGCGGACAGGAGTTCGTGAAATCGATTAAAATTAGAAAGAAGAATTAACATCATTGTTACAAATTATTATATTGGTATAATAAGAATGGCTACGTGTTCACACTGACGGTTCCAGTAATGTTAGTACTAGCGCTGGTACAAAATGACAAAAGATTAAGTTTAAATTCTACAAATTTTGATAGAGAAATCTTGGCAATTCTTCAGAGCTTACAAAATCTTCCATTTCATATAAATACAGGTGAAAAAATTGTATTATCTGACTGTAAAACAGCTATAATATCCATAATATCTGATGTAACACTTAAGAACTTAAATATTAATTTAAATAAAACATTAGTGCTTCAATGGATGCCAATATATAGTAAAGAAACAGTTGACATTCTAGCCAAAAAGACAGTAAAATTACGTCAAACTCATTTGAGCCACTAAGTTGTCACTCTATCAAAAGAATAACTATATCAACATATAATAAAAACAATTAAAGACGATAGTATATCAGAAACAAAAGCAAAACTATGGGAAAATTCATGTAATAAACAGCACGACTAGAAACAATACACTACCAAGAAAATGCTCTGTAGCAACCTTTAGACTTCTAACAGGCCATGGCTGCCTCAATAAACATTTATGTAGGATTGGTAGTGTCCTTTCTGTACTGTTAAGCATACCTATGACTGAAAATTTGAAATCCTGAACTAATAAGATTTATACTACAGATGTAACTTAGTTCAAATATTTATTTATTTTTGGTTACGTCACCTAAAAAGTCCATCACGACAAAATAACTTAAATTTTGTTAAATATTAGAATATTATATATTATAAATATTATATCATGTTAAATTAAATAACTTAAATTCATAATTTTGATGGTCCTCCTCAAAATAGTCTCTCCTGAATGCGATGCACTTGTCCCGGCGTTTCTGCCAGTTTTCAAAGACATGCAGGAAACCATTTTTGAGAGATACTTCAAAATCACCTCCGCAGCCTTCACCACTGCTTCTGAAGATGGATAATGCCACCCACGAAGGCGTTTCTTCAAGTTAGGGAATAGAAAAAAGTCACATGGGGCTAAATCCGTACTATAGGGAGGGTGAGGGATGCACTTCACGTTGATTTTTGCAAGATATTGCGCAATAACATTGGCAATATGCGGGCACGCATTATCGTGGTGTAGCATTCAGCCTGCTTCACGGAAATGTGGTCTTTTGCGTCTGATATAGACTTACAATGTTTACAGGACATCTCTGTAGTATTGTCCAGTTACTGATGTGTGTGCAGGTACAACATGCTGATAAACCATTCCATGAATATCAAAGAATGAGATGACCATAACTTTCCCAGCAGCAGCAACCACTTTTGCTTTTGGGGGTTGGTGATGAAGGAGATTTCCACACTGAGCTTTACCGTTTGCTCTCAGGATCAAAATGATGTAGCCAAGTTTCATCGGCAGTGATTACGTTTGAAAGAAACTCCGGATCTTCCTCTAACATCAACTTTAACTGCATGTTACCTCCATTGCAGTAGTAGGCGATACTGAACATGTCTGAACTCGCCTGGTTCTCACCGGCGGGAACCAGGAGTACCAACAATGAAACTACTACGGCGTGTTTGTTTCACATTAAGCTAACAGAATATAATAAGACTGAATTTTAGTGCGGAAAATTATGACCATAAAAAATTATGATCATTCTGTGAAGGAAAGGAGAAAGTATAACTATATAGTTAAAGGTCACAGGCTGAAACGTTTTCAACGTAAACCCCAATATTTTAACCAAAACTACTTAATAAGCTTCCGGAAAGCCCAAAAAGTACTGTGTCAGCTGCTAAGTTTAAATCTAAAGTGACTAAATTCTTGTTAAGAAGAGCCTATTACAGTATACGTGAATATTTTGATGACAACTTCGATGATTTTGAATAATTGTGTGTGTGTGTGTGTGTGTGTGTGAGAGAGAGAGAGAGAGAGAGAGAGAGAGAGAGAGAGAGAGAGAGAGAGAGAGAGAGAGAGAGAGAGAGAGAGAGAACATGAATGAGAATTTTTTGAAATTTCTAATCGTGTACATTTAAGAGAGAGTATGTATTACAAATGACATGGCTTAATTGTGTTCAAACACTGTACTAAGTTGCAATAAATATGAGTGTTAAGCAGTTGGTAATGCAGCCATTCGCTCCCTTACACTCCAGTATTTTGAGGTTATGTTGGACAGTGCAGTATGACTAATCTAAGCCTTCCTGAATCTAAACAATGCTTAGATAACCTACACATGCCATATTTAAATGCTCTAATCTAGTTTGAAAGTTACGTGAATGCAAGCGTTACATATCAATTGTAATTCTTTGTCATGGTTTTCTTGCTATTGAAAATTTCAGCATTTTTCATCATTTAAAGTGTTCCTTGCATCGCGATTTTGGTGTTACACTAATGAAACTCGCTACACAGGTTCATAGAGACACAGTAAATAGAAACTGCCCTGGGTTTTATTGTGAGTTGCATTTAAAAACACTTCAAAACACAAAAGAAGTTCAAATTTTGGGCCAAAAAAGGCCATATTCATAGTTTTAAAAATGTCTGGAGCCCAAAGTTATTGAGACCCAAAGAAACCTAAGGCAAATTCAAAAACTGAATGTATTGGGAACCTGTTGTTAAAATATTAGACCAAAATTTAACTCAATTTTCTCGTAAGGAACTTTTTAGGTGACGTAACCAAAAAGAAATAACTTTGACTATATTTTGCAAACTATAAAAGTGATAAAATTGGTATAAATCTTAAAAAGCTTGCGTTATTAGTTCAAGATTTCAAATTTTCAGACACAGGTATCCCTAAATGTACAGAAAAGACACTATAACAATCCTACATACATGTTATGGAGACAGTCAAGACCTGTTACAAGTCTAAAAGTTGCTACAGAGCATTTATTTGGTAGTGTATTGATTCTAGTCGTGCTGCTATTACATGAATTTTCCCTTAGTTTTGCTTTTGTTTGTAATATATTATCTTGTTTAATTGTTTGAGTAAATGTTGATATTATTATTCTTTTGATAGAATGATAACTTAGTGGCTCAGATGAGTTTGACGTAATTTTACTGTCTTTTTGGCTAGAACGTCAACTGTTTCTTTACCATATATTGGCATCCATTGAAGCACTAATCTTTTATTTAAATTAATATTTAGGTTTTTAGGTGTTATATCAGATGTTATGGATATTATACCTGCTTTAGTCAGATAATAATGTAAGTTTTTCACATTTATTTATATGATATAGAAGATTTTGTAAGCTCTTAAGGATTGCCGAAGTTTCTTCATCAAAATTTGTAGAATTTTAACTTAATCTTTTGTATAAAGATTTTAAAAAATATTGTTAAAATTTGTTAGAGCAAGTACAAATTAGACAGCTGCAGCTATTAGACCAACAATTGGATTTTTCAGATTTTTGTTTTTATATATTTGCAATTCTTAATATCTCTTCACAATATTTAAGTGTTGCTTTAAATATACATCTTGAAAAAGTGTTTTAAAGTTTGTGTAATGCTTCCCTATTTTTTTTTACCTACAATATCTTTAATAGTATTTTTGCATATTTTATCAATGTTTTTTTTTTTCTTTTCAGGATAATTTTGTATCGGGACAGTACCTAAATGTTCGTATTTATGAAAAAAAATTACATTGTTGTGTTTAGCTAAGCATTTCCAAGACACACCTGTTTATTGGCATGTACTTTTAGCATTCTAATCCAAAATTAAATACTGCTACCACAGGAATTACTAGTAAAAAGCCCTAGTAAGCAATTAACGAAATCTTATAATCTAAATAATACTAAATACATTACTAATTTCTATTTGTGTTTGAAAATTCCAATTATTTGATTACAATAATGCTTATATGAACGCTGTATAGCCGTGGATGTTTGCACCTTAACCAAAACCACGTCTTTCCTTTTTTTTTCCCCTTCCACTGCTAAGTGAACATCAACGAGATCTTATAACATTTGAGCATCGGGAAATCGACTATGTCTCCGATTCTCATTGTATTTACAAGGAAATATGTAGTGATATTATTTATACAGTAGTTTTCTTAATCAATATCGAGTAGATAGAGGAATACGCGTTTTTAAGAAGAGTGGGTGAGAAAATTACGTGAATATATCACGTCGAAATCATTAGTTTAGAGTGACATTTGCTGTTTTAGAAAACAGACAGTGAATGCATATGAGGAAGGCTGAAAGTGCGGTTGATGCAAGTAGAGCTGAGAATATTGACTAACAGAAAGGGAAATCAACCTGTGACCTTTAGCGTTCACGTCGGAGGTTACTTACCGTAAGAAGAAGATGAAGCTGCCAATATCATTCATGAACACTGTAGACTCAAACAACACACTCACGCACAATAACAAAACACTGCTACTACGCACGTACGCACACACACTGGACAACAAAGAGCCGTCCGTCTCCTTACGGCAGGCTCACTGCGACACCCGAGCAGTACATCCGTGGAATGTTTATTCCAACAACAGCCACAAGAATGCCCACAGTCACAGGGAAAACAACAACAATGATACGAACACGTAGTAAGGTTGATCTACCCAGCAGCGATACGACGCAGTAATCGCAGTGCCGGCCGGGTTGGTGAGGAAGCATCTAGAGTGTCATGGTGGGGGCACACAGAGGTGGAGGGGGGGACGAACCGCGCCTGCTGCCTGCCCTCCCGCCCGTCCGTCCGCCGTCCACGATCTCGAAAACTATTTTTCCTTTCCTTTCTGCAGGTTATTTTCACAGGATATTGGATTAATCCGTGAAAATAATATGGCCGCCATCTGTACAAATGCGTGTTACAAGGTGTTGGCGCATGTCTTTTGTTCGGCAGCACTACGATCTACAACATCCGCCATTTCTCAATATGGCACCGTAACTATCGAAACAGAAGAACGTCAACTCTCAGTAGAGGGCGTAAAATCGCTGTAACACTATCGCTTATTGATATCTATGATCCTTAAGGAACAATGGGACATTGCATCACAAATCAGATATGACACCCACTGGCTGTAAACAAACTATAAAACAAAAGCTCGAATATCCTAATTAACAAATAATGAATGCATACACATATATTACTCTTAAACAGATTTTTATTTTTTATCTAATAATATGTGTCTACTTCTTACACTTTATCAATTACACAAATGTCGTTCAGAATGTAGGTCTCGTTAAATAGAGAATTTATGTTAAATTTTTCTGATATTCCTTGCTATTTCTCCATATTTTCCAATACTTCTAATTTACTCAAATGACAGTCGTTATTCATTTCTTATCTCTTCGACATACAAATAGAACGAAAAGTCAAAGACCGTCACCTAGACAACCAGTTTTAAAACATTTGACTATCACTTAAAGTCTACTGTATTCCCATATTCCCTTGTCGTTATTCATTTTTTATCTCTTGAACATAGAAATAGAACGTAATGTCAAAGACCGTCTCCTAGACAACCAGTTTTAAAACATTTGACTATCACTTAAAGTCTACTGTATTCCCATATTCCCTTGTCGTTATTCATTTTTTATCTCTTGAACATACAAATAGAACGTAATGTCAAAGACCGTCACCTAGACAACAAGTTTTAAAACATTTGACTATCACTTAAAGTCTATTGTATTCCCATATACCCTTGTCGTTATTCATTTTTTATCTCTTGGACATACAAATAGAACGTAATGTCAAAGACCGTCATCTAGACAACCAGTTTTAAAACATTTGACTATCACTTAAAGTCTACTGTATTCCCATATTCCCTTGTCGTTATTCATTTTTTATCTCTTGGCCATACAAATAGAACGTAATGTCAAAGACCGTCATCTAGACAACCAGTTTAAAAACATTTGACTATCACTTAAAGTCTACTGTATTCCCATATTCCCTTGTCGTTAGTATTTTGATATGTAAATATTCAAGGTTTGTAAAGTTCACTGATGTATATAATGAACCAGTATTTTCAGATTATATAATTTAAATATTTTCTCTAGGCTCCTCCGAAACATTTTGGCCAAAGATTCTTCGGATGTGCTATTTTTAAACGGCCGGGAACACGTGTAAATCATCCGTGTGTTCTCTCTTAACCCCACTGAAACACTGGATGTGTACTTTACGAGCCTCAAATGCATTCTTTACATTTCAGTTCACCTGCGATTTGTATGCAAATGTTCATGCAAGACCTCAAATGTACTATGCGAATATACAGTTGCTTACTTGGGAATAACGATATCGAACTTATATTCTCTCAGTATGTGGAAAACAAGCTAATAGCGATGCTGCAACAAATACTGCATGAAATATAATGTATTGAAAAATTTAATTGAAAATATAACTGATGAAATTTACACAGATTTCTGGCTAATAGCTTTACAAAAAAATTACAACTCATAATGATAATTAAAAAAATAAATAAATAAAGGGTAAAAAATAAATATTTTATGCCTTTTCACATAAATCTGCTGTTTTATTTACAGAAATATGTACACACATATTAACACTGATGTAATTAAATGTCTAACAGATTTTATATATAACGACTCAAAAATTTAAATATCAAAAACATGTAAATGAAGTTTCTATCCTTAAAAACAAAAAAGCAGATTATAGTTTTTTAAAAATTTACTTACCATCCTTGGGTAATAAACAATTGTAATTTTCTTTAAAATAGTTTGGTCCTCAAAATAAAAAAAGCATTAACAAGATTTGCTTCATTAAAAAAAAAAAAAAAAAAAAAAAAAAAAAAAAGATACTTAGGATGATAAAAAAATCTGGCATTTATCGATTTAATCGTATAGATTGCGACCAGGTTTACATTGGAAGGACCAACCGTAATTTAAAAGCTAGAAGGAAAGAACATTTTAAAACTTTAGGTACAAACTGAAAATTCGGCAATTTTTGGTTACTTAACCATAAAATAAATCCAGAGGTTAAATTATTAAAACAATAAATGGCTCTGATAGACTTAATGGTTTGAGAAAAAATGTACTTATTTTAAAAAATACGAGGGCTGTTCAATAAAGAATGATAACCTTTTTTTTTTTTTTGACAATGTACCTTTACTCATCCTCATAATTTTGATGGTCCTTCTCAAAATAGTCTCCCCTGAATGCGATGCACTTGTCCTAGCGTTTCTGCCAGTCTTCAAAAACATGCTGGAAACAATTTTTTGAAAGATCTTTCAAAATCGCCTCCGCAGCCTTCACAACTGCTTCTGATGATGGATAATGCCTCCTAAGAAGGCGTTTCTTCAAGTCAGGGAATAGAAAAAAGTCACATGGGGCCAAATCCGAACTATAGGGAGGCTGAGGGATGTACTTCACGTTGATTTTTGCAAGATATTTAGCAAAAACATTGGCAATATGCGGCGGCGCATTATCGGGGTGCAGCATCCAGCTTGTTTCACGGAAACAAGCCTGATATGGATTTGCAATGTTTTCAGGACATCCCTGTAGTATCGTCCAATTACTGATGTGTGTGCTGGTACACCATGCTGATAAACCATTCCATGAATATCAAAGAATGAGATGACCATAACTTTCCCAGCAGAAGCAACCACTTTTGGTTTTTTTTGGGGTTGGTGATGAAGGAGATTTCCACAATGAGCTTTGCTGTTTGCTCTCAGGATCAAAATGATGTAGCCAAGTTTCATCAGCAGTGATTACGTTTGAAAGACACTCCGGATCTTCCTCTAACATCAACTTTAACTGCATGCAGACCTGCATGCGAATGTCCTTTTGTTCGGGAATCAACAGTCTTGGAACCCATCGCGCACAAACACGTCGCATGTGTAATGTTTCTGTCACCAAAGTGTGGGTGGCTCCCAATGAAATGTTCAGTATTTCAGAAAGTGATCTTAAGGTAATTCGTCGATCCTCTCTCACAGTGGCAGCAGCAGTGTTGATGTTTTCTTCCGTAAGAGCAGTAACTGGAGCACCGGGTTCACCTTCCTTTGAAATTGATTGTCTCTCCTCTTCAAATATTTTAAACCACCTTCGAGTTGTGCTGCAGGGAAGAACAGACTCTCCATAGACCTCCTGTAACATTGTATAGGCCTCAGCTGAAGATTTGTTGAGACGAAAGCAGAACTGCAAGGCCGCAAATTGTTCCTTGCACTTTACCTCCATTGCAGCTGTAGGCGATACTGAACATGTCTGAACTTGCCTGGTTCTCACAGGCGGGAACCAGGAGTACCAACAATAAAGCTACTTGGCGTGTATTCTCACGCACCTGGTGAGGTTAGGCAGGGGATCTGGGTGGCCACAGACATTTTGAGATTATTCGATTATCAAAGAAGCTGAGTACAAGTTTCAGGGTGTCATTAGATGTATGGTACGTTGCTCCATATTGCTGGAAATAATCTCTCAATTTGATATCGTCCAGCTGCTCTACAAATATCTTGAAGATACCCATATAAACTTCAGCGTCTACAGTCGTATCAAAGAAAATGGACCAACGATCCTGGAAGCTGACACCACGCACTATACTCCAACCTTTTCATCATGCAGTGGGGTTTCGTGGATCACTTCGCCCAATATCTGGTGTTACTCTCTGAAGTTTTACGGATATGATATCCAATTGAGAGAAGATTATTTCCAGCAAGATGGAGCAACGTGCCATACATCTAATGACACCATGGAACTTGTAACCAGTTTCTTTGATAATCGAACAATTTAAAAAGGTGTGTTCCCACCCCCAGATCCCCTGACCTAACCTCACCGGAATTTTTTCTTGTACAGGTATCTATAGTACAGGAATAGTCCACGGACAACTTATGTTCTCAAAGAATCCATTCGAACCGAAATAAGTAACATTGGCGAGGATACTCTCCGTAAAACTAGAGAGAATATGGCGAGACGAGTACAAACATGTATAGATGCTGTTGGAGGACACTTCCAACATTTTCTCTGAGATGTAAATTGTGTAATGTAAGCTCCCAATTGTGTATTATACTCTCCCAAAGTTGTACGTATGTCCTATTATTAGTTTAAAAGTTATGACCTATTGAAATGGTTCAGGTTTATATGGATCGCATTGTATGATCTAATAAGTAAACTCTGCAAAATGTTGAATTATATAAAACATATGTATTTACCTAAAAAAGCGTTCCCTATTTATTACATAGCCTTTTCTAAAAGAGATATCTCCTTATATCAGGGAGAATCCTGTATTTCCATTTCTGAAAGAAACTTGAAACTTCCCCTTAAATACGTAAGTAAACATACATTTTGACAAAGCTTATATGATCTTTCATACTTTATCTGTACCCAGTCATGAGTTCAGAGCTTTAACTATAAGCTTTTAGACAAAATGAACACGCTGTCGTTGCTCCTCTGTTTGACCGGAACGAGCGAAAGTTTAATGGCCATTGGTCAACTCCTGCAAGTTTTCAGGGACGTACAAGATTCGAGAAAGTGTTATCAACTTTGCCAACTAGCGTTGAACCCTTCTCTCTGTGTTTGCGTGTGGATTGGCTGCACTGCGATCTAAAGCGCGGGAGAAAGCCGACGAGGTTTTATCTATCTCATAGTTCCCAACGTCTCATTTTGTATTGGCTTTAAGGAACCACCGGCTTCACTTCACTTCCGAAGAACGCCTTGCCAAGGAGGTAGCGCATTCGTTCTACATTTAAAAGGTTCCGAGTTCGAATCTCGGTTAGGGTAAGTTAACCGTATAAGTTTTGCCTCCGGATTTGCTCTTTCAACGAAGGCTTTTAGGTAACTCTAGGCTCCAGTGACGAAGCGTCTAATGAAGGGCTAGAAGTGCCGCCTCCCCAAGAATTTCAGGACAAAAACACAAAATTCATGCCAAACAATGCTCTGGATACATTTTCAAAGTGTATTCGCAAACGTCCGCCGTGCTAAGGACAATTTGACAGTTGCTTACATTCAAGTGACTAGTTCCACGAACTCATTTAATATTGCATTTAGCATTCGTAACCTTCAATACTAGGTTTCCGGAACCAATCGTGACTTTTCGATAGTTAGGAAGCACTGACACATTTTGTCACGTGAAGTCTCTGTAGCGTGTAAAGATTTTTCTAGTTGTATGTCCAAGGGATAAAAACTGAATAACGATTTTGACACAAATATTGAAAAGTTCATAAAAATAAGGAAATGGTAAATATCCTTTAAAAATGTTAAATTGGTGTTTTAATAAGATCTATATTTTTGTGTAGTATTATTTTGTCTATCTCTTACTCTTTACCAGTTATACAAAAGTCATTCAGAATCAAGAGGACTTCTGAACTTAAAAGATTTTATTTCTCATGTATGTATTTTAGATAAAATCGTTAAACTTTCAAATAATTTTCAATGTAAAGGAAGGTTTGGGATGAATTTTTCTTCTCTTCCTCTTGAACCATTTACAGTCGTTTGTTTTCACGTAGCTGGTTCTGTTCACGTGAGTTCATTTAACTTTATTGCCCTGATTGGCCATCGAACATCGATACCACGTATTCTGGTTTCATTCGCGTTGCTTTGACATAATATTTTCGATAATTACACACTAGCAGAGTCGATTAAGCGTAACCAAACGTTTACCAGATGTGTTTTTTGTTTTTTAAACAGAAGTGAAGCGCTGCATTTGGCCTCTCGGTCACACTCTTGTCTCAATTGTTTGGTTCATTTGTTCGATGTGTCATTTGTTGACTTCCAGCTCAAATCACCGCCCCGCTTTTGTAAGATCGGTAACTTTATAAACAAATTTTGTTGACATCCATGATTAGTCATAATAAATAATTTTTGTATGTTTATGTAAGACAAATGAGTCAGCAGTATTGTCCTGTGTTGAAGTCTTTGGCAACTCCATCTATAGAAAAAATAAACATTAAATATTTATCTTCTTAACTTGGCTGGTTAAAGACATTTACAGTTCCCAGGATCATAACAGCAGCACCGATGTATGGGAATTTTGTTCCGTTGTTCTTTTAAGTGTCAGTAAATCTGCGTTTAAGCACACTGTCGGTCTGGTCCGAGTTTCAACCCGCGACTTCCGAATCCATAGACTAGCGGCCAACCAACTAAGATACCCAACAGACAGTAAAAGCAAATTAGTTCCATGTCACAGTAGCTAAAGGTAAATAAAACAACGTGTATTTCTAAAATTAATTTGAAAGAATAGAGCCAGAATGAAAAATTCAAAGTCATAGCCGGGATTCAACCACGGATCTTCTGGTCTCCATCCAGCCGCTTTAAACCATTGAACTACTATGGTCAACATGCCAACATGACATTAAAGTCTCCAACTGACTCGTGTATTTCCCGGTAAACCACTAGGAGTTCTCATAAACACATGAGACAACTACCTTAATGACGACTTACTATGCTGTAAGTACTTTAAGGTCCGGGTATGACATTAAATTCTCCAACTGACTCGTGTATTTCCCGGTAAACCACTAGGAGTTCTCATAAACACATGAGACAACTACCTTAATGAGGACTTACTATGCTGTAAGTACTTTAAGGTCCGGGTATGACATTAAATTCTCCAACAGACTCGTGTATTTCCCGGTAAACCACTAGCAGTTCTCATAAACACATGAGACAACTACCTTAATGACGACTTACTATGCTGTAAGTACTTTAAGGTCCGGGTATGACATTAAATTCTCCAACTGACTCGTGTATTTCCCGGTAAACCACTAGGAGTTCTCATAAACACATGAGACAACTACCTTAATGGCGACTTACTATGCTGTAAGTACTTTAAGGCCCGGGTATGACATTAAATTCTCCAACTGACTCGTGTATTTCCCGGTAAACCACTAGGAGTTCTCATAAACACATGAGACAACTACCTTAATGACGACTTACTATGCTGTAAGTACTTTAAGGTCCGGGTATGACATTAAATTCTCCAACTGACTCGTGTATTTCCCGGTAAACCACTAGGAGTTCTCATAAACACATGAGACAACTACCTTAATGACGACTTACTATGCTGTAAGTACTTTAAGGCCCGGGTATGACATTAAATTCTCCAACTGACTCGTGTATTTCCCGGTAAACCACTAGGAGTTCTCATAAACACATGAGACAACTACCTTAATGGCGACTTACTATGCTGTAAGTACTTTAAGGCCCGGGTATGACATTAAATTCTCCAACTGACTCGTGTATTTCCCGGTAAACCACTAGGAGTTCTCATAAACACATGACACAACTACCTTAATGACGACTTACTATGCTGTAAGTACTTTAAGGTCCGGGTATGACATTAAATTCTCCAACTGACTCGTGTATTTCCCGGTAAACCTCTAAGAGTTGTCATAAACACATGAGACAACTACCTTAATGACGACTTACTATGCTGTAAGTACTTTAAGTTCCGGGCTTTATAGTTCGAACCACTATTAGGTACAATTGACTCGTGTATTTCCCGGTAAAACACTAGGAGTTCTCATAAAAACGCATAAGACAACTACCTTAATGACGACTTACTATGCTGTAAGTACTTTAAGGCCCGGGCTTTATAGTTAACCACTATGAGGTCAATTAATGGAAATTAATTGTTGTTTTCACATTAGCCGTGCGTAGGACGCACTATGAAAGGGTAGAGATAGACTGAAAAATTCAATGCCATAGCAAAGATTGGAACCACATGACATTGAATTACCCGACCGACTCGTGAAGCGGCTGGAGGGAGACCAGGTTCAAATATAAGGTATGAGTATATGCATGTGTCTATGTGATACAAATCTGGTAAATATGCTGTAGAAATGTTACAATGTACATTTAGAATTCAGTCCATTATTTCAAGTTTGCCACATCTATTAATCTTGCAGTAATTAAATATTAAATTCTTAAACAATGGTACTAATTAATATATGTATATTAATATATATTATATATATATATATTAATCCCTCTTTCAATCTATCTTAGTATTAGTCCTGTTTATTGCATCTATCAGTTAAGTAGTTTTCATTTTCTGGAAGGAAATATTCTCTTGTGTTACCTAAAATGTGATTATATTTCTACCAGCAGATGTTGCGTAGTCTATAACTTTTTGTTGCAGGGCCCCTATAACACATTATAAAAATAATATGGGTTTATTTTACTTAAATAAAACCAATAAATACTAACTCGAAAACTGCTTTGATTTTTAAGATATTCTGAAAATATAGACATAAAATTTAATGTTTTAAGGGCACTGGGAGGATATTTTTACCCACACAAGGCTAATTTTTACCAATATTAAAATTTGAATATATAGAAAACTAAACATTATCAGAAACTGAAATTCGATATGATTACTGTATAAGGATGTGTGCATTTAACTACTGTATAAATTACGTTCACGTAGGTCCATGCAAAAGGGGCATAAATCACACCGTGTGCACCCTATATTTCAGGTGCACTTCACTTGTAGGAATTTAAAGGTACATGCACCAAGTTTTATCGCGAATAACCTAAGATACAGTTTTATAATATCGGCTATATGAAAATCATATATAGTTTATACTATGTACATGAAAAATTAATTAGTTTTGAGTAAAAAATTACGATATTATTTTCAAGGACTAAATATTTGTTTTCTTCCATTTTATAAATCACATGAATATAAATGTCAGGCGAAAGTGTTCAAGGAACATTGACAAATAACCACTACAAATTTTGTGTCAATATCTTTTATGGTTTTTGAGAAACATGCTTCTAAAGTATGAAAAATCAAGGTTTTGGGAAATCAGGATCAAAGATTAAGTACCATGCTCATTACGCCGCCATCTTTAAATTGACGCTTTAAAGGACTTTAATACCAGCTGACAACATATGTTATAGCTGAAGGATTATATACTTTTTTAACATTAAAAACAAAAAATGGATTTTTTGAAAGCTATCGACTTCCCAGTGCCCTTAACACACTTGTACGTTGTAGTAGATATTTTATGTTGTTTAAATTCTTTCAAAATGTAAGTTTAAAGTAAAGCAGGCCATGAGCATGATACACAAAAGTTTAGAACTGGTGTAGCCATGGCAACGTAATAAAGAAGTTGGAATATTTGCAAAAGTCTTCTGCAAGGAACATTCGTAGATCAGTATTACTCTGCAAGTGTACGTTTAAGGAGTTACAAATGGACGCATTTGTGTGACGCATAATAGACCGTCAATAGCTGATGTGCTATTAATTTATAATTAGTATTTGGAGTATTAGTAGAAGCGATAAAGGCAATTATCAATTATCTTCAAAATTTTGTAAGAACAAGTATCAAATGAAGTATTATTCTTTGGGAAAATACGAGGCGTGTCCGTGGCTCAGTGGTTAGACCGCTTGGCACTCACTAAGGCGGCCCGGGTTCGATCCCAGACGACCGCAAAGTGAGATGGTGGTGGACAACACGGCGCTGGGGCGGGTTTTCTCCGGGGCCTCCGGTTTCCCCCACCATCTCATTCCACCGGTACTCCATCTTCATCTCATGTATCATCAGTGTCACCGCCTGCGGTACCGTATGTAGTAAAAGCGGGCGTTAAACACTACACATTTTCATTTCCGTAAAATAAGGTCTCAAAGGCGCTGGAGCAGTGAGGAACGCTATTGCGCGAGATCCGGCAATACTGTCGTGTAGATTGGTTGCACCCCTTCAAATCCCCACCACAACGAACCCGTTACAATCATTAGTCTTGACTGGGCAGCCGTTTGCGATGGAGCTTCCTATCACTTCCGCCAAGTGCAAGTTGCGTGCAGTGATCCGTTTTTTGAGTGCCAAGGACACTACCCCCACTGAAATTCATCGTTAGTTACGCGAAGTCTATAGGTCACAGTGTATGGACGTCAAAAACGTGCGAAAGTGGGTCAGAGAGTTCAGACAGACGTACAGACGTCCAGGACGAACAGCGTTCTGGTTGGCCTTCGGTTTCAGCCGAAACAATTGCAAAAGTGGAGCAAGAAATACTTAAAGATCGCCGTGTGACAGTTCGCGAGCTGTGCGAACTTATCCCTGAAGTCAGTAAGACTACGATTGACAAGATTTTGACTGAACATTTGCATTATCGCAAGGTGTGTGCGAGGTGGGTCCCCAAAATGCTCACCGAATACCATAAACGGCAACGTGTTGAAGCGGCCCACCGATTCCTGGAGCGCTATGCAGAACAGGGCGAGGAGCTGTTGGATTCAATTGTCACTGGCGATGAAACCTGAGTGCACTACACAACACCAGAAACTAAAGCATGTTCTCGTCAGTGGCCAAACAGACATTTTCTGCCGGCAAAGTGATGGCCAGTGTGTTCTGGGACAGAAAAGGTGTATTGGTGTGCGAGTTTATGCCTACCGGCACAACAGTAAACGCCGCTAGCTACTGTGAGACTTTAAAAAAATTACGACGTGCCATTCAAAATCGAAGGAGAGGAATGCTGACGAAGGGAGTGAAATTTCATCACGACAACGCTCGTTCCCATACTGCACATGCAACGGCTGATCTCCTGGACCAGTTCGGATGGGTCATCCTCACGCATTCCCCCTACAGTCCAGACTTAGCACCTAGTGATTATCATCTGTTTCCTGAGTTGAAGTCACACCTGAGTGGAACACATTTCCAGACCGACGAGGTTGAGCGCTACCTGCGCAACTTGGCGGGAGAGTGCTATGACAAGGGTATACAAAAACTGTCACAGCGCATGCAAAAGTGCATCGATTGCAATGGTGATTACGTTGAAAAATAGCTGTAAGTTCCGCCTTTCCATCAATGTAACATTCATTGAGAATAAATATGTTTTCTATATCAAATAAAATTGGGGACCTTATTTTACGGACACGCCTCGTATAGTTCAAAGGTTAATCAATTAGTAGCAGAATTGAATATTTCTCAGCTCCTGGACTACGACCCTGGGTGCAGAGATCATCGCTCGAGAGCAGCCGTGGTAATTAAAAAAAATTGCCAGAACTTCACCAAACGTGAGAAATGCATCATCACCAACGTCATCTAAAATATACCGCCACAACGTAAAGACTAGAATTTCCATCAAACCAAATAAACTTTGCTGCTCTTCTCCACAGAAATTATCTACTGCTCACATTAGTACAAAGTTAAAATGACACTTTAATTCTTGGAGATGTTATAGTTGTGGCAGACGGCTTCGTTGGTAATACTAATACAAACCATATCAAGTTTCATGATGTAACGGCCGCACCGGATTACAAAGATTTGCCGCACTGAGCGGTGTTTAGTTTATGCTTGTTGAGCGGCAGGAAGCCCTCATTGTTGACAACTACATTGTCATTGTTGACGCCCTTTTATGAATTTACAAACATGATACCTCAATCCCAGACAAACAGAGCAATACAAGAGAAATTTTCTTGTATTCTCTTCTTAAAAAATCGGTGAAAATTAAAATATATGCCTAAATATGCAAAAATTCCTGGAAATTAATTGTTCTTTCACACTGGCCGTGTGTAGGCTAAAGTATGGAAAGATAGAGTCAGACTAAAAACTTCTTTCCGCCTACACACGGCCAGTGTCAAAGAACAATTAATTTCCATTAATTGACCTAATAGTGGTCCGAACTATAAAGCCCGGGCCTTAAAGTACTTACAACATAGTAAGTTGCCATTAAGGTAGTTGTCTCATGTGTTTATGAGAACTCCTAGTGGTTTACCGGGAAATACACGAGTCAGTTGGAGAATTTAATGTCATACCCGGGCCTTAAAGTAGTAACAGCATAGTAAGTCGTGATTAAGGTAGTTGTCTCATGTGTTTATGAGAACTCCTAGTGGTTTACCGGGAAATACACGAGTCAGTTGGAGAATTCAATGTCATACCCGGGCCTTAAAGTACTTACAGCATAGTAAGTCGGCATTAATGTAGTTGTCTCATGTGTTTATGAGAACTCCTAGTGGTTTACCGGGAAATACACGAGTCAGTTGGAGAATTTAATGTCATACCTGGCCCTTAAAGTACTTACAGCATAGTAAGTCGTGATTAAGGTAGTTGTCTCTGGTGTTTATGAGAACTCCTAGTGGTTTGCCGGGAAATACACGAGTCAGTGGGAGAATTTAATGTCATACCCGGACCTTGAAGTACTTACAGCATAGTAAGTCGGCATTAAGGTAGTTGTCTCATATGTTTATGAGAACTCCTAGTGGTTTACCGGGAAATACACGAGTCAGTTGGAGAATTTAATGTCATACCCGGACCTTAAAGTACTTACAGCATAGTAAGTTGTCATTAAGGTAGTTGTCTCATGTGTTTATGAGAACTCCTAGTGGTTTACCGGGAAATACAAGAGTCAGTTGGAGAATTTAATGTCATACCCGGGCCTTAAAGTACTTACAGCATAGTAAGTCGTCATTAAGGTAGTTGTCTCATGTGTTTATGAGAACTCCTAGTGGTTTACCGGGAAATACACGAGTCAGTTGGAGAATTTAATGTCATACACGGGTCTTAAAAGTACTTACAGCATAGTAAGTCGTCATTAAGGTAGTTGTCTCATGTGTTTATGAGAACTGCTAGTGGTTTACCGGGAAATACACGAGTCAGTTGGAGAATTTAATGTCATATCCGGGCCTTAAAGTACTTATAGCATAGTAAGTCATCATTAAGGTAGTTGTCTCATGTGTTTATGAGAACTAGTGGTTTACCGGGAAATACACGAGTTAGTTGGAGAATTTAATGTCATACCCGGGCCTTAAAGTAGTTACAGCATAGTAAGTCGTGATTAAGGTAGTTGTCTCATGTGTTTATGAGAACTCCTAGTGGTTTACCGGGAAATACACGAGTCAGTTGGAGAATTCAATGTCATACCCGGGCCTTAAAGTACTTACAGCATAGTAAGTCGTCATTAAGGTAGTTGTCTCATGTGTTTATGAGAACTGCTAGTGGTTTACCGGGAAATACACGAGTCAGTTGGAGAATTTAATGTCATATCTGGGCCTTAAAGTACTTACAGCATAGTAAGTCGTCATTAAGGTAGTTGTCTCATGTGTTTATGAGAACTCCTAGTGGTTTACCGGGAAATACACGAGTCAGTTGGAGAATATAATGTCATATCCGGGCCTTAAAGTACTTACAGCATAGTAAGTCGTCATTAAGGTAGTTGTCTCATGTGTTTATGAGAACTCCTAGTGGTTTACCGGGAAATACACGAGTCAGTTGGAGAATTTAATGTCATATCCGGGCCTTAAAGTACTTACAGCATAGTAAGTCGTCATTAAGGTAGTTGTCTCATGTGTTTATGAGAACTGCTAGTGGTTTACCGGGAAATACACGAGTCAGTTGGAGAATTTAATGTCATATCCGGGCCTTAAAGTACTTACAGCATAGTAAGTCGTCATTAAGGTAGTTGTCTCATGTGTTTATGAGAACTCCTAGTGGTTTACCGGGAAATACACGAGTCAGTTGGAGAATATAATGTCATATCCGGGCCTTAAAGTACTTACAGCATAGTAAGTCGTCATTAAGGTAGTTGTCTCATGTGTTTATGAGAACTCCTAGTGGTTTACCGGGAAATACACGAGTCAGTTGGAGAAGTTAATGTCATATCCGGGCCTTAAAGTATTTACAGCATAGTAAGTCGTCATTAAGGTAGTTGTCTCATGTGTTTATGAGAACTCCTAGTGGTTTACCGGGAAATACACGAGTCAGTTGGAGAATTTAATGTCATACCCGGACCTTAAAGTACTTACAGCATAGTAAGTCGTCATTAAGGTAGTTGTCTCATGTGTTTGTAAGAACTTCTAGTGGTTTACCGGGAAATAAACGAGTCAGTTGGAGAATTTAATGTCATACCCGGACCTTAAAGTACTTACAGCATAGTAAGTCGTCATTAAGGTAGTTGTCTCATATGTTTATGAGAACTCCTAGTGGTTTTCCGGGAAATACACGAGTCTGTTGGAGAATTTAATGTCATACCCGGGTCTTAAAGTAATTACAGCATAGTAAGTCGGCATTAAGGTAGTTGTCTCATGTGTTTATGAGAACTCCTAGTGGTTTACCGGGAAATACACGAGTCAGTTGGAGAATTTAATGTCATACCCGGACCTTAAAGTACTTACAGCATAGTAAGTTGTCATTAAGGTAGTTGTCTCATGTGTTTATGAGAACTCCTAGTGGTTTATCGGGAAATACACGAGTCAGTTGGAGAATTTAATGTCATACCCGGACCTTAAAGTACTTACAGCATAGTAAGTCGACATTAAGGTAGTTGTCTCATGTGTTTATGGGAACTGCTAGTGGTTTACCGGGAAATACACGAGTCAGTTGGAGAATTTAATGTCATACCCGGACCTTAAAGTACTTACAGCATAGTAACTCGCCATTAAGGTAGTTGTCTCATGTGTTTATGAGAACTCCTAGTGGTTTACCGGGAAATACACGAGTCAGTTGGAGAATTTAATGTCATACCCGGGCCTTAAAGTACTTACAGCATAGTAAGTCGTCATTAAGGTAGTTGTCTCATGTGTTTATGAGAACTGCTAGTGGTTTACCGGGAAATACACGAGTCAGTTGGAGAATTTGTCATATCCGGGCCTTAAAGTACTTACAGCATAGTAAGTCGTCATTAAGGTAGTTGTCTCATTTTTTATGAGAACTGGTAGTGGTTTACCGGGAAATACACGAGTCAGTTGGAGAATTTAATGTCATATCGGCACGTTGGCCATAGTAGCTCAATGGTTTAGAGCGGTTGGACGGAGATCAGAAGATCTGTGGTTCAAATCCCGGCTATGGCATTGAATTGTTCAGTGTGACTATCGTTCCATGCAAAAATTAGTTAAATATATTCCTACCGTTTACATATGCATTTAAACTTCCGCAATAAACTCCTTACAGTGCGGAATACATGCATATGCATAACTATCAAGGAATAAAACATGCAAATATGCAAAAATCCCAGCTCTAGTAATAACTTATCACAACGCCTAAAATCTCACTCGGGTTATACGTACGAGGATTCTCCGACAGAGAACTTACACTTCTCATTGTTACAGTTTCTGTTGCTAAGATACAGCTGCCAAGTTAGTTCACATAGTTCATTTATTAATTCTACATCAGTCCATGGTGTCTATGCACCCACCTGTGTTTGAGAGAAAGTTCACGTGGTTCACGACTGTAGGAGACCCCAACAAAGTGAAGTTGCTATTAGCTTCAGTTAAATGAAGATCTTGTCGGAATTGGATACAATGAGGTCGCCGATCGCCTGGCAAAAGAGGGACTCGCCCAAGGCACCTTTCAAGGCATCCAACTGCCCTACACGGATTTCTTCCCGGTTTTTCAGCGTGACGCCTATTGCCGCTGGAATGACGCCTGGATTCGTTCTCAGTCCATGAAAGGCAAACACTACGCCGCCGTTCAGACGCATAAAACCACGACCCCTTGGATCTCCAGCTTCAGGATCGCACGTCGACATCTCATCTCCATCGTTATAATGCGACTTGGACATGGATGACACCGATCATGTCTCATCGATTCCCTTGTATGTCCTGATGACCCAGGCGTAACCGCTGACCTCAATCATCTCCTGTTCAGTTGCTGTCGCTACCGAGCCCACCGTTCCTCCTTCCTCCGCCGCCTACTTCAACAGTCTGTTCCTTTTCCCGCTAGCGTCAACACAATATTGCAGTTATGTCACAAACCTGTACACCAGCTCTTCTGCAATTTCTTGAAGAAAGTGAACTACATATCTAGTCTCATTCCCATCCTCTTAATTTTCCTTTCATTATTTTTCTTATTTTTTCCCTTCGATGGCCATATGAGATTTTACCGAAGGCAAAAAAAAAAAAAAAAAAAAAAAAAAAAAAGGGATCTGTATTAGATGTTACTAAGGTTTGGGATGATATCACAACGCATTCATAAAAAAGTTTCTATTCACGTACTTCCTAAACTCTATGAAGCACAATTTAATTTCTTCCAATTATACCATAAAATGTGAAATCATTTTTCCAGTCTCTCCAAAAAGGTTCGCCAGCTTTTTGGCAACACTCGTAAATAAAAGCTAGTGAATTTCGTTGTTCATCTCTTGACAGTTACTCAACAAACTTTCAGCCATTTTGGACGCTCAGTTGTTATGTAACAGTCGCTTGAGTGAGTTGATGTGAATGTTTTTATGTAAATAGACAAAATCGAATATCGAGCTGTCATTAAATATTTGTTTTTGAAAGGCAATACGCCTACGTAAATCAAAGATGAGTTGGATTCTGTGCAAGGGGACTCTGCACCATCATTTACCACAGTGAAATTATGGGCAGCTGAATTTAAACGTGGCCGTGAGAGCTTGGGAGATCATAAACGTTCAGGACGTCTAAATACAGCAACTACCGACAAAAACATCGTAGAAGTGTAGTAGACGACCGCCGAATTAAAGCGAGAGAGATAGCAGAGGCTATGAACATATCAAAAGAACGTGTTTGTCAATATTAAATCAACATTTAGACATGAGAAAGTTGTCCACGCGTTGGGTGCCGCGTTTGCTCACGTTAGACCAAAAACGTGTTCGAATGAACATTTCCAACTCTCTGTTGGCACAGTTTAGGCGCAATAAATCCGAGTTTTGGCGCCGATTAATTACTGTAGATAGAACTTGGATATACCATTATACGTCCGAAACAAAAATACAGTCCAAACAATTGACTGCAAAGGGGGAACCTGCTCTTAAAAAAATTGTTTTTTTTCGCTGTGAAAGTGATGGTGACTGTTTTTTTGGAATAGTCATTGAGTTATTTTAATCGATTATCTTCAAAAAGGAAAAACCATTACAGGAGGATACTACGCATCATTACTTGACAAGCTGAAGGCAGAACTTGCTGTCAAACGCCCACGTTTGCAGAAAAATAAAATCCTGTTTCACCAAGACAACGCACCCTTTCACACCTCAGCGGTTGCAATGGCGAACATCCACGAATTACGGTTTGAACTTCTTGACTCACCAGATCTAGCCCCAAGCGACTTCCTTTTTTCCCCCTCATCTGAAAATTGGTGAACAAGTATTCTGCAGAGAAAAACGCCGAATACTATATGTTGAAAAATAAAGAACATAAAGATCCGAGAAAGTGTCTTGTATCTTTATTAGTTCGGAAACTTTTCAGACCATCTATGTATTACAAAGATTTAGGTATAATTAAAAGAAATGTGTTATTTTTTGAACTGTTAATATCTATTTTTTGAATTTTTCCGAACTAGCTATGCTAGTAAGAAGCACAAAATATTGTTTAAGTAATCACAGTTATTAAAATAAATTCTGCATAACCAGTTAATTATTAACAGTGTCAGCTGCTACAGTGGTGAGCTATAAGATCTTTCTCTTATGTTCTTCAAGCACTTAACTCATATACGCTAATAAAGAACTACTTCAAGTAAGTTCTCAGCTGTTTGACGATGTAGAATTAAAGTGCTATTTCGTGGTTATATATGCATATTATTATAATATAATATCTAATATTGTATAAAACCGTAAAATTTATCTTTATTTCTGTATAAGAAAACATTTATGAAGAGAACACATAATATAATGATGCGATTGTCAAATGTTTTTAAGAAACCCTGTTCTATTTGTACGACCAGGACAGAAAAAAAGAATAACGATGTCCAAATTGTATATGTGTATTGCAACATTGAGCCATCAGGAATATCTCGAAAATGTCTGACTGTAACATTTGGAATTAACTAATTCTTCTCTTATTATTTTTTAAATTAGGTTTACAAAATTATTTCAGAATGGAGAAGACCTCCAAGGACATTCCAAGGAAATTAAAGACATACGAGAGTACTTCAATCAGAACCCGTGTTTAGAGTCCTTCTCAGGAACTGAAAAACCAAATGTGTTTTTTCCAATAGGCACTACGGTGAGAGAACAAGCTCTCAAAGGTTGCAGAATAATCTGCGGGGAATGTATGCCTCAAAGCGCATATAAACTAGCAAAACCGGCAGTAATACACTTCGCTGCATTTAATCCATTCCAATTCTATTTATCCACGTCCTTAACTCCTTTTTTTGCAAAATATCTTTATAGGGGTAGCTGATATCGAAGTAGCTAGACCTGTCTGGGTCAGCGTTTCGTAGCTTCACTTAAACACTACTTCGTGAATCTTTAAAATCTCCATTCCAACGCTCAAATTATGAAATTATTATACAGTTATCTACACAAAAGTTCCCTTTTTACTAGACTCTCACACTTAGGTCTTAGAACTATAAACTTTTTTTTATTTTAATATACGTCCTCCAACTTTGTCATATCGGACAAAAACTAAATGATGTTCAAATGAGTCCAGGATACATCGAGCTTAGAGTTACCAGACATTCATGATTCAGAATAAGGGAAAAACCTACCAGCCTGACCGAGATTAGAACTAGGGATCTCTTGAATGTGACACTACCACTACGCTACAGAGACGGCCCAATGTCCTTCAACGTTAACTCATATCAGACATGAATGAAATGATGTTCAAATGAGTACAGGGTACATAGATCTTATAGTTGGCACACATTCATCTTTCAGGATAAGGGTAAACCTTATCACCCTGACCGAGATTAGAACTAGGGATCTCTTGAACGTGACACTACAACCACGCTACAGAGACAGGCCAATGTCCTTCAACGTTAACTCATATCAGACATGAATGAAATGATGTTCAAATGAGTACAGGGTACATAGATCTTATAGTTGGCGCACATTCATCTTTCAGGATAAGGGTAAACCTTATCACCCTGACCGAGATTAGAACTAGGGATCTCTTGAACGTGACACTACAACCACGCTACAGAGACAGGCCAATGTCCTTCAACGTTAACTCATATCAGGCATGAATGAAATGATGTTCAAATGAGTACAGGGTACATAGATCTTATAGTTGGCGCACATACATCTTTCAGGATAAGGGTAAACCTTATCACCCTGACCGAGATTAGAACTAGGGATCTCTTGAACGTGACACTACAACCACGCTACAGAGACAGGCCAATGTCCTTCAACGTTAACTCATATCAGAGATGAATGAAATGATCTTCAAATGAGTACAGGGTACATAGATCTTCTAGTTGGCACACATTCATCTTTCAGGATAAGGGTAAACCTTATCACCCTGACCGAGATTAGAACTAGGGATCTCTTGAACGTGACACTGCCACTACGCTACAGAGACGGGCCAATATCCTCCAACGTTAACTCATATCAGACATGAATGAAATGATCTTCAAATGAGTACAGGGTACATAGATCTTATAGTTGGCACACATTCATCTTTCAGGATAAGGGAAAACCTTATCACCCTGACCGAGATTAGAACTAGGGATCTCTTGAACGTGACACTGCCACTACGCTACAGAGACGGGCCAATATCCTCCAACGTTAACTCATATCAGACATGAATGAAATGATCTTCAAATGAGTACAGGGTACATAGATCTTCTAGTTGGCACACATTCATCTTTCAGGATAAGGGTAAACCTTATCACCCTGACCGAGATTAGAACTAGGGATCTCTTGAACGTGACACTGCCACTACGCTACAGAGACGGGCCAATATCCTCCAACGTTAACTCATATCAGACATGAATGAAATGATCTTCAAATGAGTACAGGATACATAGATCTTATAGTTGGCACACATTCATCTTTCAGGATAAGGGAAAAACCCACCAGCCTGACCGAGATTAGAACTAGGGATCTCTTGAATGTGACACCACCACTACGCTACAGAGACGGGCCAATGTCCTCCAACGTTGCCATATCGGACAATGAATGAAATTATGTTCAAATTAGTACAGGGTACATAGAGCTTAGAGTTACCAGACATTCTACTTTCAGGATAAGGGAAATTTTTATTACCCTGACTGATGATGATCATTGTGTTTTAAGGGCGCTCAACTGCTGGGTCATCAGCGCCCATTACCCTGACTGATATTAGAACTAGGGTCCTCTTGAACGTGACACTAACACCACGCTACAAACACGGGTCAATATCCTCCCTAGATTTTGTCTTAATAATCTTAATTTTTCCCTTATCTCCTAACCATGCAATAGTCTTCAAAATTCGGGGGAAAAACTGTGTAATGTTATCCAATTTTACTCATTTTTAATATTATATGAAAATGAATGTTTATTTGATTACTATTTGATTGCTAAAAACTTCTAAAATTGCCTCGCGTTTGACAATTTTTACACTATTTCGTTGAGGTTGGTTTTTTGTAATAGAGCCTTAGGGCATTTTCTCTCTATCAAATTTCACAATAATAGGGTCGCCACCCTCGAACAATTTTCTGCGCCATTTCCCATTATAGGTTGAGTTTTATCCCAGAAATAATGACGGGGGCAATATTTGTACTTGAGGAAACCACCCCACGCGTGCAATTAGAGCGAGTGCATGACCCAGTACAACGTTTCCGTGATGCGGACCCTTGTCCCATTTCTCTAAATCAATGCCTTAAATGTGTCAACCTGCCCGGTCGCCCAGACTTAGGGTATTTTGAAAACATAAGAAACTCGCGTCTTTTTCTATTACACCAATGGATTTGTTCCCTACCTCCTTCATATCAAGGCAGATAGATATATTCAGGTCTAGAAAACACTGCAGATATTGACACTTGCATTCTATAACCACAGTATTTTGACTTTTTATATCAGAAATAGAGAAAGAAAATCATTTTCTTTTTTAAATATCAGCTTTTTATTCAAATTTCCTTAATTCACTTTAGAAACATATTCCAAAAACATAACGAAATCCTATTCCACTATATACATTAAGATACAAGATATAATAAAGATACAAGACATTTTTTCAGACCTTTTTTTTTCAGATTGTTTTTCCAACATAGTCTCCTTGTAACTCTACACACTTCTCCCAGCGATGTTCTCATCTCTGTAACCCGTCCAAATAGTACTCGGCGTTTTTCCAACATAGTCTCCTTGTAACTCTACACACTTCTCCCAGCGATGCTCTCATCTCTGTAATCCGTCCAAATAGTACTCGACGTTTTCCAACATAGTCTCCTTGTAACTCTACACACTTCTCCCAGCGATGTTCTCATCTCTGTAACCCGTCCAAATAGTACTCGGCGTTTTTCCAACATAGTCTCCTTGTAACTCTACACACTTCTCCCAGCGATGCTCTCATCTCTGTAATCCGTCCAAATAGTACTCGACGTTTTCCAGCATAGTCTCCTTGTAACTCTACACACTTCTCCCAGCGATGTTCTCATCTCTGTAACACGTCCAAATAGTACTCGGCGTTTTTCCAACATAATCTCCTTGTAACTCTACACACTTCTCCCAGCGATGCTCTCATCTCTGTAATCCGTCCAAATAGTACTCGACGTTTTCCAACATAGTCTCCTTGTAACTCTACACAGTTCTCCCAGCGATGCTCTCATCTCTGTAACCCGTCCAAATAGTACTCAGCGCTTTCCAACATAGTCTCCTTGTAACTCTACACACTTCCTCCAGCGATGCTCTCATCTCTGTAACCCGTCCAAATAGTACTCAGCGCTTTCCAACATAGTGTCCTTGTAACTCTACACACTTCTCCCAGCGATGCTCTCATCTCTGTAACCCGTCCAAATAGTACTCAGCGCTTTCCAACATAGTCTCCTTGTAACTCTACACACTTCTTCCAGCGATGCTCTCATCTCTATAACCCGTCCAAATAGTACTCGACGTTTTCCAACACAGTCTCCTTGTGACTCTACACACTTCTCCCAGCGATGTTCCCATCTCTGTAACCCGTCCAAATAGTACTCGACGTTTTTCAACACAGTCTCCTTGTAACTCTACACACTTCTCCCAGCGATGCTCTCATCTCTGTAATCCGTCCAAATAGTACTCGACGTTTTCCAACATAGTCTCCTTGTAACTCTACACAGTTCTCCCAGCGATGCTCTCATCTCTGTAACCCGTCCAAATAGTACTCAGCGCTTTCCAACATAGTCTCCTTGTAACTCTACACACTTCTTCCAGCGATGCTCTCATCTCTGTAACCCGTCCAAATAGTACTCAGCGCTTTCCAACATAGTCTCCTTGTAACTCTACACACTTCTCCCAGCGATGCTCTCATCTCTGTAACCCGTCCAAATAGTACTCAGCGCTTTCCAACATAGTCTCCTTGTAACTCTACACACTTCTTCCAGCGATGCTCTCATCTCTATAACCCGTCCAAATAGTACTCGACGTTTTTCAACACAGTCTCCTTGTGACTCTACACACTTCTCCCAGCGATGTTCCCATCTCTGTAACCCGTCCAAATAGTACTCGACGTTTTTCAACACAGTCTCCTTGTAACTCTACACACTTCTCCCAGCGATGCTCCCATCTCTGTAACCCGTCCAAATAGTACTCGGCGTTTTTCAACATAGTCTCCTTGTAACTCTACACACTTCTCCCAGCGATGTTCCCATCTCTGTAACCCGTCCAAATAGTACTCGGCGTTTTTCAACATAGTCTCCTTGTAACTCTACACACTTCTCCCAGCGATGTTCCCATCTCTGTAATCCGTCCAAATAGTAATCGGCGTTTTTCAACATAGTCTCCTTGTAACTATACACATTTCTCCCAGCGATGTTCCCATCTCTGTAACCCGTCCAAATAGTACTCGGCGTTTATCAACATATTCTCCTTGTAACTGTACACACTTCTCCCAGCGATGTTCCCATCTCTGTAACCCGTCCAAATAGTACTCGGCGTTTATCAACATAGTCTCCTTGTAACTCTACACACTTCTCCCAGCAATGCTCTCAACTCTGTAACCCAACCAAATAGTACTCGGCGTTTTTCAACATTGTCTCCTTGTAACTCTACACACTTCTTCCAGCAATGCTCTTATCTCTGTAACCCAAACAAATAGTACTCGGCGTTTTTCAACATTGTCCCCTTGTAACTCTACACACTTCTTCCAGCAATGCTCTCATCTCTGTAACCCAACCAAATAGTACTCGACGTTTTTCAACATAGTCTCCTTGTAACTCTACACACTTCTCCCAGCGATGCTCCCATCTCTGTAACCCGTCCAAATAGTACTCGGCGTTTTTCAACATAGTCTCCTTGTAACTCTACACACTTCTCCCAGCGATGTTCTCATCTCTGTAACCCGTCCAAATAGTACTCGGCGTTTTTCTCTACAAAATAATTGTTCACGAGGGACAGTGCCTCTTCATTTGACGAAAATCTCTGTCCTCCAAGCGCAATTTTCAGATGAGGCGGGAAGAAAAAAAGTCGTTTGGGGCTCAATCTGGTGAGTCAAGCAGTTCAAACCGTAATTCGTGGATTTTCGTCATTGCAACCGCTGAGGTATTAGACGGTGCGCTGTCTTGGTGAAACAGGATTTTTTGTCTTCAGAAATGTGGCCGTTTTTCTTCGAGTTCTGCCTTCAGCTTGTCAAGTAATGATATGTAGTATGCTCCTGTAATGGTTTTTCTCTTTTGAAGATATTCGATTAAAATAACTCCACAACTATCCCAAAAAACAGTCGCCATCACTTTCCCAGCGGAAAAAAATTTTTTTTGCCCTTTTTGGAGCCGGTTCCCCATTTGTAGTCCACTGTTTGGACTGTATTTTTGTTTCGGACGTATAATGGTGAATCCAAGTTTCATCTACAGTAATTAATCGGCGCCAAAACTCGGATTTATTGCGCCTAAACTGCACCAACAGAGCGTTGGAAATATTCATTCGAACACGTTTTTTGGTCTAACGTGAGAAAACTCTGCACCCAACGCGTGGACAGCTTTCTCATGTCTAAATTTTGATTTACTATGTGACAAACACGTTCTTTTGACATGTTCATAGCCTCTGCTATCTCTCTCGCTTTAATTCGGCGGTCGTCTAGCACCATTTGGCGATATTTTCGTCGTAAATAGCAGTTTTTGGACGCCTCGAACGTTCATCGTCTCCCAAGCTCTTAGGTCATGTTTAGATTCATCTGCCCAAACTTTCATTGTGGTAAATGATGGTACAGGGTCCCCATACACAGAATCCAACTCATCTTTGATTTGCGTAGTCGTATTGCCTTTCAAAAACAAATATTTAAAGACAGCTCAATACTCGATTTTGTCCATTTTCATAAAAACACTCACATCAACTCACTCACACGACTGTTACATAGCAACTGAGCGTCCAAAATGACTGAAACTTTGGTAACTGTCAACAGATGAACAACGAAATGCATTAGCATTTACTTACGAGTGCTGCTGTCTTCATGTTAAGGTCGGAAGCTTTTCAGACCACCGTATATATATTTCCTTTTACTTGTAACCTGTAATTTAATTTAATTGTAACCTGTATAAATATATTTAATTTATATATTCTATACCTACAAATTGTGGACCTATAATTTTTTTAAATAATTTTATGTTCCTTTTTTCTACATTTTGGATATCTGCTTTTCTGTTCAAAGTTAAAGTTTCTGCTCCATGGAGGGACTGTGGTTTAACTGACACAATTTCTTATATTTAGACATGCAGTTTTTATTATATATCTTTTGAGTAGACCCATATGCTATTTTCTCGATTTATTCTGCAGTTTCTTTTTATAGTTCGTTTTTTTTATTTATCCAGATTTATGAACCCTATTTTACACAGTGGTATATTAGGATTATAGTTGATACATAAAAATACACAATTTTAACAAAAATATTTTAAATACTAGAAGGAAGAAAATATGTTATAATCTGATGCATATTAATTTAAACTATTTCAGACGTTTAAACACTGAGTTTATAAACATCATGAAGTACTTATACTGTTGTGGCTTCATTAGCAAAGATGTGAGCGGAGCAGAAAATTCAGTTCCTAGAGAGTCTAGCTTGAATATTAATTCTTGTCTTTCTCTCCAGAAAATGGGACAACAGAAAAGGAGATGAACCACAGTTTGAAATTCTTCACCACACATGCACTTGGGGTTAGATGTTAAGTGAAAACGTGATAAGTATTCACCAAATTTACCATGTCCAGTTAAAAATTGTGTCAAAACAAAATTTGGTACAAGAGTTTCACATTTTCCTCTGTCATATACACTAGGGAAAAATAATGTTTTTGTTAAACTTCCATTTGGAGTTGTTAGCCATTGTTGGTTCCATTCTTCAAGAATATGTTGATGTATTATTCTCCTTACAGTAGAAATAGGACATAAAGAGTATGTCACAGGGAGATTGGATTCTGCAGCCTTCTTAGCCAAGCAATAAGCTCTCTCGTTACCTAAAATTCCACTGTGTCCTTTAACCCATCCCATGCAAATATGTCCTGGATGGTTTTGAAGCAAGGTTCTGATTTCATGTGCTAATGAATTTAAATTGTATTTATCATTAATAGCGAGTAGAGCTGATTGTGAATCACTAAGCATACGGGCACTGTTCCCATTAACAGTACACCATTTTATAGCTTCTTTAATTGCTAAGAGCTCCGATTGGAATACAGAACATTCAGGTGACATTTTAAACATGGAGTGAGTTAGTTCCGTTTGGTTTTCATAAACAACAAAAGCACATCCTACTGCAGATATATTATCTTCAAATTGGTAACGCGAACCATCTGTATATATGTAATAATCATGAAAATTACATATTTCCTTTAAACAGGTTCATTAAATCTGTTTTTTTTTTTTTTTTTTTTTTTTTAAATTGTTCAAACTGTTCAGTCACGGTTTAAGCCATCTTTATTGTGATACAAAAATTCTCTACTATAAATTACTAACAGAGAAAGAAGTAATTTGAATTTCAGTGGAAACTAAATTTTAAAACGGTTACTGTAAGTTCGCCCAATTACAATCCTGAACAAACCACACAAGTGGCCCGTACGAAGGTCGTTTTAATTCCATAGCAGTTTAACGTTTTACTCCTCTATGGAGTCCCCGGCTGGGACTATTTTTAAAAAAGAAGGTATGTTGGTAAATACTGAACCAACCGCATTACTTGCTGCCCCACCTACCGCACTGCTGGAGGGGGAACAGAAGGAGAACAACTGTCCCTACAAGTGCTGCCACCTACTCGGCACTTTCCTTAACTACAGGTGTATTAACCCGCGAGGGGAACAAGGCATGAAAAAAGTTATCCCCTGATGACGGGATTACAGTAATCTGATCTTTATCGGTTTAACACGACTGAATTTATTTAGGGGTTAGCAGGCGCGATCAAAAGCGCCAATTACCCCCCGTGATGACGATCCTTTCACTTTCTGAACCAGACATACACATTTCACTCGATACCCTACACGCTATGAGTCTCTCAAATCGAAAATAGTTCTGTGTATCTGCCTTTACTCACACCGAACACCCTTTACCACAAGAAGGCAGCGCATGAAAGAAATGATGTTCGAATGAGTACAGGATACATAGAGACAAAGTTAACAGACATACACCAGCTGTTCGACCACCACCTTTGTAACAGAAAACGAAGACTGCAGTGTATGATATGCGGGATTCGAAGTCTGCACCATGGCGTATATACCGATCGATATGTACGTGGAATTCAGATTCCATGGGAGATATTGTGTTATTATTTCGAGGCAAGCTCGCCCTAAGCGTCTTAGTTACGTCACGAGGTGTCATCGTAAGCAAACAACACATGCTGATGAGAACGCCTTCAAGATGGCTGCCATTGCCTATTTTATGGTTCGTCGATAAGGATAATTAATTACTATCATAAGATAGTGCTCTCTATTCCTATAACCAGTAGTGCCTTTTAAGAGCCAGATACAGATAAAAATAATAACAACGTAGACAAAATCTTACTATAAAAATGTGGAAGGGAAGGCATTATTATTATTAAGCTCTCTGGAGATGCATTTTTTAACTTTTCCCGCGAAATATGCCAATAAAACTCTCTCTCTGTACAACTCTTTCACCAACACATCTTAAGACTTTACACGAGTTTAGCAATAGTTAAAACAAAAATTGCATTTCACCAACAAATGTTAGCTGTAACACTCGTGTTAAATCTCTTGTTAAACTAACCAGCCAAATTTCTGATGTTAAGTGCTTAACAATTGTACATAGTCAAGATGGCGAGCGTGAACGCAGCTGTTGTTGTCGATCTCGCCTTTGCTTCAAGTATTAATAACTTTGCGATTTTATAATTCACTGAACTATGTGGATAATTCAGTCCACCTCCCGTCTTGAAACGTTCAAGTCATTCATCACTTGTCCTTCTTCACTCCTCGTTTTAAATTTACGTAATACTGAGTTAGAACATACATCGAAAGGAATATGCCGACCTCGCCTTTGCTTCAAGTATTAATAACTTTGCTATTTTATAATTCACTGAATTATGTGGATAATACACTGTCCACCTCCCGTCTTGAAACGTTCAAGTCACTCGTCACTTGTCCTTCACTCCTCGTTTTAAATTTACGTAATACTGAGTTAGATCATGCATCGAAAGGAATATGCCGATCTCGCCTTTGCTTCAAGTTTAATAACTTTGCTATTTTATAATTCACTGAATTATGTGGTTAATACACTGTCCACCTCCCGTCTTGAAACGTTCAAGTCACTCGTCACTTGTCCTTCACTCCTCGTTTTAAATTTACGTAATACTGAGTTAGATCATGCATCGAAAGGAATATGCCGATCTCGCCTTTGCTTCAAGTGTTAATAACTTTGCGATTTTATAATTCACTGAATTATGTGGATAATACACTGTCCACCTCCCGTCTTGAAACGTTCAAGTCACTCGTCACTTGACCTTCTTCGCACCTCGTTTTAAATTTACGTAATACGTTTCGTTTTTCTAGTAATGACACATACATTTGAATTAAATTCGTTTCCAATTTTTTCCCCCACGTGGCATCTTTCTCTTTTACATTTACCACACCCGTCCTCTTATTTTTCACGATATCCTTACGCTTCGTCACCAATTCAATTCAAAATTCTTTCTCCATCGATGAGAAATTTGTCTTACGGCTTTTGTTTATGATTTTGTTCAGCCGCCAGTTTTCAGCTATGTGCAGACGAAAATGAAAACAAAAGCGCATCGCAGTACGCTCAGAAAATAATAATACTAATCCATAGCCTTCTATAGATGCAATATTTACAAGTCTCTTGGCGTTAACACGTGTTTGTAAACATTTTCAGAAAACAGGTTGGTAATATGCAAGAAATTTAACAGCTTTGATAGCGCTGTGACAATTGTTATGTTACATTTGTTAACGTCGATTTTAACATATGTTTGTGAAATCGGGCAATAATGTTTTTATCAAAGCACCACTTTCGTAACACCTTGTAAGCTTCAACTTACCTTTCCTTTGAGTTCGCTGGTAAAAGTAATGGACATACGAGATGCGCTGCTTCTTCAATAGCAATGTCGCCCATTTTTATAAGATTTTACTGCTTTATGATAACTAAGACATGTACTACTTCAATTCATGCATTAACAAAAGACTGTATAAGTAGGCTTTACCTATATAATTTCATTTGCTCACAGCTCACTTCCTTATTTTTTTGAAAATGTCCAAGTATCACTTAGAGTTCTTAGTGCGGAACTTTGTGCCTCAGTGCATTTGAAGAGAATTGGAAAATAGTTAAAGAAGTGAAAAGCGTTCATATATATTCAGTTTAGAAGCCTTTCGTTCTCACCTACAAGTCACACGTTCGTGCGATTTTACCTCTGCACACATTCTAACTATCCTTTGCTTTCACATAATAAAACATAATTGAATCTAGGATGCTCCTAAACAACATAATTATAAATGATTATAACACTTTGTAAATAATTGGAAATCTTCTTCCCTGGTATAAGATATTACAGGTGGAGCCATCTCTGGAGTAGTACATGGTGTTGTCATAAGTAAGTCGGTTTCTACAAGGGCTGTTCATAATTCTTCGCACTAAAATTCAATCTTATTATATTCTGTTAGCTTAATGTGAAACAAACACGTCATAGTAGTTCCATTGTTGGTACTCCTAGTTCCCGCCTGTAAGAACTAGGCAAGTTCAGACATGTTCAGTATCGCCTACTGCTGCAATGGAGCTAACATGAAGCTAAAGTTGATGTTAGAGGAAGATCCGGAGTTTCTTTCAAAAGTAACCACTGCTGATGAAACTTGGCTAAATCACTTTGATCCTGAGAGCAAACAGCAAAGCTCAGTGTGGAAATCTCCTTCATCACCAACCACCAAAAAAAGCAAAGGTGGTTGCTTCTGCTGGGAAAGTTATGGTCATCTTATACTTTGATATTCATGGAATGGTTTATCAGCATGCTGTACCTGCACACACATCAGTAACTGGACAATACTACAGGGATGCCCTGAAAACATTGCAAGTCCATATCAGGTGCAAAAGACCACATTTCCGTGAAGCAGGCTGGATGCTGTACCACGATAATGCGCGGCCGCATATTGCCAATGTTGTTGCTGAATGTCTTGCAAAAATCAACGTGAAGTACATCCCTCATCCTCCCTATAGTCCGAATTTAGCGCCATGTGACTTTTTTCTATTCCCTAACTTGAAGAAATGCCTTCGTGGGAGGTATTATCCATCATCAGAAGCAGTGGTGAAGGCTGCGGAAGCAATTTTGAAGGATCTCTCAAAAATGGTTTCCAGCATGTCTTTTAAGACTGACAGAAACGCTTCGACAAGTGTATCGCATTCAGGGGAGACTATTTTGAGAAGGACCATCAGAATTATGAGGATGAGTAAAGGTACGTTGTCAAAAAAAAAATTGTGATCATTCTTTATTGAACAGTCCTCGTAGATTTTGGTATTTTGGAAGGTTTATTGAGTTTCTTTTGTTTGGAAATGCTATTTACAAGATGCCATGGCTAGAATGTGAGCATGTATCAGTCTTCAGTTGTTAATAAACAATCACAAAATGGAGATAACAAAGTTTGGACTAAAAGAGACCTTCTAAAACACTACTGAAGTCGATGCCGCAGCTTGAAGAATGTGTGAAGTGAAAGGAGAAGGTGTAATTAGTGAGTGAGTGAGTGAGTGAGTGAGTGAGTGAGTGAGTGAGTGAGTGAGTGAGTGAGTGAGTGAGTGAGTGAGTGAGTGAGTGAGTGAGTGAGTGAGTGAGTGAGTGGTGTTTTAGGGCCCGTCGACGAGGTCATTTGGGCCCGAGGCACAACAATGGTTCCAACGATTCATCAATGGAGACCAAAACACTAAAGATTTACCACGTTCTGGAAGACCTAAAGTATGGAATATTGGGGATGCATGCCAAGTTTTGCGAGAAAATCTGCACAAAAAAAGTAGCCGTAATTTGAGGCAGGTAATAATTTGCCACTGTGGCCATCTTGTACCTTGCTTACTTATAATAAATATTCTTATAAAGTGAATTGTAGTTTTAGTTAGTGTTACCGATATCTTTTGTAGAAATGAGTCAAATAGAAAACCCCAACCCCTCGCAAAGCATGTATTTCCTACTTTGTGCAATTGCCGCGTGTACGATCCATTCCCGTCTTTGCTTACGTCGTCACGCCTACGTCAGCTTATCCGTAACTGTATTGCATTGTATTTATTTCATCCTTTGGAACATAATACATAAGTTATAGGACACGTCAGTTCAAGATACAAACATAAATATAAAAAGTTACTTAAGACTAACAACAGTAACAGATACAGGATCCAACAAAAGTCTAAAGTAGAAAAAGCAAACAAATATTGTCAATAGATTGTTGGTTACAATTTCTGACATAGTCAATTTTTCATCATTAATACTACTTGTAAATAGTCAATTACAGCATTAGAAACTGATTCTACACATGATCCCTTAATCAGCTTAATCAATTTATCACTTTCAAGTATAATTAAAGCTGCAATGTCATGATTCATTTAAGTTATATAAACATTTATTTATGAGGAAAGCCTTTAACTTCCATTTAAACTGCTGTTTTGAGATGATAACTATTGATTAAATATCAGATGGCAGTTTATTGTAAAGCTTAATTCCTATACCTCGGCCGTTCTATTTCCGGCTCTGACATTTCTCGAGAGGGGGAAGCAGGCAGTTGCCAGTTCTTTAGCGGGAATTTCAAGCAGAGGAACAATGCGGATTTTAAATATTTCATGTATTTGCATATTTCACGAACCAGTAGCCATATTATTATAATAGGGATAATAATAGGTCTTACGAACACTAAACATCGGAAATCACGCACGAAAAATATACCAAAGAAAGTTCACCAAAGCAAGCCGCTATTAGGCCACGTGGCTCAAACAAATTTAAGCTGGCAAAATGGTGTTGAGTTCGGGAGCCACGCCTCCCAGCGACAATGCTGATTGGCGCTAGCAGACAGTTTTAACTTCCTGACCACGACCCCGGATGTAGAGACTCCCAGTACTACCAACAGATGCAGTTAGTGCGTGTGTGAAAGGTGTGAATGAAATATTCGAATAGAGTGGTGTTGTAGTAAATATCTTGCATTATGATGAAATTGTAAATTGTATTTCAGTGTTTTAAAGTTAATATAGTCCTATATTTTCATTCTAAAGATAATTTTGAGGATATGTTTTCAATTGCTCATTACTGTATGTTGGTACTATTAGGTTTCCCCTTCCACCTTTTACAGTCGCAAAACGTCAGAGCCGGAGATACAACGGCCGGACAGTAGTATACGTACATCCCTTTGAGAGACACTATCTCTATACTAATCCATATTGGTTCTGGTGTTAGGTTCATAATCCCATGGATGATACATTCGTCAGGAGAATTGTCACTTGTGATCAAAAATGAGTATATTACCAAAGTCCTGATGTCTCGAAACAGTGACGATCCCCGCCAACTAGTCATTGTTAAAGAAGTCAGTTCGGTACCAAAGTAATGTTGTGTGTCTGGTGTGATTCACTGGGAGTTTGTTCCAAACGGAAAGGCGATTGGTGCGGATATTTATTCTCAACAACTGGAACGAGTTTATGAAATTTTGAGACGGAGATACCCAGCATTAGTTAACCAAAATAGTTCTATTGCAACAGGACAATACTACCCGAACAACCACGGAACAAATTCAGGAATTGGGAGCAATCAAACTGTTACCTCACCCAGCATACAGCCCTGATATCGCACCATCAAATTATCATTATATTTTATCAAATTATAATTATCAAAATATCTTTTTCGATATACATATATATTATAATTATTTTACAATTATCAAAACCTTAAATTTCTAATAATTTGTAATTTTCTCCGTAGTCTTAGTTATATCCGATATACGAGGCGTGTCCATAAAATGTCTCCAAGGCGCTGGAGCCATAAGAAACGCCATTACGCGAAATCCGGCAACACTGGCGTGTAGCTTGGTTTCCTCCCTTTAAATCCCCACCACAACAAACCCGTTGCAATCATTATTCTAGGCTGGGCAGCCGTCTGCGATGGAGCTTCCTATCACTTCCGCCGCCAAGTGCGAGTTGCGTGCAGTGATCTGTTTTTTTGACTGTCAAGGGAACAACCCTCACTGAAATTCATCGTCAGTTATGCGAAGTCTATGGGCCACAGTGTATGGACGTCAAAAGCGTGCGAAACTGGATCAAAGAGTTCAAAGACGGACGTATAGACGTCCATGACGAATAGCGTTCTGGTCGGCCTTCGTTGTTTTTGTTTTCTAATTTACAACCTCAACGTTAAGTCATATCGGTGAATAAACTGGGTGAAATGATGCTCAAATGAGTCCAGGGCACATGGAGCTTAGAGTTACCCGGCATTCGTATTGAAGAATAAGGGAAAACCCCGGAAAAAAACTTATTCAGGTAACTCATCCTGACGAAGATTCGCACTCGGGACCTCTTGAACGTGATGCAGACACGCTACCATCTACGCTACTGAAGCGGGCCTGGTCGACCTTCGCTTTCGGCCGAAACAATTGCAAAAGCGGAGCAAGAAATGCTTAAAGATCGACGTGTGACAGTTCGCGAGCTGTGCGAACTTATCCCTGAAGTCAGTAAGACTGCGATTGACAAGATTTTGACCGAACATTTGCATTATCGCAAGGTGTGTGCGAGGTGGGTCCCCAGAATGCTCAACGAAGACCATAAACGGCAACGTGTTGAAGCGGCCCACCGATTCCTGGAGCACTATGCAGAACAGGGCGAGGAATTGTTGGATTCAATTGTCAGTGACGATGAAACCTGAGTGCACTACACAACACCAGAAACTAAAGAACGTTCTCGTCAGTGGCGGCATTCGAATTCGTAGAAGCCGCGAAAGTTCAAACAGACATTTTCTGCCCGAAAAGTGATGGTCAGTGTGTTCTGGGACAGAAAAGGTGTATTGTTGTGCGAGTTTAATAAACGCCGCTAGCTACTGTGAGACTGAAATAATTGTGACGTGCCATTCAAAATCGAAGCAGGGGTATGCTGACGAAGGGAGTGAATTTTCATCACGACAACGCTCGTCTTTATACTGCACATGCAACAGCTGATCTCCTGACCCAGTTCGGATGGGACATACTCACCCATGGCCCCCTATAGTCCAGACTTAGCACCTAGTGATTATCATCTGTTTACTGAGTAGAAGTCACACCTGGGTGGAACACATTTCCAGACCGACGAGGTTAAGCGCTACCTGCGCAACTTGGCGGGAGAGTGCTATGACAAGGGTATACAAAAATTGCCACAGCGCATGCAAAAGTGTATCGATCGCAATGGTGTTTACGTTGAAAGATAGCTGTAGTTTCCGCCTATACATCAACGTAAACATTCATTGACAAATATGTTTTCTATATTAAATAAAACTGGAGACCTTGTTTTACCGACACGTCTCGTAATAGTGTAATTTTTCTTACCGGTAGCTACTTTGTTTTTGTTACTTCGGTAAATGCCTTTGTATTGTTTACAACTGTAACCTCCTTCACCATTAAATCCTTACGTTATTATCTGCCGAAGTTTCGGTCAGGAATGTACTTGCAGTGAATGTCTGAGAGAGGCAAGTTTGTACGAGATCCAGGACCGTGACAGCTGAAAGTGCTACTCTGCATCAAGTTTGACACTTTGTACAGTTAATGGGGGTCTAGTCACGACGTACTTACAGGAAGAACTGCTAAATAGGAACTTGCTAGGAATGTCCTCTTCATTATAAATGACTTTTGTAAATTTGTAAACTGTAAGATATACACAAAATATGAGGCCTGTTCAATAAAGAATGATCGTAATTTTTTACGGACATAATTGAACATAACGCACTAAAATTCAAAATTACTATATTGTTAGCTTAATGCGAAACAAAGACGCCGTAGTAGTTGGTACTCCTGGTTCCCGCCTGTGAGAACCAGGCAAGTTCAGATATGTTCAGTATCGCCTACCACTACAATGGAGATAACATGCAGTTAAAGTTGATGTTAGACGAAGATCCGAAGTTTCTTTCAAACGTAATCACTGCTGATGAAACTTGGCTACATTTTGATCCTGAGAGCAAACAGCAAAGCTCAGTGTAGCAATCTCCTTCATCACCAACCCCCAAAAAGCAAAAGTGGCTGCTTCTGCCGGGACAGTTATGGTCATCTCATTCTTTGATATTCATGGAATGGTTTATCAGCATGTTGTACCTGCACACACATCAGTCACTGGACAATACTGCAGGGATGTCCTGAAAACATTGCAAGTCCATATCAGATGCAAAAGACCACATTTCCGTGAAGTAGGCTGGATGCTGCACCACCATAACGCACGGCCGCATATTGCCAATGTTGTTGCTGAATATTTTGCAAAAATCAACGTGAAGTGTATCCCTCACCCTCTCTATAGTCCGGATTTAGCCAACATGTTTGGTCCCCAGACTATCGCTAATCTCGGTTAATGAATAAGAAAATATGATATCCGTCAAACTGGCCCAGTGTTGCCATCTCTATGAGAGGCCCAGTAAAAATCTCAGAGATTTTTCCAAGATATTCAGCAACAACATTGACAATATGCGTCCGCATATTATCGTGGTGCAGCATCCAGCCTGCTTCACGGAAATGTGGTCTTTTGCGTCTGATACGGACTTGCAATGTTTTCAGGACATCCCTGTAGTATTGTCCAGTGACCGATGTGTGTGCAGGTACAACATGCTGATAAACCATTCCATGAATATCAAAGAATGAGATGACCATAACTTTCCCAGCAGAAGCAACCACTTTTGCCATTTTGGGGGTTGGTGATGAAGGAGATTTCCACACTGAGCTTTGCTGTTTGCTCTCAGGATCAAAATGATGTAGGCAAGTTTCATTAGTAGTGATTACATTTGAAAGAAACTCCGGATCCTCCTCTAACATCAACTTTAACTGCATGCAGACCTGCATGCGAATGTCCTTTTGTTCGGGAATCAACAGTCTTGGAACCCATCGCGCACAAACACGTCTCATGTGTAATGTTTCTGTCACCAACGTGTGGGTGGCACCCAATGAAATGTTCAGTATTTCAGAAAGTGATCTTAAGTTAATTCGTCGATCCTCTCTCACAATGACAGCAGCAGTGTTGATGTTTTCTTCCGTAAGAGCAGTAACTGGAGCACTGGGTCCACCTTCCTTTGAAATTGATTGTCTCCCCTCTTTAGACATTTTAAACAACCTTCGAGCTGTGCTGTAGGGAAGAACAGACTCTCCATAAGCCTCCTGTAACATTGTATAGGCCTCACTGAAGATTTGTTGAGACGAAAGCAGAATTTCAAAGCCGCATATTGTTCCTCACCTGTTACCTCCATTACAGCGGTAGGCGATACTGAACATGTCTGAACTTTCCTGGTTCTCACAGGCGGGAACCAGGAATACCAAGAATGTAACTACTACGGCGTGTTTGTTTCACATTAAGCTAACAGAATAAGATTGCATTTTATAGCGAAAAATTATGACCGTAAAAAAATTATGATCATTCTTTATTGAACAACACTCGTATGTTAATAAACTGTATACCTCTGAACATGTTCAATGTTCAGGCATTTGTGGCTGCAACTAAACTCACTGAACGCAAAGCAATCTAATCTATGAGTCGGTGAAAAATGAGTAAATAATAACGCTGGGCAACAAAAAAAATAATAATAAAATTAAATAATTAAAATAAATAAATAAATAATTTTTGGATGTTTCGAGCGCTTCATGAGGCAATTCCTACTAATTTTGGATTGAGAAAAACAATAAAAGACAATGAAAAATCTTTATTAGCTCTAGTTTCTATGATATACACAAGGTGGAAGTATTACATATTAACGGATTGAGAGAAAATGATACATTTTAATTACATATATGCTAACAAGTGATTTTGATTTTTTTACTGGTAATTACCCGCTAAGAGTTCTAAATTTCTGGAAAAATACTTCGCAGATAGTCGTGTCTGAAGAGAATCATGTGGTGGCCTATTGACTTCGTCGTCTTTTAGCTTGCCTCTTGTGATGGAGTTCCGCAGAATCCCTAACAGTAATCCGCAAGCATTACTTCATTCCAACGGCCCTGATATCTTTGTTCCATAACAGAAATGTCCTGATGGAATCTCTCCCCATGTTCATCACTAACAGCTCCACAACTAGGAGGGAAAAAGTCTAGGTGGGAGTGGAGAAAATTGATCTTAAGGGACATGTTGCAGGAGCACTGTCACAAAATGCTTGAAGTTGTCATCTCTTTTGTTGCCTAAAAATGCATGAACAACGCCCTTGAAGGCTTCCCAAGCTTCCCTTTCCGCTCCAAAATTTGGTCAAATGTAGGATCCTTTACAAGTTCTCTTATTTGTGGTCTGACAAAAATGCCTTCCTTAACTTTTGCGTAACTTAATTTCCAAAATTTCTCTCTGATTGTGTTTTGTTATTTGACAGGTGTGCAACTCCCTCCCCCCCCAAAAAAAATCCCCCAAATTTAAAATCTTCAGTCTAAAATATGAAATGTCACTTTATCTTCAAAACAAGAGCTAATCTATCATTTTATGGTGATTTGTTTCAATTCAGCAGATGGAAATACATCTAAAAAGACTTTTTTAGGCCGAAACATTTTCATTGTTGTCCAGTATAATTAATTAAGTTTTAGAGCGCAATGAACAAACATTAGAATGTAGAAATGTTATTTCTTTTAGAAAGATTCCAGTGTATAGTTGTAGTTAACGTCCTGTCTCACATTTTACACACACTATTATAGTAAGTTAGATTAATATGGCTTACCGTGAATGTAGCCAGGATCCTGTTGTCCTTGTGGTGGCGGCGGGGGCGGATGGGGCGGGTGATGGAGCGGGGGCGGCTGCTGTAGAGGCGGTGGCGGCGGTGGAGGTCCATAGCTCGCCGAGGGAGGAGCCGAGAAGGCGCTCGTACAGCCATGACGTCGACCCAAGGGCGAGATAGGTGGTGCGGTGCCGGGTCCTCTGAGTGGCGGTGGCGGGGGCGGCGGAGGCGGTTGCTGTGGGGGCACGTTGCAGGGTGGGTGAGGATGAGGGTGCGGGTGGGGGTGGATGTGGTGGTGATGCGGCGCTGGGCCTCCAGACACGGGTGCTCCGGGCGGCTGCATGCTGGATAACGCCCCCAGCGGAGTGTACGACTTCATCGGCATTGTCAGAGGCGGCTCCGTCGGTGCTGGCTACAGGGAGGACAAGCATTCAATTTATCAGACATGTGTCACGAAATGAGGTGGCCATGTGCAAAGGCGGTATACGCATGCGCGAATACTTCTGCCTTAAAGCTAGTTATTAACAACAATTTGGAAAACAAGAGACAATCATTTCATTGCGATGTGGAGAAGAGAGGATCTCGTATAAAACGGACAGATGAAAGATAGTATTTTGATACGGGAGGACCAAGAATAAGAAAAAAAAAGACAAAGTGCTTCTTAAAATAAGACCTGAAGCTTTCTTGTGACGAATATGTTCCAGATCATCTGGGGACGCAAGCCAGGTGAAAAGACGATTAGAAATAACTTTTTCAGGAGGTAAATATCTCCCATCATCAGGATATTTTAAGAAAACAAGGGATGTTCTAAGTAAAAACTGGCAGGACCATCGCTACCAGAATAAACCAACATGAACGGAACATTCGTTTAATGTAACCTGAGATGTCTGGACTGTAACGACCATAGAGCCATCTTTCGGGAGACGAAAATCTTGGCAAAATGCAACAGTTACTGGAAGCGGAGAGTTAAGGGGCCTTTAGCCATTTCCTCTTTCAACAAAGTCCTCCATGAGCTAGGATTTGAGTTTTAAAAAATAACTAACAGAAGACTAATACCAGAAAGATCTAAAAAAAACTCACCGTGAAGACGCTACACACCGTGAATGTGTACTGAGAACAATTTGTGTTCTTACAGTACGCTAATACAGATTTAATGTGCATGTTTACCTTGAGGTGAGATAATCTCGAAAGCTTGCTTATATGTTTTGAGTATTGAGGGGGTAAAAGAGGAAGTGTGCATAATTTGCTGTCTGCTTCTGAGCAACATTGCAGCTCCCCACGTGGAGAAACAGATGATCTTCACATATCTTTTAAAAATCACACATTAGCACAGTCAGGGTCTATAGTCCAGAGGACATCGCTTAATAATGCAAAAACTAAACATTTTATATTGAAAAAGTATGTAAGGTTTATCTCAAAGCAGTAGACGTACAGTGCGATCCATATAAACCTGAACCATTCCAATACACCACAATTTCCCTTTGTAAGCTGGTACAATGTAGAAAATTGTTTTTAGGATCTCAGTGGCTCTGAGAAATTTGACAACACTGACAATTCTTGACAGCTGACAGTCTTAAATGTGCAGTCATAACAGCAACATGCAGAACTCACTACAAGAGCGTGTTTACATTTTGAAAACATATTGTAAGACAAATTCCTTGGTAACAGCACAGCGGGAATTTCGAAGAGAATTTAATATATGTGACGTTCCGACAAAGACAACAATTGCATCGCTCGTAAGAAAGTTGGAGACAACTGATATACTCATTAGTGAGAGTGGAAAACATAGACCGTCATCTGTTACAGATGTTCGCAGAAGGCTACTGAATTCTCCAAACAAATCATTGTGTCGATTGAGCCAGGAATCAGGGTATTCATATGGGACATGTCAAAGAGCTGTGACCTTACAGAGTGCATATGGTGTAACAACTGAAAGAAGCAGATTATGATAAACGAATCAGTTAAGGGTACTCTTATTCCACGTCCAGACATTCTCTCCATAACGTGGTTTACAGATGAGGCATGGTTTCATCTGTCAGGCTACATAGACACACAAAACACCAGATATCGGGCGAAGTGATCCACGAAACCCCACTGCATGGTGCGCGGTGTCAGCTTCCAGGATCGTTGGTCCCATTTTCTTTGATACGACTGTAGACCCTGAAGTTTATATGAGTATCTTCGAGGCATTTGTGGAGCAGCTGGATGATATCGAATTGAGAGAGGGTTATTTCCAGCAAGATGGAGCAACGTGCCATACATCTAATGACACCATGGAACTTGTAACCAGTTTCTTTGATAATCGAATGATCTCAAAATGTCTGTGGCACCCCAGCTGCCCTGATCTAACCTCACCCGATGTTTTCTTGTGGGGGTATCTAAAAATAGTGTACAATAGGACAATTGATGTTCTCAAGGAATACATTCGAACCGAAATAAGTAACATTGGTGAGGATACTCTCCGTTAAACTTCAGAGAATATGGCGAGACGAGTACAAACATGTATAGATGCCGGTGGAGGACACTTCCAACATTTTCTCTGAGATGTAAATAGTGGAATGTAATCTCCCAATTGTGTATTATATTCTCCCAAAGTTGTACGTGTCTCCTATTATTGGTTCAAAAGTTATGGACTTTGAGATGGCTCAGAGTGATATGGATCGCACTGTACTTCCTTGCTCCAATTATCAAAGCATCGTTGTCCCATGTGCACTCACTTTAAAACACAACAAAGAAGAAATAGTCTACTCCACCTTGTTTGGAAACACACTTGTGCAAAATTTGGGCTGCAACGAAGATGGTTTTATTCCCTGGAGTAAGAAAATGCTTCTTATACCGCTTTTACAATGACCTCCTCAATTCAGTTATTACCTACGAGGGTGGGTCAAAAAGTAATGCCTCCTATTTTTTTTCTTAAATAAGTAAGTTATGTGAAAGCTTTGAATTTGGCGCAATTCCTCAAACCTTCTTCTCCAAACCCCTGCAGTAGTAACTTCCTAAGGCAACAGGTGGCAGCACTGCATCCTCTTACAAAATGGCTGACATCGTCATTCGTATTAGACAGCGTTCTGTGATTGAATTTTTGACTGCGGAAGGTGAAATGCCAATTCGCAATCACGAAAGGCTAAAAAATGTGTATGGTGATTTAACGGTGGATGTCAGCACTGTTAGACGATGGGTTCGTCGCTGTAACGAAGCTGAAGGGCAAACACCATTGGCAGATGAAAAGCGAAGCGGCAGGCCGGTGACTGCAGTGACTCCATGCAACATTCAGCGAGTCGATGACATCATTCGTGGTGATCGCCGGATAACAACAGGTGAATTGTGTCGCATTACCTCCCTCAGTAAAGGCAGTCTGATGACGATTATTCAACAACTTGGTTACTCAAAAGTTTGTTCACGTTGGGTATCAAGAATGTTAATCGCATAATACAAAGAAATAAGGAAAACAATAGCCTCCGAACACTTGCAGTGCTTCAATTTGGAGGGACAAGAGCTTCTGGAAGAAATTGTTACTGGAGACGAAACGTGGGTTCATTTTTTTGAACCTGAATTAAAGAGGCAGTCAATAGAATGGTATCACACGTCACCGAAGAAAAAAATTCAAAACTCAGCGGTCGGCGGGGAGAGTTATGGCGACAGTGTTTTGGGATGCAGAGGGTGTGCTCATGATTCATTTTTTTGGAGCAGGGATGCACAATAAATTCTGTCCAATACGTCAGAACTCCCAAAAAGCTGAAAGCACGTGTTCGCCGAGTTCGTCCAACAAAAGCTATGGCGGATGTTCATCTTTTGCGTGACAATGCAAGACCACACACCACCCGTTACACCACTGCAGAAATTGAGAAATTGGGATGGCAAGTCTTACCTCACTGACCTGGCACCATCAGACTTCCATCTGTTCGGGCCAGTAAACGAAGCTCATCGTGGGATTCATTTTGAAGACGAGGCTGTGGAAACGTCCGTGCGTCAATGGCTTAGGAAGCAAGACCGTGTGTTTTACCACACTGGAATACATGCCCTAGTTAAAAGGTGGACCAAAACTGTCGAAAAGGACGGAGATTATATTGAATAGTGACAAATGAATCGTCAATGTTGTAGTTTTCAAGCTATGTAAATTGGATTCAATTTTCTTGGTAATTAAAAGAGAAAAAAAGATAGGAGGCATTACTTTTTGACCCAACTCGTAGATCCAACAGCAAAGCTGCAGCAGTGTGCTGCGAGAAGGTCCCTTGCTATCTTTACAGATTGTGTAAAAAGTGTCCAGCATCACAAATGAGTGTGCAATGAGGTTAATTCTGAAACTTAATCTACTAAATTAATTATCAAAGTAAACAAGAAAGCAACAACCGAAAGTGAAATCCGGCAATCTGATAAAGGAAAAATTTCGGTTCGAACAGAAATGCTGTTTTTCAAAATACTTTCCAAAGCGTACAACTTTCTACGGCACTCAATATGGACAGTACTCCAAAAACCTTAAGTGTTGTATTTATATGATCTTCTCTGTTCACAAAATATTCTTATAAAACTTATTACTGTAGTAAAACCATTACATGTTTCCACATTTCGTTACAGTAGGCAAAGCGATAGTCAGATTTTCAAAAAGCGAATCTAAGCTAGTAGCTTTGAAACTCCAAGCTTTTTGCATGATTACGAGAAAAACTGAATAGCCAATTCCTGATTCAGAAAAGTGTGGAAAATTCAAATAACTGGCCATGGATATCAGGTAAACGTTTAATTGAATTGTTAAATATTTGGAAAGTAATTGTATTTTCGCGCTGCCATGTGTAGGACAAGTTTATAGACGGAATGAGAAATCCAATGCCATTACAGAGCTACTGCACGAAGTAGTTAAGAGGTCCAAGTTTTTATAAGAGTAGTGTGGTTTGGAGCGAGCTGTCTGCCTAGCATTCAAGAAGTTCCGAGTTCGAATCTCCGTTAGCATAGGTTACCATAAGTTTTTTTTTTTTTTCCTCCAAAAGTTTTCTCTTATCCTGAAAGGTGAATCTCGGGTTACTCCGAAGTCTACGGACCCCGAGTTGATTTAAGCATCACTTTTAGCATTTCCTTCCATCGTCCGGTTGCAGAGGACGTCAAAACTAAGAAAGGAAGCGAGGACGAGAGGGACAGAGGATGGAAAGGGGTAGCAAATGAAGGGAGGAAGAGAGGAACGGAGAAATAAAATGGACGGAGAGAGTGGGAGAAAGGGAGGAAAGGAGGAAGAAAAGAAGGGGAGATAGGTAAAGAAAGGGGGGAAGAGAGCAACGGAGGGAGAGCGGAGGAAAGAAAGATGCAACGGAGGAAGGGAAGAAGGGAACAACGAAACAAGAAAGTGAGGGACGACGGAGCGAGGAAGACAGGGAGAGGAGGAAGGAGGTAGTGATGAAGGAAAGGAGGAACGTTTACAGCAGAGAAGGTAGGAGAGATGACGAAAGGAATAAGGGAAGGAGAAAGGAAGAAAATGAGGCAACAAAGGAAGGTGGGGAGAGGAAAAAAAGGAAAGGAGGGAGAAAAGTTAGGATAAAGGAAAGAAGAGAGGAATAAAAGGGACGGGGGAGAGAGGAAGGGAGGGAGGAAAGAAGGGCGGAAGGAATGAAGGGAGTAAGATAAAGGGGCGGTATAATATAAGGGGAGAGAGGCAGAGAATGGGAGGAAGAAAAGAATAAAGGCTGGAAAGAAAACAGGAAGAGAAGAAGCAAAGGGAGGGAGGTAGATAGGAAGGGGAAAAGGAAGAAATTGAGAAGGGAAAGAGAGGAGGGAGAGGGGGAAGGAGGTAGAGATGAAGGAAAGGAGGAACGGTTGCAGACGAGAGGGTGAGAGAAAGAAGCAAAGGAGGAAGGGAAGGAGGAACGAAGGAAATGAGGCAACAAAGGAAGGTGGAGAGAGGAAGGGAGGGAGAAAAGTTTTGTTAAAGGAAAGAAGGGAGGAATATAAAAGGGACAGTGGAAGACAGGGAGGGAGAGAGGAAGGGAGGGAGGGAGGAAAGAAGGGTGGAAGGAATGAAGGGAGTAAGGAAAAAGGGAAGGGAAAAAGGAGAGAGGCAGAGAGTGGGAGGAAGAGAGGAATGGAGGGAGTGGAAGGGAGGAAGGAATGAAGACAGGGTAGAAAGAAGGAAGAGAAGAAGAAAAGGGAGGGAACGAGGAAGGGTGGAAGGTAAAATGGGAGAAGGGAGAGAAGAGGGAGAGAGAGGAGGGAGAGGGGAAAGATGGGAGAGATGAAGAAAAGGAGGAAGGAAGGAAATGAGGCAACAAAGGAAGCTGGGCAGAGGAAGGGTGGAAGGAAGAAGGGAGCAAAGTTGTGAGAAAGGAAAGAAGGGAGGAATAAAAGGACGGACGGTGGGAGACAGGGAGGGAGAAGAAGGGAGGGAGAAAACAGGAGGTAGGAATGAAGGAAGTAAGGAAAAGGGGGAAGGAGAAAAGAAGGGGAGAGGCAGATAGTGGGAGGAAGAGAGGAATGGAGGGAGAGGAAGGGAGGAAGAAAAGAAGGGAAGGTAGGGAGAGAGGATGGGTGGAAGGAAGAATGGGAGAAGGGAGAAAAAGTAGGGAGAGGGGAAAGGAGGGAGAGGGGAAAGGAGGGAGAGGGGAAAGGAGGGAGAGATGAAGGAAAGGAGGAAGGTTTACAGCAGAAAGGGAGGGAGAGAGGAGGAAATGAGGAAGAAAAGGAGGCAACAAAGGAAGGGGAGAGAGGAAGGCTGAAGGGATGGCTGGGAGGGAGGAAAGTAAGAAGAGATCGAAAGAAAAGAGATTCAAACAGATGGAACATTTCAAGAAGTGAGGGACATACCCTACTTTTTCTGTTCGAACTGAAACCTTCCAGAACAAGTAAAAAGCAACTTACGTGTTCGGCGGCCGTCGAGGTGTGAAGGACTGTTTCTGTGGACACTGCTGTCGCCTCCGTCTGGGTGTGACTGGTCGAGGATATCCGGTACTGCATGCCGGCGATGCTGCAGTAACCCTCGTGGTGTGTGGAGCGAGTAGTGCTGTTGACGTAGACGCCAGTGATGGTCACATCGGTGTCCTGGTTCACGATCACCGCCACCTTGTTGCTGCTGTTGCTTGGTGTGGTACGGACCTCGATGACGCTACGACTGCTGCCACACTCCTCAACTTCCACCTCGCTAGTGACCGTGCTGTTGGTGTCTTCCTCCACTTCGACTACCTTCTTAGTAACTAGTTGCTTCTTTTTCTTCTTGGCGTTGCCATCGCTTTCTGCGGCGCCTTCCTCTTTGGGGACCTTCGGAGAGCGCTTCTCCAACGAGTAACTGGCGGCCAGGATGGCTGAGGCGTTCAGGCTAGCCATTCTCTTCCTCACCACCATGTCCTTCAGATCCATTATCAACTCGTTTTTGTTCCTGCGACGTCTCACCACTTTCTTCACGTTCTTCAGCTGTTTTGTGGCGTTCTTCTTTAGTGTCACTTTGGACAATGGACGCCCAACCTTGGGCTTAGGGGGTGACGGTCTTGCCGGTGCTGGGGAGTCAGAGCTACTATCGTTTTCATCCGAGGAAGACGATGATGAGGACGACGTAGAGGAGGCGTTATGCATATCCCAATGCTTCCCCATGCCTCTGAGCCCAGGCGCCGATCTTAGCGTTCTTGTAGAGGTTGGTACCTCTGAGGTACTTGCTTCTTTCCGTGCGGCTGCTTGAGCTGCGGGAGGTTTTGTTGGCTTGGGGGCACTTGCTTGACTTGCATTGCACAAAGCGTACAGAGCACCACGGCTCTCGTTCTCGTAGAGGCAGTGAACCTTGGCAAGGGCGTTCAGAGAGGCCACGCGATGTCGCTTCGGTCCACTCCAGAATCCAAACAGCTTCATCCTCCGAGCACGCTGTTCATTGTCGCTACCATTGCTTCCCTTTGCAGCTTCCCCTCTCACACGCTTGATACCCGCTGGTGACTTAACCATCTTCTTGGGCTTCGGTTTCTCTTCGTCAGACTCTGAGCTTTTCTTGCTGTCTGCTTTCTCATCGTTTATCCCGTCTTTCATCGCCTTATCGCTGTCATCTTCTGCAACGTTCAGAGATTCCTCCAGATCTGTGTTGATGTACACTGGAGAACAAGATCCTTCGTCAGAGTTCTTTTCGATTTTTACTTTTATTCTGTTTTTCATTGTCTTTAGGTCCTCCTCGTCTGAGGTGAAGACCGTCATCGGCGAGGAGACCATCTCACTCATCCTGGAGACACTGTCGTCGGGTCTGGTGCTTGCAGGAGATGATATAGAGTCGCCACAATCAGAGTGATTCCTGACGACGATGGAGGCGTCGGCGTCTCTCTTGGGAGGTAAGGGAGGACACGTTTTCTCTTGCTTCATGAGGTGCTGTTTCATGAGCATGTCCAGGGTAATCTCATCAGACGTTGACGAGTCATCGCCGTTGTCACTCGTACACTTCTTGTCTGTCGTCGGCTCTGGACTTTCGTTCTTGATTATCGTTTTGATTTGCTCTTTCGCAACTGATTTAACTTGCAGCTTTTTCTTTTCTGACAACTTTGGGCTTGCGGTTTTCTTCACTTTAGAGGACAAGATCTTCATAGGTTTCGAGACGAGGCCTTTCTTTAAAGACTCAATCTTCTTCCCGGAAGATTCGTTCAGTTTAGAACTTTGTTTTCTTCGAAGGAGCTCAGACTTAAACTTGCCTGTTGGTAGCTCCTTGCTGTCCTTCTTTGGCGTATTGTCATTCTCTTTGGCTGTTTCCAATATCACAACGCTTTCCACCTCTTCTTTAGCTATACTTTCTGTTTCTATCTTTGGTTTCTTCTTCATTAGCTTCTTTTTCTCTTCCTCTTTGGTTTTTTTGATGCCAACTTTTCCAGAAGGTTTTTCTACGTTTTGACTTTTATTCGCGCCTTGACTGTCCGATTCCAAATCTGCTTTCTCTTCTACCGTTTCTTCTTTTTCTTTGACATCAGGCGACTTCTCTGCGGGTTTTTCCTCCGGAACTTCGACGATTTTCTTGCGTCCTAGTTTACCCTTTTTCTTCTCTTCCGTCGACTGGTGATTTTCTGTGTTGTTTTTAGAGACGGCTGCCTGTTTCTTTAGGTTATTCTTTTTTAAAGATATGTTTTTCTTCTGTGCTATTTTCTTAGCACGCTTTATGGAAGTGGCCAAAGGGTTTGCTTTGGGTTTTTTGCCGCTTGCTTTGGCGTTCTTGTTCAGAGGCGGTCTTCCTCTCTTCACGGGCTGCGCGTCCTCGGAGGCTGCGTCACCCATTTTGACACGTTCTTCACCTGCACCGCTGTCAGACGCGTTTAACTTTCTACCGACCATGCGCTTTTTTGCGGCTAACGTCTTGACGGACTTCACAATTTTCTTGCGGGCTTTGGAAGCTATTTTGACTACGAGTTTCTTAGCAGGATTTTTCTTTAACTGAGCTTTAGACCTTTTTACACCTACGCTTAACACAGCGGCTTTCCTGGGAGTAAGTTTCTTAGCGAGGACCGCTGAGGTCTTCATACCACCTCCCCCCGACTCGCCCTTCTTGACTACCGTTTTTTTGGTCACTTTCCTTTTGGAAGTACTTGCGGTGTCAGCGCCCTTCCCCGAGGTGCTGGCATCCGAGTGAAGCTTACGTTTCTTGCCCCCGCCGCTACTGGTAGGAGCGGTCGAGGAAGACGATGGCGATATCCTCTTTCCAGCCGACGTCGCAGAGCCGCTGCGAGACGCTCTCTGCGTCGGCACGCGCATCTCCTACGCAATTCTGACAACAGTCTCGAACAAAATGTCTCACACGAACGCTGGAAGGAATAACGTCATTTGTTACGCCATCGAAACGCGTCTCTCTGCTCCAAGGTCTAGCCCTTCCATTGCAGAAGGGAGTAACTTCCATTAAATCATTTTAAAATCCATAATAATTGAACATAGAACATATTTTACCATCACCTACACTTGCACGGCACTCTCATCCTTGCTAGTTTCATTATTCTTGAACGTACACACGTTGATCTTCTACTGTTATATTAAATTATACATCTCACATCAATATACACCATCGAAACACATACACACATAATACACATTTTATCAGAAACAGACGACAATCTCTACTTCTTGATTTTGCGATCTTCACTTAGTCATTCGCAAATAGTAACTAAAATACGGCAACAGATGGCGTCGAAAACCAGATATTCAGCATAACTACTGCACTGCAGAGACGAGCAAACTTTCCTTTCTCTTGTTTTCTCAGCAGCTGAAACAGAAGAAAGTGCAAACATATTTTATCCACAGTATTAGATTTATAACGCAAACATAAAACACTTAATTTTCGTAATGCAAAGCTGCAAACAAAATGTTATTGATCTCGTCACTACTGACGATGGGTTTTAGCATGTTGTAGGCCATATGCCCTTATCTTTTTGCACTTCGAAGGGAAAGAAATATAATATTTGTGGTTAGATTTGATAAAGGGGAACTAAAACACTTGAAATTATTCATGAAGCTATTTCATTGGTATTGATTATTCCTAAATATACAAAAATGTGTAACAGTGTGGTTCATCGCGTAGTAATTTGTCATACACTGTCAAAGCACAGTTTATGTACCTTTCATACACCCTAACTGCTCTTTCAAAAATGTTTAAGTTGTTGCCCCCCCCCCCCTTTTTGTGCAAAGAACAAAAAAGATGTTTGATGTTTCCTCTCAAAGAAGGACGTTTGAATTCACGTGAAGTGGTGATAATGCGGAAACATGTGTGACGTCAGGCTGTCATGGCAACCGAAAGATTACTTAACGTTTCAAACCAAGGTCGTTCGTCAACCCAAGCAACTACTTTAACGTCTGTACCAAAAGCATGCAATGAAGGACTGGAGGAAATGCTTCTGCGAGAAATTCAGGAGAAAAACAAAAAACTTCATGCCAACCAACGTTCGATTTCCTCTGGATGCATCCGCGGTGCTGCGGACAAGTTCACAGCTGCTTAGATAGGAGTGACCAGTTACGCGAGCTCATTCAACACTGTAATTACGCATTCGTAACCTTGGACACCATACTTCCCAAGTTTCCGGAAGCAATCGTGATTCTTCGATAGTTCGGAAGCACTGACAGATTTTACACGTGAAGTCTCCATAGCGTGTGAAGAAAAGTTAACTTTTCTTTTTCTATGTGGCGCTTTTAATTATAACTGTAAGTATATTTTAAAAGCATTAGCAACAGTTATCTTACGTAGATTGGTATTTAGTGGTGACAAATAGGAAACTCTTATGATGTATTAAGTTATTAACAAATGTAAGACAACTGCACACTTTAACCATGCTCGACTAACAATAGACGCGTTGTGGGCCAGGGAACGTCTGAGTGGAGAGCGAAAGCTTGTAGCGTAAGCAGGACTTACGTATGACTGTACAACAGAAAGAGTGCTAAAGAGCAGCCTTAGTTCTTTGAGTCAGTATTCTCCCTTATTTTAATGAAAATTATTATTTGGAACTCACCTCACTTTGAAAGTCACGCCTCGCTACTGGACCTACGTGTGACTGTACAATAGAAAGAGTACTAAAGAGTTAAGTGCAGAGGTACTACTCCCATTAAGTCCTGGACCAGTAGGACCAAGGACCCGGGCTACTTCTACCCGGGAGCGATGGAAACTCCGGGGCTCTTTCCATAGGAAAATACCTTGAGACTAAAAAGCCCCCCCCCCCCCCGCTGAGCACAACATAGCCTTAGTTCTTTGAGTCATTATTCTCTCTTATTTTAATGAAAATTTTATTTTGAGCTTTCCTCACTTTGCAAGTCACGCCTCGCTACTGGACCCACGTGTGACTGTACAATAGAAAGAGTACTAAAGAGTAGGCTTAGTTCTTTGAGTCATTATTCTCTCTTATTTTAATGAAAATTTTTATTTAGAGCTTCCCTCACCTTGAAAGTCACGCCTCGCTACTGTACCTACGTGTGACTGTACAACAGAAAGAGTACTAAAGAGTAGGGTTAGTTCTTTGAGTCATTATTCTCTCTTATTTTAATGAAAATTATTATTTGGAACTTCCCTCGCTTTGAAAGTCACGCCTCGCTACTGTACGTACGTGTGACTGTACAATAGAAAGAGTACTAAAGAGTAGCCTTAGTTCTTTGAGTCATTATTTTCTCTTATTTTAATGACAATTATTTGGAGCTTCCCTCGCTTTGAAAGTCACGCCTCACTATTGGACCTACGAGTGACTGTACAATAGAAAGAGTACTAAAGAGTAGCCTTAGTTCTTTGAGTAATTATTCTCTCTTATTTTAATTAAAATTATAATTTGGAGCTTCCCTCGCTTTGAAAGTCACGCCTCGCTACTGAACCTACGTGTTACTGTACAATAGAAAGAGTACTAAAGAGTAGCCTTAGTTCTTTGAGTCATCATTCTCTCTTATTTTAATGACAATTATTATTTGGAGCTTCCCTTACTTTGAAAGTCACAAATCGCTACTAGACCTACGTGTGACTGTAGAATTCGTTTTTCTTTTTCTATAAACGTATCATATGTTTGTACGGGCAACTAAACTACCTGAAAATGTGAATGCTCTACTGCTTGTGATTTTTGATATGTAGGGAAAAGGGCAACTGCAAACATAAACTTTCAGAAAAGGTATTAAACGTATTCAAAATATATCCTTGTGTATAGTTTAAGAAATACTATGTTGACGTAATGAAGCAATACCCAAGAGATACAGCGAGCCTTGAATTCCAATTAGCGGAGAGCAATTTCAGGCATTAGCCATCTTAGATCTGTAGCGTGTAATCAAATCGTTGGATTACAGCACCAAGTCAGTTGAGCGATCGAGCCGGCGAGGCCGGCTGGCTGAGCTACAGCCCTCTCTGTACAGATGACGCTGCCGGTAATGTCATCAACTGTTGTCGCTGACGTCATGCACAATTGACTATGAACACACCTACAATGGGGTCCTTCTTCATAGCTACAGCTATTCTTTATCCTGTATCTAGCGGACAACGTCCTACTATGTCATTTAAAACAGCGAGACTCCTGTTAGCGCAATTACCACGCACAAAAGACAACTTGTCTCCGTTTAAGACTTTATACCAGCGAAAAAACACAAATTTTGCATGACTTCAATGAAATTAGATGTGAATTGTACTATCAAATTTAATACGTTTGTTGATTCCGCAATTTATATTGTATTTTAAAATAACAAAATATTACTGCCGCAAGTAAAACATTGCAAAGCCCGACAAAATTGTCAGGAATGTCGTAGCTGTACACTAACATACAATAAAATAATCGTGTGTCAACTGTCAGTTAACAGTTCCCAAGAAGAAATCACTACATATCTCCTGTCACCTCCTCTTTCTAGTACACTGCGTTACTGCAAAACAAATTAAACATTTCCAGAACTAAATATTTGTGTATTTCACGTACAACAGTTTTCTCTGAAAGACTATTTAGTACAGCAGGACTCATATGTGACAGAAAAAGAAGTAGACTTGACCCCGAAACAGTGAAAATGCTAGTATTTTTGAACAAAAACTTATAAAAATGAACTGTTTTGTTTTTAAATGTCTAATGTAGAGTTTAATTATTAGAACACTGATGGTTTTAAGTTTTGTCTCATTAAATATGTACACCTATTTAATTTTATTGACATTACAGAGTTCTACCAACATTCTATTTTATATTGAACTTTGTAAGAGTTGTTTTGATTTATATTTCAAAAGGGTTTGAAATATTTATAAAAGAAGAACGAACAAAATTGCGTAAAAGTATTCTGTGATTATAAATATTTACTATTTTGTGATTGGCCGCAGTAATAAGTGTATTACGTAATGTAGCGACGTAGTAGTAAGTCGGCCAATCATACGAGAGCTGTTCAATAAAGAATAATCATAATTTTTCGCACTAAAATTCAATCTTATTATATTCTGTTGGCTTAATGTGAAACAAACATGTCGTAGTAGTTTCATTGTTGGTACTCCTGGTTCCCGCCTGTGCGAACCAGGCAAGTTCAGACATGTTCAGTATCGCCTACCACTACAATGGAGGTAACATGCAGTTAAAGTTGATGTTAGAGGAAGATTCGGAGTTTCTTTCAAACGTAATCCCTGCTGATGAAACTTGGCTACATCATTTTGATCCTGAGAGCAAACAGCAAAGCTCAGTGTGGAAATCTCCTTCATCACCAACCCCTAAAAAGCAAAAGTGATTGCTTCTGCTGGGAAAGTTATGGTCATCTCATTCTTTGATATTCATGGAATGGTTTATCAGTATGTTGTACCTGCACACACTTCAGTACCTGGACAATACTACAGGGATGTCCTGAGAACATTGCAAGTCCATATCAGACGCAAAAGATCACATTTCCGTGAAGCAGGCTGGATGCTACACCGTGATAATGCGCGGCCGCATATTGCCATTGTTGTTGCTGAATATCTTGCAAAAATCAACGTGAAGTGCATCCCTCACCCTCCCTATAGTCCGGATTTAGCCACATGTGACTTTTTTCTATCCCGTAACTTGAAGAAACGCCTTCGTGTGAATCATTATGCATCATCTGAAGCAGTGGTGAAGGCTGCGGGGGCGATTTTGAAGGATCTCTCAAAAATGGTTCTCAGCATGTCTTTGAAGACTGGCAGAAACGCTGTGACAAGTGTATCGCATTCAGGGGAGACTCTTTTGAGAAGGGCCATCAAAATTATGAGGATGAGTAAACGTACGTTGTCAAAAAAAAAAAAAAAAAAAAAAAATGTGATCATTCTTTATTGAACAGCCCTCGTATAAAAGTAATATATGGGTAGCGATAGTACCGAAGGATTAAATAATCTTGGTGTCGAAACCGAAAGAAAATTCGTCTTTCTTTCTGGAACGCCGAAGTGATCGGAATTGCTCGAAAATATTTAAGTGTCAGTTCAATTTGAAGTATTAGATTGATTCCGATCACAGTATAAAGTTTTGTGATAAGAATTGTAATGGATTTGGTGTTAAAAGAAATAAACAAAAGATTGATTTCTTATAGAAATTCAAATTAAAAATCTTAATGATTTCTTCACTTGTTACCATTCTTGTAACTTAAAGTTTTCATTGCTCGTAAGTAAGAATATAACAGAAGAATATTAAAAGCTAGCCGAAGCATAATTAAGGATTTTCCTGATAACTTCGGGGAACATCTTCATCAAGTCATAATATTTTGGACCAAGGACAGATCGACGGATTAAGACCAACGACGGGAAAGGAGATACCAGCACGGATCTTGCTATATATGTTGCCGCATCGATGTTGGGGCATCGAAACCCACTACAACGGAGGAATCCTGCTACATATGTCGCAACAACCTGGGGATCATAGCATCTTCAACATCGCACCATCCCCCCCTCCCGGGCACCAAAAACGTCTATTTCAACATGATTTTTACAACGCAGGACTTATAGTTCGTCGTCTTCGAACATCGCAAGTGTAGCAGAATAGAAATCCTGTTACAAACTGGAAATGACAGATTAAGTATCAAAGCATCGCTTATCGAAACAACCCTAAGTGTAACTACAATACAATGCAATAAAAAAAAAACATTTCTTATAATTTTTACGCATTTTTCTCCAGCTCTGAAGATCCGAAATGGCTGACAGAGTGCATTTAGTACGAAAATAAAGCACATAAATTGAAGATGTTATAACTATCTAGCAATAGGAAAACCTTTTCCCATGCTTTAACAAATTAAAGATATTTTACGCAGTCGACGGCAGGAGAAGCAATTTTAAACGTAAATCTTATTCCCTAATGGGAGAATATTATGTCAACGTACATTATGATGAAAGATGTGAAGAATCAAGTTTAGGGCTCTTTCAAAGTGATGTTTATCTGAGCACATTCAGAAATATTGTGGATTATGTGACGCTTGGTTCTAAGGATACAGAACGGCGTACTAGTGACTACATGTGATGCTTATATCTGTAAAAAAAAAAAAAAAATTAAAAAAAAAAAAAACACCATACCTTACGTTCAAATGAATTTTTCAACCTATTCTATAACGACCTGCTTTTGTTTTCGAAATCTATTCCTTTATCTACTTCAATATACACTTTAACTTACTGTTAATTTTATTCTAAGTATATGGGAATACAGTAGACTTTAAGTGATAGTCAAATGTTTTAAAACTGGTTGTCTAGATGACGGTCTTTGACATTACGTTCTATTTGCATGTCCAAGAGATAAAAAATGAATAACGACAAGGGAATATGGGAATACAGTAGACTTTAAGTGATAGTCAAATGTTTTAAAACTGGTTGTCTAGGTGACGGTCTTTGACATTACGTTCTATTTGTATGTCCAAGAGATAAAAAATGAATAACGACAAGGGAATATGGGAATACAGTAGACTTTAAGTGATAGTCAAATGTTTTAAAACTGGTTGTCTAAGTGACGGTCTTTGACATTACGTTCTACTTGTATGTCCAAGAGAAAAACTGAATAACGACCTCCAATTTCAGGTAAGAGTAAATCGTATTTATTGGTATCGAACAGACCTCTGGAGAAAGTGTGAGGTGAGTGACGTCAGAGTAAGTGTTGCCAGGGAGACGTGATACCTCTTTTACCTTGTTCACAGTATATAAAGACAAAAACACCTGAGATTTTACGAGAGCGAGTTTATGCCCTCCATAACCGTGCTTCTATCGTAAACTGGAGTCGTCTCTCAGAAACTAAGGCTCTAACCTTTTAACCACATTAATGCAAATCAAACTCTGAAACGCAACAATAAACGGGACAGGACTTTCTTTAAAAAATTTCTGTTTATGTATACAAAATTGTACATTTCTGTCAATTTTCACTCCAGCAATCCGAGGTACAAATTTGCACACTGCGGGTTCATTTTCTCAAACTTGTCGCTTCCATTTTATCACCGCTGAATTTTGTTTTTCTACTATTGTTGGTTTATTTATAAATCGTGTTTTACTTTCACTGTGGGTAAACCACGTGAAGCAATTATTTTATTTCATGTTTTGTAAAAACAACTGTTAAAGGAATTAAAATGTGTAGTGGAATAGAGATATAATATAAGGTAGATAATGTGTAACCATGACAACCTCAAATGAGAGGAAGTTGTTAAATGTTTAAAAGATTTTGCTCTTCTGCTTAAGAACGTCCAAATGCAACTGTTAGGCAAGTAGCAACATATAGAATTGCTAGTAAAGGGCATTGACGTAGAATAATGAATCCGAAAGAAAGGAATTTGTTAAAATCATGTATAATTGATCAAGAAAACGTTTAAAGAGAAGGGAGGTGTAGAAAGTCTTAGAAATGACCTGCAGAGATCATTAGAGAGATAATTGGTCTTTATAATAGATAATAGATGGGTCTTTAGTTTTCTAAATAGCAATATAGAGGGCTATGGGAAGGGAAAAGTAAATAGTCGAATAAAGTGAAGAGAGAAAAGGTATTGCATGGGTAAGAGCAGGAGTATGGCGACTAAGAGGTATAAGGAAGGGTATTTCACAAAATTACTGTCCCATATGTGTGGGAAATGAGAACTACGAACATACGAGGACTGTTCAATAAAGATTGATCACTTTTTTTATAACGTACCTTTACTTATTCTCATAATTTTGATGGTCCTTTTCAAAATAGTTTCCCCTGAATTTGACGCACTTGTCCCAGCGTTTCTGCCAATCTTCAAAGACATGCTGAGATCCATTTTGAGACATCCTTCCAAATCGCCTCTGCAGCCTTCACCACTGCTTCTGATGATGGATAATGCCTCCCACGAAGGCCTTTCTTCAGGTTAGCGAATAGAAAAATGTGATATGGGGCTAAATCCGGACTATAGGGAGGGTGAGGGATGCATTTCACGTTGATTTTTGCTAGATATTCAGCAACAGCATTGCCACTATGTGGCCGCGCATTATCTTGGTGCAGCATGCAGCCTGCTTCACGGAAATGTGGTCTTTTGCGTCTGATACGGACTTGCAATGTTTTCAGGACATCCCTGTAGTATTGTCCAGTTACTGATGTGTGTGCAGGTACAATATGCTGATAAACCATTCCATGAATATCAAAGAATGAGATGACCATAACTTTCCCAGCAGAAGCAACCACTTTTGCCTTTTTGGGGGGTTGGTGATGAAGGAGATTTCCACACTGAGCTTTGCTGTTTGCTCTCAGGATCAAAATGATGTAGCCAAGTTTCATCAGCAGTGATTACGTTTGAAAGAAACTCCGGATCTTCCTCTAACATCAACTTTAACTGCATGCAGAACTGCATACGAATGTCCTTTTGTTCGGGAATCAGCAGTCTTGGAACCCATCGCGCACAAACATGTCTCATGTGTAATGTTTCTGTCACCAACGTGTAGGTGGCACCCAATGAAATGTTCAGTATTTCAGAAAGTGATCTTAAGGTAATTCGTCGAACCTCTCTCACAATGACAGCAGCAGTGTTGATGTTTTCTTCCGTAAGAGCAGTAACTGGAGCACCGGGTCCACCTTCCTTTGAAATTGAATGTCTCCCCTCTTTAAACATTTTAAACCACCTTCGAGCTGTGCTGTAGGGAAGAACAGACTCTCCACAAGCCTCCTGTAACATTGTATAGGCCTCAACTGAAGATTTGTTGAGACGAAAGCAGAATTTCAAAGCCGCATATTGTTCCTCGCATGTTACCTCCATTGCAGCGGTAGGCGATACTGAACATGCCTGAACTTGGCTAGTTCTCACAGGCGGGAATCAGGAGCACCAACAATGAAACTACTACGGCGTGTTTGTTTCATATTAAGCTAATAGAATATGATAACATTGCATTTTAGTGCGAAAAATTATAATCATTCTTTATTGAGCAGCCCTCGTATATTTTATAAGTGCTAAGACAGAGAAATTTGGAGCAAAGAGTTTATTAATAAGAAATAGTTTAAGTTAGATAGGAATATAGCTGCAGCTGTAACCTTTGTTAAAGAAGAAGATCGGGCAATTCTTGGACAAAGTTAAAAAGGGAAAGTGGTTATGCACAGTGAACAGAACTAATAAGAAACCTGCATTGTTATAAGTCATTGTTTAGAAATAAGGATTTATTGTAAAACTATGACTGGTACAGAGGAGGGGCTGAATACTGGTCACACTCAATTGTACAGGCTTAGCTAAAATAAATAAAATAAAAAAATAAGAACGTCGTAGCAGACACTTGTCCCTCTCCGAGGGTGTGCAGGATTATTTTGAGTGTGCATGTAAGATGCATGAATAGCGTAATCAATATACCAGCCATAGTTTGTTAAAGAACATCATTTATATTATTTAAATTTGTATCGCAATTTGAAGATGTTTCGGAAGGATTACATCTTCATGTTCGAACAAGATAAGAATTGGAAAGATAGAGTCAGACTGAAAAATTCAATGCCATAGCCGGGATTTTAACCACGGATCTTCTGGCTTCCGTCCAGTCGCTCTAAACCATTGAGCTACTATGGCCAACGTGCCAACATGACATTAAATTCTCCAACTGACTCGTGTATTTCCCGGTAAACCACTAGGAGTTCTCATAAACACATGAGACAATTACCTTAATGACGACTTACTATGCTGTAAGTACTTTAAGGTCCGGGTATGACATTAAATTCTCCAACTGACTCGTGTATTTCCCGGTAAACCACTAGGAGTTCTCATAAACACATGAGACAACTACCTTAATGACGACTTACTATGCTATAAGTACTTTAAGGTCCGGGTATGACATTAAATTCTCCAACTGACTCGTGTATTTCCCGGTAAACCACTAGGAGTTCTCATAAACACATGAGACAACTACCTTAATGACGACTTACTATGCTATAAGTACTTTAAGGTCCGGGTATGACATTAAATTCTCCAACTGACTCGTGTATTTCCCGGTAAACCACTAGCAGTTCTCATAAACACATGAGACAACTACCTTAATGACGACTTACTATGCTGTAAGTACTTTAAGGCCCGGGATTTACAGTTACTATACTATAGTTATAAATACTATTAAGTCAATTAATGGAAATTAATTGTTCTTTCACATCAGCCGTGTGCAGGACGCACTATGAAAGGGTAGAGCCAGACTAAAAAATTCAATGCCATAGCCGGGATTTGAACCACGGAACAATTAATTTCCATTAATTGACTCTAAGTTCAAACTTTGTTATCTCCACTTTGTGATTCTTTATTAACAACTGAAGACTGATACATAAATTCTATGTACCCTGGACTCATTTATCGTTGGATATTGGCCCGTCTCTGTTGCGTAGTCTTAGTGCCACAATCAAGAGGTCTCTAGTTCTAATCTCGGTCAGGGTGATAAGGTTTGCCCTTATCCTGAAAGATGAATGTCTGGTAACTCTAACCTCTATGTACCCTGGACTCATTTTAACATTATTTCATTCATCGTCCGATACGACTTAAAGTAGCTGCTGGACATCTGTCGTCAGCTATATTTTGGGTGTGGGGGACGGCGCTACTTATACTCCACACACAGGCCCCACATAGAGGTGAGATGATGCAATCAAACGCTCAAGCGGGTACAGGCCTATTTGACAGGAATAAGATTTTTTTACGCGTCGTAAATCACCGGCTTTACTTCCCTTTAAAAGGAATCCATGTTAAGTAACTTTACGTCAAAAGAGTCCATTGCAACTACGCCGAGTTTGAACTTGGGACCCAGAACACCAGAGACAGATATAAGATCATATCACAGTGGCATCCAAGGACTTCAACCACTCCCAGTTCGATAATGCTTAATGAAAAGATGAAACTCTAAAAATCAAGGCAATGTTATAAGCTTTTGTAATAATATTGGGTCATTGAGTTATGTGCTACCGGCAATTACACCTCATAAAACAAAACCGGGGGCTTTTAAAAAACCCATCTTTCAAGTCAGAAAGCCGTTTGTGTTATCGTTTTTACTTTGTGTACGTGAAATTTGCCCCCGCTTGAGCATTTTATTGGATTTTATTGTTCACTGCCTACATATAAACTGCGCCAAAGGCTCCAATCAAATCACAAGGCGTTATATGCGAATAAAACGTCAAATGTTACCCTTCACGTCAACTGGCGTGCTTTGGAAACCCTTTATCGACTGATGTACGTGAATTTATGCCTTCTCACTGGCATTTGCTATGCATTCCGTAACAGTCCAGTGAAGGTGGACCATGATCACGATGAAGGATAGATATACAGATAAGCTCTGGTCTATCATATCACTGTATACCATTTACTAGAGGTCACTAGTGGTACTATACATTTTGTTACAGTCCAGTGAAGGAGGACCATGATCATGATGAAGGATAGACACACAGATAAGCTCTGGTCTATCATAACACTGCATACCATTTACTAGAGGTCACTAGTGGTACTATACATTTTGTTACAGTCCAGTGAAGGAGAACCATGATCATGATGAAGGATAGACATACAGATAAGCTCTGGTCTATCATATCACTGTATACCATTTACTAGAGGTCACTAGTGGTACTATACATTTTGTTACAGTCCAGTGAAGGAGGACCATGATCATGATGAAGGATAGACATACAGATAAGCTCTGGTCTATCATAACACTGTATACCATTTACTAGAGGTCACTAGTGGTACTATACATTTTGTTACAGTCCAGTGAAGGAGGAACATGATCATGATGAAGGATAGAAATACAGATAAGCACTGGTCTATCATAACACTGTATACCATTTACTAGAGCTCACTAGTGGTACTATATATTTTGTTACAGTCCAGTGAAGGAAGAACATGATCATGATGAAGGATAGACATAAGGATAAGCTCTGGTCTACCATAACACTGTATACCATTTACTAGAGGTTACTAGTGGTACTATACATTTTGTTATAGTCCAGTGAAGGAGGACCATGATCATAATGAAGGATAGACACACAGGTAAGCTCTGGTCTATCATAACACTCTATACACTGTATACCATTTACTAGAAGTTACTAGTGGTACTATACATTTTGTTACAGTCCAGTGAAGGAGGACCATGATCATGATGAAGGATAGACATAAGGATAAGCTCTGGTCTACCATAACAATGTATACCATTTACTAGAGGTTACTAGTGGTACTATACATTTTGTTACAGTCCAGTGAAGGAGGACCATGATCATGATGAAGGATAGACACACAGGTAAGCTCTGGTCTATCATAACACTGTATACCATTTACTAGAGGTCACTAGTGGTACTATACATTTTGTTACAGTCCAGTGAAGGAGGACCATGATCATGATGAAGGATAGACACACAGGTAAGCTCTGGTCTATCATATCACTGTATACCATTTACTAGAGGTCACTAGTGGTGCTATACATTTGTTACAGTCCAGTGAAGGAGGACCATGATCATGATGAAGGATAGACATACAGATAAGCTCTGGTCTATCATAACACTGTATACCATTTACTAGAGGTTACTAGTGGTACTATACTTTTGTTACAGTCCAGTGAAGGAGAACCATGATCATGATGAAGAATAGACACACAGATAAGCTCTGGTCTATCATAACACTGTATACCATTTACTAGAGGTCACTAGTGGTGCTATACATTTGTTACAGTCCAGTGAAGGAGGACCATGATCATGATGAACGATAGACATACAGATAAGCTCTGGTCTATCATAACACTGTATACCATTTACTAGAGGTTACTAGTGGTACTATACTTTTGTTACAGTCCAGTGAAGGAGAACCATGATCATGATGAAGAATAGACACACAGATAAGCTCTGGTCTATCATAACACTGTATACCATTTACTAGAGGTCACTAGTGGTGCTATACATTTGTTACAGTCCAGTGAAGGAGAACCATGATCATGATGAAGAATAGACACACAGATAAGCTCTGGTCTATCATAACACTGTATACCATTTACTAGAGGTTACTAGTGGTACTATACATTTTGTTACAGTCCAGTGAAGGAGGATCATGATCATGATGAAGGATAGACACACAGATAAGCTCTGGTCTATCATAGCACTGTATACCATTTACTAGAGGTCACTAGTGGTACTATACTTTTTGTTACAGTCCAGTGAAGGAGGATCATGATCATGATGAAGGATAGACACACAGATAAGCTCTGGTCTATCATAACACTGTATACCATTTACTAGAGGTCACTAGTGGTACTATACATTTTGTTACAGTCCAGTGAAGGAGCACCATGATTACGATGGACAGACATACAGATAAGCTCTGGTCTATCATAACACTGTATACCATTTACTAGAGGTCACTAGTGGTGCTATACATTTGTTACAGTCCAGTGAAGGAGGACCATGATCATGATGAAGGATAGAGACACAGATAAGTTCTGATCTATTATAAAACTGTATACCTTAACTAAATCATAAGTTTTAATGTTTAGTGTAGATTTGTCAGCAAATATCATATATAAATTAAGTACGGGTAATACTAGTGCTGCCCTCCCTGTTAGAGAGATCTGGACTTTAAAGATAATGAATTCACTAGGAATCTGGTACATACAAAAGCCTAGCGACAAAGAAAGCCGGGATGCTGTTCGGCGAGGGCTAATTGGAACGCTGGCCGGTCTGTCGGTCGGTCATGTGAACCAATAATCGATTCTGACGTGTAAACCGGAAGGAAGCTCCATACTTCCTTGCGCGTCATTATGGGCACCATCGCCAGTCGATTAATTGAAAAAAGGGGGGCTATAGCGTGACGATAGGGCTTCTGGGTCCTGAACGAAGGTGACGTAGTGTGAACGTTTACAATCTGTTATTTGCAATGTCTGATATACAGATGAATTCATAATAACCTGCCCACCACTACGTTGAGTGTACTGCATTCACATACTAAGGTTTCAGTGAAATAAACGGTATACGAGGGTCGACAGATAAGTCCCAGACCAACAGTCAAATACGAGGGTTGTTCAATAAAGAATGATCATAATTTTTTTACGGTCATAAGCTTTCGCACTAAAATTCAATCTTCTTATACTCTGTTAGCTTAATGTGAAACAAACACGCCGTACTAGTTTCATTGTTGGTACTCCTGGTTCCCGCCTGTGAGAACCAGGCGAGTTCAGATATGTTCAGTATCGCCTACCGCTGTAATGGAGGAACAATATGCGGCTTTGAAATTCTGCCTTCGTCTCAATCTTCTGTTGACGCCCATACAATGTTACAGGAGGCCTATGGAGAGTCTGTTCTTCCCTACAGCATAGCTCGAAGGTGGTTTAAAATGCTTAAAGAGGGGAGACAATCAATTTCAAAGGAAGGTGGACACGGTGCTCCAGTTACTGCTCTTACGGAAGAAAACATCAACACTGCTGCTGCCATTGTGAGAGAGGATCAACGAATTACTTTAAGATCACTTTCTGAAATACTGAACATTTCATTGGGTGCCACCCACACGTTGGTGACAGAAACATTACACATGAGACGTGTTTGTGCGCGATGGGTTCCAAGACTGTTGATTCCCGAACAAAAGGACATTCGTATGCAGTTCTGCCTGCACTTAAAGTTGATGTTAGAGGAAGATCCGGATTTTCTTTCAAACGTATTCACTGCTGATGAAACTTGGCTACTTCATTTTGATCCTGAGAGCAAACAGCAAAGCTCAGTGTGGAAATCTCCTTCATCACCAACCTCCAAAAAAGCAAAAGTGGTTGCTTCTGCTGGGAAAGTTATGGTCATCTCATTCTTTGATATTCATGGAATGGTTTATCAGCATGTTGTACCTGCACATACATCAGTAACTGGACAATACTACAGGGATGTCCTGAAAACATTGCAAGTTCATATCAAGCGCAAAACACCACATTTCCGTGAAGCAGGGTGGATGCTGCACCACGATAATACGCGGCCGAATATTGCCAATGTTGTTGCTGGATATCTTGCAAAAATCAACGTGAAGTGTATCCCAAACCCTCCATATAGTCCGGATTTAGCCCCATATGACTTTTTTCTATTCCCTTACTTGAAGAAACGCCTTCGTGGGAGGCATTATCCATCATCAGAGGCAGCGGTGAATGCTGCGGAGGTGATTTTGAAGGATCTCTCAAAATGGCTTCCAGCATGACCTTGAAAACTGACAGAAACGCTGGGACAAGTGTATCGCATTCAGGGGAGACTATTTTGAGACTATTCTGTCCCATTTACGTAGCCAGACCTGCTCTCTCCATATCTTTGTTTGACTACAATATAATATACAATGGAAGTCTACATTCTCTTCTCCACACAATGGACATTTATCTAGCTCCCTCTCTTGACCTATACCTTTCTGTCCCATTTACGTAGCCAGGCCTGCTCTCTCTATATCTTTGTTTGACTACAATATGATATACAATGGAAGTCTACATTCTCTTCTCCACACACTGGACATTTCCCTAGCTCCCTCTCTTTATCTATACCTTTCTGACCCATTTACGTAGCCAGACCTGCTCTCTCCATATCTTTGTTTGACTACAATATAATATACAATGGAAGTCTACATTCTCTTCTCCACACACTGGACATTTATCTAGCTCCCTCTCTGTATCTATACCTTTCTGACCCATTTACGTAGCCAGATCTGCTCTCTCCATATCTTTGTTTGACTACAATATAATATACAGTGGAAGTCTACATTCTCTTCTCCACACAATGTACATTTATCTAGCTCCCTCTCTTGACCTATACCTGTCAAATTTACGTAGCCAGGCCTGCTCTCTCCATATTTTTGTTTGACTACAATATAATATACAATGGAAGTCTACATTCTCTTCTCCACACAATGTACATTTATCTAGCTCCCTCTCTTGACCTATACCTTTCTGTCCCATTTACGTAGCCAGGCTTGCTCTCTCCATATCTTTGTTGGACTACAGTATAATATACAATGGAAGTCTACATTCTCTTCTCCACACAATGGACATTTATCTAGCTCCCTCTCTTGACCTATACCTGTCAAATTTACGTAGCCAGGCCTGCTCTCTCCATATTTTTGTTTGACTACAATATAATATACAATGGAAGTCTACATTCTCTTCTCCACACAATGTACATTTATCTAGCTCCCTCTCTTGACCTATACCTTTCTGTGCCATTTACGTAGCCAGGCTTGCTCTCTCCATATTTTTGTTTGACTACAATATAATATACAATGGAAGTCTACATTCTCTTCTCCACACAATGGACATTTATCTAGCTCCCTCTCTTGACCTATACCTTTCTGTCCCATTTACGTAGCCAGGCCTGCTCTCTCCATATCTTTGTTTGACTACAATATAATATACAATGGAAGTCTACATTCTCTTCTCCACGCAATGGACATTTATCTAGCTCCCTCTCTTGACCTATACCTTTCTGTCCCATTTACGTAGCCAGGACTGCTCTCTCCATATCTTTGTTTGACTAGAGTATAATACACAATGGAAGTCTACATTCTCTTCTCCACACAATGGACATTTATCTAGCTCCCTATCTTGACCTACACATTTCTGTCAAATTTACGTACCAGGCCTGCTCTCTCCATATCTTTGTTTGACTACAATATAGTATATAATGGAAGTCTACATTCTCTTCTCCATACAATGGACATTTATGTAGCTGCCTATCTCGACCTATACCTTTCAAGTTTCTCACTCCTGTTTTCTCCCTAACTTATTACATATGTCTTTATATCCTTCCCTCCCCCAGGTTATTTTTATTTATCTATATAACCTCAGTGAGCTTTTGTCACTTGTCTGTCAATATCTTCTAATCTTAATTTCTTTCCAGAAGCCACTATATCTATTCTCTGTATTTATCCAAGAACGATCCATACCTATCAGCTTCTATACGTACCCAAGACTCTCCGCAGTTACTTCTTTGAATATGAAAACATTCTTTAATTATATTGCCATCTTCCAAGTTAGCGATTCTGTGTAAGTAGTTCCTCGCCCTTGACAAGCTTTTAATTTTAGTAGAATGTCCACTTCCAACTGTGCTGCCTCATTAGGTGATGGACTCTTATCAGTGTCTCTTCAAGCCTCATCTACTCCCCATACTCCACGGTAATAAGCCGTCTAAAAAATTCAGTGATAATTTTACGGTAGAGCTCCAAATTTTTAACAAAAACAGTTTTACTTTGCAACTTTTGATAAGGTGTCAACAAACGCGGACAGACCTTGTGAAAGCCCAAAACATTACTTAAAATATTACCTGCACGTTCTTTTGATATGTTTACAGCCTCTGCTATCTCAAACAAATTTAATCTGTGGTCTTCCAGTACTAAACGATGAATTTTTTCAATGATCTCTGGAGTTGTGACTTCCACAGAACGTCCAGAGCGAGGCTCAGCACTAGTGCTCGTACGTCCCATTTTAAACTCTACAACCAACCTTTTAATTATTGTATATGAAGGGACAGAGCGAGGCTCATCACTAGTACTCGTACGTCCCATTTTAAACTCTACAACCAACCTTTTAATTATTGTATATGAAGGGACAGAGCTAGGCTCATCACTAGTACTCGTACGTCCCATTTTAAACTCTACAACCAACCTTTTAATTATTGTATATGAAGTGACAGAGCGAGGCTCATCACTAGTGCTCGTACGTCCCATTTTAAACTCTACAACCAACCTTTTAATTATTGTATATGAAGTGACAGAGCGAGGCTCATCACTAGTGCTCGTACGTCCCATTTTAAACTCTACAACCAACCTTTTAATTATTGTATATGAAGGGACAGAGCGAGGCTCATCACTAGTGCTCGTACGTCCCATTTTAAACTCTACAACCAACCTTTTAATTATTGTATATGAAGGGACAGAGCGAGGCTCATCACTAGTGCTCGTACGTCACATTTTAAACTCTACAACCAACCTTTTAATTATTGTATATGAAGCGACAGAGCGAGGCTCATCACTAGTGCTCGTACGTCACATTTTAAACTCGACAATCAACCTTTTAATTATTGTATATGAAGGGACAGATCGAGGCTTATCACTAGTACTCGTACGTCCCATTTTAAACTCTACAACCAACCTTTTAATTATTGTATATGAAGGTACAGAGCGAGGCTCATCACTAGTGCTCGTACGTCACATTTTAAACTCGACAATCAACCTTTTAATTATTGTATATGAAGGTACAGAGCGAGGCTCATCACTAGTACTCGTACGTCCCATTTTAAACTCGACAATCAACCTTTTAATTATTGTATATGAAGGTACAGAGCGAGGCTCAACACTAGTACTCGTACGTCACATTTTAAACACTACAACCAATCTTTTAGTTATTGTATATGAAGGGACAGAGCGAGGCTCATCACTAGTACTAGTACGTCCCATTTTAAACTCTACAACCAACCTTTTAATTATTGTATATGAAGGGACAGAGTCTTCCAATGTACCGTCCATGTCTTCCTTGATTTCTTAAGGCGTTAAGCCTTTCAAATGGAAGTATTTAATCACTGCTCGTTTTTCCAAATCCTCCACTTTCGTGAAACCTCCACACTTGTTTTGTGTAAAATGCTGCCATTCAAAAATGAAACAAGTTATCTACTACGAATGTATTTCTACAAACATCAGACATGGAGAAGGTAATACCTAGTTTTATCGCCCAGCGGTGTCCGCAGTCGCAACTTGTTGCACGGTTGCCATGGCGACCTAGCCTCCTAAAGCGGGTCACAGTCTACCTACATACTGCCGCCATACAGAAGGTCATGCGTATCTAATCCATCCATGATTACATTACGCTAGAGTAGATTTGATTTACTGGCGAGGGGTAGCTCCCCCTTAATGACCAATAAAAACTGGGGTGGGGCAGGCAACACCCCGCACAATAAAACACTCTTTATAAACACAAAGACCCTTTTTAGTGTGTCGTGTTTCAACTATGTACCACTCGTAGGTGAATCTGTACGGGGCGAGAAGTGACAAATGCGAATCAGGACGTCTCATCGCGGGGGTGAAAGGATGATGTGAGAGCAGATAGAGGGCAGTGTCCAGAGTATTGACAAATGCCTGGCATTAAGGTAGCTACAAAATGGCGCTAGGTGTGGCTGTTATATCGCTACTAGCCAATGCGATACATGCAACGTTGTACAGTTAAGTACGCATACGGGCTCGCTTTGCTGAACCATACGGCTAATTTCTATGCGCGCTCTACAGATACCAATTAAAGAATTATTTTGTTTCCCCCATGTTACAGAGCTATTCTTTCTGAGGATTACTGTCCAAACCCCATGTTTGTAGCACATCTGGTTTCGAAGATATGGAAATTTAAGACGTCTGACTAGAAAGAAAAGAATCATTAACTGTCAGTGAAGAAAAGCACACACCTGCTATGCTAAAGTTGCAGTTTATACCTTACATTCAGTAAAGTGGTGATCTTTTAAGAGTGTACACTTGCTTTTCAAAGTTAGTAAATATATCGCTTAGCAAGTCTAGTACTGGTGCGCCTAGTAATAACTGCAAAGCAACTCCTTTTTCAAACAGATGTCAATTAAAGACATTTTTGAAAGTACAAATTACCCTCAGAGTCGAGAATTAATGTTACAAGTTTGTCACGTGAGTGATCATTCTGTGACGAACATTGTTAAAGAAGGCAAACAGTTTACCAAATTAGGAGAAGTTTCCATATTTAGATCTCCAGGGAAACATCGAGCAGCTAAAAGACGTGCTACCAACTTAGAGAATTTTTAAAAGTATGTTTCGGGTAGAACAATTTATGATTTATATGACAAGGGTGAATATTGATCAGTTGGAAACTAACTGGCAAGCCAGTACAATCTAAGCAATTTTCCACCCTGAATTGGGAGGGGAGGCTTGTTAATCTCTAGGTCTTGCCCTATTGAAAGGAGTCGCGAAGTGCCTCGGGCACCCCTTTTGGGCACAGCTTTGCGAGTGACCGGGTGCTAGAGGGCAATCTTTGACGTCCACGTAAATTCCCTCGCCCCTACATGACATGACATCCAACCCTACCGTGGTCAGGAAACGGTCCGAAAACCGGAGACAGTCCTGCCGGAGGAGGAAGTGTTTCTCAGAAGCATATCATCCTGCCATGCACCGCCGAGACACCCGCCGACACTTCATCTTCTTCTTCTTCATCATCATCATCATCATCATCATCATCATCATCAACCTTCAAGATAGGCCAGATAGGCCTGTTTGGGCTCAAAAGGGATCTTCCCAGCGTCTTCTTGTTCTTCCAACATCTCTAATACCAACTGGTTTATAGTGCAAGGCCTGTTTGGTGAGACTTCTGGCATTCGAGAGAAAGGGTCTTGCCATTTCAGTTTGTATTGCTGAGTTTGTCATTTAAAGTAAACATTTTGTTCTCTTATTGTTTCACTTTTAATGTGATCTGTAAGACTACAGCCAGCTACGTGCCTCAAAAATTTCATTTCAGCCGTTTCAATTATTCTTATATCAGTTCTGTTCAAGGTCCAGGTCTCGGCTCCATAAGATACAATACGCACTGCCATAGTTTTAATAAACCTTTAATATGGTATCTCTTATTTTCTTTTTGTTCCATTTATACCCCGCCTTTAACTCCAATGGTCATATCGGCGTCCGTTTTCCTTTGGAACATGTCGAAGGTGTTAACTCGTATTCGTTGGGTTTTAATCATTAGATCACGTACACATTTATACTCCGCCTTTAACTGCAATGGTCATATCGGCGTCCGTTCTCCTTTGGAACATATTGAAGGTATTAACTCGTATTCGTTGGGTTTTAATCATTAGATCACGTACACATTTATACCCCGCCTTTAACTGCAGTGGTCATATCGGCGGCCGTTCTCCTTTGGAACGTATTGAAGGTATTAACTCGTATTCGTTGGGTTTTAATCATTAGATCAGCACATATTTATACCCCGGCTTTAACTGCAATGGTCATATGGGCGGTCGTTCTCCTTTGGAACATATCGAAGGTGTTAACTCGTATTCGTTGGGTTTTAATCATTAGATCACGTACACATTTATACCCCGCCTTTAACTGCAGTGGTCATATCGGCGACCGTTCTCCTTTGGAACATATCGAAGGTGTTAACTCGTATTCGTTGGCTTTTAATCATTAGATCACGTACACATTCATACCCCGCCTTTAACTACAATGGTCATATCGGCGTCCGTTCTCCTTTCGAACATATCGAAGGTATTAACTCGTATTTGTTGGGTTTTAATCATTAGATCACGTACACATTTATACCCCGCCTTTAACTGCAATGGTCATATCGGCGGCCGTTCTCCTTTGGAACATATCGAAGGTGTTAACTCGTATTCGTTGGGTTTTAATCATTAGATCACGTACACATTTATACCTCGCCTTTAACTGCAATGGTCATATCGGCGGCCGTTCTCCTTTGGAACATATCGAAGGTGTTAACTCGTATTCGTTGGGTTTTAATCATTAGATCACGTACACATTTATACCTCGCCTTTAACTGCAATGGTCATATCGGCGTCCGTTCTCTTTTGGAACATATCGAAGGTGTTAACTCGTATTCGTTGGGTTTTAATCATTAGATCACGTACACATTTATACCCCGCCTTTAACTGCAATGGTCATATTGGCGTCCGTTCTCCTTTGGAACATATCGAAGATGTTAACTCGTATTCGTTGGGTTTTAATCATTAGATCAGCACATATTTATACCCCGGCTTTAACTGCAATGGTCATATGGGCGGTCGTTCTCCTTTGGAACATATCGAAGGTGTTAACTCGTATTCGTTGGGTTTTAATCATTAGATCACGTACACATTTATACCCCGCCTTTAACTGCAGTGGTCATATCGGCGACCGTTCTCCTTTGGAACATATCGAAGGTGTTAACTCGTATTCGTTGGCTTTTAATCATTAGATCACGTACACATTCATACCCCGCCTTTAACTACAATGGTCATATCGGCGTCCGTTCTCCTTTCGAACATATCGAAGGTATTAACTCGTATTTGTTGGGTTTTAATCATTAGATCACGTACACATTTATACCCCGCCTTTAACTGCAATGGTCATATCGGCGGCCGTTCTCCTTTGGAACATATCGAAGGTGTTAACTCGTATTCGTTGGGTTTTAATCATTAGATCACGTACACATTTATACCTCGCCTTTAACTGCAATGGTCATATCGGCGGCCGTTCTCCTTTGGAACATATCGAAGGTGTTAACTCGTATTCGTTGGGTTTTAATCATTAGATCACGTACACATTTATACCTCGCCTTTAACTGCAATGGTCATATCGGCGTCCGTTCTCTTTTGGAACATATCGAAGGTGTTAACTCGTATTCGTTGGGTTTTAATCATTAGATCACGTACACATTTATACCTCGCCTTTAACTGCAATGGTCATATCGGCGGCCGTTCTCCTTTGGAACATATCAAAGGTGTTAACTCGTATTCGCTGGGTTTTAATCATTAGATCACGTACACATTTATACCCCGCCTTTAACTGCAATGGTCATATCGGCGGCCGTTCTCCTTTAGAACATATCAGTTACCATTCGCAACTGTTGTGTCGATATAAATATTAGAAAGAGTTGGCGACATTGGTCAGCCCTGTCTTACACCTAGGTTGATAGTTTCTGTTTTAAAACCATTATCCATGCTAATACAGGTCCCTTCATACATTTTCTCTATCATTAAAATTAAATGTTGAGGATAACCGTTTTCACTTATTATAACCCTGAGCTTTTGCCGTTAACTTTGTCAAATGCTTTTACGTAATCAACAAATAATATATGGGTCTCTAAATTAAATTCTCTTCTCTTTTGTATTCTTTGTTTTATTGTGAAGACGCAATCAGCACAGGATCTGCCTTGCGTGAATCCGTGTTGTTCATTATTGAGTAGTAATTCAGTTATATTTAATCTTTTGGCTAAAATTTTTGCTAATTTTCGCCGACACTTCTACCCTGAAACACAAGGGGCGTCCAGAAAGTAAGTTCTGTTTCAATCTATCTCCGCTACAGCGCTGCGATCGCAGTTCCGCACATGCGCGGTAGACGCTCTGTATCAAGGAGAAGAAACGTGCGCCATTGTGAGATCGCTGTCAGCCACGTACGCTTTGTTGTGCTTGTTTACAATGTCGGTATTGATTGAAAATCCCGTCGCTTGTGAAATCAGATCTGTGATTTGTTTTCTGAATGCTAGGAAAGTGAAACCAATTGAAATTTATCGGCAAATTTGCGATGTTTACGGACAAAATGCGATGAGTGATACAATGGTGAGAAGATGGGTCCGACAGTTCAATGAAGACGTAGTGGGCGTCCATCTTTGGTTACAGAAGAACTGGTTCACGCGAGTGATGACAAGATCTAGAAAAACAGCAAGTTTACAATTAGTGCTCTCATTATGTAATTTCCCCAAATCTCACGATCACTAGTTCATGAAATTGTTCCCGAAAAACTGAAATTTCGTAAACTTTGCTCACATTGGGTGCCAAAGATTCTTACTGAGCAACTCAAAACAAAACGGATGGGTAGTGCACTTCAGTTTTTGACCCGTTATGATGAAGCCGGCGAAGAATTTCTGACACAGATAGTCATAGGAGATGAAACTTGGGTTTCTATCGACTCCCCTGAAATTAAACGTCAATCAATGGAATGGAGGCAGACCTCATCCCCAACAAAGGTTAAGCCGAAACAAATCTTGAGACTTCGAAAAATGATGTGCACAGTGTTCTGGGACAGTTAACAGCAGAGGTTCTACTCCCATTAGTCCTGGAGTCCTTTCAGGGAGTTACCGAGCTGTCCCTAAAGGGCGCCCGGAGCTTCCGTGGGGCTTTCCGTAGGGCAAGACCTTAAGCATTACCAAGCCACCCCCCATCTGGCCCTGTGGACTCAAGACGGGATGGAAGTGGATACGCCACTAACGCGCGCCAACTCCAAAATGAAAGGCATCTCCCTCATTGATTTCTTACCGCGTGGTCAAACAATGAAAGCATATGTTTATTGCGAGACACTTAGGAAATTGCGCCCCGCAATACAGAATAAGCGTCAAAAGGTGTTGTGTTTCTTCACGACAACGCACGACCACACACTGCAAATGCGACGAAAAAAATCCTAGAGGGATTTGGCTGCGACGTGTTTGACCACAACTCGTACAACCGTGACCTCTCTCCTAGCGACTTTCATCTGTTTTTCCAACTGGTTGAAGACACAGGCGGCAAACTTCTATGAAGAAGGTATACAAAAACTTGTGCCTCGCTATGACAAATGCCTGCAGAATTTCGGCAGTTTTGTGGAAAAGTAGTTTAAGAGTTGTAGAATTTTGTGCAATAAATAATTTTTCTGTATCTGTACACAATTTAATTTTATTAACAAACAGAACTTTTATTTTTTGGACGCACATCGTATTTCATCAGATGAGAGATGATGTAAAATAATGGAGATAAAATTGAACTGCTAAAATGAAGGGAATCTGCCCTCTGTCTTCTCTCGCCTTGTCCTTCCTCCCGGGGACATAGGTACAACAGACAAGTATGGACCTCCGTGCCAAATACCCTACGTAGCGCACTCCAGTGCAGTCGAACAAACCAGAAACCGCCAATATAACGAATTTCGAAATTTTTATTGTAAACGGATATTGCCAGAAACGTCGAATTATTAAGTTCTTCAAATACAACGCCTCTGACTTGGGTCACACTTAAGAGAGAGTAATGTAGTATAAAGAGTTTATGTCAAATATTCTACGTTTAAAACACGCTGTGCAGAAAAATATCGTTAGTGTTTTGTGTAGCTAACTTAGCTGAAAGCAATGGATGTAGCCAGCAGATTCCATGGCAAGTATCCAATCCATTCATTTCCAATAGCCCACCACTTTAATGGGTTTATACACCCTCCATCAGATACGAGTACACATCGTCTGGGATAAACAAGATCAAATTGATTCGGCTCATTACCAGAGAAACTAAACAAACTGTAATGACAAATGCCAGCCAAGTCTTTATAGCTCCAATTTAAAATGTAGTAAGGCATATTGCAGCTATTATGACGGTAACAGAAAACAGTCACTTTTATTAATGTCCTCCAACTTAAGTAATGTCGCACCCTGATCTGCAAATCAGTTACCAGACATTCATCTTTCAGGATAAGCAAAAATTTGACCGAGATTAGAACTACGGACCTGTTGAATGTGACACTACCACCACGACATAGAGACGGGTCAATGTAAGATATATCGAACCAAGAATGAAATGATGCTTAAATGAGTCCAGCGTACATAGAGCTTAGAGTTACCAGACATTCATCTTTTAGTATAAGGGAAAACCGCATCACCCTGACCGAGAATAGAACCAGGGACCTATTGAAAGTGACACTACCAACACGGTACAGAGACGAGGCAATGTCCTCCAATGTTGTAATATTGGACGAAGATGTGAAATGAGTCCAGGGTACATGGAGCTTAGAGTTACCAGACATTCATCTTTCAGGATAAAGGAAAGCCTTATCATCCTTATCGAGATTAGAACCAGGGACCTCTTGTACGTGACACTAGCACCACGCTACATGACCTGGCGAACTGACAGTACAATCTCTATACAGTTAGGACAGTTAGTGATCCGTCAATTTATATGTAATATTTCTCTTGATGGACAAAAGAGGTGAAAAGCTTGATGCTAATGTTGGACTGTTTTTACATTAGTAACCTGGTTCAACAGGTTGCCTGGGGAATTTTTGCCCCTCCGCCTTCAATGTGGTGGTAAAAGTCCTTTTTTGCTGAAGACTGAGCTTGGTCGTAATTAATATTTTTATCTCTGGTGCTTATTTCTTTTGTAGTCGGCTTTAACGTGCACATAGCTTTCTTAACTGGTGTAAAAACAATGTTATGAGGACAAACTAAATGTCATTGGAATTTTCGTGTAAAGGCTAAGATCCTGTGGCCCTGGTGAGTATTCTTTCCTAGGATTAAGCATTAGAGATACCAGCCAGAAAAATTCCTGAAAAGGCTAATATTAGATGCCAAATTGTTATGTCCGCAAATAGTTAAATAAAATAATAATAAAGTAAACAAATAATTAAATAAAATCAAGGATGGTATCATAAATTGAATCTAATTATAATAATGTATTGATGAAGTAATTAGAGATGTATATTTATTAGGGCATTTATAACTAAAATTGATAAGTTAATGTGTATGTGTGAAAGTGCAATTTAGATTTTTTTTTTAGTTAGGTGTATTAATGCATAATTGAGTAAAAAATCCTTTGGTTTTGTTTATAATGTATTAGGTTTTGATAATTCTAAATTTGATAATTTTGATAATTATGTTTTGATAGTTTTTGGAGGCTTGGGTGATGTTACCTGCTAAGCCTACCTGGGTACGAGAGGCTTTTGTCCTGCATCTGGTCGGCCACGCGAATCGAACCCGTACCAAACACGACGCCTGAGCCATTCCTCTCGCCACAGTTGAATAACATAAAAGACATCTGAACGTTGTATATGTAACACTTAATTAACAAGTAGTTTGAAGATATTTAAACCCTTATTGGCTACAATTAGCAGCGGTCGTAAGCATTTCACAGAAAATATGCGGAAACGTTGTGGAACCAATTCCTTTTGCAACGGTCCCAATTGCTCCCATCCGTTGATGCTCGCCAATGTTCATCAAAAGTCGTTAACGAATTCAATACGCTGCCCGCCCATAAGGCAGTTCAGGATAATCGTCGTCATAAAACCATGAAAAGGAGACATCTGAAGCAAATTGTTTTGCAGGTACTGCTTTAGAGAGAACAAGTTTGGAGTGTTTCACGTTCATTAGTGAATAAAACGCTTCATTAATCCAGAAGAACGGGACCATCAGAGACTCTGGCTTCGCTATTATATACTACCAGCAAAGTTTGGTCTTCGTCTACTAGAAACTAAAATTACTTTAACTACACCAAGATAAACATAATTACATTGTTAATTTTATTGTAGCAATATGCGAATACAGTAGACTAAGTGATAGTCAAATGTTTTAAAACTGGTTGTCTAGGTGACGGTCTTTGACATTACGTTCTATTTGTATGTCCAAGAGATAAAAAATGACTAACGACAAGGGATTATAGTAGACTTTAAGTGACTATTTGTCTTTTGGTTGTCTAGTTGACGGTCTTTGACTTAGAACTAGTAAGCGAAACTGAAATTATGACTTCGGGGAGTTAGAATCAGACAATTTTATATATATATATATATATATATATATATATATATATATATATATATATGAGTACTATATGGACGGGTTACAGAGATGGGAGCATCGCTGGGAGAAGTGTGTAGAGTTACAAGGAGACTATGTTAAAAAAAGCCGAGTACTATTTGGACGGGTTACAGAAATGGAAGCATCGCTGGTAGAAGTGTGTAGAGTTACAAGGAGACTATGTTGAAAAACGTCGAGTATGTTGAAAAACGCCGAGTACTATTTGGACGTGTTACAGAGATGGGAGCATCGCTGGGAGAAGTGTGTACAGTTACAAGGCGACTATGTTGAAAAACGCCGAGTACTATTTGAACGGGTTACAGAGATGGGAGCATCGCTGGGAGAAGTGTGTAGAGTTACAAGGAGACTATGTTGAAAAACGCCGACTACTATTTGGACGGGTTATAGAGATGGGAGCATCGCTGGGAGAAGTGTGCAAAGCTACAAGGAGACTATGTTGAAAAACGCTGAGTCCTATTTGGACGGGTTACAGAGATGGGAACATCGCTGGGAGAAGTGTGTAGAGTTACAAGGAGACTATGTTGAAAAACGCTGAGTTCTATTTGGACGGGTTACAGAGATGGGAGCATCGCTGGGAGAAGTGTGTAGAGTTACAAGGAGGCTATGTTGAAAAACGCCGAGTACTATTTGGACGTGTTACAGAGATGAGAGCATCGCTGGGAGAAGTGTGTAGAGTTACAAGGAGACTATGTTGAAAACCGCCGAGTACTATTTGGACGTGTTACAGAGATGAGAGCATCGCTGGGAGAAGTGTGTAGAGTTACAAGGAGGCTATGTTGAAAAACGCCGAGTACTATTTGGACGTGTTACAGAGATGAGAGCATCGCTGGGAGAAGTGTGTAGAGTTACAAGGAGACTATGTTGAAAAACGACGAGTACTATTTGGACGGGTTACAGAGATGAGAGCATCGCTGGGAGAAGTGTGTAGAGTTACAAGGAGACTATGTTAAAAAACGCCGAGTACTATTTGGCCGGTTACAGAGATGAGGGCATCGCTGGGAGAAGTGTGTAGAGTTACAAGGAGACTATGTTGAAAAACGTCGAGTACTACTTGGACGCGTTACACAGATGGGAGCATCGCTGGGAGATGTGTGTAGAGTTACAAGGAGATTATGTTGAAAAACGTCGAGTACTCTTTGGACGCGTTACACAGATGGGAGCATCGCTGGGAGAAGTGTGTAGAGTTACAAAGAGATTACATTGGAAAACGCCGAGTACTATTTGGACGGGTTACGGAGATGGGAGCATCGCTAGGAGAAGTGTGTAGAGTTACAAGGAGACTATGTTGAAAAACGCCGAGTACTATTTGGACGGGTTACAGAGAAGGGAACACCGCTGGGAGAAGTGTGTAGAGTTACAAGGAGACTATGTTGAAAAACGTCGGGTACTATTTCGACGGGTTACAGAGATGGGAGCATCACTGGGAGAAGTGTGTAGAGTTGCAAGGAGACTATGTTGAAAAACGTCGGGTACTATTTGGACGGGTTACAGAGATGGGAGCATCGCTGGGAGAAGTGTGTAGAGTTAGAAGGAGACTATGTTAAAAAACGCCGAGTACTATTTGGACGGTTACAGAGATAGGAACATCGCTGGGAGAAGTGTGTAGAGTTAGAAGGAGACTATGTTGAAAAACGCCGAGTACTATTTGAACGGGTTACAGAGATAGGAACATCGCTGGGAGAAGTGTGTAGAGTTACAAGGAGACTATGCTGAAAAACGCCGAGTACTATTTGGACGGGTTACAGAGATGGGTACATCGCTGGGAGAAGTGTGTAGAGTTAGAAGGAGACTATGTAGAAAAACGCCGAGTACTATTTGGACGGGTTACAGAGATGGGTACATCGCTGGGAGAAGTGTGTAGAGTTACAAGGAGACTATGTTGAAAAACGCCGAGTACTATTTGGACGGGTTATAGAGATAGGAACATCGCTGGGAGAAGTGTGTAGAGTTACAAGGAGACTATGTTGAAAAACGCCGAGTACTATTTGGACGGTTACAGAGATAGGAACATCGCTGGGAGAAGTGTGTAGAGTTACAAGGAGACTATGTTGAAAAACGCCGAGTACTATTTGGACGGGTTATAGAGATAGGAACATCGCTGGGAGAAGTGTGTAGAGTTACAAGGAGACTATGTTGAAAAACGCCGAGTACTATTTGGACGGTTACAGAGATAGGAACATCGCTGGGAGAAGTGTGTAGAGTTACAAGGAGACTATGTTGAAAAACGCCGAGTACTATTTGGACGGGTTACAGAGATGGGAGCATCGCTGGGAGAAGTGTGTAGAGTTAGAAGGAGACTATGTTGAAAAACGCCGAGTACTATTTGGACGGTTACAGAGATAGGAACATCGCTGGGAGAAGTGTGTAGAGTTAGAAGGAGACTATGTTGAAAAACGCCGAGTACTATTTGAACGGGTTACAGAGATAGGAACATCGCTGGGAGAAGTGTGTAGAGTTACAAGGAGACTATGCTGAAAACCGCCGAGTACTATTTGGACGGGTTACAGAGATAGGAACATCGCTGGGAGAAGTGTGTAGAGTTGCAAGGAGACTATTTTGAAAAACGCCGAGTACTATTTGGACGGGTTATAGAGATGGGAGCACCGCTGGGAGAAGTGTGTAGAGTTACAAGGAGACTATGCTGAAAAACGACGAGTTCTATTTGGACGGGTTACAGAGATGGGAGCATCGCTGGGAGAAGTGTGTAGAGTTACAAGGAGACTATGTTGAAAAACGCCGAGTACTATTTGGACGTGTTACAGAGATGGGAACATCGCTGGGAGAAGTGTGTAGAGTTGCAAGGAGACTATGTTGAAAAACGCCGAGTACTATTTGGACGGGTTACAGAGATGGGAGCATCGCTGGGAGAAGTGTGTAGAGTTACAAGGAGACTATGTTGAAAAACGCCGAGTACTATTTGGACGGGTTATAGAGATGGGAGCATCGCTGGGAGAAGTGTGTAGAGTTACAAGGAGACTATGTTGAAAAACGCCGAGTACTATTTGGACGGGTTATAGAGATGGGAGCATCGCTGGGAGAAGTGTGTAGAGTTACAAGGAGACTATGTTGAAAAACGCCGAGTACTATTTGGACGGGTTATAGAGATGGGAGCATCGCTGGGAGAAGTGTGTAGAGTTACAAGGAGACTATGTTGAAAAACGCCGAGTACTATTTGGACGGGTTATAGAGATGGGAGCATCGCTGGGAGAAGTGTGTAGAGTTACAAGGAGACTATGTTGAAAAACGCCGAGTACTATTTGGACGGGTTATAGGGATGGGAACATGGCTGGGAGAAGTGTGTAGAGTTACAAGGAGACTATGTTGAAAAACGCCGAGTACTATTTGGACGGGTTATAGAGATGGGAGCATCGCTGGGAGAAGTGTGTAGAGTTACAAGGAGACTATGTTGAAAAACGCCGAGTACTATTTGGACGGGTTACAGAGGTGGGAGCATCGCTGGGAGAAGTGTGTAAAGTTACAAGGAGACTATGTTGAAATATAAAAAAATTCTGGAAAAAAATGTCTTAATTTTATTAGATCCGAAACCTTTCAGAACACCCTCGTAGATGATAGTATCTCTCTGGCTCTACAACTGCCACCTTTCAGGACTTTCTTCACAACTGCGCAGGTAACGAGTGCAACAAAAAGGCCCCCTAAAAAGAAATCTCCTGGTTAGTTCCTTTTGTCGTGTTTGTATAAGGTGAATACAGGAGACAAACGATAGTCAAATGTTTAGTATTTCCATGAAATTACAAAAAACAATTGCCAGGTAACCGTAATTTTGTGTCGTGAGTTTTCGCCCAGCTCTTCTCGATCAATTCTTATAAAAAGCGCATTCAGAATCAAACATACTTTACAAGTTATTATAAAATAATCTACAGACGTGCATTTAATTATCTTAATCAAGTGAGGCACCCGGTATAAACATTTGAGAACTACAAGGAATGTTCGTCACGCGATATTTGCCTCCTGCATTCTGCAACATATATAACTGTCAGAGGCATGCCACCAGAGATTTAAAATACGAAACAAGTGCCACCGTGCGGTATTACAGTGTAATAAAAATCCCCCCCGTTACGTCACTAACCACACCACATTAACCCAGGTCAGGCTTGATGCACGCGCGGCGGCCAGTGCGAAGCGTATTCCCAAATGAAAATTAAAAATAACCGGGACGTCATCAGTGGCGAATCCTGCAAAACTGATAGCAATGCACATGCAGTGAATGACGTCAAACAGTATCACAACTAAGAACGTTGTGTTCATTAGATCCGATATTCGCTAATTAGTTATTTTGGAACAATTGCTGAGTAATTACTTTGTAATTAAAATTATGTCGTCTGATATGACTTAACGTTGGAGGACATAGGCCCGTCCCTGCGGCGTGGTAGTAGTGTCATTCAAGAGGTCCCTAGTTCTATTCTCGGTCAGGATGTTAAGGTTTTCATTTAACCTGAAAGATGAATGTCTGGTAACTAAGCTCTATGTACCCTGTACTCATTTGAACATCATTTCATTCATTATCCGATATGACTTAACGTTGGAGGACATTGGCCCGTCTCTATAGCGTGGTGGTAGTGTCACATTCAAGAGGTCCCTAGTTCTATTCTCGGTCAGGGTGTTAAGGTTTTCATTTTACCTGAAAGATGAATGTCTGGTAACTGTAAGCTCTATCTACCCTGTACTCATTTCAACATCATTTCATTCATCGTCCGATATGACTTAACGTTGGAGGACATTGGCTCGTCTCTGTAGCCTGGTGGTAGTGTCACGTTCAAGAGGTCCCTAGTTCTAATCTCGGTCAGGGTGATAAGTTTTTCCCTTATGCTCAAAGATGCTAAGCTCTATGTACATTGTACTCAATTGAACATCATTTCATTCATCGTCCGATATGGCTTAACGCTGGAGGACATTGGCTCGTCTTTGTAGCGTGGTGGTAGCGTCACGTACAAGGGTCCACTGTTCGAATTTCGGTCTGAGTGATAGGGATTTATTTCTCATATCCTGAAAGGTAAATAAAACGTCTAGTAACTCTAAGCTCTATGTACCCTGGACTCAGTTGAACATCATTTCTTTAGTACACCTTACATGCCCATCTCGGATACCACGAAGTGTGTCAGTGACGTGTCACTTGGAATACTCCACGTTAAGGTGGCAATTTCTGCGCTGAAGCTGCACGCAGGCAGTCTGTCGCTCCCGACAGTAAATTTATTACGCTGTAACCGGAAGTCAATAACGGGGCAAGTTAACCACAAACAATAATTCAGATACAGTGATAAACGACCCTTTCATATTTAACAATCACAGTGTTGTCCGCGTAACAAAAAACTCTCTGTCGTAAAACCAAATTTACATTTCCTGCTTCACTCCACGCGTTCTAATTCTGTGTAACGAGGCACAGCTTCCTAAGATCTAGAACTACAGAATACTCACATCCACGCACTCTTGTGCAGTATGGCTACAAAGGTGAGACAGTTTTAAACACTTTAATCCCCAATTTCACCAACAGATTATAAAAACAAATGTAACGTAACAATACTCACAGCGTTAACAACGCTATTAAATTTCTTGTATTTCAACAACCTGTTTTCCGAAAATGTTAACAAACACGCGTTAACGCCAAGAAACTTGTAAATATTACAGCTATAGAAGGCTATGGATGAGTCGTATTATTTTCTGAACGTACTGCGATGCGCTTTTGTTTTCAATTTCGTCTGCACACAGCTGAAAAAAAGGCGGGTAAACAAAATAGTAAACAAAAGTAGTGAGACAATTCCGCATCGATGGAGAAAGAATTGTTAATTGAATTGAGAAAATATAATCATATCGTGGAAAATAAGAGGACGGATGCGGTGAATGTAAAAGAGAAAGATGTCACGAGGGAAAATATTGGAAAGATATTTAATTCCAATGCATGTGTCACTACTAGAAGCACGAAACAACTTCGTCAGTATTACGTAAGTTTAAAACGAGGAGCGAAGGACAAGTGACTTGAACGTTTCAAGATGAGAGGTGGACAATGTATTATCCACATAATTCAGTACATTATAAAATCACAAAGTTATTATTACTTGAAGCAAAGGTGAGATCGGCAAATTCCTTTCTATGCATGATCTAACTCACAATTACGTAAAAATTAAAACGAGGTGCGAAGAAGGACAAGTGACGAGTGACTTGAACGTTTCAAGACGGGAGGTAGACAGTGTATTATCCACATAATTAAGTGAATTATAAAATAGCAAAGTTATTAATACTTGAAGCAAATGCAAGATCGGCATATTTCTTTCTATGCATGTTCTAACTCAGTATTACGTAAATTTAAAACGAGGAGCGAAGAAGGACAAGTGACGAGTGACTTGAATGTTTCAAGACGGGAGGTGGACAGTGTATTATCTACATAATTCAGTGAATTATAACATCGCAAAGTTATTAATACTTGAAGCAAAGGGGAGATAGGCATATTCCTTTCGATGCATGTTCTAACCTCTCTTGTACTTCCGCAGTAACCTTCATAACAACTTGTTTGGACAGTCTATACCTCTGTAGAACATTTTCTTCTGATAGCTCCTCAAAATAATTTCTCCTCATAGGTCGTACTCTATTACGAATACCATTTAGACGTTCTTAAATATAGCAAATCGACATCAACAGAGTTCACGCCCGCCATCTTGACTATTTACAATTGCTAAGCAGTTAACAACAGAAATTTTGATTGTTAGTTTAACAAGAGATTTAACACGAGTGTTAAGCTAACACTTGTTGGTGAAATGCAATTTTTGTTTTAACTATTGCTAAACTCGTGTTAAGTCTTAACATCTGTTGGTGAAAGCCAGCGTAAGTACATGCAAAGACGGTATGCAAAAAGTTACAGAAGTAAAATAAATTAAGTAAAGTATTTCCGTAGATAAATAACAAATGCTTTTTCCGTTGATTAAATCGCTCAAAACAAAAAGGGGTAGAATTGCCAGCCTCTCAAGTGGATTCAAGCTCACAATTCCATCAAGACTAGAGCTCGGATTTCTGCATGTTTGTATGATTTATTCCTTGACAGTTTAACATATGTAAGTAATAAATTTATTCCATATTCTAAGGAGTTTTGTAGTGCATATATAAGGGATTATTGCATATTTAACTAATTAAATATTTATGCATATATTGTACTTTTTTCGCAATAATTCACATAAATATTGCACTCTGATACTTTAAGATGAGAAGAATACGGGACAGTTCCTCCTTTACTGCTCTGTTTGTGTGGGATTTAGGTATCAGGTTTCTAAATCCATAAACGGTCAACAATGAGCGCTTCCTACCGCCCAACAATTTATCAATGCGGCAAATCTTTGAAGTTCGATGTGGCAATCGCATCATTAAACTTGATATGGTTTGTATTATTATTACAAACGAAGCCGTCTGCCGCCATGATAACATCTCCAAGAATTAAAGTGTCATTTTAACTTAACTGTTAAACTTGTAGTAATGTGAGCAGTAGGAAATGTCCAAGGATGTTGATGGAAATGCTACTCTTAACGAAAAAGGAAATGTACCTACTACAGGGTAAAGAGCTATCCGATAGGGGAACCGTAAGTTCGGGTGTGCCGCAAGGCTCAGTACTAGGACCTTTACTGTTTCTCGTTTTTGTTAATGACAGTGCTGTTAATATTAACTGCCAGATAAGGTTGTTTGCAGACGATTGTATCATTTATAATAAAATTCGGAATACAGTGCATGAAACCGCTCTTCAGGATGATTTAAATGAAATCTGTAATTGGGCTGCGGCTAACAAAATGTCAATTAATGCCAAGAAAAGTAAGTCCATTGTTTTTAGTAGAACTAAGGACAAAATTATTGTTAACTATCACATGGGAGGGGTGCAAATTCCACAGGTGGACAGCTGCAAATACTTGGGAGTGTACCTGGCAAGTAATGCTGGATGGGACGAACAAGTAAATTCCACATCTAGGAATGCGTGAAAGGCATTACATTTCGTAATGAGAATATTGAAAAAGGGGAGCGCTAGGTCCAGGGGAATTGCCTACAAGGCCTTAGTGCGGCCGGTTATGGAATATGGAGTAGCATGCTGGGACCCGTATAGAGCTAACCAAATCGATCCATTAGAAAAAATACAGAAGAGGGCAATAAAATTCATAAAAAGAGGCAAGTATTTTGGGCCTATAAAAGGAGATGAGACTAAATGGGAGGAATTGAGAATTAGGCGTAAAAAAAAAAACATAGGTTGGTAGCATTATTCAAAGCTAATGCTGGTGTAAAGGCATTGGTGGACGTCAGTGTAAGGTTAGATAATCCGGATTATTATGAACGAAACGATCATAGCTATAAAATTAAGGGTAGAAGATACAGAACTGACGTAGGAAAATTTTCTTTTGTTAATAGAACCATTGAAGAATGGAATGAATTGCCTGTAGCAGTCTTTCAGGGCTGTCCCCTGTCGATGAAGAAATTTAGAAAAAATCTAGATGGTTTATACTTTAAATTTTGAATTATAATGGTATATAATATGTAAACAGAGAAGTAATTAGATATGTTTTAAGTGGCTAAACTAAAATAATATCATGTTTGTATTGCTTTTGTGTTATTGTTGTAAATCTAGTATTTGTAATTTGATCTGTATTCTTAACTCTGCCACCGGGTAATACCCAATTGCAGTGAATAAATACATACATACAATGCAAACATGACGTTTTAATTTTCTATTTTCAGAATATTTTAAGAATTAATACAATTTTCGAGTGATTTTTGGTTTTATTTAAGTAAAATAAACCAATATTATTTTTATACCAGTGATACAGATGAAACAATTATATCTTACACAGCATCTAAAATAGCAATATTGAGGATACAGGCCAAGTGTACCGCAAAAGGTACCCGTAGGCTTTCAAAAGAACTGGGTGCTTTGTACATATTGTACCACTAATTTATTTACTTTTTATTTATTTTTCATTCCTAGGACATGTTCTGCTAATTTTCTGGTTTGTAATGAAGTTACATTGTCAGGAAACTGTGAGTGATAGAAAAATATTTCTATTTTATGTGACAGGTTTACAATATGCACATATGTCTACTATAACAGAAAAACAGATGTTCATTGTGAAATAAGTGTTCATTGACTTATATCATTTCGTATATTCTTCATGGTATACTGTTATGGCTGCATAATTAGCTTTGCAGTATATAGTTTTCTTTTATAAACAGTTATCGTATCTACGCACCTTTATATTACGCGGGCAGACCCATCTCTTAAATAGTATATTTATCTGTCGGTGGAGGGAGACCTCAAAGCTACAGTTAGCACATCAAATACAATCGCAAGCCGCTAGGGGAATCATAAATAAACTCGCTCCATCAGCGATTCTATTGATGACGTCAAATTTTGCGCCGTAAAGTCACAGAAAAAATGAACACGCATATATACAAGGGGGGGGGGGGCCCAAAAGAAACCAGATTGTCATAAAAACTTTATTGATGAACATTTTTACAAAATTACTTCAGTCACCTTCAAAATAATCTCCATTACATGCGATGCACTTGTCAAGTCTCTTTTCGCACTGTTGGAAGCATGTTTGGAACTCTTCAAGTTTGATATTGTCCAGTGCCCTTTGCGAAGCTCTTTTTACCGCTCCCCTTTTAGCGTTTTTTTTCATTCGTGGAAATAGGAAAATGTCGCACGGGACTAGATCCGGCGAATACGGAGCGTGAGGAACGACAGACCACCTCTGAGATGCCAAATAGTGAGTCACTCGTAAGGCTGTGTGTGCTGGAGCGTTGACGTGATGCAGAAACCAGTCACCTGATCGCCAAAGTTCCGGGCGTTTCCTCCTCACATCCTCTCGCAGACGCCTTACAACATCCAAGTAAAAGTGTTGGTTAACAGTCTGGCCAGGGGGTACGAATTCCCGATGCACAATTCCACGAACACCAAAAAAAGACAATGATCATCGTCTTCACATTTCACCTTACTTGCCTTGTATTTTTTGGTCCTGGAGAGTTGGGAGTGCTCCACTGGCTTGACGCTTGCTTGGTTTCTGGGTCATACCCGTAACACCAACTCTCATCCCCTGTAATGACTTTTTTCAAGAAGTTTGGATCACGTGCAATCTTTGTTTTTCAAGTCCTGACACACATTCAGGCGGATGGTTTTGTGCTCCTGTGTGAGAAGGCGCGGAACAAATTTAGCAGCAACACGTCTCATGTGCAAATCCTCCCTCAAAATCCGCTGGCACGAGCTCCAACTGATTCCTGTCACTGCTGAAATTTGGTCGATCGTTTGGTGACGATCCTCGTTGATCTTTTGGCAGACCTTTTCAATGATCTCCTCATTTCCCGATGTTGAAGGGCGTCCACAAAGAGCTTGGTCTTCAACACACATCTCACCTCGTTTAAAGCGCCCAAACCACTCTAAAACCTGTGTGCGGCTCATAGCGTCCTCCTGGAAAACTGCCTGAAGCATTTGGTGTGTCTCCGTTGCAGTTTTTTTTTTTTTTTTTTTTTTTTTTTTAACAGGAAACAAAATTTCAAACACACTCTTTGTTCTTTTAAAGTTGCCATAACGACTTCGCAGAGGTAACCCGCCAACAGTCAGAGAAACACAATACCACACTTGCACGTTCAGCTCTACACTGACGCCGTCTGCACAGCTGTTTCAAGAAGGTCTCTACTAACACCATCTAGCGTGAGAACCCTGCACTACCTGTACGAGTGGCAGCGCCCTCAAAACAGTGTCTTGATCCCCGCCAACCTGCAAAGTCATAGCTAAAAAAAAATCAAGCCGAAACATTGACAAATGAACGTCTAATGTTAAAGCGGATATGAGATAAGCGATACACTAAACTGAGACAGCAGAAGCTCGCTGTCTTTTTTCCTACCGACTAGTTTGTAGTACAGTACAAATACATAGACTATTACAGTACATACAGTGTATGTGTTTTAGGTGAAAGTGTGCTGAAAGTAATTTATAAATTTCATTAAAAGTATTTCGTGAAGTTGTACTGTCCACCAACGAAAAGAAAGTCCCTGAAAGGAATGTGTCACCTAGTGCCACACTTACACAATGGGATAAGGACAGTGAATGTGTGTGACAGAGAACGCATGCTCCTATAAGGTGTAAAACCGTTAAAATAACATGCGCCCTGTCCACTCTGTCCCCGTAGGGAAGGGGATCCGTCCCCTTCAGCTGCCGTGATGCAGGCGCTGCGGACCTTTAGCACTCGTGGACCTCTGACGTTACTAGAGGAACCTCGGACCGAACATTCGAGCCCCTTCCTGAATGGGAGTTGTTCGGATTGGGTTGGACTCGAGGGGGCAGTGTGTTCCCGACACCTGCGGGAGATCGCATACCTCCGGCCAGGCTTCGGCCGCCCGGAGAGCACAGAGAGTTGCCTAAGAAATCCCGGGTACTAGCCTCTGCAGAGCTAGTAGAAGGTGTGCTAGATCACCCGGCGGCCCTACCGAGGGAGATCGGGTACCTCCGGCCAGGCTTCGGCCGGCCAGAGTGGGCAGAGGGTTGCCTCGTAAGTCCCAGGTAAAGTCTGTTTAGTTAACTCATGTGCATGTCGGCCGCCTACTTTGACGAACCCTTACAATCGTTTTACAACACCGGCCCTCTTTCTCCCAGACCTTTCTGCGAGGTTGCCACATTTCTCGATACATCATGAGTATCGTACGAGGTTTCGTCTAAATCTTATGTCCATTGCTTCAAAACTTCCTTAGTTTTGACAAATTATAAGCTACAATTCTATTGGATTCCATAATAACCCTTATCTTATTCAAAGTGCGGTATTTGAAACCCAGCTCCTTTAGTAGACCACGCAAGATGCAGTGCCCATAAGGAAAATCACAAATTTCTTGCAAATGTGCAACCAATTCGTCTAAGGTGGGCGCTCTCCCTTTTGCATAGAATCTATAAATTTCTCGACGAATTAAATCGCATGTGAAATTATCGAAACTTTAGAGAAACGTTTCCTTTTGTTTTCACACTTGATCGGCGTCTTTGGTATTCTTTTCGTCACAATATTTCTTACCGTATTTCTGTGATTACCCAGAATTTATCAGGTTCATTGCATGGCCCCTTACTAAGTATATTTGTCATCACATATTTATATGTGTTCAAAACAAGCGCTTGAATTTGCTTAGAAACAGTTCCCGTTATAACTTTGTTTTGTTGGGCTTTCCAGTAATATAACTCGGCCCAGTTATTAACACTATTGTCATCACTTTGATTATTTTCACGTTGACTGAAAGTTATCTACTACTTTATTTGCATTTACCACTGCATTTCCCTCCCACGGTCTCCACATCGTGATACACAACGAATTTCTTCACGTAATGAAACAGATCAACTGGAAGTTGGAACTTTGGCAATGAGACTCCACGTGGAGTAAACATGCGACTGTCATTTCCAGAAAATCAGGGTTGCTATTGGTCCTCAACGACAGTGCTCCATTTCTGAAGTGTGGAGGTAGATTTAAGACGGTCATTAGTGGGCGGTAGGGTGAGTTTCCTTTGAAAACGAACTGCATACGCGTTGGCTAGACAGACTTTACTAGCCTACAGAGCTAGTAGAAGGTGTGCTAGCCCCACCGAGGTTATTTGGTAGCTTTCCCTGCGGGGTTGACGCGCGTAGGTGGCGTATACACTTCCACCCGTTTTGACGTTGTCGTTGAGAAGGGGGGGGGGGAGCTTTTTAAATGATTCAGATATCGCCCTATGGAAAGATCCTCAGAGTCCTCCATTGATTCCCGGGTCAATAGAGGCCGGAGTCTTGGGACTTGCGGGTTGACCTTGCACCAGCATGTCCACTTTGTACACTAAAACCAAGACATTCTGAAAGGTAGAAGCTGACAGAATGTTCCTGAATAGTCCGTAACTGAACTGACAAGGTGAGTGTGAGAAACTTCTCCGATGCTCCTGCGTCTCAGGCCCCGGAGACTTTCTTTGCCGTGATAAACTTTACATGCTTTTTAATGTTTTTTTCCTTTCTCTCGATAGCCCGGATTTTCGTTAACGCCTATCGACCCTAGTCGCAATAAAGGATCTTCTACTGTACTGGTTAAAAAAAATCATCAAATTCATTCTGATTTTACAAAGAGGTTCTGGATGATAGTTCTTTTCTCAAATTTCTGATGTTCGGGCCATAAACCCGGGACCCCACAGTACAAACTTTTGAATAACACACTTTCAGTGACTTCTCATCGACTGTTCCTTGGAGGCAGTTAGACGGAGACCCTCGTAAAACATTACATCCAATTCCTAACACTACAGACATCTCTGCAAAACCTCAGGTAAGTTTAACCAGTGCATTTTGTTCTCTCTTTAACGAGAAATTCAATGACTGCAGAGTTTTAATTTGTGTTGAGACTGAAAACCACAAAACGTAATTAACTTTCAGACGGTGAACACTTTGTTTAAACTGCAGGCCGCATCAAAAGCAACTTTATGTGGTTTTCAACGAGTAATTTACTACCCTACCACTTGTTGCGCTAAAGGCCGGAATTATGTCCCCTAATTTTTTTTTCTTTCCTACGCCCCTTCTTCGATAAATCCTTATCGTGGACGCATTAGAGCGCACGATATAGTCAACGAGAGGACAAGGTGCATTGTTTAATGGGTGCAGCTAGGGATGAGCAGAACATTTCCTAACGGTTACTGTGGTAGCGGAAAAAAGAGCAGTTATACAGTACAGAGTCTGCCCAGTACTGAAGAGTAGACTTAGTTCTTTGAGTCATTATTCTCCCTTATTTTAATAAAAATTATTATTTGGAGCTCCCCTCACTTTGAAACTCACGCCTCGCTACTGGACCTACGTGTGACTATACAATAGAAAGAGTACTAAAGAGTAGCCTTAGTTCTTTGAGTCATTATTCTCTTATTTTAATGAAAATTATTATTTGGAGCTTCCCTCGTTTTGAAAGTCACGCCTCGCTAATGGACCTACGTGTGACTATACAATAGAAAGAGTGCCAAAGAGTAGCCTTAGTTCTTTGAGTCATTATTCTCTCTTTATTTTAATGAAAATTAACATTTGGAGCTTCCCTCGATTTGAAACTCACACCTCGCTACTAGACCTACGTGTGACTGTACAATAGAAAGAGTACTAAAGAGTAGCCTTAGTTCTTTGAGTCATTATTCTCTTTTAGTTTAATGAAAATTATTATTTGGAGCTTCCCTCGCTTTGAAACTCACACCTCGCTACTAGACTTACGTGTGCCTGTACAATAGAAAGAGTACTGAAGAGTAGCCTTAGTTCTTTGAGTCATTATTCTCTCTTATTTTAGTGAAAATTATTATTTGGAGCTTCCCTCACTTTGAAAGTCACGTCTCGCTACTGCACCTACGTGTGACTGAACAATAGAAAGAGTGTCAAAGAGTAGCCTTAGTTCTTTGAGTCATTATTCTCTCTTATTTTAATGAAAATTATTATTTGGACCTTCCCTCACTTTGAAACTCACGTCTCGCTACTGGACCTACGTGTGACTGTACAATAGAAAGAGTACTGAAGAGTAGCCTTAGTTCTTTGAGTCATTATTCTCTCTTATTTTAATAAAAATTATTATTTGGAGCTTCCCTCGCTTTGAAAGCCACGTTTCGCTACTGGACCTACGTGTGACTGTACAACAGAAAGAGTACTGAAGAGTAGCCTTAGTTCTTGGAGTCATTATTCTCTCTTATTTTAATAAAAATTATTATTTGGAGCTTCCCTCGCTTTGAAAGTCACGTTTCGCTACTGGACCTACGTGTGTCTGTACAATAGAAACAGTACTAAAGAGTAGCCTTAGTTCTTTGAGTCATTATTCTCTCTTATTTTAATGAAAATTATTATTTGGAGCTTCCCTCGCTTTGAAACTCACGTCTCGCTACTGGACCTACGTGTGACTGTACAATAGAAACAGTACTGAAGAGTAGCCTTAGTTCTTTGAGTGATTATTTTCTCTTATTTTAATACAAATTATTATTTGGAGCTTCCCTCGCTTTGAAAGTCACGTCTCGCTACTGGACCTACGTGTGTCTGTACAATAGAAACAGCACTAAAGAGTAGCCTTAGTTCTTCGAGTCATTATTCTCTCTTATTTTAATGAAAATTATTATTTGGAGCGTCTCTCGCTTTGAAAGTCACGTCTCGCTACTGGACCCACGTGTGACTGTACCATAGAAAGAGCACTAAAATGTAGCCTTAGTTCTTTGAGTCATTATTCTCTGTTACTTTAATGAAAATTATTATTTGGTGCTTCTCTCGCTTTGAAAGTCACGTCTCGCTACTGGACCTACGTGTGTCTGTACAATAGAAACAGTACTAAAGAGTAGCCTTAGTTCTTTGAGTCATTATTCTCTCTTATTTTAATGAAAATTATTATTTGGAGCTTCCCTCGCTTTGAAAGTCACATCTCGCTACTAGACCTACGCGTGCCTGTACAATAGAAAGAGTACTGAAGAGTATCCTTAGTTTTTTCAGTCATCTCTCTCTTATTTTAATGAAAATTATTATTTGGAGCTTCCCTCGTTTTGAAAGTCAGGCCACGCTACTGGACCTAGGTCTGAGTGTACAATAGAAAGAATACTAAAAAGTAGTCTTAGTTCTTTGAGTCATTATTTTCTCTCATTTTAATGAAAATTATTATTTGCAGCTTCCCGCGCTTTGAAAGTCACGTCTCGCTACTGGACCTACGTGTGACTGAACAATAGAAAGAGTGCTAAAGAGTAACCTTACTTCTTTGAGTCATTATTCTCTCTTATTTTAATGAAAATTATTATTTGAACCTTTCCTCACTTTGAAAGTCACGTCTCGCTACTGGACCTACGTGTGACTGTACAACAAAAAGAGTACTAAAGAGTAGCCTTAGTTCTTTGGGTCATTATTCTCTCTTATTTTAGTGAAAATTATTATTTGGAGCTTCCCTCACTTTGAAAGTCACGTCTCGCTACTGGACCTACGTCTGACTGTACAATAGAAAGAGTACTAAAGAGTAGCCTTAGTTCTTTGAGTCATTATTCTCTCTTATTTTAGTGAAAATTATTATTTGGAGCTTCCCTCGCTTTGAAAGTCACGTCTCGCTATTGGACCTACGTGTGACTGTACAATAGAAAGAGTACTAAAGAGTAGCCTTAGTTCTTTGAGTCATTATTCTCTCTTATTTTAATGAAAGTTATTATTTGGAGCTTCCCTCGCTTTGAAAGTCACGTCTCGCTACTGCACCTACGTGTGACTGAACAATAGAAAGAGTGCTAAAGAGTAGCCTTAGTTCTTTGAGTCATTATTCTCTCTTATTTTAATGAAAATTATTATTTGGAGCTTCCCTCGCTTTGAAACTCACACCTCGCTACTAGACCTACGTGTGCCTGTACAATAGAAAGAGTACTAAAGAGTAGCCTTAGTTCTTTGAGTCATTATTTTCTCTTATTTTAATGAAAATTATTATTTGGAGTTTTCAATATTTCATTTGTATTAATGTTTTAATATCGTTAAAGATAAGGGAATACGAAGCTCTCAAAGCAGAGGATATCAGAGCTTGCGGGAACATTAAGACCGGTATTTTGGTAGCGTTGCGTGAGATATTTGGACATCAAGATAACCGAAAACAGTACAATCATATCCGAAATTACAGGCACGCGAAAAGTACACCACCACCACCACCACCACCACCACCACCACCACCACCACCACCACCACCACCACCACCACCACCACCACCACCACCACCACCACCACCACCACCACCACCACCACCACCACCACCACCACCACCACCACCACCACCACCACCACCACCACCACCACCACCACCACCACCACCACCACCACCACCACCACCACCACCGACAATTAAGTAGATTAAATGACTTCTTTGAAATATTATCTGTTGTTAGGTCAAATTAGCGTGGAGTTATTGCCCTCTACGACAAACAACTGCCAGTTCCCACCTGCACCAGCAATGCCGTGCTTTTGTTTTCTTTATTACTAGAGCATTTCTAAGCAACGTTAGTCTTTGTTTTATTTAATTGCATCCTCTTGTCCCGGCATATATTGCCTATTATGAAACAGTCTAGTAACCAGTGGTTTTGTGTGTGGCCGCATTCGTGAGAGCAGGGTTCGATTCTCGTGGTCGACCTACATGACCCAGGCGAACTTAGCGACGATCACAGCTGGTCCTTCCCAAGGGATATGTAGTGATGTCTTGTGGATCAATGACGAATAGTTATGCGTTCTTATCAGCACTTTGTCTCCTATGTTCAGTGACCATTTCTGTTTGTATCTTTTCTTCCTTTTGTTTCTTGTTTCTGCCTGTTTCCTGAGGCGCTCAAAGTCTTCTTGAATCTGCTGACTCTCACTCAATTTGGCCGTGCAAATTGCTCTCGGTAGGCCTGGAATTACGTGTTCTGGCGGTTGGTTTAAGTGTAGCTTGATTGGAGCTATACCAGTATTAGGGTTAATGGTATTGTTCATTACTCTTTCTATTAATGGGATATGGGGGACCCACGAGGTATGTCTTTTATGGTATGTCAAGACTGGTAGAAAGATGGATAGATCTCTCATCTATGTTTCGCAAGGGTTACTTTCGGGATGGTATGCCGCTGAATAATACGAGGGTGGGTCAAAAAGTAATGCCCCCTATTTTTTCCCCTTAAGTAAGTTATGTGAAAACTTTGAATTTGTCGCAATTCCTTAAACCTTCTTCTCCAATCCCCTGAAGTAGTGACTTCCTAAGTTGACAGGTGGCAGCACTGAATCCTCTTGCAAAATGGCTGGCATCGACATTCGTATTAGACAGCGTTCTGTGATTGAATTTTGACTGCGGAAAGTGAAACGCCAATTCGCATTCACGAAAGGCTAAAAAATGTGTATGGGTAAAAGTGTCGGCCAGTGTCTCGGCGGTGCATGGCTGGATATTGGACCGATTATCCGTCTAGCGCTAACCGCACACGAAACTTCAACTTTCCCCATCATTATGGTGGCTTTCTTGAAAATGAGGTCCCTAGTTTTAATCTCGGTCAAGGTTATAAGGTTTTCCCTTATCCTGAAAGATGAATGCCTCATAACTCCAGCCCGCCTCGGTAGCGTGGTGGCAGAGTGTCTGCCTCACGTTCAAGAGGTCCCGAGTTCGAATCTCGGTCAGGGTGAGTTACCTGGATAAGGTTTTTCCGGGATTTTCCTTTCTCCTGAAGGACGAATGTCAGGTAAGTCTAAGCTCTATGGACCCCAGACTCATTTGAGCATTTCACCCATTCCATTCATCGTCCGATATGACTTAACGTTGGAGGACGTAATATACAAAAAACACCCCATAACTCCAAGCTCTATGTACCCTATACTCATTTGAACATCATTTAATTCATCGTTCGACATGACAACGTTGGAGGATATTGGCTCGTCTCTGTATCGTGGTGGTAGCGCACGTTCAAGAGGTCCCTAGTTCTAATCTCGGTCAGGGTGATCAGGTTTCCTCTTATCTTAAAGATGAATGTCTGGTAACTCTAAGCTCTATGTATCCTGGACTCGTTTATACATCATTTCATTCATCGTCCGACGCTGGAGGGCATTGGCTCGTCTCTGTAGTGTGGTGGCAGTGTCACGTTCAAGAGATCCCTAGTTCTAATCTCGGTCAGGGTGATAAACTTTTACCTTATCCTGAAAGATGAATGTCTGGTAAGTCTAAGCTCTATGTACCCAGGGCTCATTTGAACATCATTTCATTCATTGTCTGATATGACTTAACGTTGGAGGACATTGGCCCGTCTCTGTATCGTGGTGGTAGTGTCACGTTCAAGAGGTCTCTAGTTCTAATCTCGATGAAGATGATACGGTTTTGCTTTATCCTGAAAGACGACTGTCTGGCAACTCATAGCTCCGGTATCCTGGACTCATTTGAACACCTTTTCAGTCATCCTCCGATAAGACTGAACATTGGAGGACATCTACATGCCGTATATATCTTGCCCCTGACCCTTTTATGCGACTTAAAACTGCTGTGGTGTCAGCGGGTGCCTGTCGTGGAAAAATTAAGCGTGAGTCAAACCATTCCACCATCTCTGTCACGAAGCCAGAGCCGTAAGTTGCATTGTTACTGCGAAGGGTTTATTTCGGACCGTTTCAGCTCCGGAAATCGACAGCATTCCACATCCAGTGCCTTCTGGCCGCCATCTGCGGTGCGAATTCACAGAGTAAGTCGTGAGGGCATGCGTCGGTCTGGAAGCAGCTCAATTGTTATTACTAGGGCCCGGATTTTGATGAATAGTCATCTTTTTTCTGAGTAGTCACAGACGATGCTTATTGGAAATTAAGTGCATTCTGGAACAAATACGATAGATATATGTGGTTTTACAGGTCATCAAAATGCATTTTTTGTCCGCCTCGGTAGCGTGGTGGTAGCATGTCTGCCTCACGTTCAAGAGGTCCGGAGTTCGAATCTCGGACAGGTTGAGTTATCTGGATAAGTTTTCTTCCGGGTTTTCCCTTATCCTGAAAGATGAATGTCTGTTAACTCTAAGCTCTATGGACCCCCGGGCTCAACTGTAGCCGGCATTCGGAAGGCCCGGGTTCGATTCCCGACCTAGCCCATGGGCTTTTTTGTTTTTTCTAAATATTCTGTGATTAAAAGTTCATTTATATCCTAATTGTTTATGAAATAGTAACTTTGTAAATGTTGTAAACATGTAATTAACCAGCGTCCTAACAGTGCTGGTGAATTTATGACGCATCAATTCGAGGAGTCGCCGATTATATCACGCAATGCGTGTAGATTGTATCAGTCAGGACCTCTGGAGCTAATCCTTGTTTCACATAAACTTGCCCAGTATCTCTTAGCGGTCACGTGACCTTATCACCTCTCATTGGCTGCTATTGCAGTATATACTGTTCTGCGGTAAAAATTAGTTCGTTATTTAACATGGTGATATATCTTTATATGTTGGAAGAGAATTGTCAAATTTATAATTTCCTAACCGTTTGAATTAAATATATTACGCAACAGAGTTGATTTATCTGAAATGCATGTTAATTCTTAAACGAAGTAAAGAGGAGGTTCCTTTGATCTCAAGCACATGACACGATAGCACGTGATTTAGCGGTAGTGATGACATATTTGTTTATATGACTTTTATCACTGATCTTGTTTTGAACTGGATTAGTCATATCGCCATTCGACGGTGTGCTGTGCCGTGTACGAGAGCTAAATTATTTTATTGATCGTTTATTGCGTGTGTACTTATTATATGTATAATGGCAGAGTCTATCGCCAGTTTATCGCTGAACCATCGCAAGGGAAAACCTTTACAAAGCGGCGGAAAAAGAATTGTGGTGCATGTGTTTAATGCACTCACACAGAAGAATCCGTCTTTGTCAGCGAGAGAAGTCGAACAGCTGTGCTCTGAACTTACAGATGTGAGTGTTAGATGTGTAGGAACATCGCGACATGAAATTGATACAACAGGAAAACTTACCACTCCAGGGGCGATATTGCTGTTTGGCGAAGATGTTATTTAAGGACAATCAGACTGTACCGAGATACAAGTCGCAAAATATACTACCTTGACGAGACTTGGGTGAATGAAGGACACACGACAAGTATGGCGTGACATGACTTTTAAGACTGAAAGACAAACATGTGTGCTGGTTTTAAATGGTTCCAGTAGAAAAGGCCGGCCAAAGGCTTTTCATTATAAAGTTGTTTCAGTTTCATTGCTCATTCATTCAGTTTCATGATAAACTTGTATTTTTACATGCCTTCATATCCGTACTTGTATGATTTTATCTATCTTCCTGGCAATTATTATGACGATTACTGCAGGTTTAAATGTTACGGGAAGGCACTGCCTATGGCCTATGGCGCGAAAGCATTAGCCAATTAGAATGAGGGGGGAAATAGTTGCACGCGGAGTGATACATGTCAGCGGGGCAAGGTTATATGAAACAGAGATTAGAAGTGCCGCAGTAAGGAGAGTAGTGTGTGAGGTGTGTAAACTTGTTGTGTTGTGGAATTGAAATGCCGAAACAAAAACAGTCAACTGCGTCCGGCTTGAAACAGTATGTTTCAGAGTTTGTCAGAAACATATTTTATAAAATTGAAAATCACCCGATGTATTTTGAATTTATTTATTATTTAGGAGATATAATTGCATTATTTACTAAGAAGGTTAATTTTAAAATGTGACTATTAGAACCATATGTATTATTATCCGTCTGTGATAGTTATTAATTTATTATTATGAAAGAAATTGTTAATTTTTGTTAGCTTACTTTTTTACAGTTTTATGTGCATTTTTTATATTTTAAGAGCATTTTATAGTTCATTTTTAGAGAATTTTTAGGTCAACAATTTCCGGGGCCTAGTGATGAGCCTACAGCAGAGCAACGTAAAAAGGAAACGTTGCGTGTACGTCGGAGAAATTACTAGCAGCGCAACAGAGACATAACGGATATTATAGAGGCATGTTTACTCCGGGTGTTTGTAAAAAGAAAAGTTGGTCTAGTAACGACTTTAGTGACAGACTGAGTTATGGTTAACGTTGTCTTGTTACAGTACGTTATAGCTTTCCTTGTTCTATGCATATTCCTCCTCTTCATTCTATTTGAAATTCTTATAATCCATTAATGACCCTTTTATCTTTAAAGTGTTTATTTTAAATATCCTTTCTCATTTTAATTTCCTTCCAAAATACCTTAGCGTTGTCTGTAACTTGTGCATCCATATACAACCATGTACCATATAATGAATGTAGCAAATGCTTCTTTGCAGCACAATTCATGCTTTTTCTCTCTTAGTTCATCATTGTTCATTTCCCTGACGATTGTTCGCAAACTGTTTCCGTACGTCACATAAATTAATGGCACAGTAACTGGAGTGTCCTCTCCAAACAGAATCCGTATTGTCTCTGCACCAGACCGACCGACCCACCGACCGGCCGGCTGTTGTGTACGTGATGCTGCAGTCATTTGTTATCTCGCCTCGATACGCTGTCGTTGCCCCTCGTAACTGCGTTATATCACAGGACGAGGGTGGCTATCTCCTTGACCTCTGGACCTCTTACTCAACTGCTCAGGCCAGTGCAAATGTCAAAGTACGGCATTTTAAACGGCTTCTGGAGACGTTAACCACACTCCATCCCCCAGCACTGCACCCATGTCGTGACGCCCGCTGTGGGTCAAAGTGGTAGACGTGGCATTTAGTTTCGTACGGTTTTTAAAATGTCACCTGGTAGCAAAATTCCAAATATTTGTGTAAGCTTAAGGTCTAAATTTCTAACAGAAAAATTAATTGTTAATTTTAAAACCTGAAGCTTTCCTGGCGACGAATATGTCCTACATCTTCTCGAGAAGCAAGCCAGGTAAAAAGACGATTAGAAATAGACGTTTCGGGAGTGTACATCTCTCCCATCATTAGGATAATTTATGTTATAACCACAACTGTAATAACTGTATATAACACAAATATGAACTACGACAAAACACTAACTACAAAAGAATATAAGTGAAGATCATCTGTTACTCTACATCTTGTAAAAGATGTTTAAAGTTTGTCTAGTGCTTCCTATTTTTACCTGCCCATCTCAGGTATTTTTTCTAAGCATTCTTTGTTGATATATGATCAATGTGTTCTTTCCATGATAATTTTGTATTAAAAAAAACACTGCCTAAATATTTGGCTTCATTTGTTTCTGCGAAAGATTCTAGTTCTAGATTCTTCTAGTTGAAGGGAAATATTGAAATACGGGGCGTGTCCGTAAAATAAGATCTCCAAGGTGCTGGAGTCATGAGGAACTCTATTACGCGAGATCCGGCAACACTGGAGTGTAGCTTGGTTTCACCCCTTCAAAGTCCCACCACAACGAACCCGTTGCAACCATTAGTCTTGGCTGGGCAGCTGTTTGCGATGGAGCTTCCTATCACTTCCACCGCCAAGTGCGACTTCCGTGCAGTGATCCGCTTTTTTGAGTGCCAAGGGCACTACCCCCACATCATCAGTTATGCGAAGTCTATGGGTCACAGTGTATGGGCGCCAAAACGCGCGAAAGTGGGTCAGAGAGTTCAAAGACAGACGTGTCCATGATGAACAGCGTTCTGGTCGGCCTTCGGTTTCAGCCGAAAGAATTGCAAAAGTGGAGCAAGAAATGGTTAAAGATCGGCATGTGACAGTTCGCGAGTTCTGCGAACTTATCCCTGAAGTCAGTAAGACTACGATTGACAAGATTTTGACCGAACATTTGTATTATCGCTAGCTGTGTGCGAGGTGGGTCCCCAAAATGTTCAACGAAGACCATACACGGCAACGTGTTGAAGCGGCCCACCGATTCCTGGACCGCTATGCAGGACAGGGCGAGGAATTGTTGGATTCAATTGTCACTGACGATGAAACCTGGGTGCACTACACAACACCAGAAACTAAAGAACGTTCTCATCAGTGACGTCATTCGAATTTGCCGAAGCCGTGAAATTTCAAACAGACATTTTCTTCCGGCAAAGTGATGGCCAATGTGTTCTGGGACAGAAAAGGTGTATTGTTGTGCGAGTTTATGCCTACCGACACAACAATAAACTCCGTTAGCTACTGTGAGACTTTAAAAAAATTGCGGCATGCTATTCAAAATCGAAGGAGGAGAATGCTGACGAAGGGAGTGATTTTTCATCACGACAACGCTCGTCCCTATACTGCAAATGCAACGGCTGATCTTCTGGCCCAGTTCGGGTGGTACATCCTCACCCATCCCCCCTACAGTCCAGACTTGGCACCTAGTGATTATCATCTGTTTCCTGAGTTGAAGTCACACCTGAGTGGAACACATTTCCAGACCGACGAGGTTGAGCGCTACCTGCGCAACTTGGCGGGAGAGTGCTATGACAAGGGTATACAAAAACTGCCACAGAGCATGCAAATGTACATCGATCGCAATGGTAATTACGTTGAAAAATAGCTGTAAGTTCCGCCTTTCCATCAATGTAACATTCATTGACAATAAACACGTTTTATGTATTAAATAAAATTGGAGACCTTATTTTACTGACGCCTCGTGTTAGTTGTGGAGAAAAAACAGCTGATGTTTATCAGAAAAGTGTTTTCATTGTTGAAAAGAATTAACCAACATTTTCCCTTATCGTTTACATTAAATATTCAAATATTTCATTAGTATTTCTCGTACGTGCAAAATTGCTATCACAATTAGTAAATTCCTATTTTAACTATGTACGATGCGAGCATCGCAAATTAATTAAATATATTAGCTTGTTTTCCCAAAATGCCAGTCAGATATAATAACAAATACCTATCGTACGAGCTGAATTAAATGGGTAACCACTTTGGAATTACGTTCGGCATTTGTTTGACTCAATTAAATATTGATGCTCGGGTTTATTGGGTGATTATTGCATTGTGTGCTTTGATGTTTACTACTTGCTAGCAGTGGTGGCTGGTTTATTAATATGTTAACTCGATGCTTGGTATATCCAAATATGTCTAATACCTTGAGATGCCCGTTTCTGTAGTGTGATGGTAGTGTCAGGTCCAAGAGGTCTCTAGTTCTAATCTCATTCAGAATGATAAGGTTTTCCCTTATCCTAAAAGATAAATGTCTGCTAACTCTAAGCTCTATGTAACCTGTACTCATTTGAACATCATTTCATTCATCGTCTGATATGACAACGTTGGAGGACATTGGCCAGTCTCTGTAGTGTGATGGTAGTGTCACGTTCAAGAGGTCCCTAGTTCTACTCTCGGTAAGGGTGATAAGGTTGTTTCTTATCCTGAAAGATTAATATCTGATAACTCTAAGCTCTATGTACCCTGTACTCATTTGAACATCATTTCATTCATTATCCGATATGACTTAACGTTGGAGGACATTAGCCCGTCTCTGTAGTGTGGTGGTAGTGTCACGTTCAAGAGGTCCCTAGTTCTAATCTCAGTTAGGGTTATAAGGTTTTTAGTTATCCTGAAAGATAAATGTCTGGTAATTAAGTGTATCACAGTGTTAAGCTATACAAAATTATGTGTATATATTAGGTGGTCTCGTAAGTAAAGTCCGTTTTTTGATTTTGGTGTTTTGGAAAATTTATTTGGTTTGGCAATGCTATTTATCTAGTGTTGCGGACAAGTATCAGTCTTCAGTTGTTAATAAACAATCACAAAATGGAGATAACAAAGTTTGAACTTAGAGTACTTCTAAAACACTACTAGAAACAAGATTATAAAGTTGCTGTCGCAGCTCGAAGAATATGTGAAGTGGAAGTAGATGTCGTTAGTGAGCGTATGGCACAACGATGCTTACAACGCTTCAACAATGGAGACGAAAATACTAAAGATATACCACGTTCTGGAAGACTTAAAGTACGTCAATTTTTGTGAGAAAATCCGCAGAAGAAGTAGCCGCAGGCTCTCAGAAAAACTTGGCGCATCAAAAGATACCATTAAGACACTTGGAAAATCATATAGAAGCTGTAACCTCATGAAATGACACCTCAACAGGCCGAACGTAGAGTGGATATCTGTTGTCAGATTATCCGTAATCCCATGAATGATAGATTTGTTCGGAGAATTTGTCATGTCAAATATTATTACATTATAAGTATATTACCGAAACCCTGATGCCTCGAAACAGTGACTTGATCGCCGCCAACCTGCCAAAGTCATCGTTAAAGTAATCAGTTCGGTCCCAAAGTAATGCTGTGTGACTGGTAGAATTTTGAAAGTGTGACTCACTGGGAGTTTGTTATCTTTATTCTCAACAAGTGGAAGGAGTTTAAGACGGAGCATTGGTTAACCGAAGTAGAGTTCTATTGCAACAGGACAATACAGTGCAAATAAACACGGAAACAATTTAGGAATTGGGAGGAATTGAACTGCCACCACACCCAGCATACAGCCCTGATCAGATTATCTATCCATGACCCATTTTCTACGTAAAAGAAATTTTGACAACATTGAAGCAGAGCACGAGGGTGTCACTGAATTCTTCACATCAAAAACCAGAGACTAGTAACATCGTGGGATAATAAACCTTCCTGAACGATAGCTCAACGCCATAGAACATTATGGTCTGTACTTTCAGAATTGGTTAATCGCTCTTTAGAACACATTTCAGGCAATTGATTATTTTAAAAACAACTTTAGCTATATACGAGGTACGTCCAGAAAGTAACTTCTGTTTGGTAATAAAAATAAATTGTGTACAGATACAGATAATGTCTTTGACATTACGTTCTATTTGTAAGACCAAGCGATAAAAAAATGAAAAACGACAAGGAAATATGGGAATACAGTAGACTTTAAGTGATAGTCAAATGTTTTAAAACTGGTTGTCTAGGTGACGGTCTTTGACATTACGTTCTATTTGTATGTCCAAGAGATAAAAGATGAATAACGACAAGGGAATACGGGAATACAGTCGACTTTGAGTGACAGTCAAATATTTTAAAACTGGTTGTCTAGATGACGATCTTTGACATTACGTTCTATTTCTATGTCCAAGAGATAAAAAATGAATAACGACAAGGGAATATGGGAATACAGTAGACTTTAAGTGATAGTCAAATGTTTTAAAACTGGTTGTCTAGATTACGGTCCTTGACATTACGTTCTATTTGTATGTCCAAGAGATAAAAAATGAATAACGACAAGGGAATACGGGAATACAGTCGACTTTGAGTGACAGTCAAATATTTTAAAACTGGTTGTCTAGATGACGATCTTTGACATTACGTTCTATTTCTATGTCCAAGAGATAAAAAATGAATAACGACAAGGGAATATGGGAATACAGTAGACTTTAAGTGATAGTCAAATGTTTTAAAACTGGTTGTCTAGGTGACGGTCTTTGATATTACGTTCTATTTGTATGTCCAAGAGATAAAAAATGAATAACGACAAGGGAATATGGGAATACAGTAGACTTTAAGTGATAGTCAAATGTTTTAAAACTGGTTGTCTAGGTGACGGTCTTTGATATTACGTTCTATTTGTATGTCCAAGAGATAAAAAATGAATAACGACAAGGGAATATGGTAATACAGTAGACTTTAAGTGATAGTCAAATGTTTTAAAACTGGTTGTCTAGGTGACGGTCTTTGACATTACGTTCTATTTGTATGTCCAACAGATAAAAAATGAATAACGACAAGGGAATATGGGAATACAGTAGACTTTGAGTGATAGTCAAATGTTTTAAAACTGTTTGTCTAGGTGACGGTTTTTGACATTACGTTCTCTTTGTACATGTCCAAAAGAACTTTTTGCTGCAGTTACATAGAAGAATACAGAACAGTACTGCGACTTTCAAATGTTTAAAAAGAAGCTGGCTGTATGTTGAATGCTCTCTACACGGCCTGATAAGAAACAAAAGAACAGCTATAGCGTAGCTAAATATACTACAAAGTTCCAAAAAGCAACAAAAAAGCATCTGGTAAGTGGCTTAAGTTACAAAAGCAATGTCATCAATTACATTCAAATAACCTCCCCCTTCCAGGAACGTTTAATTTTACACTTCTTCCACGAATAGGTATTTTCGCTTTGCGATAAGTGACTGCTTAATCACGTTTGATTTGTGGAGATGGCGCGATAGTCTTATGTTTGAACGGCCTATTCTAAATGAATGGCAACTCATGATGTATTTGAGCACAGAAACCCACAGTAACAGTTTTCCACGATACCCGATATCGTTATTTCCACTTCTAGTTTCAATACAAAATAAAGTGTTGGTAGAACTGTGTAATGTTAATAAAATTAAATAGATGTACATATTTAATGAGGCAAAACTTAAAACCATCAGTGTTCTTATTTTTAAACTCTACATTAGACACTTAAAAGCAAAACAGTCCACTTTTGTAAGTTTTTCTTCAAAAATACTAGCATTTTCACTGTTTCGGGGTCAAGTCTACTTCTTTTTTTGTCACATATGAGTCCTGCTGTACTAAATAGTCTTTCAGAGAAAACTGTTGTACGTGGAATACACAAATATTTAATTTTGGAAATGTTTAATTTGTTTTGCAGTAATGCAGTGTACTAGAAAGAGGTGACAGGAGATATGTAGTGATTTCTTCTTGGGAACTGTTAACTGACAGTTGACACGCGATTATTTTCTTGTATAATGTTACTGTACAGCTACCACATTCCTGACAATTTCTCGGGATTTGTAATGTTCTACTTGCGGCAGTAATATTTTGTTATTTTAAAATAAAATAAAAATTGCAGAATCACCACCGGAGTATCAAAAAGTATCGAGATAAACCTCATGGAGGAGCAGATGACAGTAGGCTGATGAAAAGAGATGGAGAAAGTATGCAATTCATACACTTTTGTTAATAAGTTAAAATAGTTATTTAAGGTTTAATTTTATTTAAAATTATTTCAGATTGTAGTGGATAGGAAACGAGAGTAAGGATAACAAGTGAAAGTGTGAAAGAAATCAGATAAATAGAAGAAAACAAATCTGAATACTGGAAATTAATTGTTCTTTCACACTAGCCGTGTGTAGACTAAAATATCATCTACGCACTGCACTGTCTGCTTATCTGCGCCGGACGCAACAATTCTCGCGACAGTATTACAATAGTTCAAAAGTAAATAGGGACGTTTTTACAAGTGATGGGTTAATTGTTTCGACTAGTAATTGTTAATCGTTCAAATACACCCTGTTTTTTTAATAAGAAAGTCATCAAAATTATTTATTCCATTTACAAAATCCAGCATCCCTTCTCATCCGCGACTAAGGCCAGTGATAAAATTTCACCAGATTTTAGGAGAACAGCCAGAGACATTCCAGAATCCAGCTTCGAGAAAATGAGCGTGGTGCTCGGAGATAATCCACCATTTGGTTGCAAATTTAAAACATCACAAGAATTTCCTAATTGTCACAATTAAATACCAACCTACGTAAAATAGTATTGCCAATGCAATTGAGCCCGCCTCGGTAGCGTACATGGTAGCGTGTCTGCCTCACGTTCAAGAGGTCCCGAGTTGGAATCTCGGTCAGGGTGAGCTACCTGGATAAGGCTTTTTCCGGGGTTTCCCTTATCCTTAAAAACGAATGTCAGGTAGCTCTAAGCTCCAAGGACCCCGGACTCATTTGAGCATCATTTCACCAATTTCATTCATCGTCCGATATGACTTAACGTTGGAGAACGTAAATTACACAAAAAAAAAGTCACACGTAGGTCCAGTAGCGAAGCGTGACTTTCAAAGTAAGGGAAGCTCCATATAATAAATTTCATTAAAATAAGAGAGAATTATGACTCAAAGAACTAAGGCTACTCTTTAGTACTCTTTCTATTGTACAGTCACACGTAGGTACAGTAGCGAAGCGTGACTTTCAAAGTGAGGGAAGCTCCAAATAATAATTTTCATTAAAATAAGAGAGAATAATGACTCAAAGAACTAAGGCTGCTCTTTAGTACTCTTTCTATTGTATAGTCACTGGTGGGTACGGTAGCGAGGCGTAACTTTCAAAGTGAGGGAAGCTCCAAATAATAATTTTCATTAAAATAAGAGAGAATAACGACTCAAAGAACTAAGGTTACTGTTCAGTACTCTTTCTATTGTACAGTCACACGTAGGTCCAGTAACGAGGCGTGACTTTCAAAGCGCGGGAAGCTCCAAATAATAATTTTCATTAAAATAAGAGAGAATAATGACTCAAAGAACTAAGGCTACTCTTTAGTACTCTTTCTATTGTACAGTCATACGTAGGTACAGTAGCGAAGCGTGACTTTCAAAGTGAGGGAAGCTCCAAATAATAATTTTCATTAAAATAAGAGAGAATAATGACTCAAAGAACTAAGGCTGCTCTTTAGTACTCTTTCTATTGTATAGTCACTGGTGGGTACGGTAGCGAGGCGTAACTTTCAAAGTGAGGGAAGCTCCAAATAATAATTTTCATTAAAATAAGAGAGAATAACGACTCAAAGAACTAAGGCTACTGTTCAGTACTCTTTCTATTGTACAGTCACACGTAGGTCCAGTAACGAGGCGTGACTTTCAAAGCGCGGGAAGCTCCAAATAATAATTTTCATTAAAATAAGAGAGAATAATGACTCAAAGAACTAAGGCTACTCTTTAGTACTCTTTCTATTGTACAGTCACACGTAGGTCCAGTAACGAGGCGTGACTTTCAAAGTGAGGGAAGCTCCAAATAATAATTTTCATTAAAACAAGAGAGAATAATGACTCAAAGAACTAAGACTACTCTTTAGTACTCTTTCTATTGTACAGTCACACGTAGGTCCAGTAACGAGGCGTGACTTTCAAAGCGAGGGAAGCTCCAAATAATAATTTTCATTAAAATAAGAGAGAATAATGACTCAAAGAACTAAGACTACTCTTTAGCACTCTTTCTATTGTACAGTCTTCCTAACAATCGAAGACAGGCGATTACTTTCGGAAACCTACGAAGCATGGTATTTAAGGTTTGGAATGCGTAAATACAGTAATGAATGAGGTCGCTGAACTGCTTACTCGAATCTAAGAAGCTGCAACACTGCGGATGATCGCGAATATATTTGGAAAATGTAGCCAGAGGAACTAAAATATTGTTTGGCATGAATTTTGTTGTTTTTGTTTTGTTTTTAAATGCACGCTTCGCCACTGGTAAAGTAAGTTTCTGTAAGAACAATTTATAAAAGGTCGGTCCAAACGTTCGTTAGTTATTCATTTGCCTTTTCTTATTTGAGCGTCACATCGCACAATAAGGCAGCTTGCAGTAAATGCTTCATAATCGGGGATTATTTTAGCGTTAGGGGAGACTGCCAGAGGGGAGTGTGAAGATTTGGCGCATGCATTACTTAATTGTAAGGGGTAAGGATATGTAGGGGAGAGAAAGCCTGGTAGATATCACTGCCGTGTAAAATATCTCATGGGGAGGTTCCCATCAAGTAACAAATTATTTATTTCTCCATACCGACACTCGATATAAAGCTGTAGAGTCGATAGCTTGAATGTTCTTATCACTTTTTCCTGTTTATAAACCAATTTTGTTTCTGTTTGTCACTTTTAGAAGTCGTATCCTGACAAAATTGTGAAAATTTCACGCAATCGCTAGCTGGTAATAAGCGAATTTTCTTGAACAATCTACGTGTCAGAAATTAATCTTCTTTTTTTCCACACTAGCCATGTGTAGGCTAGGGTTTGGACAGAGTCAGAATGAAAAATTTAAAGCCATAGCCCGGATTTGAACCGCGGATCCTCCGCTCTACGTCCGGCTGCTCCTAACGATGACAAACTGCCAGCATGATATCAAATTCTCCAACTGACTTGTATGTTTTCCATTAAACTAGTAGGAGTTCTCATATACAATAAGCTACGCATCCTTTATGTCGATTTACTATGACGCAAGTAAACCTGGCACATATTTACGAATGGGTGTCAAAGTTTTATTTATCACCCGGTAGTTTTTATGCTACAGTGATGAAAATTTTTCAGTGTCATCATTGATTCCTCGGGACATAACGTTGGTAGTTTCAGTGATTTCAGTCCTTTTTGTTTTTCACAGTGAGTGCCAGAAGTGACTGAGGTGTAAGTTGGAGAAAATTGAGGCTCGTAGTGTAATCAAGTTCCTGCATTTCAAGGGCAAAACTGCCCGGGAAATCCATGATGAGATGAAGGCTGTTTATGGAAATGACTGTCCATCGTTTGACTTTATTGTGAGGTGGCAAAGGAATTTTTAAACTGGTCACATGTCCCTGACAGATGAGCCAAGAGCTGGTAGACCGTCAGCTGTCACAGTGAAGAAAGTGGAGTGTTTAATACTGGAAGACAGACGAGCAACCATCCAAATGATTATGAATGAGACACATCTTAGTTATGGTAGTGTGTGGATGAACTGCACATGTCTAAGGTGTCTGCACGGTGCGTTCCACGTTTGCCAACCCCTTTCCAAAAGCAAACACGGCGTGACCTTTCAAGACAGATGTTGATGCTGTTGGAACAGAATGAAGATGATTTTTTTGAAAGTCTGGTAACCATGGATGAATCCTGGATCTATCCGTATGATCCAGAGACAAAAACCTTGAACATGGAATGGAAACATGCCGATTCCCCCCTCCCAAAAAGGCAAAGGTGCAAAAGTCAGCTGGGAAAGTCATGCTTTCAGTTTTCTGGGACTGTCGTGAAGTCATCTTTACAGATTATCGTGCCAAGGGTCAAACCATCACTGGCAGATACTACTGCAATCTTCTGGACAAGTTACGAGCAGCTCTGATTAAGAAACGACGCGGTATGCTCTCCAAAGTTGTTCGTCTTCTGGCTGACAATGCACCACCTCATTCATCTCAAGTTGCAGTTGACAAAACAAGAGAATGTGGCTTTGAGATCTTACAGCATCCGCCTTATTCGCCCGATCTCGCACCAAGTGACTTTTACTTGTTCCCGGAAATAAAGAATCCGTTGCGTGGTTGACGATTTGGCAACACAAATGACGTCATTAATGAAGTGCAAGGGTGGTTTAAAGGGAATTCTGCAGACCTGTACAATCAAGGCATTCGGAAGGTCAAAAAACGCTTGGAAAAATGTGTAAATCTCTCTATCATAATCTCTCACAAACTCTCTATCATATTTTTTAAAGAGTGATAAAGTTTACGACAACCCTCGTGTATATATCTTAGACTCGCAAAATCCCGAGAATGATGAACCGATTTGCTTAATTTTGGTTTTGAAATATTTGTATAAGTCCAAGGAAGATTTAAAAGGCGGAAAAAAAAGAACTTCAAGTGATAATGGACTGGGTTATTAACTAAATTGAAAGTACACACGCAAAGTTTCACGGAAAACATACACCTTCATTTATTTTCGACAAACAAAAGCATTACAAAGCACAACGATATGCCATACGTTGCCGAAGTCTTCAAAAGTTTATCGTTTGTTATCAAGACTGAAATTTGTTTTATATAGCATGTTGATATACACTTACTCCAGAAAGTATTCGTCTAATGCATGAATTTATGTTTAAGGATGTATGTATAGTGAAAAATTATCAGTATAAAGTACAGCAGGGACACTGTCTTATTTATTGATTAGTGAAAAGGGGAATACAATAAACATACTTAAACATTCAAAAGTAAAGATATTCAATATAGAATACAAAATAAGTATTTGTCTACATACTGAAAATGGTGTAGAATGTTAGGGTTAGTACTTAGTAGACCCTCCATTCCTCTTTATAATCTCTTGCATTCTCCTTGGCATTGATTTTACCAAAGATTGAGTTGTTTCTACTGTAATTTTACGTCATTCATCTAGTAGAGTGTTCTTTAGATACTTTATATTAGATATCTAAAGATTTCTAATATTTTTGTCCAGTATACTCTACAAATTCTCTATTGGATTCATGTCTGGGGATTGCGGTGATGTCAACATTCATCGTGGAGTATTATACAACAACCATAACCTTGCATCTAGAACTGTGTGTTTTGTGTGAAAATATAATCCTCAGAAAGACCCATATTATTCACACTTCTGGACAGATGTGTTTTTAGGATGTTTATATAAACCTTATGGTTCATAATTCCATCAATAAAACACAAATCCCTCACACCATTTGTACTTATGCAGCCCTAGACAGGTACTGAACCGCCTCAATGTTTAACGGAAGCTGTTATATTTTTCTCCTCAAGCTCACAATTCTTTATTCTCCACACTATTACTCGCTCTTTTAACTTAAAGAGCTCAAATTGACTCTCGTCAGTAAATACAACCTTCTTCCAGAAATCAAACCTATCGTATTTATGTTATTTTGCAAATGTAACTCGCTTGTTTCTGTTGATTTTACTGATGTATGGTTTTGTACGGGCTGTTCGGTCTCCATACTCGGCTTCATAAAGCACGTTTCTTATAGTTTATGTTGAAACAGACTTTCCTGTGTGTGTTTGAACTGCAATAGCAAGTTTTGGAGCACTTAGTTTAGGACTTCTTTTACTTTTCTAAGTAACTGTCGTTTCTCCATCTCGGAGAACTGCAGGACGACCACTTCCTCTTTGATTTTCGTAACTTTTGTTCTGATCTTCACTGTACTGGTAGGTCTTCCACTGGTTTTTCCCATTTATTGAAAAGATTTTCTTTTTTAAATAACCTGATGCAAATTTCTCTCTCTTCTTTTGTAGTTTTCACGACGTTTTCGACCCATATTACTTAAATAGCAGTCAACGGCTTTGAAAACAGAGATGGATCTGTCAACAACAATGGATGAAACACAACTACATAAGAAAAGGCAAGGGCTGTGTGTCACCGAGGTACCATACCTGGGATCTTGTTTACTAGACGAATACTTGTTTGACATCAAATGGGACATGATTTTAAATAACGTAGAGCTGTTAAGCTCTATATAAACTAAGCAATATATGAACCCAAATTGTGTTTTATTTTTAAATCTAGATATGAACCGATGTAAGGAAACACTTATTATTCGTTTCTTATCTATATTTTCCTGGTTCTGCTTGATATATTCTAAGTAAACATGATTAGACGAACACTTTTTGGAGTATCTGTATATACCTTTCGAAGATTAATTTCCGTGCGTTTGGTCTTTGCGAGGAACATAAATAAATCGCAAGGGCTGTCGTTGGAAGCTTGCGGAATCAACTTTGAAGTTTCCCTGTTCCTCTGGCGTGTTCGCGCAGCGGAAAAGCATCAACTTTATAAATTTACGCACAAAATAAATATATATATATATTGTGGAAACGTAGAGTCAGACTGAAAAATTCAATGCCATAGCCGGGATTTGAACCACGGATCTTCTGGTTTCCGTCCAGCCGCACTACCATTGTGCTACTATGGCCAACGTCCCAACATGACATTAAATTCTCCAACTGACTCGTGTATTTCCCGGTAAACCACTAGGAGTTCTCATAAACACATGAGACAACTACCTTAATGACGACTTACTATGCTCTAAGTACTTTAAGGCCCGGGTATGACATGAAATTCTCCAACTGACTCGTGTATTCCCCGGTAAACCACTAGGAGTTCTCATAAACACAAGAGACAACTACCTTAATGACGACTTACTATGCTGTAAGTACTTTAAGGTCCGGGTATGACATTAAATTCTCCAACTGACTCGTGTATTTCCCGGTAAACCTCTAGGAGTTCTCATAAACACATGAGACAACTACCTTAATGACGACTTACTATGCTGTAAGTACTTTAAGACCCGGGCTTTATAGTTCGGACCACTATTAGGTACAATTAATGGAAATTAATTGTTCTTTCACACTAGCCGTGTGTAGGCTATGGCATTGAATTTTTCAGTCTGACTCTACGTTTCTTCAATTTAGCCTACACACGGCCAGTGTGAAAGAACAATTAATTTCCAAAATATATATAGTTTATCAGAAAGCTTTAAACTGATTAACTTAATTGAAACTGTTTTGTATATAAACTTCACTCGCAACTGCAGAATAAATAAACAATCCGTATTTCTTTTATTTATATAGAAAAATTCAGACAACCTTTATAAGCGGTACGAAGTTGGGCGGATAAAAATAGTAAGAGCCACAAACGTTTTGTTTTTGGTTTATGTTGTTCTTCTATCCTTTTACAAAATTGCAAAACGTACTTCTGGTGAAACCTCTTTCGCAATATTTAGATGCAATGCATGTTCTGTATTTATTACACGTGAATCAAACTGTGAACCCGCAAAAGAGTCGAGATGCGGTGAGTAATAGGTATCTAGCCAATACATAGAATGCGGAAAAGCACCACGGTGACAAACCTGTCCAGGACAAAGCGGAGCCAGTCTCCTCTGTGTTGAAACCGAACGTAGCTGAACAATGTACGTACATTATTGAACGAGGATGAACAAACTACATAGAGTCTTCCTCCCGTGTTCAAACCAGGGGATAAAACATGGATCCGTGACTAGATTTACCAACGTAAAAGGATACATCAACAAAATTAAATGGACTGTCACGTCCAATATGGAATTGACATACGAGAACCAAGAACAATTAAAAAACCTACCGCATATCCTGTTTGATTGCCCATTCATGGCGAGAAAGACATTTATAAGGAAAATCTACTAACAAATTCCAGCAAAAATATCACAATACACAATTTTAGGTTGAGATATGAGAGGTCAAAAAAACAACACAAAAAGCAAAGATGTACTCTACTCACATGACCTTCTCTAGTCTTGCACAAATGTTTTAAAACTGGTTGTCTAGGTGACCGTCTTTGACATTACGTTCTATTTGTATGTCCAAGAGATAAAAAATGAATAACGACAAGGGAATATGGGAATACAGTAGACTTTAAGTGATAGTCAAATGTTTTAAAACTGGTTGTCTAGGTGACGGTCATTGACATTACGTTCTATTTGTATGTCCAAGAGATAAACGTCTGCCAGTTTAATAAAGTAGTGGGTGCTAGACAATTCAGACAAATATTCCGGAAATGGGTAATTCGAAAGGGAAAAAAAAATAATCGAACTGATTTGAAATAAATTTGTGTTTTTTGATGAGGTATACAATTTTTGTGTAGTAAGATTTGCGCACATCTTAAGGTTTACCAGTTGTAAAAAGAGTGTTCAGAATGAATAGCACTTCAGTAATTAATCTCAGAAAATTCAACATGTACGTTGAATATTAAAATATATAAAAAGTATGGCAATTCAGTCCACTTCGTAATTAGACGCATTTTTTTATTAAGTCAAAGTTTCAAAAAAAATTTATCGAAGTTAAGTTTGGGCTACATTTTTAGTTAAGCTGTTACTTGAACTATTCGTTTTATTCCGAGATCCGTACTTCTCGTGAAATCTCGGTGGAATGCGATATTGCCTCTATTTACCGGTCGGGAATGTAATATTAAAAGGCGCGATATTACAGAAGCCTTTGGAATGGAATCGATTATATTTGCACTCAGATATACAACGTCATTGTTGCTAAGCAACAACCTGAAGGGACCGGTGTCAGAAAGACTTGTTCATAAAGCTAGGATTCAAATATGTATCTACGGATTTTTTTTTCTTTTTTCTCTTTTTTTTTTTCTGGGCGAAGGGTGAGTGTATGGCTTGGGCAGGTCAGCCAAACCGGGTGGTCTTTCTTTCAGTTTACAGCCTCTAACGTTGTCATGTTGCACAATGAATGAAATGATGTTCAAAATAGTCTAGGGTACACAGACCTTAGAGCTACCAAACACTCTTCTCTCAGGATAAGGACAAACCTTATCACCCTGACCGAGATTAGAACTAGGGACCTCTTGAACGTGAGGCAGACAAGGTACCATCTACGCTACGGAGGTGGGCAAGATATCTACCGATCACGTTGCCCATCACCTGCGGTTCCTTTACCTCATCCGTTCCTCTGCCTGTGGCTTGAGATGCTCCTGTCGTATACTAAACCAGACTCTTGTATTTTCTCCCGCTGGTGCAGTTTCGAGTGAGAAACTGACATTGGTTGATCTCATTTGCATTCCCGCCACTGGTCTACTAATTGTCAGGAACGTTACGTCATCAAATAGTGGTGAAGTGTGCGTGGACGGAATAAAATCGTCACGTAAACACGTCACTCGAGTTGGACCATTTTGTGCGTAATGAATAAATCAAAATGTTTTAACCTTGGGTGCTTTCAGAACCGCTCATAACGCTAGCTTAATAGAGACAGCCTTACTAATTGTATGTACTCAAGGTCGAGCTGTCAACATTTACCCTTACGTTAGTAAACCTGTCTTCAGTACCTACACCGTATTTAGTTAACAGTCCGAGAGCGTGCGTATTACAAAGACCAATACACCTACTACAAATAGAGAGGAGGGTGTTATGAAATAGTCGGGAAATATGGAATACTAAGGTTTAGACTTTGTTACTGCTGTTATCACGTGGAAGTGTCATGAAGTAGTCAAAGACTCCCATGATGCACTGCAGTCACAGTTGACAGTGTGTTTTGTGATATTCAAATGTTTTTGCAGACAAATGTTCAAGCATTTTAACCCACTAGTATGTACGTGACTTCACCACTGATATTTGTGTGTGTGTGTGTGTGTGTGTGTGTGTGTGTGTGTGTGTGTGTGTGTGTGTGTGTGTGTGTGTGTGTGTGTGTGTGTGTGTGTGTGTGTGTGTGTGTGTGTGTGTGTGTGTGTGTGTGTGTGTGTGTGTGTGTGTGTGTGTGTGTGTGTGTGTGTGTGTGTGTGTGTGTGTGTGTGTGTGTGTGTGTGTGTGTGTGTGTGTGTGTGTGTGTGTGTGTGTGTGTGTGTGTGTGTGTGTGTGTGTGTGTGTGTGTGTGTGTGTGTGTGTGTGTGTGTGTGTGTGTGTGTGTGTGTGTGTGTGTGTGTGTGTGTGTGTGTGTGTGTGTGTGTGTGTGTGTGTGTGTGTGTGTGTGTGTGTGTGTGTGTGTGTGTGTGTGTGTGTGTGTGTGTGTGTGTGTGTGTGTGTGTGTGTGTGTGTGTGTGTGTGTGTGTGTGTGTGTGTGTGTGTGTGTGTGTGTGTGTGTGTGTAATTTACGTCCTCCAACGTTAAGTCATGGCCTGCGCCGTGGTGTAGCCGGCTAAGAAAGCATGTCTTGGTACCTGGTCACGGAAAGCGGCCCGGGTTCGATCCCACCCATGTGGTGGGGATTTTCGGTCCGGTGGACCGGTGTCCACTCAGAATCGTGAGGAAAGTGAGGAGCTTACGCTAGGTAAGTGGCCCTGCTCACGGAAACCAACATTCCGGCTGGGGGATACCGAGATGCTGACCACATCTCCTCCCCGTATCGGTTGGATGATCGTCCATCTCTGCCGTGCGTAAGTGGGCGTGAGGCCGGCAGTCGGGTTGGTAGGCCTTGGCCCTCTAAGGGCTGTCGCGCCATGGGTTAAAGTTAAGTCATATCGGACGATGAAGGGAATGGGTTAAATGATGCTCAAATGAGCCCGGGTCCATAGAGCTTAGAGTTACCCGTCATTCGTATTTCAGGATAAGGGAAAACCCCGAAAAAAACCTACTCCAGTTAACTCACCGTGACCGAGATTCGAACTCGGGACGTCTTGAACGTAAGGCAGACATGCTACCACCACGCCACCGAGGCGGGCTTCACCATTGATGTTAAGTGTAACGTACAGTAAAAAATTGTAATTTGTTTTATTATGGTCACCTTTTAGCCTGCAGTGTTTTGTCCATTACTTTAAAGGACCATTGTCCGGTATTATGGAACACCAGGTATTTCTTAATACCCGATGTAAAAGTATAATGTTCCATATATGCGTACAAAATATACTGAATAGAAATAGAGTTTAAAAAATTATGTAAATAAAAAAGTTGCCTAATTTAAATCCAAAGTATATCTTGTAAAACGTTAAATTCATTAAAAAGTAAACAAAATTTAATTGCTCTAATCCTAATTTAGACATGTTCTATGATCAATACCTATAAACGAAATGTGTAGTGTTTAACGCCCGCTTTTACTACATACGGCACCGCAGGCGGTGACACTGATGATGCATGAGATGAAGATGGAGCACCGGTGGAATGAGATGGCGGGGGAAACCGGAGGTCCCAGAGAAAACCCGCCCCAACGCCGTGTTGTCCACCACAAATCTCACTTTGCGGTCGCCTGGGATCGAACCCGGGCCGCCTTGGTGAGAGCCAAGCGGTCTAACCACTGAACCACGGCGTGGCCCAATACCTATAAACGTTTGTTTATAATGTATTGTCTATCTTAAACCAATCATGTTTCTAATTTTTCAATGTTTCAAACGACCTATTCCATAATACCCGACTATTTCATATTAACTTCCATTTTTCTAAATACGTTTTGCATAACAAAATGAATAGCATTTTTAGAAGTGACAGTTCACTTGATTCTGCGATTTTTTATCTTTAGAAATGTACTCTATGATAGCATATGAAAGTGCGACACCAGTTTTCCTAGTTTTGTTGTCAACGACACACACACACACACACACACACACACACACACACACACACACACACACACATAAACTCGGGGGTATCTACCAGGGGCAATCCACACAAAGTGAAGCCTGACCCCCCATCTATGGACCAGGGAGTTACCGAGCTGTCCCCGAAGATCGCCCAGCGCCTCCGTGGGGCTCTGCATAGGGCAAGACCTAGAGACTAACAAGCCCCCCCCCCCATCTGGTCCTGCGGACTCAAGACGGGATGGAAGTGGATACGCCACTTGGGCGCGCCAACCCCAAAGGGAAAGGCTACCGATTAGACCTCGGTAGGGCCGCCTGGTGATCTAGCACACCTTCTACTAGCTATGCAGTCTAATACGCGGGAATATATGGCTTCCCACAACCCCGTCCGGAGACGTACCCCATCTCCCACGGATATCAGGAACACACTGCCCCCTCGAGTCCAACCCAATCCGAACTCCTAATGAGGGAGGGGCTCGGCAGTTCGGCCCGAGGTTCCTCTAGTAACGTGGTACACGAGTGGTAGCGTCCGCAGCGCTCGCACCACAGCAGCTGAAGGGGACGGATCCCTCCCCTACGGGGGTCAACTACACATGTATACATGTATTTTTATATCTTGACAGATGGAGAGCAATGCGCAGTGGTATCTGGACGAGTCCACCTCAGAACGGTTGCAACTGGAGGGGAGGACAGGTCAGTTGCGTACCAGTTACGAGCAAGTAAACAAGTGCAGAGCTACTCGGTAATACTACAGTTTGTTTCAAAATGTGCCTGTCTCTTGGCTCCACGAGAGCATTTAGAAATGACGCCTCCTAGCAGCAAATTAGGAAATAAGGTGCTACGTTTAAAAACACGAGAAGTAATAACCAATGTTTATATATATATATATTTTAATTTACGTCCTTCAACGTTAAGTCATATCGGACGGTGAATGAATTGGGTGAAATGATGCTCAAATGAGTCCAGGGTCCATGGAGCTTAGGGTTCCCTGACATTCATATTCAAGGATAAGGGAAACCCCGGAAAAAACCTATCCAGGTAACTCACACTGACCGAGATTTGAACTCTGGACCTCTTGAACGTGAGGCAGACATCTACGCTACCGAGGCGGGCACCAATGTCTATAGATGTATAAAAAAATAAATAAAAAATAAAAAGGAACAATGGTCTGGCTCTAGGAAAGGGCATCTGAGGCAATAGTTGCGTCTGAAAGCAGTTTAGCAGAGTTATTAAGGAAATAAAAGTCATTGATGCTTGTGCAACAACGTCCTTCTCTATGCTCAGTAAAGAAATATTAAGAACATACACAATATCTAATTTGGATGTTTTAATTCAGAGGTAGATAGGCGAACTATGAATAATTTTTGAAGCACAGAAAAAGCAAGACCAACTCTGAACAAAGTACTTATGAAGCTTCAAAATTCTACTGACTTCCAAGGCAGTGTCTGAAAATTAAGAAGAGTTCTTTAGAAGCTAGGATTTATATGAGAAAAAAGAGAAAAAAAAAACACTAGGCGTGACAGACAAATTTTAATCGAACATCGTACCATACGGGCAAAAAGGCTCAAGTATTTACGAAATTTTCGGAGATATCGAAGTGAGGTTTATATAGTTTATATGGATGAAACTTATATAAATACAGCAGATACTGTACCATATGCCTGGAGTGAAATACGTTACAGGGACTCTGCAGCGATATTGAAAGGCCGACAGTTGTTTATCATGCCTGCTGGAGGAGAACAGGGTTTTGTTCCAAATGTCTATGTACTATTTAAGATCCAACAAAAGCGTGGAGATTACTACCATAGTAAGAATTATAACTTAGTTTATAAGAGCTGCAAAACTGGCTTCGAGAGTGGCATTTGTTTTTAGACACCTTATCCACCGCACTCGCCTCTCGTAATCTTAGGCGTGTGACACATTGTGGCGATAGGTGCATTACCCCCACCACAGTTGCTACTCATCCCTACCGCGCAGAATTCCTGTCAAGATAAAATAATACATCTGTAATTTATTACGTTCGGGTGAGCCCAGCAAGATTTTTTTTTACGTAGCCTTACAGAGAGATGTGGTTTCCATGCTAACAACAAATGAATTACACCAAGTTATTTTTTTCTTTTTAAGTGTTTAGCGATTTTTATTTAACAAATAGTTAACTTACTTTTAGAACTGTAAATGGTGAAGAGTATTATGCAAAAATTAAAATTTTACTTATAACACCATTTTTATTACGAAGGTAGTTAGTAACATAACTCACCTCATAGTGTTGAGTGCATGACTGTGCATGCCACGTGCTGGAAGGATGTCCGCTCGGTAAATCGCCCCTTGACACAGTACAACTGTAAACAAAAGACAAACCTCGTAACTCACATGGCACATACATAAATTGTGGGTTTTCACAAGATCTACAGTTTTTGTGTAGAAATATTTTGTCTAGCTCTTAAACTTTACAACATATACAAGAACTGCTGAGGACATTCACAGAAAATTCAAGATATAGCAGGACAATTTAATGAATACGCCTGTTTTTCCAAACACAATTTGCACGTTTTATCTGTCGTGAAAATATCTTGAATCCAAACCATCAAAAGAATGATATTTTAACCAAAATCATTAAAAGGAATTTCTGAGGAAATCAGCAATTTTTAATTTTTTCCCCCAAGTTAAGGATAGTTTTATGTTACACGTTGAATCTGGGTATGTAGCTGAAGGAGGAATGTAAGAGCACGTCCCGATGCTCTAAATGGAATGTCCTTAAGCCACTTGTTTACACCGCGGAATGTCCTTGAGAGTCACAAACTTTAAATGGTTAACACATGCAACAAGTGAGTGAAGGTTATGACAGGTAACATTGTATGTCCACGTACACTGCAGCTCTACCTTCATCCTCAATCAACTTTGCAAATTGTCATCTCACATCCTTACAGCACTCAAATAACGAGGTATTCTTTGCTAACAGTTTGAATTTCCAAATATTTTACATTTGTAAAGCGTTATTCCAATCTTTTTAATGCATAATAAGCCGATTTTAAGAATTTTTGTTCTATAATAGTTATGTAAGTGCAAATATCGTCTTTTTAAAAATATTCGTCTTATTTATTCCAAGCGAACCTTCTCTATTTTTGTATAACTGGTAAACAGTACGGGATAGAAAAACAGCTAAATAAAAGAACCAAACGGAAAAAAGAGAAAAGGAAATGGAAGGAAAAAAGAAAAGGGAGAGAAGAAAAAAGAAAAAAGGAAGAAAGAAAAAGGAAAAGAAAAAGGAAAAGAAAAAGGAAAGAAAGTAAAAAAGAAATAAGTAAAAAAGGAAAAGTGTAACAAAGAAATAAAGAAAGAAAATGTGAAAGAAAGAAGGAAAGAGGAAAAAAGAGAAAGAGACCATAAAAGAGAGAAGGAAAGGAGGAAAGAAAGAAATGAAATAAAGAAAGACAGAAAAAGAAAAAATAAAGGAAGAAAACAATGTAAAGAAAAGAAAAGAAAGGAAGGAAGGAAAAAAGAAGGAAAGAGAGAAAGATAGAAAGGAGGAAAGAAACAGAGAAAAAAGAAAAGAAAAGGAAGGGAAGAACAAAAGACAAAGAAAGAAATAAAGAAAGGAGGAAAGTAGAAAAGATAAAGAGACGCGAAAAGTAAAAGAGAGAACCAAATAAAGAAAGAGAGAAGCAAATAGAGAAAGAGAAAAGGAAGGAAACTACGAAAGAAAGAATGAAAACAAAAGAAAAGGAAAGAAGGAACGAAAGAAACAGAGAAAAATAAAAGGAAGGAAAGAAAGAAAGAGAGAAGGAAAGAGAGAGAAGACAAGAGAAAAAGAAAAAGAAAGAATGAAAGAGAGAAAAAGAAAGAGAGAAAAAGAAAGAGAGAGAAAAGAAATAGAGAAAAAGGAAAAGAAAAGAAAAGGAAGTAAAGAAGGAAAGAAAGAGTCGAAAGAAAAGGAAGTAAAGAAGGAAAGAAAGAGTCGAAAGAAAAGAAAAGGAAGGAAAGAAAGACAGACAGCAAGAAGAAAGAAAGAAAGAAAGAAAGAAAGAAAGAAAGAAAGAAAGAAAGAAAGAAAGAAAGAAAGAAAGAAAGAAAGAAAGAAAGAAAGAAAGAAAGAAAGAAAGAAAGAAAGAAAGAAAGAAAGAAAGAAAGAAAGAAAGAAAGAAAGAAAGAAAGAAAGAAAGAAAGAAAGAAAGAAAGAAAGAAAGAAAGAAAGAAAGAAAGAAAGAAAGAAAGAGAAGAAAGAAAGAAAGAAAGAAAGAAGAAAGAAAGAAAGAAAGAAAGAAAGAAAGAAGAAAGAAAGAAAGAAAGAAAGAAGAAAGAAAGAAAGAAAGAAAGAAAGAAAGAAAGAAAGAAAGAAAGAAAGAAAGAAGAAAGAAAGAAAGAGAAAGAAAGAAAGAAAGAAAGAAAGAAAGAAAGAAAGAAAGAAAGAAAGGAAAGAAAGAAGAAGAAGTGGATACATACCAGAAACATTTGACTATCGCGTTTCAGCCTCTTCCATTTAAAACAAAAGGCAGTGATATTTAATTATGCCACATTTAAAAACAGAAAACATTTCTCGACAATTTATTAAAAGAACCGCGCCGAAAGTTAATTTGGAGAGAGGTTGGCTGTACAAACTCTAGCTGTAATAAAGTATGTACGTCCTCTCTAGATCAAAAAACATTAAATTCTCGGCACGTATTTAACTTTATAACATAATAACGTTTCACGATAGCAGTACTGGCCAAATATTTGCGTTGGGGAGCGCATTTCAGCAAGCACAAAATAAAAAAAGTTGGCCAAGTACGTACGTACGCACGCAACGGCGTTTGTTAGGTAAGCAGAAAAACAAACCATCGTCAAATTAACAGTACCTTTCTGTAAATTCGCATTTCTTTCTCTGTTTAAAAGTTTTCTTTACTGACTGAGGACTTCTTTCGGAATCTCAGATTTACTTCCTGGACTTAAACATCCAAATTTCAGGTAACTATATGACATATGTTTGCTCTGTATCAGCGAAACAAAACACTAATACCCATCTTTTGTAAACACTGCCAATGATCATGAGATAGTTGCTAATGATTTCAGTGGCGAAGCGTGCACTAGCGCCTCGTACCCATGAATTTCAGCAGAAAAACAAGAACATTCATGTATGTATTGTATGTTCATTTAAAAATTTAAACCAACAAAACGTATTTCGGAAAATGTTATCTCTAAAACAAAAAGGAAAGATATTTGACTCAAATTGCGTATTTTAACACGTTTAACATTTCCTTTTTACAAAAGTCATCCAGAATAAAGTAGACTTCTGAGGGCATTCAGTCAAAATTCAAGAGATACATTTTACTTGTCATGAAGCTAATTTTTATTATCTAAGGGCTCTCAAAACATGTATTTCTGGGGCAGTCTAGGTATCGGCTATTTATTACTGCAAGTGTGTAGAAGGGAAGGGGAAAATTGACTATCGTTTAATGTACTTGTCGTATCGCCGATAGAAGTAGTTTGTGAGTAGAGAAAGTCATAAGAAGACAGAACAAAGAGTAACAGCACCACGCACGACTAGATGGAGCGAGTAATCAAACAGATCGGCGGTCCTTTGAACGCATTAGCATTTCACTAAGGTTTGCCAAGAAACCACAGCTGCGAGTTCCCTTTTGTCTCTCCCGCTTTAAGTATTAACTTACATGTCGAAAGACTGACGTACACTTCAAACTGCACATCAACCTGCTTCGATACCCAGCTACCAGCTACCTCAAATTATCACACTGTGACAAGGTTCAGAATGCCTAAGCGCTTCACGGGGTTGAGGAAGGGATGAGGTCGGACCTTGGTAGAAGGCAAGTCCTTCACCGGTAGTAGCTCGCACACCCGCCTACTCTCCTCCCTATGGGTTTTACACATCCCCTGGGGGACACGGGACCCAGAAACTTCCACGCCATCAAAGTCGCCACTTAGAAACCAAAGGTGAAGTGAGCTGAAACTTCCCAGCATTCTCCCAATGACCTGAGAAACCCGCGAAAAAACCTGTCACATCACATGAATCCAACCTACGCTCGGTCAAAGATAAGCACAACGATATAATGGAAAACAAAAACAATAAGTAAATCGAATCTCTGCGCCATGTCAATTCAATGTTCAGACATATATAAAAATCTAAACAGGAAATATGTAAAAAGAACTTCAATCAGATCTTACCTTCATATGAAATTTCTTACCCATTCCTCAAAACTCTATTCTCTCAGCTTCAAGATAAGCATTATCTTATTGTTCATTTTATTGTATAGGAATATAGTAGACTTTAAGTGATAGTCAAATGTTTTAAAGCTGGTTGTGTAGATGACGGTCTTTGACATTAAGTTCTATTTGTATGTCCAAGAGATAAATGAATAACGACAAGGGAATATGGGAATACAGTAGACTTTAAGTGATAGTCAAATGTTCTAAAACTGGTTGTCTAGGTGACGGTCTTTGACATTACGTTCTATTTGTATGTCCAAGAGATAAAAAATGAATAACGACAAGGGAATATGGGAATACAGTAGACTTTAAGTGATAGTCAAATGTTCTAAAACTGGTTGTCTAGGTGACGGTCTTTGACATTACGTTCTATTTGTATGTCCAAGAGATAAAAAATGAATAACGACAAGGGAATATGGGAATACAGTAGACTTTAAGTGATAGTCAAATGTTCTAAAACTGGTTGTCTAGATGACGGTCTTTGACATTACGTTCTATTTGTATGTCCAAGAGATAAAAAATGAATAACGACAAGGGAATATGGGAATACAGTAGACTTTAAGTGATAGTCAAATGTTCTAAAACTGGTTGTCTAGGTGACGGTCTTTGACATTACGTTCTATTTGTATGTCCAAGAGATAAAAAATGAATAACGACAAGGAAATATGGGAATACAGTAGACTTTATGTGATAGTCAAATGTTTTAAAACTGGTTGTCTTGGTGACGGTCTTTGACATTACGTTCTCTTTGTACATGTCCAAAAGAACTTTTTGCTGCAGTTACATAGAAGAATACAGAACAGTACTGCGACTTTCAACTGTTTAAAAAGAAGCTGGCTGTATGTTGAATGCTCTCTGCACGGCCTGATAAGAAACAAAAGAACAGCAATAGCGTAGCTAAATATACTACAAAGTTCCAAAAAGCAACAAAAAAACATCTGGTAAGTGCCTTAAGTTACGAAAGCAATGTCATCAATTACATTCAAATAACCTCGCCCTTTCAGGAACGTTTAATTTGACACTTCTTCCACGAATAGGTATTTTCGCTTTGCGATAAGTGACTGCTTAATCACGTTTGATTTGTGGAGATGGCGTGATAGTCTTATGTTTGAACGGCCTATTCTAAATGAATGGCAACGCATGACGTATTTGAGCACAGAAACCCACAGTAACAGTTTTCCACGATACCCGATATCGTTATTTCCACTTCTAGTTTCAATACAAAATAAAGTGTTGGTAGAACTGCGTAATGTCAATAAAATTAAATAGATGTACATATTTAATGAGACAAAACTTAAAACCATCAGTGTTCTATTTTTAAACTCTACATTAGACATTTAAAAGCAAAACAGTGCACTTTTGTAAGTTTTTGTTAAAAAATACTAGCATTTTTATTGCTTCGGGGTCAAGTCTACTTCTTTTTCTGTCACATGAGTCCTGCTGTACTAAATAGTCTTTCAGAGAAAACTGTTGTAGGTAGAATACACAAATATTTAGTTCTGGAAATGTTTAATTTGTTTTGCAGTAATGCAGTGTACTAGAAAGAGGAGGTGACACGAGATATGTAGTGATTTCTTCCTGGGAACTGTTAACTGACAGTTGACACACGATTATTTTCTTGTATAATGTTACTGTACAGGTACCACATTCCTGACAATTTCTCGGGATTTGTAACGTTCTACTTGCGGGAGTAATATTTTGTGATTTTAAAATAAAATAAAAATTGCAGAATCAACGCCGAAGTATTGAAAAAGTATCAAAGGAATTTTCTGAAGTATCGTTCTACGTCGATACCTTGCAAGTATCATAATTATTAAGGCTACAGTGCGATCCATATAAACCTGAACCATTTCAATCTGAGGTTAAAATTACGTAATAGCAGCTACGATACAAATGTAGGGTTATTTAAATAGTCATGTGACTTTTCTGTAGTGCCGCTAGAGGGAAAAAAAAAATTATATTATTGAAGTATTTCTATATTAATTTTAAGACAAAAAAAAAACAAATTTGGTATTGTTGTAAGTTATGGGCCAATTTGCACAGATGTGTCTCCTTAATAAACTCTTTTTTGTATATCTAATGTGCAGCAGTAAGAAATTTCTCTTCCCCGAAAACTTCACGTTGAAACCAACAAATGCAAAAGCTGTTGTCACAAATTACAAACAGAAGAAATTGGCTAAAAAGGCAGTTTTAGGTACTAATAAGCAGAATAGAGACAAATGTATGAAATAGGCACTTATAGGCATTATAAAACTAAGAAATTATGCTAATAATTGTAGGAAACTTGCTTATAACTTAAAAGCCTACGTTTCTGAACAAAGAAATAAAATATACAAATATGGCAAAATCCGCCCCCTAATTATGACATAATTATGAGGATGAGTAAAGTTATAGTGTCAAAAAAAATTGTCATCATTCTTTATTTAACAGCCCTCGTGTATGTACTGTAATAGTTTATGTATTTCTACTGTACTACAAACTAGTCGGTAGTAAAAAAGACTGCGAGCTTCTACTGTCTCAGTTTAGTGTATCGCTTATCTCATATCCGCTTTAACATTAGACGTTCATTTGTCTTGACTCTGGAAATAAAACATCAATTTCTCTATGTTTGTTACTGCTTGTGTGTGGGTCATAACCACAGCTGGTTCATCAACACTGTCTCAATCTGAACTCTTTATTTTCATTTTCAGTAACACTACATGAGGCACAGCAAGCCCAAGCATGTGAGCTGAGTGCAATGCATTCGTCCGCTAGTAAGTGAATTCGAATAATATATTTACGTCTTCATTTACTGCACATTTCCCCTCAAAACTCGTCCGGGTTAACGAGGTTCTACTTTAGTTATGTAACTCAGTTTTCGTTATGGTGTTGTCTCATGACGTGGTTCTCTTGTTTCGGTAATAGAAACAAGAGACAAACGATACAATTTACACTAGTGTCAAACCTTTCTGATGGTGACTTGTCTCGACCTTTTGAAACTCTTACCTTACTCTCATAGTACATTCACATAGTCAATGATTGCGTGAAAACGCTAATTTTAAATTCCTGTATCAGAATGTGGTATTAAATGGCTGCGGAGGCGTATGTTTCCAAGAATGAAACATTAAGTGTTAGCTTTTAACAAATTAGGGCTCCGAAAATACATGGAACTGTCACAGAGAGATCCAAAGGTACTCAACAAGTGTCCAACGCGACTGTCACCTGTCACAGCCCATCTGCCGAGGCGAAAACGAATTAACATGGTCGTTTAAGAAACTCCGCACGTCACAATGCGATCGTTTGCCCAATTCGTTCCAAGTCACGGCCTGCTTCGGTACCCTAATAATAATTCCGCACGTCAGATCTTCTGTCTAATGTGAATGGATTAGGATCTCTTAATAACTATTCTTATTATTGTTACATGTTTGCGAATGAGCTCATGCAGAACTGCGTAAATATCTGCCTTCAACTGCGTGCTTTAATAACATCTACGTCTCTTTCTATGTTCACCTTTCATTCAGATTTTTTTTAGATAATTTAATTTTCCATTAAATTATCCATAGAAACCTGAACTATTTCAGTAGGCCATAACTTTTGAAAATATAACTTTTGAACTGTGCGACTTTGGGAGAATATAATACACAATTGGGAGATTACATTACACTATTTATATCTCAGAGAAAATGTTGGACGTGTCCTCCACTAGTAAGTATACATGTTTGCTTCTGATGATGGATAATACCTCCCACGAAGGCGTTTCTTCAAATTAGGGAATAGAAAAAAGTCACATGGGGCTAAATCCGGACTATATAGAGGGTGAGGGATGCACTTCACGTTGATTTTTACAAGATATTCAACAACATTGGCAATATGCGGCCACGCACTATCGTGGTGGAACATCCAACCTGCTTCACGGAAATGTGGTCTTTTGCGCCTGATATGGACTTGCAATGTTTTCAGGACATCCCTGTAGTATTGTCCAGTTACTGATGTGTGTGCAGGTACAAAATGCTGATAAACCATTCCATGAATATCAAAGAATGAGATGATCATAATTTTCACAGCAGAAGCAACCACTTTGGCTTTTTGGGGGGTTGGTGATGAAGGAGATTTCCACACTGAGCTTTGCTGTTTGCTCTCAGGATCAGAATATTGTAGCCAAGTTTCATCAACAGTGATTACGTTTGAAAGAAACTCCGCATCTTCCTCTAACATCAACTTTAACTGCATGCAGACTTACATGCGAATGTCCTTTTGTTCGGGAATCAACAGTCTTGGAACCCATCGCGCACAAACACGTCTCATGTGTAATGTTTCTGTCACCAACGTGTGGGTGGCACACAATGAAATGTTCAGTATTTCAGAAAGTGATCTTAAGGTAATTCGTCGATCCTCTCTCACAATGGCAGCAGCAGTGTTGATGTTTTCTTCCGTAAGAGCAGTAACTGGAGCACCGGGTCCACCTTCCTTTGAAATTAATTGTCTTCCCTCTTTAAACATTTTAAACCACCTTCTAGCTGTGCTGTAGGGAAGAACAGACTCTCCATAGGCCTCCTGTAACATTGTATAGGCCTCAACTGAAGATTTGTTGAGACTAAAGCAGAATTTCAAAGCCGCATATTGTTTCTTGGGTGTTACCTCCATTGCAACGGTAGGCGATACTGAACATGTCTGAACTTACTTAGTTCTCACATGCGGGAACCAGGAGTACCAACAATGAAACCACTACGCGTGTTTGTTTCAGATCAAGCTAACAGAATATAATAAGATTGAATTTTAGTGCGAAAAATTATGACCGTAAAAAATTATGATCATTCTTTATTGAAAAGCCCTCGTATATATTGGAATTACAAGATTGTAGAACAAAACTACAAGGAAAACAAATATGGAATATAGTGAGGAAAGATGAAGATTATAAGCAGTTGGAAATTATGACAGAACTAGTATCCAGCTTAGCCATGGAAGGCTACAACCAGAACAGAGCACAACTACGGAATAGAAGGGGGAGATAACACATCAAGATAATACCCTGATACAATTACATCAATTAACAACGTCTATTGGAAGAGGATCAACATTCATAGGACCTTTATAAAGAGATGGCATCGTTTAATATTAATATTTATTGGAAGGAGGTCAATATGAATTTACGGAGAAGGAAAAGAAACCCAAACGACACATGAAAAGGGACTCAAAGATCGTCGAAGGTAACCAGGACCACGGAATAGTAAAAAATAACTAAAGAAAACACCTACAACTGTTAAGAAAATATTGCATGTCCAATCAACATGGAGTTTCAACGAAATTTAATGGACTTCAGGTTACAAGATTGGGAAGACTTCAGTTGCAGGCGCAAAATATAAGAAATAGGTCAGCAGCCTTTTTAGTTATTTATTAGAAAATGTACATAGTAATAAGGCTGCTGTTAGGTTAGGTTTAGTTGTAAGACCATTGGCGACAGTGGCCATTAGCTTAGTTAATGTAGGCGTAAATTCTGTCTGCAAAAAGAAACCTTTTATTAATTAAATGTATATGGTTTGTAATTAAAGAGCACAGTAAGTCCAGGTTTGGACTCTAGACACCTGGACCTAAGCTCGCAGATTAAAATAAATAAATTAAAAAAAAAAACTTGGATAGGCCCTGGTACCAGTTGATCCGAGTAACAAGAGCTTCTACTGTACTTAGAAGTATATTTTATCTGGTGTTGACGAATAAATAAAGAATATTTACGGGAAAAACAAAACATTCGAGTCATTTTTTGGTCACACGTGGTATATATCAGGCATGTTCTTGCCCTTACCATTTCCTTTCTTGTTGGAAGGGTTAAAAGGGAGCTTTTCCAAAACAGGCTCTAAATTACGACATTGTGGAGGAAATTGGTTGCCTTGCCAGGACGTTTGGACGTCCCAAGTGGTGAATATATCTATATTGTCCCAGGTAGGGTGAAGAGACCTGTCAACCAGCAAGTGTGGACCGACCGTCAGGTATACAGAGGGTTATGAATGGATGAATTAACCGCCGATGTGTAAAAACCGGTCTCCATTAAAATCTCCCAGTGTAATATATTCCGGAGTAATGTTAAAACTTGACCAAACTCATTCCAATTATTAAACATACGTCATATGTTTGAAGTTTAAACCAGTACTAACCAATTTTGTCTAAAATGTGACTCAAATTCTTAAAGAGCCCGTTGCTAGGTGACGCACTTGAAACTCCGTTCTGTTTCCATGACCAACAGGGATAAAAAAATGAATAACGAATCGGCTTTTGTTTAACGTATAAGGTATATCTCAACATTTAATTATTAACAAAAATATCTAGGATGCAATTGATGCCACAAAACATTCTATTTGACGGATATTGTCCAATTTAAGAACAATTATTGTTTTGTACAGTTTTATTATAAAAACTAAGCAATGTATATATAGAAATTAGTTGTTTTTTCACACTAGCCGTGTGTAGGACGCACTATGAAAGGGTAGAGCCAGACTGAAAAATTCCAATACCATAGCCGGGATTTGAACCACGGATCTTCTGGTCTCCGTCCAGCAGCTCTAAACTATTGAGCTACTATGGCCAACGTGCCAACATGACATCAAATTCTCCAACTAACTCGTGTGAATTTTTCAGTCTGGCTCTACCCTTTCATAGCGCGCCCTACACACGGCTAGTGTGAAAGAACAATTAATTTCCATTAATTGTACCTAATAGTGGTCCGAACTATAAAGCCCGGACCTTAAAGTACTTACAGCAGAGTAAGTCGTCATTAAGGTAGTTGTCTCATGTGTTTATGAGAACTCCTAGTGGTTTACCGGGAAAACACGAGTCAGTTGGAGAATTTAATGTCATGTCGGCACGTTGGCCTTAGTAGCTCAAGGGTTAGAGCGGCGGGACGGAGACCTGAAGATCCGGGGTTCAAATCCTGGCTATGTCATTGAATGTTTCAGTCGGGCTCTACCCTTTCATAATGTATGTATATTTTGTAATAAAAGATTACAAATATTAGGATTTTAACGAAAACCTTTACATCCATTTTTTATAAAATAAAAAATAACCAAACATTTTCCATATTATGTGTAGGGCGGAGTGGCTGATGCATCTTTTTATAGAATTCCTGAAATATGATCAATTTAAATTCGACATTTTTTGTTAATCCTAGGGATGGATATCGATACTTGCGATATCTCGATACTATGATACTTGCATGGTATCTATGTCGATCGATAATTTTTCGATACTTCAGTGCCGCAAATAGAACGTTACAAATCCCGAGAAATTGTCAGGAATGTGGTATCTGTACAGTAACATTAGACAAGAAAATAATCGTTTGTCAACTGTCAGTTAACAGTTCCCAAGAAGAAATCACTACATATCTCCTGTCACATCCTCTTTCTAGTACACTGCATTACTGGAAAACAAATTAAACATTTCCAAAACTAAACATTTGTGTATTCCACGTACAACAGTTTTCTCTGCAAGACTATTTAGTACAGCAGGACTCATATGTGACAGAAAAAGAAGTAGAATTGACCCCGAAACAGTGAAAATGCTAGGATTTTTGTACAAAAACTTATAAAAGTGGACTATTTGTCTTTTAAATGTCTAATGTAGAGTTTAAAAATAAGAACACTGATGGTTTTAAGTTTTGTCTCATTAAATATGTGCACCTATTTAATTTGATTGACATTACACAGTTCTATCAACATTCTATTTGTATTGGAACTAGAAGTAGAAATGACGGCTCAAAAAAGTAGTAATTTTCAATAAAACTTGGTATGAAATTTTTGGATGGAATGTACGTAATGGAACAAAATATTTGATGTTAAGGCACGTAAAACAAACTCAGTTTTAAGACAAAACATTTGCAATTTAGACATTCCTAATAAATCGGTAACTTTTTGTGATGTATTAAGTAAAATAATTACTTAAATAGCCTATATATTTTGAATATAATTTCAAAACATGTGTACAGTAGCGCTAGCAAGTCAGCTTTCATTTATTTTACTTGCGCCCATCCCACTGTTAGAAACGAGATTTTCTTAACTTATCTACTAATTTCAAAGCATTGCAATTTTGCACACACATTTTAAGATACATGTTATGCGATTTTGTCTATTTATAAATAATTTGGTCAATAAAAGAAAGCGTAATAAAATCATAGCATTTGTTTTTATATTTTTACAGTTACAGGTACTAAACCAACAAAACACTCTTGCCTTCAAATGTTTATCTGCCCATAAAAATGCTAGGAAAAACAATTTTTACTCTATAAGCCATGATTTATATGTATATTTATTCACCCAACACAATTACTTGTATTAAAAACATTTTGTCTATTCAATCTACCATAATTATTTTTATTAAAAAGATTTATTCTTCACCTAAACTGAATTACAGGTTCCAATGCACGTTTAACAAGAATTCAGTTGCCTAAACCGATTGTCAATTCTTTTTCAAACGTGGAATCTTCGTTGCCAATGGTACAGAGTGGAATAGAATTCTTGCTGCACAGAAAATGCAGATACAAGTCTATTACATTAGGTATAACATATCTCACTTTATCCAACTAGCTTACAATTTACTTTCCTCTCTTTTGGAGTATATTCGTGGAAGTGTAAACAAAAATACGGGGAGTATTGCACTGGACCCAAAAACTCGACACGTTTTGAGGCCAAACCGAAATGGCTCAACACCTTCCAAAGACGTGATAGCAAGATTTTGAGAAACAAAGCAAATTACCTTTACATGACAGGGTTTTTAACATTTTGACACTCTCAAAAAATGATGCTTAAAATTTTAATTAAAATGCTATATGTACAAATTATTTTCACGAAAATTAAATGTATATCTTGAATTTTCTAGGAATGTCTTCAAAGTCTTTTTATTCTGAATAACTTTTGTATAACTATTAACTGTAAGAGATAGATAAAATATTACTACATAAAAAATTATAGTTCTTGCTAAACACAGAATTTATGACAAATAAACACTTCTGTGACTAAGTATTTCCATAATATATTCTTTGTTATATGTTTGAATTTCCGAATGCGTTCTTTTTTCTCGTGATATGGATTTTCGAAGCTAAATCACTGTCCAAAACAAACGAAAGTCGGGGAAGACGTAGCTGCAGCAAGCAGCAAAACGCTATTTGCGTGACATCGATAATAGCTACACTTTGAGGCAGCCGTCAGCTGATTATTCAGTTCTCATTAGCGATACCACCAAAGCAATTAATTCGGAGCCTTTGAATATAAAATATTCACTACGCTAGGCGAACCAAAAAAAGGGGGGTGGGAGAGGGTGGGTGGGCAGAAATGGCGCTCGATGCACGTGCAAAACGTCAAAACGCAGCTGTGATGACGACATATTTCATGCTCCAACAATCACGGCGAGGTATAAAAATAACACACGTCACGTTTTTGTTTTTGGCCCACCAAAATGTCACCTATTAGCACGTTCACCCCCACCATTTAGTGTTTTAACAGTCAGTTCTGAGAAATAGGGTTGAAAACTGCATACGCCATCAAAGGAAAGGTTGTTTTACCTGTCCCCATTAGGAAGGGTGAAAACAGGTAACCCAGCGATTTGCTATACTGTCAAAATATTAGCCATAAATCACCCTCTAACAAGATCTCTTATAAAAATAACATTTAAAGGAACGCATACATCAAATGTTGCTATTTTACGTGTTTTAAGAAGCACGTAAGGTCATGTTTTATATTTTTTCACCTCAAAATGTTACATACAATTTTTATTCAAAAGTAAATTGAAACTTAGAAAATCTTTGTAAAATTTCACATATTTTCTAAAGTCAATAGCAATATTTTTGTATTTTCTGAAGTTACATCCAATATTTATGTATTTTCTCAAGTCACTAGTGATAATTATGGATTTTCTGTCAAGCACATAAACAACAGAACTGAAATTTGTAGTAATTTTAACTGAGAAACGTGTGGTTTAGGTATGCATTCCTTTAAATGGGGAAACAGGCAGCACTACACAATTGGGTATTCGCACCCTCTATGCGTACAGAGAGCTGTAGCAAAGGCACATCGATCTCCCACCCTTTCACCCACATCACAACTACCCCACAGTCCAAAACGCCCTTCTGGCCACATCTAAACGGTTCTGGATCCACCCACAACACAACAAACACCACAAATCTCACGAAACAACACTTTAAACCGTACATTTACCTGCCAAAAACCACGAACACGATCCGTCCCCCGTCTTGCTTTCGTCACTCGACTGCTTTACCAAAATGGCGCGCGCGCATGGCCATGGTAGCTAGAACTACCTCGCGCACCACCACCAGCACCACACCAACTTCATCCCTTAATTCACTGCGACCCGCCAGCACGAAATTGTAGATGGATTTCTGGCATCGAAACCGCAGTCGGACGTTCACTTTGTGTTTCTTTAGTTTGGTTAGCAGCGGAGCGACGGGTCGGCAGATGGCCAGAGTAGCACAGCTGCGACATCTGTGAGCGCGTGGCGGAAGTACCTCGGTCTGTTTACTGCGAGCGGGTCAAGGCGAAATCTGTCAACCTAACCTACATACGACGACAAGTTACGCCCTAAGGGCATCTACTGCTAAGACGGACGCATCCTTGGTTTCAATTTTCTGAGCTAGTGATGAGTTTAATCGATTTGGTTTGGTATGCAAGCAGTTGTCAACACACCTGCCCCTACCGGGACAGCAACTAAACCAACTCGCGTGCCCGATGGATTGCCGAGATCAAGGCGGATATCCAATACTGTCATTTCTTCCGAATATTACTTCATTTTTCCGCCACCATAGAAACAACACATCATTACGCGATACATTTGTAGGCATTTTACTGTTAGACATGAATAATCTCTGTAAATAGTCGAATTATCTCTACCAGAGTCAATATGAGACAAAATACATCATTACGTGATACTTTTGTAGGCCTTTTACTTTTAGACATGAATAATCTCTGTAAAGAGTCAAATTATCTCTACCAGAGACAATATGAGACAAAAACACATCATTACGTGATACTTTTATTACTGAAAAGTAGACGTTTTACTTTTAGACATGAATAATCTCTGTAAAGAGTCGAATTATCTCTACCAGAGTCAATATGAGACAAAAACACATCATTACGTGATACTTTTGTAGGCCTTTTACTTTTAGACATGAATAATCTCTGTAAAGAGTCAAATTATATCTACCAGAGACAACATGAGAGAAAAACACATCATTACGTGATACTTTTGTTACTGAAAAGTAGATCCTCTACTGCTAGACATGAATGATCTCTGTAAAGAGGCAAATTATGTCTACCAGAGTCAATATGAGACAAAAACACATCATTACGTGATACTTTTGTTACTGAAAAGTAGACCTTTTACTGTTAGACATGAATAATCTCTGTAAAGAGTCGAAATATCTCTACGAGAGTCAATATAAGACAAAAACGCATCATTACGTGATACTTTTGTTACGGAAAAGTACACCTTTTACTGTTAGACATGAATACTCTCTGTAAAGAGTTGAATTATATCTACCAGTGTCAGTATAAGACAAAAACACATCATTACGCGGTACTTTTGTTACTGAAAAGTAGACCTTTTATGTTAGACATGAATAAGCTCGGCAAAGAGTCGAATTATCTCTACCAGAGTCAATACGAGACAAAAACACATCATTACGTGATACTTTTGTTACTGAAAAGTAGATCTTTTACTGTTAGACATGAATAATCTCTGTAAAGAGTCGAATTATCTCTGCCAGAGTCAATATGAGACAAAAACACATCATTACGCGATACTTTTGTTACTGAAAAGTAGACCTTTTCCTGTTAGACATGAATAATCTCTGTAAAGAGTCGAATTATCTCTACCACACTCAATATGAGACAAAAACACATCATTACGGGATACTTTTGTTACTGAAAAGTAGACCTTTTCCTGTTAGACATGAATAATCTCTGTAAAGAGTCGAATTATCTCTACCAGAGTCAATATGAGACAAAAACACATTATTACGCGATACTTTTGTTACTGAAAAGTAGACCTTTTACTGTTAGACATGAATAATCTCTGTAAAGAGTCGAATTATCTCTACCAGAATTAATATAACAGAAGAATAAAGCTAAAATTTGGAAGACAAAAGAGGAACGCGTACTCTAATATAGTGTAAAAACTATTATATTATAATCTGTTTGACTATCGATTATCTGGAAGATGGCTTACTTCGATGTTCAATTTTTCGTTATCTCAAAAACAAGAAAAGCATATGACATAATTTCTTTAAAAATAAGTACTAAAATTCCTTCCTCGCAAATGTTTGTAACTCTTTTTGAACTGCACCATTTCTTCAAACAAATATTCTTGGTCATAAATTGCAGAAGACTTTTGTGGCAGCAAACTAAGAGCTTATTCTCTAATTTCTCCAGGTATAAAGCTTTCGTAGCCTCAATCACTCATTTTGACATATAGTTTAACATTTGTTATTTTTACATCACCATAGTTAGGATTCTTCGCTGTTTAAAGTCTCCAATATCATCTTACACTAGTAAAAACATCATTTTAAATCTTTCTAAAACATTTTTTGATATTTTTATACTTGATAATTCAAGACGATTTTTACTTAGGTAACGGATGAAAATATGTATGACACTACCTAGCTTTGAACACGCTAACGTCTCGGGCGATAATTTTTTTTTCACTCGCTTAAAAACATCAACTAACCTCGCAAGTCCTGCAAACAACCATTCTCAATCACTCTAAATTTATCATTCAGAACTAAACCCTGTCTCAGTCTACATCACAATTTGTTACCTATTTATATTAACAAAAGAACTCACTCTAACGAAAACGTAGATATTCTGAAATTGCAATCAAAACACACAATCTGAAAATACTTGAATCAAAACAATAGCACCAAGTAAGAAACAAGTGATGTCATCATCGCTGCCTTCACATTTTTACTTTCTGCATCCAAAAGCCTTTCATAATTTATATAAACGTAGTTTGAATTTTGTGTAATTATCTAACCTTTGATTTCTTTTAATACAATGTATACGTTCTATAGCACCCGTGTGGTGGCCGGGTGTGGCCCAAGGTAGACCATGCCTGTCGTAAAAGGCGATGGTCACTCAGCGCTCGGGGATATAACTGGGCCACCCAGTCCCAGGGGACATAAATGTGGGACCTGGTCCTCCAGGTTGAGGGTTGGGCGTAGGGTTAACGCCCCTACCTCGTGAAAAGAACTTTGTTACGGATACCCTAATACAGCCTCGGACTAACTTGGATACTCTGGAGACAAACCGGCGAAGAAAACGGCTAATGAAACGGAAAATGGCAGAAGGAGAAGAGGAAGACCCAGAAAAAGATGGGTAGATGATTTAGAAGATGACTTGAGAAAGTTGGGTGTTAATCATCATCATTATACCCTCTATAGAATTCGTTCTTTTAAATATGTCCATTATTTTTGTATATTGTTCAAATTAACCAAATAAAATGTCCTTAGCAACCTGTTTACATTATATATCTCTCTCTTATAATGCCACATTCCCCGCCTCGGTAGCGTACATGGTAGCGTGTCTGCCTCACGTTCGAAAGGTCCTGAGCTCAAATCTCGGTCAGGATGAGTTACCTCGATACGGTCTTTTCCGGGGTTTCCCTTACCAATAAAGAGGAATGTCAGGTAGATGTAAACTTCATGGACCCCGGACTCCTTTGAGCATCATTTCACCAATTTCATTCATCGTTGGATATGACTTAACGTTGGATGACGTAATTAAAAATAACAAACACACATTTCGAAAAATTAAAAAGTTATTTTTACATATTTCACTGCTATGTAACACTTGTATGATTCTCCATGTAATCACAATTAGCAACATTATACACTAAATACATAAGCAATAATTATGGCTAAAATGACAACAAGAAATATTAGTAAACTCGCGTTAATTCTGACTAGGATCGTTAGCCAAAAGTGATTTTAAAGCAACTTTCAGTTTTTTTATATAAATACACAAAGGAAACACTTCTATTACGGTAGTACTATCTTTTCTATGTCGGAACACCGACTCTCGCTGCTCGTACCTTTTCGCCGCGCACATGTTTCCCTAATATTCGAAATATTGTTGAAGTCGCATCTTTTAGATTTCCGAAAATCGAACGCACTGGAAACTTAGGACAGCCACTGACGTCATGAACTTATTACATTGAATTTTTTTTCTACAGTCGGTCGGCAACTACAACGTTGGTCGACTGGCCTTGTAGCTCAATCGGTAGAGCACCTAGGAGTCCCGGGTTCGATTCCCGGCGATGCGAGTGGGGATTTTTCTCCATCCAAGATAATTCCTCATCTTCCGCTGAGTCTGGAAGTATCAGTGAAAGTGTGAATGTGTCTGTGATCTAATGATTAAAATCCAACAAATACGAGTTAACTCCTTCGTTATCTTCCAAAAGAGTACGGCCGCCGATATCATCATTGCAGTTAAAGGCAATGGAACAAAAAAAAAGTTGGTGAAACGTAATCTCTCCACGGCAGGCTTACCCGCCGCTGAGACAATATTAAGGTACCATAATCACCACTTCGGCTTACAGGACATTAAAAGTCTGCACTATTTGCAATAAAATACGCTCTGATTTTCATATTTAATGACACAAGACTGAAATTTCGTGAGGTGAATGTGAAAATGAGACCGTAATCTCCAAGGATTCCAAATTTTGGAGAACAGGGCTTTTTCAACAGCGAGATAGAAATAATTCAGTACTTTTTGAGGTTACCCAACGGAGAACCATACACAGAACGTCCCGCTACATAATATAAGTATAAATAGACATGATGCGATTTTAGAACAAACAAATGAATCCTCGACTGGGCTTTAGGATTGGAAAGGAAATCCAGATGTTCTCTTTTTTTCATCTGAATGACTGCACCAAAAACAAATTACGTCTTCTATCCGAACCAAGCGGGATGGCTCAGGCGCTTTCATCTGTGGTCCGTATTGGGGAGGTCCCGGTTCAATTCCCGTAGTCGACCTACTTCATCCATGTATTTTTCAGGTTTTTCCGGGCCACCAGGTGAATGCTGGGTAAGTTAATAACATCCTCCGAATTTCCTGTCCCTCCATTTTATTCCCATTATCATTTCCCATCTGATGGCCTGTTTCAAAGTAGAAAAGTCACCGGGTGTCTCGGCGTTGCATGGCAGGATGATATGCTACTGATAAACACTTCCTCCTCGTGTAGGAGGGTCTACGGTCTCCAAGCACGGTCTGTGGACCATTTCCGGACCACAGTAGGGTGGATAACGTACGCGAGGTCTACCCGATAGTCCGAAAACTCCGGCCTATATCAATCCTGAAGCGATGGAAAACTCCGGGGCTCTTTCCTTGGAGCAATACCTTGAGTCTACCCAAACCTCCGCCCATCGACAACAACGTCAAAACGGGTGAAAGTGGATACGCCACTTACGCGCTTCAACTCCGCAGGGAAGACTGCCGAATAACCTCGGTAGGGCCGCCTGGTGATATAGCACATCTTCTACTAGCAATGCAGGCTAAAACCCGGGACTTTTTAGGTAACTCTCTGCCCCTTCCGGGCAGCCAAAGCCTGGCCGCAGGTACCCAATCTCCCATGGGTATCGAGACCACGCTGCTCCCTCGAGTCCAACACAATCCCAACAACTCCCATTCGGGAAGAGCTCGAATGTTCGGCCCGAGGTTCCTCTGGTAACGTCAGAGGAATCATGAGTGCTAAGGGTCCGCAGCGTATTAAAGCAGGTGAAGGGGACGGATCCCACCCCCTTCGAGAAGTAGGGTGGAATGTATGTATGGGCGAGGGTATCTACTCGGGCAGCCTTCACAAAGTAAAGATGGACCTCCCTCTCTACCAGAGAGAGACCGAGCTGTCCCCGAAGGGCGCCCGGAACCTCCAAGGCTCTTTACATTTGGGCAAGACCTAGAGACTAACAAGGCGCCCCCCCCCCCCACTCAACTGGTCCAAAGAACTCAAGACGGGTGGAAGTGGATACTCCACTTAGGCGCGTCAACCCCACAAGGAAGACTACCGAATAACCTCGGTGTAGCTGCCTAGTGATTTAGCACACCTTCTACTAGCTCTGCAGACTAGTTATCGGGACTTCTTAGGCAACCCTCTACCCCCTCCAGGTGACCGAAGCCTGGCCGTAGATACCCAATCTTCAATGTGTATCGGGAACACACTGCCCCCTCGAGTCCAACACAATCCGAACAACTCCCAACATGGAGGGACTCGAATAATAGGCCCGAGGTTCCTCTAGTAACGTCATAGGTATTGTGCTTCACAGGAGAGAAAGCCTCCGAGGTCTGAGACACAGGGGGATTGTAGAAGGTCCCCACACTCTCCCTGGACAGATTTATGACACCCCATGTCAGTACAGTTACAGACCATTCAAAAGCATTCTGACGACTTCTACTTTTGTGAATGAATCTCCTCGGTTTTAGTTTACAGACTGAATAAGGCGCATGTTTTTAACGGTGCTCCTCCTTGTGTAGCAGGCGTTCTCTGTCACACACATTCGCTGTCCTTGTCCCACTGTGTAAAGGAGCACATTCCTTTCAGGGACCTTCTTTGTGCTGCTTGACAGTACCACGAGTGCTAAGGGTCTGCAGAGCTTGTACTAAAGAAGCTGAAGGGGACTGATTCTCTACTCTACAGGAAGTAGGGTACAATACCGGTTGCGCTGGCCTGCCGGGGAGTTTTCAACTGATATCCTACCCCTTACACTGTCGTGGCTCCTTGAGACGGCCTCTCGCCTCATCCTTACTCCCAGAAGTCGTAGCTACAAGAGATCAAGTTTGTATCTACGTACGGAATCCCCTCCGTAGCGTAGTCCAGGCCAGTCCATCTGTCCTATAAATGTTTTTCGATCCTAGCGGTTCACAAGGAGATTAAAATGCGGTCAAATGCTTTAAGAGCTAGTCGCTACATAAGAGCTTTGTTTCGCTAGGGTAAGAGTAAACCACGGCAAAGACCTGACAGATTTAACTCGGAGCCTCTTAAACGTAATGGTACCATTAAACAGACGGGCAAGAGAAAACAACAAACTTCAAATACGAAGTATATACAACAAAAAAGGAGTATTCATGCACATGGTAGGAAAAGTTACAAGTGTCTGAAGATTGCAGAAAAGTCAAGGAAATGACTTTGTACAAAGTTAGTGTGACAAATCGATAGATGTTAACTTGATATCTAAACAACATGTCATGCTTCATACTTCCTTGGTCACCTTCAGGAATGTTGACAGCAACGCCCCACCTAGCTCTCGCTGCGACAGCTGATGCTAGGCAACCTGCGTCACCAGGCTTTTCTCAAACTTACATCGTTAACACTATATGCCCAAAGCATTTGTTGTAGACTGTACCATTTCAATTTCCTGAACTTTACAGTAGTACATTGGTCTCAAAGTCATTATTCACCTTTTTATCTCTTGGACATACAAATAAAACGAAATTTCAAAGACCGTCACCTAGACAACAAGTTTTAAAACATTTGACTATCACTTAGTCTACTGTATTCCCATATTCCCTTGCTGTTATTCATTTTTTATCTCTTCGACATACAAATAGAACGTAATGTCAAAGACCGTCACCTAGACAACTAGTTTTAAAACAATTTCACTATCACTTAAAGTCTACTGTATTCCCATATTCCCTTGTCGCTATTCATTTTTTATCTCTTGGACATACAAATAGAACGTAATGTCAAAGACCGTCAACTAGACAACCAGTTTTAAAACATTTGACTGTCACTTAAAGTCTACTGTATTCCCATATTCCCTTGTCATTATTTATTTTTTATCTCTTGGACATACAAATAGAACGTAATGTCAGAGACCGTCATCTAGACAACCAGTTTTAAAACATTTGACTATCTTTTAAAGTCTACTGTATTCCCATATTCCCTTGTCGTTATTCATTTTTTATCTCTTGGACATACAAATAGAAAGTAATGTCAAAGCCCATCACCTAGACAACCAGTTTTAAAACATTTGACTATCACTTAAAGTCTACTGTATTCCCATATTCCCTTGTCGTTATTCATTTTTTATCTCTTGGACATACAAATAAAACGTAATGTCAAAGAACGTCATCTAGACAACCAGTTTTAAACATTTGACTATCACTTAAAGTCTACTGTATTCCCATATTCCCTTGTCGTTATTCATTTTTTATCTCTTGGACATACAAATAGAACGTAATGTCAAAGACCGACACCTAGGCAACCCGTTTTAAAACATTTGACAATCACTTAAAGTCTACTGTATTCCCATATTCCCTTGTCGTTATTCATTTTTTATCTCTTGGGCATACAAATAGAACGTAATGTCAAAGACCGACACCTAGGCATCCCGTTTTAAAACATTTGACAATCCCTTAAAGTCTATTGTATTCCCATATCCCTTGTCGTTATTCAATTTTTATCTCTTGGACAAACAAATAGAACGTAATGCCAAAGACCGTCATCTAGACAACCAGTTTTAAAACATTTGACTATCACTTAAAGTCTACTGTATTCCCATATTCCCTTGTCGTTATTCATTTTTTATCTCTTGGACAAACAAATAGAACGTAATGCCAAAGACCGTCATCTAGACAACCAGTTTTAAAACATTTGACAATCACTTAAAGTCTATTGTATTTCCATATCCCTTGTCGTTATTCATTTTTTATCTCTTGGACACACAAATAGATCGTAATGTCAAAGACCTTCACCTAGACAACCAGTTTTAAAACATTTGACTATCACTTAAAGTCTACTGTATTCCCATATTCCCTTGTCGTTATTCATTTTTTATCTCTTGGACATACAAATAGAACGTAATGTCAAAGACTGTCATCTAGACAACCAGTTTTAAAACATTTGACTATCACTTAAAGTTTACTGTATTCCCATATTCCCTTGTCGTTATTCATTTTTTATCTCTTGGACAAACAAATAGAACGTAATGCCAAAGACCGTCATCTAGACAACTAGTTTTAAAACATTTGACTATCACTTAAAGTTTACTGTATTCCCATATTCCCTTGTCGTTATTCATTTTTTATCTCTTGGACATACAAATAGAACGTAATGTCAAAGACCGTCCCCTAGACAACCAGTTTTAAAACATTTGACTATCACTTCAAGTCTACTGTATTCCCATATCCCCTTGTCGTTATTCATTTTTTATCTCTTGGACATACAAATAGAACGTAATGTCAAAGACCGTCCCCTAGACAACCAGTTTTAAAACATTTGACTATCACTTAAAGTCTACTGTATTCCCATATTCCCTTGTCGTTATTCATTTTTTATCTCTTGGACATACAAATAGAACGTAATGTCAAAGACCGTCCCCTAGACAACCAGTTTTAAAACATTTGACTATCACTTAAAGTCTACTGTATTCCCATATTCCCTTGTCGTTATTCATTTTTTATCTCTTGGACATACAAATAGAATGTAATATCAAAGACCGTCACCTAGACAACCAGTTTTAAAACATTTGACTATCACTTAAGGTCTACTGTATTCCCATATTCCCTTGTCGTTATTCATTTTTTATCTCTTGGACATACAAATAGAATGTAATATCAAAGACCGTCACCTAGACAACCAGTTTTAAAACATTTGACTATCACTTAAAGTCTACTGTATTCCCATATTCCCTTGTCGTTATTCATTTTTTATCTCTTGGACATACAAATAGAACGTAATGTCAATGACTGTCATCTAGACAACCAGTTTTAAAACATTTGACTATCACTTAAGGTCTACTGTATTCCCATATTCCCTTGTCGTTATTCATTTTTTATCTCTTGGACATACAAATAGAACGTAATGTCAAAGACAGTCACCTAGGCAACCAGTTTTAAAACATTTGACTATCACTTAAAGTTTACTGTATTCCCATATTCCTACAGTGAAATTAACAATAAGATAATGTTTATCTTGAAGTAATAGAGTACAACAAGTAGTTGAACTTGAATGACATATATCGGCAGAATTAAAACGTAATGTGTTTGTGCTTTGCAGTGTGATCGAATACTAGGTCAGTGGTGGGCCTACAGGTCACTCACGCATCGGCACTCAAGTTCAGGCCGTGTCGATGTGCCGTTACAAATCAAGTAGGTCAGCCATCGACAAACTCCGATGTCAACTACACAGCATTGTCTTTATGTGCCACCAAGGTAACACTATAGGGCATTCCACTGGTATTATGAGATCTCACTGGAAAACACGGTTTAGGTCCTCTGAATGAAAAAATAATAATGAACCAGAACTGAGCGATATGGCTCAGGTGTTTTCGTCTCTGGCGGGCATTCGGGAGGTAAGGGTTCGATTCTCGTGGCCGACCTACCTGATGCAAGGGCTTTCTGGGGTTTTCCCTGGTCATCAGACGAATGCTACGAATGCTGGATAGGTTAATTACATCACGCAAGTTTCCTGTCCCTCTGGTGGTGTATTTCAGGGTAGAAGTGTCGGCGGGTGTCTCGGCGCTGCATGGCAGGACGATATGCTCCTGGTAAAACCTCCTCCTTCGCCATGACGGTCTTCGGTTACCGTGCTGTCCTGGTGGGCCGTTTCAGGACCACGGTGGGTGGGATTTCATCACGAGGTCTACCCGAAACTCCTAAGATTCCGGCCACTATCAACTCGGGAGCGGTGGAAAACTCCGCGGTTCTTTCCTTAGGACAAACTTTGAGTCTAGTAAGCCTCCCCATATAAGACGCCACTTAGGCAGTGTGGTCGCCTGGTGATCTAGCATACCTACTAGCTCTGCAGGCTAGTATTGTCGTGCTGCTCGAACCGTTTCCATGGATTTATCTTAGGTAATAAGATACCTCTCAGACTCCACGTGGAGTGAACATATATGTCATTTGTGATTCCTGAGAATTCCATTGCCTGAAGTGATGCGTTCATTACTGCTTAGTACACGACGGAGAGGTGCGTCAGTACGCATCTCACTCTTATAAGAATACTCAGTGTGCTATCTATTAACAAAGATAAAGCCATGACAACCGTTCGAGCAGCAGAACCATACCCGGGACTTCTTAGGCACCTCTGGGCGGCCGAAGCCTGGCCGGAGGTACCCGATCTCCCACGGGTATCGGGAACACACTGCCCCCTCGAGTCCCAACCAATCCGAATAACTCCCATGCGGGAGGGGCTCCAACGTTCGGCCCGAGGTTCCTCTAGTAACGTCAGAGGTTCCACGAGTGCTAAGGGTCCGCAACACTCTCACCACGGCAGCTGAAGAGGACGGATCCCCTTCCCTACGGGAGGTAGGTGAGATTAATAGGGATCTACGTAGGGCAGCTGTCGCTGACCTCCCTCTCAAGCCAGGGAGTTACTGAGCTGTCCCCGGAGGGCGCCCGGTGCCTCCGTGGGGCTTTCCATAGGGCAAGACCTAGAGACTAACAAGCCCCCCCCCCATCTGGTCCTGTGGATTCAAGACGGATGGAAGTGGATACGCCACTTACGTGCGCTGACCCCAAAGGGAAGGCTCCGAACAACCTCGGTAGGGTCGCCTGGTGATCTAGGACACCTTCTACTAGCTATGCTGGCTAGTACGCGAGAATATATAGCTTCCCTCAACCCCGTGAGACGTAACCGATGCCCCGCCCGCCTCGATAGCGTAGATGGTAGCATGTCTGCCTCACGTTCAAGAGGTCCCAAGTTCGAATCTCGGTCAGGGTGAGTTACCTGAATAAGGTTCTTCCGGGGTTATCCCTTATCCTCAAAGACGAATGTCGAGTAACTCTAAGCTCTATGGACCCTGGGCTCATTTGAGCATCATTTCACCCATTTCATTCACCGTCCGATATGACTTCACATTGGGGGACGTAAATTACAAAAAACAAAAACAAAAAAAACAAAAAAAAAAAACATGCCCCCTCGACTCCAACTCCCCTACGATAGGCGTTCGGCAGTTCGGCCCGAAGTTCCTCTAGTAACGTCAAAGGTACCACGAGTGCTACGGGTCCGCAGCGCTCGCACTAAAGCAGCTGAAGGGGACGGATACCCCTCCCCTACGGAAAGTACTGAACTGCCGGGGAATTAAGTGTAAGGACTCCACCCTCTGCACTGTCGTGGCTCCTTGGGACAGCCACCCTCTCTTTTCTGTCTTCTCTGTCTTCTCTGTTTTCCTCAGGCGGCTGCCCTACTTGGGACACAGGCATAATAGATCTAGACTGGTCCATTCCAATTAATTTAACTGACTTGTTTTAGAGTTAAGCAGTTCACACATAAAACTACAGTTTCCTAAACTGAGGCAGGTTTTTTTGGGGAAGGTTCAAGGTGTCTCAAAAATATTTCTTATTAAATCTTAGATATTTTCCCTACTTACTGGGAAAAATCTGCCGATCAGTAGTTACTTTATGGTTATAAGAATTGTCCAGATGTTTTAATGAAGTTAATTTGCCCGCCTCGGTAGTATAGATGGTACTCTGTCTGCTCCAACTTCAAGAGATGTAACTTCGAATCCCGGTCACGATGAGTTATCTGGACAATGTTTCTTCTGGGGTTTTTCCTTTACTTTGAAGACGAACGTCAGATTACTCTAAGCTCTAAGGTCCCTGAGCTCATTTGGGCTACATTTTACTCATTTCATTTATCGTCCGATATAGTCTTAAGTTGGAGGACCTAACATTTAAAAAAATGAATTTACTTGGACAAGTATTTTAAAAGCATCTCGTAAAAAGAGCAAAGAAAACTGTTTATTGAAGACTGGTGGCAGAGATTGTGTTTATGCATTAATTGTCACGCTTCCGAAGATCCCAATGGGAGAGAGTAGAGGTCGATGACTGTGTGAGGTATGGAGAAATTCCAGCTGTGTGAGTGCACAAGTAGGAAAATTGCTAACAGATGACTATCGGTTACCGTGGAAGTATCACGTATTAATTTTGGAAAGTGAGTAAGCAGAAAGCTAGCCAAGATGTTAATCAGAGCACCGCCTGAAGAAACGCAATCTTACCGCACACTTTCCTCGGATATTCTAACTTTGTCCACTCATTTCAAAATCGACCCAAATAGATTCAAAATAACAACCTGAACTTGAATGTTTCGCTTTCATCTAAATTTAGCTTTGAGTTATACTGTTCACATAGACCTACAGATACATCGAAAACTGATGTGTTTTACTCGCATGACTTTCTCTACTCTTGTACCTCTATCCACTTCAAGATAAACATTATCTTATTGTTAATTTTATTGTAGCAATATGGGAATAGAGTAGACTTTAAGTGATAGTCAAATGTTTTAAAACTGGTTGTCTAGGTGACGGTCTTTGACATTACGTTCTATTTGTATGTCCAAGAGATAAAAAATGAATAACGACAAGGCAATATGGGAATACAGTAGACTTTAAGCGATAGTCAAATGTTTTAAAACTGGTTGTCTAGGGGACGGTCTTTGACATTACGTTCTATTTGTATGTCCAAGAGATAAAAAATGAATCACGACAAGGGAATATGGGAATACAGTAGGCTTTAAGTGATAGTCAAATGTTTTAAAACTGGTTGTCTAGATGACGGTCTTTGACATTACGTTCTATTTATATGTCCAAGAGATAAAAATGAATAACGACAAGGGAATATGGGAATACAGTAGACTTTAAGTGATAGTCAAATGTTTTAAAACTGATTGTCTTGATGACGGTCTTTGACATTACGTTCTATTTGTATGTCCAAGAGATAAAAATGAATAACAAGGGAATATGGGAATACAGTAGACTTTAAGTGATAGTCAAATGTTTTAAAACTGATTGTCTTGATGGTGGTCTTTGACATTACGTTCTATTTGTATGTCCAAGAGATAAAAATGAATAACAACAAGGGAATATGGGAACACAGTAGACTTTAAGTGATAGTCAAATGTTTTAAAACTGGTTGTCTAGATGACGGTCTTTGACATTACGTTCTATTTGTATGTTCAAGAGATAAAAATGAATAACAACAAGGGAATATGGGAATACAGTAGACTTTAAGTGATAGTCAAATGTTTTAAAACTGGTTGTCTAGATGACGGTCTTTGACATTACGTTCTATTTGTATGTCCAAGAGATAGAAAATGAATAACGACAAGGGAATATGGGAATACAGTAGACTTTAAGTGATAGTCTAATGTTTTAAAACTTGTTGTCTAGATGACGGTCTTTGACATTGGTAATTGGACGTAACTCGGGCCGCCTTGACCGCCTAAATCGTGTCGTTTTGTTGAATACTATGTACCAAATGACAATTAGCGTGCCTAATGACCAGTGAACCACCTCGAAAATAGAGAAAGTGACCCACAGCTCTCTCTATGTCGTCGTCCTTCAATAGGCATGCAGTTATCGTACGCGTTGGCAAATGCTCTTCAATAACAACGATCTACAGTGTTAAAAACCTCATCTACTTCATCCCAATCCAGATTGTTTACGTAGTAATATTGTATCAGTTATCAAAAGTCATGCATAATGAGTGTTCCTTAAAGCTCGGTAATTGGCCCAATCAACTTTTTAATAATGATTAATGATCTGGCCTGTAATTTGGGTTGTGAGTTCACTTTATTCGCTAATGATAAAATGAAGACTATACAGGAACTGAATAGTCATTTATGGAGATTGCATTTCCTGATGTTGTACGATATTGATAAAATACTTTTAACCCAAGTGTCAAGTCTTAAGCGTCGAGGCGTGACTTTCAAAGTGAGAGAAGCTCCAAATAATAATTTTCATTAAAATAAGAGAGAATAATGACTCAAAGAACTAAGGCTACTCTTCAGTACTCTTTCTATTGTACAGTCACACGTAGGTCCAGTAGCGAGGCGTGAGTTTCAAAGCGAGGGCAGCTCCAGATAATAATTTTCATTAAAATAAGAGAGAATAATGACTCAAAGAACTAAGGCTGCTCTTCAGTACTCTTTCTATTGTACAGTCACACGTAGGTCCAGTAGCGAGGCGTGACTTTCAAAGTGAGGGAAGCTCCAGATAATAATTTTCGTTAAAATAAGACAGAATGACTCAAAGAACTAAGGCTACTCTTTAGTACTCTTTCTATTGTACAATCACACGTAGGTCCAGTAGCCAGGCATGACGTTCAAAGTGAGGGAAGCTCCAAATAATAATTTTCATTAAAATAAGAGAGAATGACTCAAAGAACTAAGGCTACTCTTTAGTACTCTTTCTATTGTACAGTCACACGTAGGTCCAGTAGCCAGGCGTTACTTTCAAAGTGAGGGCAGCTCCAGATAATAATTTTCGTTAAAATAAGACAGAATGACTCAAAGAACTAAGGCTACTCTTCAGTACTCTTTCTATTGTACAGTCACACGTAGGTCTAGTAGCGAGACGTGACTTTCAAAGTGAGGGAAGCTCCAAATAATAATTTTCATTAAAATAAGAGAGAATAATGACTCAAAGAACTAAGGCTACTCTTTAGTAATCTTTCTATTGTACAATCACACGTAGGTCCAGTAGCCAGGCGTGACTTTCAAAGTGAGGGAAGCTCCAAATAATAATTTTCATTAAAATAAGAGAGAATGACTCAAAGAACTAAGGCTACTCTTTAGTACTCTTTCTATTGTACAATCACACGTAGGTCCAGTAGCGAGGCGTGACTTTCAAAGTGAGGGAAGCTCCAAATAATAATTTTCATTAAAATAAGAGAGAATGACTCAAAGAACTAAGGCTACTCTTTAGTAATCTTTCTATTGTACAATCACACGTAGGTCCAGTAGCGAGGCGTGACTTTCAAAGTGAGGGAAGCTCCAAATAATAATTTTCATTAAAATAAGAGAGAATGACTCAAAGAACTAAGGCTACTCTTTAGTACTCTTTCTATTGTACAGTCACACGTAGGTCCAGTAGCCAGGCGTGACTTTCAAAGTGAGGGCAGCTCCAGATAATAATTTTCGTTAAAATAAGACAGAATGACTCAAAGAACTAAGGCTACTCTTCAGTACTCTTTCTATTGTACAGTCACACGTAGGTCTAGTAGCGAGACGTGACTTTCAAAGTGAGGGAAGCTCCAAATAATAATTTTCATTAAAATAAGAGAGAATAATGAGTCAAAGAACTAATGCTACTCCTTAGTACTCTTTCTATTATACAGTCACACGTAGGTCCAGTAGCGAGGTGTGACTTTCAAAGTGAGGGAAGCTCCAAACAATAATTTTCATTAAAATAAGAGAGAATAATGAGTCAAAGAACTAATGCTACTCTTCAGTACTCTTTCTATTGTACAGTCACACGTAGGTCTAGTAGCGAGACGTGACTTTCAAAGTGAGGGAAGCTCCAAACAATAATTTTCATTAAAATAAGAGAGAATAATGAGTCAAAGAACTAATGCTACTCCTTAGTACTCTTTCTATTGTACAGTCACACGTAGCCCTGCTCACACTACAAGCTTCCCCTCTCCACTCAGACGTTTTCTGGTCCACACTGTGTAAACCTATTTGTCACTATTAAATAGCAATCTAAACAAATTAGTAAATATTCCTGAGAAGTATTTGTAATACATATAACAAAGTAAAGGAAGACATGATTCTTTTCGGTCATAAGTTTTGGAGTGAGTGAAGTTTATTTGCATGATTACGAGATTCATGCACAAACACGATGATAATTCGTGTCAGTAAAGAAGAGCTGGCAGTTTATTTGTGGCAAAGTTCCCAGGTTGGAGCATTTGCGTGACTTCTTCACTCGTGTTTCACTGCTGTCACCAGAAATTGACGTCAGAATAAATAGACGTCACGGCTTCATCTCATACATTGATAAAGACTTGCCGTACTTCTGATTCAACTGTCTCCGTCTTTGATGAATCGGTTTCGCCTGTGGCCCACCTTCGGGAGGTACGGGTTCGATTCCCGTAGCTGACCTACATGACCCATGGATTTTTTCGGGTATGTTCTCGGGTCGATAGGCGAATTAATGACATATCCAAATTTCCTGTCCCTCCAATTCATCTCCATTACCATTTCACATCATCTCTCATCTGTTGGTCTCTTTCAGGGTACAAGTGTCGGCGGGAGTCTCGGCGGTGCATGGCAGGATGATATGCCCTTGGTAAATACTTTCTCCTCCGGTAGGACGGACTTCGGTATCTCAACCCAATCTGGTGGGGCTGTTTGATATGTATGTAGGGGCAAGAGTAAATACGTAGACGTCAAACATCCCTCTCTATGACCCAGGAGGACAAAAGCTGTCTCCAAAGAAGCGCCCGAGGCACTTCGGGGCTCTTTGCCGTAGGGCAAGACCTAGAGACTAACAAGGCTCCCCCGTTACAGATTGGAAGTGTACACGGCACACGCACTGTTCTACTGTTCTACAATGCGATCCATATAAACCTGAACCATTTCAATAGGCCATAACTTCTGAAGCAATAATTGGACACCGGTACAACTTTGGGAGAATATAATAGACAATTAGGAGATTACATTACATTATTTACATCTCAGAGAAAATGTTGGAAGGGTCCTCTACCAGCATCTACACATGTTTGTACTCGTCTCACCATATTCTCTGAAGTTTTACGGAGAGTATCCTCGTCAATGTTACTTATTTCGGTTCTAATGGATTCCTGAGAACATCAAATGTCCGTGGCCTATTCTTGTACATTCTATTTTTTAGATACCCCCACAATAAGAAATCCGGTGAGGTTAGGTCAGGGGATCTGGGGGGGGGGGCACAGACCTTTTGAGTTTATTTCATTGTGGAGTCATTATATGTGTGGCACGTTGCTCCATCTTGCTGGAAATAACTTCTTTCAATTCGATATCATCCAGCTGCTCCACAAATGTATTGCTGTCCTAGGTGTCCTCTCGCCTCATCCTTCCTCCTGGGAATGCTCCACTTGGAGGCATAGGTACAACAGATCAAGTTTGGACTTACGTGTGAAATCCCCTCCGAAGCTTAGTCCAGTTCAGTCCTCTTTGATGTATCTGCTGTCAGCTGCTAGAGCGGTGAACTTATTTATCTATGAGATTATTAAAATTACAATAAAAAATTTGGTACCATAGTATTGGTTTCCAATTTCGATTTGCCTCAACTTCGACTTTTTATATTCTCTAGCACTTTTAACCAAACTACTCTTACAAAAGATTTTTATAGCCTATTTCTACTTAAACCGGCAAACTTTTTATTTATATTTGCACATTTCGCCGCAAGCTACCGATAGTCACTTGTTTAAATAGCGTGATCACTTTAAAATTCCGAACTCCTTGTATAACCGCAAAACAAATACATAGCGACTTACTACTGTAAAACCTATTTGAATAATTCAGGACAGTAAAAAATACTTCGGAAATGATTAACGTCACAAAAATCTTGTATGCTTTAGCGGGATCAAGTATGGAAAGGACTTCTGAGGACATTTAAGATATGGAGCAGAACCTCGTTTACCCGGATCAGCTGGGATCAGCGCCGCTACAAGCTAAATTCCGGGTTATTTAGAGAATGACGTAAAGACAATCAAATAATAATAATAATAATAATAATAATAATAATAATAATAATAATAATAATAATAATAATAATAATAATAATAATAATAATAATAATAATAATAATAATAATAATAATAATAATAATAATAATAATAATAATAATAATAATAATAATAATAATAATAATAATAATAATAATAATAATAATAATAATAATAATAATAATAATAATAATAATAATAATAATAATAATAATAATAATAATAATAATAATAATAATAATAATAATAATAATAATAATAATAATAATAATAATAATAATAATAATAATAATAATAATAATAATAATAATAATAATAATAATAATAATAATAATAATAATAATAATAATAATAATAATAATAATAATAATAATAATAATAATAATAATAATAATAAATAACCCTTGCGCGACAGCCCTAAGAGGGCCAAGGCCTACCAACCCGACTGCCGGCAGGGGTGAGCGATCATCCAACCGATACGGGAGGAGATGTGGTCAGCATCTCGGCATCCCCCAGCCGCAATGTTAGTTTTCGTGACCAGGACCGCTTACCTAGGTAAGCTCCTCACTATCCTCACGATGCTGAATGCGCACCAGTCCTATACTCGAGACCGAAAATCGGCATCTATGTGTGGGATCGGCACACTTTTACGTAAAAACACATACACTGTATGTACTGTAATAATCTATGTGCCCGCCTCGTTAGGCTGGATGGCAGCGTGTCTGCCTTACGTTCAAGAGGTCCCGAGTTCGAATCTCGGTTAGGGTTTACCTGGATAAGGTTTTTCCGGGAGTTTCCCTTATCCTTAAGGACAAATGTCCGTTAACTCTAAGCTCCATGGACCCCGGACTCATTTGAGCAGCATTTCACCCATTTTTTTTTCATCGTCCGAAATGACGATGTTGGAGGACGTATATAAAATAAATAAATAATAGTCTATGTATTTGTACTGTACTACAAACTAGTCGGTAGTAAAAAAGACAGCGAGCTTCCACTGTCTCAGTTTAGTGTATCGCTTATCTCATCCGCTTTAACATTAGACGTTCATTTGTCTTGACTCTCGAAATAAAACATCAATTTCTCTATGTTTGTTACTGCTTGTGTGTGGGTCATAGCCACAGCTGGTTCATCAACACTGTCTCAATCTGAATACTCTTTATTTTCATTTTCAGTAACACTGCCTGATGCAATAATGTCTTCCTCTGTAATCGGTTTTTAACCTCCGTCATTGGCTATGTCTTCTTCATCAACATCTGAACAGCCACTGATATTTTTAAAAATGTCCATAAAATCTTTTTCCTCACTTTTTTTTCCTTCTTCAATCTTGTTTTCTGGCAAGTCACACAACTTTTTCCACGACTTTATCAAAGTTTCTCTTGCAAGCAGGTTAAGTGTTTACAAGAGAATTCCAGTAATGTACCTATACATTGCAAATTCATTTTGCCCGCCTCGGTAGCATGATGGTAGCATGTCTGCCTCAGGTTGAAGAGGTCCGGAGTTTGAATCTCGGTCAGGGCGAGTTACCTGAATAAGGTTTTCCGGGGTTTTCCCTTATCCTGAAAGACGAATGTCGGGTAACTCTAAGCTCTATGGACCCTGGGATCATTTGAGCATCATTTCACCCGTTCCATTCATCGTCCGAGATGACAACGTTGGAGGACGTAAATTACAAAAAAGTAACACTACATGATGTAATAATGTCTTCCTCTGTATTCTGTTTATATCCTCCGTCATTGTCAATGTCTTCAACATCGGAACAGTCATCCATATTTTTTAAAAATGTTTATAAAATATTCTTCCTCACTTATTTTTTCTTCCTCTTTAATATTGATTTCTGTCAAGTCACACATTCACCAAGCCACAACTTTTGCCATGACTTTATCAAAGTTTCTCTTCCAACCTGGTCCCAAGCAGGAGAGGTGAGTACAATGAATTCACCCGCTGGCAAGAGAAATATAGTAATGTACCTATAAACTGCAAATTCATTTACTAAGTTAAACAATATTTGTTTTTCTTCAAAACGCTCCGGGTTAAAGACGTTTTACTGTAGATTGATTTGAAACAAAAATATAAAATATTTGTCAGGTTTTTGTAGCATGAACCGAGTTTGCAATAATAGAAGGTAGGCTTCAGGAGGTAAGACATTTTATATAACCGCCACGTTGGTTAATAACAGCTTCACTTGTTTTAATTTCATTCTACAACCGGTTTCAGACCGGAATGACAAAGCAAAAGCGATTTGGCCGCAACAATGTGTGGACTTGCACGCAGATATCAACAAGTGGTCTATCTCCTTAGATGTATGTACGTGCTTTTGGAAATAAGCAATGCAATAACGTAATAGTATAAAATATTGCAGTCAAAGCCCCAGATATGCCCTCAGGATATCGATGAGGCTGTAGAAATGAACAAACATTAAACTGTTAGCATCCCATTATATATTGTGCGTGAAAGTGCCTTACTTTGCCTCTTTTAGAGTTATTTCCCTTCCAAAGGAGGATTTTGTACGTTCGATAAAAAGTTTGAAGCAACGTCATCGGGGACCATCTAGAGCCAAGTACTCACCGAACTCGGGAGGTCCGGGTTGCCGTGGCCGACCTACCTGTCCCACGAACTTTTTCGGGGTTTCTCCAGGGTATCCAGGTGAAAGTTGCGTAGGTTAATTACATTCCTGTCCCTCCATTTCATTTCCACTATCATTTCACATCATCTCTTATCTGGTGTTCTCTTTCAGGGTAGAAGTGTCGGCGTTGTATGGCAGGATGATATACTCCTGACACTTCCTCCTTCTGTAGCACGGTCACCGGTCTCCAGGCAGGCCTAGAAGGACGTTTCTGGACCACGGTGGGTTGGATGCCGACTGACGTAGCCGGCCGGGATGTTCCGGGGACGCTGGCCTCTTCACTGTCGTGACTCCTTAGATCGCACGCCCACTGTCTCCTCTCACCTCATCCTTCCTCCCAGGGATGACTCACTTGGGGCGTAGACACAATGGGTCAAGACTGCTCGCAGTGTCAAACCCTTCCGTACCGTAATGCAATCACATTGTGCCATAGCAACTATGGCCAAAGATTATCGGGAGGTGGGAAATATATACAGATAAGCTGTGCACAACAGTATAACCGCTATCGTCAGAGCTAGACCTTTATGAATGTTTCGAGCTCTCAAACAATCTGGTATAGATATAAGCGACGTCTTAAAGCAAGGTGAATTTAAGAACACTAAAACCTCGTTAACCCTGAGCAGTTTTGAAGAAAAAAATTTTGTTCAAGGTAGTAAATGAAGACTTGTTTTACAGTCGATAAATTGCTATCTTCAGTAGATACATTAGTGGAATTCTCTTGTTACCGAGCGAATTCATTGGGACCAGGTTGGAAGACAAACTTTGATAAAGTCATGGAAAAAGTTGTGGCCTGGTGTATATGACTCTCCAGAAAACAAGATTGAAGAAGAAAAAATAAGTGTAGAAGAAGATTTTATAGACATTTTTAGAAACATCAATGGCTGTACCGATGTTGATGAAGAAGACATTGACAATGACGGAGGTTATAAACCGATTACAGAGGAAGATATTACTACATCATGCATTGTTACTGAAAATGAAAATAAAGAGTATTCAGATTGAGATAGTGTTGATGAACCAGCTGTGGTTATGACCCACACACAAGCAGTAACAAACATGGAGAAATTGATGTTTTATTTCGAGAGCCAAGACAAATGAACGTCTAATGTTAAAGCGGATATGAGATAAGCGATACACTAAACTGAGACAGTAGAAGCTCGCTGTCTTTTTTACTACCGACTAGTTTGTAGTACAGTACACATACATAGAATATTACAGTACATACAGTGTATGTGTTTTTAGGTGAAAGTGTGCCAATAGTAATTTATAAACTACATTAAAAACATTTTGAGATGTTGTACAACTTTTTTATAGTTTTTGTGCCATTCTCTGGATAACGCGGATTTAAGTAAGATCGGCCACTGTCCTAGTTGATCCGTAAACATAATATTTTTATTTTCTGACTTCTGGCTTGAAGCTAATGTTTGTGATTGGGCAAAGCATTTGCAACACTTACCTCGCACCAATGAGTTTTGTCGGGAAGTGCAGTGAAATCGAACTAGCTCGTTATTGCGTCAGTTAAGCACACCGGAAGGTTACCGAACTTCATTTGTTAACTTGGGACAAATAAATGAAAATCTGAAATACTCCGTGCCGATAACTAACTTTTTATCCCAGGACATTTATTCCAAATTTTACATTAATTAACTATATAACAAACAATTAAATTATATCACTTCTTCAGATTAACTGACCTATAAATAATATGTAAAAATGAAATAAATAAAACAACACTACTCCACTGCCATATCCCAATACCCAGTAGTTTCCATCATAACTCGGGGCCCAAATGACCTTGTTGTCGACGGGCCCTTAAACGCCACATACTCACTCACTCACTCACTCCATCATAACTCTCGAGTTGTCAATACACTGGCCCACAGAGCTTTGTTTATCTCTGATCCCAGCCACTTAAAACAAGAATTACAGCATCTGAGACTCACTTTCCGTCAAAACGGATACTCCGAATATGACATTTAAGCCTCGATCACCAAAGCGAGGAAAGGGAAACCTGTAATACAGCAAGCGTCAGATAAATCTACCGCTACAGCCTACATCCCGTTTACCGGCAAACTATCCGGCAGAATCAGCAGCCTCGATTACCAGAGCTAGGAAAGGGAAACCTGTAATACAGCAAGCGTCAGATAAGCCTACCGCTACAGCCTACATCCCGTTTACGGGCAACCTATCCGGCAGAATCAGTAGCCTCGATCACCAGAGCTAGGAAAGGGAAACCTGTAATACAGCAAGTGTCAGATAAGCCTACCGCTACAGTCTACATCCCGTTTACCGGCAATCTATCCGGCAGAATCAGCAGCCTCGGTCACCAGAGCTAGGAAAGGGAAACCTGTAATACAGCAAGTGTCAGATAAGCCTACCGATACAGCCTGCATCCCGTTTACCGGCAATCTATCCGGCAGAATCAGCAGCCTCGGTCACCAGAGCTAGGAAAGGGAAACCTGTAATACAGCAAGCGTCAGATAAGCCTACCGCTACAGCCTGCATCACCTTTACCGGCAATCTATCCGGCCGAATCAGCAGCCTCGATCACCAGAGCTAGGAAAGGGAAACCCGTAATACAGCAAGCGTCTGATAAGCCTACCGCTACAGTCTACATCCCGTTTACCGGTAATCTATCCGACAGAATCAGCAGCCTCGATCACCAAAGCTAGTTAAGGGAAACCCGTAATACAGCAAGCGTCTGATAAGCCTACCGCTACAGTCTACATCCCGTTTACCAGCAATCTATCCGGCAGAATCAGTAGCCTCAATCACCAGAGCTAGGAAAGGGAAACCCGTAATACAGCAAGCGTCTGATAAGCCTACCGCTACAGTCTACATCCCGTTTACCGGCCATCTATCCGGCAGAATCAGTAGCCTCAATCACCAAAGCGAGGAAAGGGAAACCTGTAATACAACAAGCGTCAGATAAGCCTACCGCTACAGCCTTCATCCCGTTTACCGGCAATCTATCCGGCAGAATCAGCAGCCTCGATCACCAAAGCTAGGAAAGGGAAACCTGTAATACAGCAAGCGTCAGATAAGCCTACCGCTACAGCCTGCATCCCGTTTACCGGCAACCTATCCGGCAGAATCAGCAGCCTCGATCATCAGAGCTAGGAAAGGGAAACCTGTAATACAGCAAGCGTCAGATAAGCCTACCGCTACAGCCTACATCCCGTTTACCGGCAATCTATCCGGCAGAATCAGCAGCCTCGATCACCAAAGCTAGGAAAGGGAAACCCGTAATACAGCAAGCGTCTGATAAGCCTACCGCTACAGCCTGCATCCCGTTTACCGGCAACCTATCCGGCAGAATCAGCAGCCTCGATCATCAGAGCTAGGAAAGGGAAACCTGTAATACAGCAAGCGTCAGATAAGCCTACCGCTACAGTCTGCATCCCGTTCACCGACAATCTATCCGGCAGAATCAGCACCCTCCATCACCAGAGCTAGGAAAGGGAAACCTGTAATACAGCAAGCGTCAGATAAGCCTACCGCTACAGCCTGCATCCCGTTTACAGGCAGCCTAACAGAATCAGCAGAATTCTCGCCAAATACAAAATCAGGACCATTCACAAGCCACCTCCGAAGATTAAACATCTGTTGAGACCAGTGAAAGACAAAATGGAGTTCCAAGTTCCGGGAGTGTACTGCATTCCCTGTGTATGTGGGACAAACCGGAACGACCATCGCTACCAGAATAAACGAACATGAACGGAGCATTCGTTTAGTACAACCTGAGAAGTCTGGGCTGGCTTTGATAACGACCATAGAGCCAACTTTCGGGAGACGACCATCTTGGCAAAGTGCTAAGTTGCTGGGAGCGGAGAGTTAAGGAGGCTTTGGGCATTTCCTCCTAGAGGAGCACGCTTAATCGTGATACTGGATTTCAGTTCAGCTCCTCTTGGAAACTGGCCTTAAAAATGGAAATCCGTTGGCTTAAGAGGCACAGATATATACTGCTTGATCATCAAGTTAAGTAGTTACGTTTCTTTGACACAATTAATTTTCTATACTCACACCATCTCCTGACCTGGCATTTAATTTACTAAAAAGTCTTTTGTTCAGTAATGCGTATTTTGATAGTGTTTTGTCTTTGTTTATAGTTATGTTATATCCAGTGTTTCATTTGAGGTTATAACATTTTATAAATATCCTGATGATGGGAGAGATGTACACTCCCGAAACGTCGCTATCTAATCGTCTTTTCATCTGGCTTGCTGCCCGAGAAGAAAGTGAGCGTATTCGTCGCCAGGAAAGCTTCAGTTCTTATTTTATTATAATGTTAAAACTTTTAAATTCAATTTAGTAAATGTAAAACAAACCCTCAATCATTTAATTTATTACAATTTGCTATTACACTGGGCAACAATGAAAATGTGTCGGGCTTAAAAATAGTAAATTTATATGTATTTCCTACTGCTGAATTAAAAAATCACCATAAAATGATAGATTAGCTCTTGTTTTGAAGATAAAGTGACATTTCATTTTTAGAGTGAAGATTTCTAATTTCGGCGATTTTTTTTTGGGTGTTGGCACACTTGTCAAATAACAAAACACAATCAGAGAAAAATTTTGGAAATTAAGTGATGCAAAAGTTAAGGAAGGTATTTTTGTTGGACCTCAAATAAGAGAACTTGTAAAGGATCCTGCATTTGACCAAATTTTGGAGGGGAAAGAAAAGGAATCTTGGGGAGCCTTCAAGGGTGTTGTTCATGGATTTTTAGGCAACAAAAGAGATGACAACTACAAGCATTTGGTGACAGTACTCCTGCAACATGTCCCTTAAGGTTCATTTTCTCCACTCCCACCTAGACTTTTTCCCTCCTAGTTGTGGAGCTGTTAGTGATGAACATGGGGAGAGATTCCATCAGGACATTTCTGTTATGGAACAAAGATATCAGGGTCGTTGGAATGAAGTAATGCTTGCGGATTACTGTTAGGGATTCTGCGGAACTCCATCACAAGAGGTAAGCTAAAAGACGACGAAGTCAATCGGCCACCACATGATTCTCTTCAGACACGACTATCTGCCAAGTATTTTTCCAGCAATTTAGAACTCTTAGCATGTAATTACCTGTTAAAAAAATCAAATGCAGTTTCATTGTTGTTAGCATGTATGTAATTAAAATGTATCCTTTTCTCTCAATCCGTTAATGTGTAATACTTCCACCTTGTTTTTATCATAGAAACCAGAGCTAATAGAAATTGTTCATTGTCATATTTGTTTTTTTTTTTTCAACCCAAAATTAGTAGGAATTGCCTCATGAAGTGCTCGAAACATTCAAAAATTACTTTTTTGTTGCTCAGTGTAATTTGTAAGTCTATCTACTACTTAATCCTGGTATTCAGCACTACAAACTGGAATCCAATTTATTATTCTTACCATCTATTTACTCTGCTTCGGTATCTGGTAACCAGCACTCACTACAACCCTTAAAATAAAAATTTACCTACATAGGAGGGTATTATGGAATAGTCGAGAAATACGAAGTACCAAGATTTTGGCTCTGTTACTACTGTCACGTCGGAGTGCCATGAAGTAGTCAAGAAAGACTGCAGTGACAGTTGACAGCTTGTTGTTGTCATTTCACACGCTACAGAATAAAGTGTGTTTTGTGATATTCAAATGTTTTTGCAGATAAATCTTCAAGCATTTTAACCCACCAGTACACGTGCAACTTGAACATTGATGTTAAGTGTAAGGTACACTACAAGAATTGTAGATTGCTATATTGTGGTCGTTTTTCAGCTGGCAATGTTTTGTCCATTACTTTAAAGGTTCATTGTCCAAGATGGCGTATCGAGTATTATGGAATACCAGGTATTTCCTAATAAAATAAAGTTAAAATGAGCTTTAAGTCCATTAATAGTAGTTAATCAATTATTAATTATGTAAATAAAAATACAGCGTAATTTAAATCCAGAGTATATGTTATTGAAAAATTAAATACATTTAAGTGCAAAAAAATCAGGTTTTATGACATCAAATTAATTTTTCAATCATTTAAGCCACCTATTCCATAATCCCCGACTATTTCTTATTAGCCTCCATTTATAACGTTTTTGTAAATTATTTTATAACAACAATTACAAGTGACAGTTCATCACAAGTTATGTGGTTATTATTTTTAGAAATATAAATAGTATTCCATAATAAATTCCTCTCATCTATACCTAACTGTAAATAAATCATGTAATTAAGTATTTTCTTTTTAAAATATTAAAATACCCATACCATCATTATCCATATATAAACACAAACATGCAACATTTCATACATACCGGTATATAAGCGATCGTGTTTTGTTTACGAATCCAAGCTTATGGAGTCATCCTTCTAAACCCACCGCCCCTAAACCTGCACAGCAAAGGAAGGAAATGATAAAAGGCACCCTTAAACTCTAGGACATTAATTGGGGCACTGTTTCTTCATTGTAATAAACTAAAGGACACTAATCAAGACTAACAGAAAGGAATAAAGAATGGCGTGCTCTAATTGGCGATTATAACGGCCTGCAGTGGGGCCACCTGTTGGACATCAAACATTCGATATGATCATTTGATCCGATATATGGGCCTTCCTCTCTCAACTCTGACCTTACCACCCGCAGAGCGATGTTCTTTTGGTAATGAAAATAAACGACCGCGCTTCAGACCCTCACCCCGGTCAGGACGTCAACATTACGTCACAGCAAAGCTCACGTCACTTTCCAGTACGATTTTAATATCCCATTTTTCGATCAAATTCAAGCAAAGAGTGCATTTCGTACGTAAAGAGTGTAGAAGTTACACGAGAGACACAAGAAAGGTTTTTCTCTTGTTTATTTCTCAGTGTTTATCTAAAAAGGGGCTTGAATATTCAATAGCAAGATCAAAATGTCAACTACAGAACAAAATAAATACATGAAGACGACTGGACAACTAAGGCCATCTGTCCGGTTTATACTAATGTAGTCCAGTGAGCAAACGAATATCATAAAACTTTAATATGATCTAAAATAAATACAGAAAGACGACTAGACAACTAGGACAATTTTCCCGGTTTATATTTACGTATTCCAGTGAGCAAACGAATTTATAAAACAAATATGGTCTAAAATAAATACAGGAGGACGACTAGACAACTAAGGCCATCTATCCCGTTTATACTTATATATTCCAGTGAGCAAACGAATTTATAATACAACAAATATAATCTAAAATAAATGCAGGAAGACGACTGGGCAACTAGGAGCATCTGCCCGGTTTATACTCACGTATTCCAGTGAGAAAACGAATTTGTAAAACAAATATAATCTAACATAAATGCAGGAAGATGACTGGGCAACTGAGGCCATCTGCCCGCTTTATACTTACGTATTCCAGTGAGCAAACGAATGTGATAAAACAAATATAATCTAAAATAAATACAGGAAGACAACTAGAGAACTAAGGCCATCTGTCCGGTTTATGCTTAGTCCAGTGAACAAACTGATGCGAAATAAATAAATAAATAATAAATAAATAAATAAATAAATAAATAAATAAATAAATAAATAAATAAATAAATAAATAAATAAATAAATAAATAAATAAATAAATAAATAAATAAATAAATAAATAAATAAATAAATAAATAAATAAATAAATAAATAAATAAATAAATAAATAAATAAATAAATAAATAAATAAATAAATAAATAAATAAATAAATAAATAAATAAATAAATAAATAAATAAATAAATAAATAAATAAATAAATAAATAAATAAATAAATAAATAAATAAATAAATAAATAAATAAATAAATAAATAAATAAATAAATAAATAAATAAATAAATAAATAAATAATATAATGAGGATGGAACATCGATACCTTCCATAGATCGTTGGCTGTTATGGAAATATATCTAGTACTTTAAGATAAACTTTGACATATTTTCCATATTTTAATATTTTTTTTTAGTTTTAACTTTATGCTAGATAAATAAAACATGTGTCAATAAAAACATGCAGCGTTAACTGAGTTATAACGCCGTAACTGGTCCTCACTCAAACAAATAAACCCTTAAACCTATCATATTGTCGAACATAAACTGGTTACATACAGAGAAGTACTAACAAGAAAAATAACTGAATCAGTGGCGAAGCGTAAATGAATCGCTGGAAGCAGCTCCGATTCCCAAAGAATCGCGACTCTTCGAGAATTAGGAAGCACTGACAGATTTTGTCATCTGAAGTCTCTGTAGCGTGTGAAGAAAAGTTTATTCTTTTGTTTTATGCGGCGCTTTATAAGAATAGGTAATATATTTTAACATAAGCTAAAGATTTATCATTCAAATACAGAGTAAAAATTAATTCAGTAATTGAAGCTGGAGTTTCAAAGAAACCGGCCGACCGACAGACCTGATGGTGGCAGCAACAGGGAGACCGTTTAACGGAACGACAAAAGCCGCGCGGTGTCATTACGCTATACAGGCGAATTGCGGAACCTCATTTGTGTATTTTGTAAATAGAAATGAGCTCCAGTGGAAAACGGCCGTAATGAGATTACAGTTTTGATCTGCGGCATGAAAAACAAACGCTAGTCGCTTGCGATGTTCATCTGTCTGAACAGCACGAAAAGACAGCAAACCTGGTTAATACGTAATATAAAAGCTAATAGCTAATAAATGTAATCTATTTTCATATAAGTTCGTTGTTCTTAATAGTTTAATTTTAGGTTAATAAATGTACCGCTAAATAAAGAGTAATTTGACAGAGAATATAAATATGTTATGAATACTGCTTTAATTAATTGTTTTAATAAATATTTTATACATAAGAAGACTGAAAATTTTCAATATAAAAATATGTAAATGATGTTTGTGACCTTAAAAAATAAAAGTGGATTATAACTTTAAAAAAATTTACTTATCATCCTTGGGCTAATAAACAGTTTCAAAAGTTTTTTATACAATTTGGTATAATTTTGCTTCCTCAGAATAATTATAACGTAAAATTTTGCTCATTTTTCTAAAACTAAAATAAAATTTCCGGTAGTAAAATATATGGCTTTTTCAATTTAGTTGTTTAGATTACGACCAGGTTTACATTGGAAGGATCAAACGTAACTTATAAATCCGAATGAAGAAACATTTTTGAAATATTATGTATAAACAAACTGATATATCGGCCGTAGCACATCAATTTTGGTCATTTAACCATGAAATAAATCCAGAAGTTAAATTATTAAAACTATTAAATGTTACGATATATTTAATGGTTTCGGAAAAAAAAAATATTTTAAAAATAGAAATCACGAAAAAGATGAATATTTTCTTATTAATTGATGACGATCGCAACTTTGTGAAAACTCATCACATCATCAGCTCAAACAACCTCGCTGTCAACGTCGCGATCACTAGATATCAAGTGTTTTTGCCAGTACTACCAAAATCTAAAAATGAAATAAACTTAAAAACAGAATCGACTACCAGTATTTCAAAATTCATTTCGCAATGTTTGATCTTTAAGATAAATATCTTTTCCGAAACTATTAAATCTATCGGACCATTTAATTGTTTTAATGATTTAACTTCTGAATTTATTTAATGGTTAAATGACCAAAAATGATCTGCTACGGTCGATTTATCAGTTTGTTTACACTTAATGTTACGATAATGTTCTTCCGTTCTGGTTTCCAAATTAAGTTAGTCTTTCCAATATAAACCGATCAATATCAAAACAAATAAATTGATAAATACCAGATTTTTTATTATTAGGAATTTTATCTTATTTTACAGAAATGTAGTAAATTTTTAATACTTTATTTATTTTGAGGAACTAAAGTTATACCAAACTCTAAAAATTGTATGAATTGTTCATTAACCCAATGATGGTAACTAAATATTTTAAAATTATTATCGTTTTCTAATTTTTAAGGGCAGAAATATCACTAACAGTTTTTTATAATTAAATTGTTCAATTTTTTATGTATAATGTTTTTTATTAAAAACATTAATTAAAGCAGTATTAATAATATGTTTATATTATTTATTAAATTCCTCTTTAATCAGGCGTATATTTATTAATCTATCAATGAAGACAGAACATCATATGACAACAAACCAAGACATTTGCAGACATCACCTCCAAAATTGGCATTTCCGTGGGATATGTGCACGCAATCCTGCGTGAAGATCTGAAAATGCTCATTCGGCGATCCTCCAAAACAACGTTCTCCACTCGCTGGATCATGTCATCAAACCGCCTGCTGCGAGGTCGTGACTGTCCTTGTTGTCACACGATTTTCTGTCTTCACTGAACTGTCACACCCAGGAACGTACATTAGACACATCCATGGTACCATCACCACATGCCTCACTTAACTGTCTTGGTTTGTTGTCACACGATGTTCAGTCTTCATTGAACTGTCACACCCAGGAACGTACATCAGACACATCCATGGTACCATCACCACATTCCTCACTCAACTGTCTTGGTTTGTTGTCACACGATGTTCTGCCTTCATTGAACTGTCACACCCAGGAACGTACATTAGACACATCCATGGTACCATCACCACATTCCTCACTCAACTGTCTTGGTTTGTTGTCACAAAATGTTCTGCCTTCATTGAACTGTCGCATTCAGGAACGTACATTAGACACATCCATGGTACCATCACCACATGCCTCACTCAACTCTCTTGGTTTCTTGTCACAAGATGTTCTGTCTTCATTGAACTGCCACACCCAGGAACGTACATTAGACACATCCATGGTACCATCACTACATGCCTCACTTAACTGTCTTGGTTTGTTGTCACACGATGTTCTGCCTTCATTGAGCTGTCACACCCAGGAACGTACATTAGACACATCCATGGTACCATCACCACATGCCTCACTTAACTGTCTTGGTTTGTTGTCACACGATGTTCTGCCTTCATTGAGCTGTCACACCCAGGAACGTACATTAGACACATCCATGGTACCATCACCACATGCCTCACTCAACTGTCTTGGTTTGTTGTCACACAATGTTCTGCCTTCATTGAACTGTCGCATTCAGGAACGTACATTAGACACATCCATGGTACCATCACCACATGCCTCACTCAACTGTCTTGGTTGGTTGTTACACGATGTTCTGCCTTCATTGAACTGTCGCACCCAGGAACGTACATTAGACACATCCATGGTACCATCACCACATGCCTCACTCAACTGTCTTGGTTTGTTGTCACACAATGTTCTGCCTTCATTGAACTGTCGCATTCAGGAACGTACATTAGACACATCCATGGTACCATCACCACATGCCTCACTCAACTGTCTTGGTTGGTTGTTACACGATGTTCTGCCTTCATTGAACTGTCGCACCCAGGAACGTACATTAGACACATCCATGGTACCATCACCACATGCCTCGCTTAACTGTCTTGGTTATTTGTCATACGATGTTCTGTCTTCATTGAACTGTCGCACCCAGGAACGTACATTAGACACATCCACGGTACCATCACCACATGCCTCACTCAACTGTCTTGGTTGGTTGTTACACGATGTTCTGCCTTCATTGAACTGTCATACCCAGGAACGTATATTAGACACATCCATGGTACCACCACCACATACCTCACTTAACTGTCTTGGTTTGTTGTCACACGATGTTCTTTCTTCATTGAAGTGTCACACCCAGGAACGTACATTAGACACATCCATGGCACCATCACCACATGCCTCACTCAACTGTCTTGGTTTGTTGTCACACGATGTTCTGTCTTCTTTGAACTGTCACACCCAGGAACGTACATTAGACACATCCACGGGACCATTACCACATGCCTCACTTAACTGTCTTGGCTTGTTGTCACACAACGTTCTGTCTTCATTGAACTGTCGCACCCAGGAACGTACATTAGACACATCCATGGTACCATCACCACATGCCTCACTTAACTGTCTTGGTTTGTTGTCACACAACGTTCTGTCTTCATTGAACTGTCGCACCCAGGAACGTACATTAGACACATCCATGGTACCATCACCACATGCCTCACAAAACCGTCTTGGTTTGTTGTCACACGATGTTCTGTCTTCATTGAACTGTCACACCCAGGAACGTACATTAGACACATCCATGATACCATTACCACATGCCTCACTTAACTGTCTTGGTTTGTTGTCACACGATGTTCTGTCTTCATTGAACTGTCGCACCCAGGAACGTACATTAGACACATCCATGGTACATCACCACATGCCTCACTTAACTGTCTTGGTTTGTTGTCACACGATGTTCTGTCTTCATTGAACTGTCGCACCCAGGAACGTACATTAGACACATCCATGGCACCATCACCACATGCCTCACTCAACTTTCTTGGTTTGTTGTCACACGATGTTCTGTCTTCTTTGAACTGTCACACCCAGGAACGTACATTAGACACATCCATGGGACCATTACCACATGCCTCACTTAACTGTCTTGGCTTGTTGTCACACAACGTTCTGTCTTCATTGAACTGTCGCACCCAGGAACGTACATTAGACACATCCATGGTACCATCACCACATGCCTCACTTAACTGTCTTGGTTTGTTGTCACACAACGTTCTGTCTTCATTGAACTGTCGCACCCAGGAACGTACATTAGACACATCCATGGTACCATCACCACATGCCTCACAAAACCGTCTTGGTTTGTTGTCACACGATGTTCTGTCTTCATTGAACTGTCGCACCCAGGAACGTACATTAGACACATCCATGATACCATCACCACATGCCTCACTTAACTGTCTTGGTTTGTTGTCACACGATGTTCTGTCTTCATTGAACTGTCACACCCAGGAACGTACATTAGACACATCCATGATACCATTACCACATGCCTCACTTAACTGTCTTGGTTTGTTGTCACACGATGTTCTGTCTTCATTGAACTGTCGCACCCAGGAACGTACATTAGACACATCCATGGTACATCACCACATGCCTCACTTAACTGTCTTGGTTTGTTGTCACACGATGTTCTGTCTTCATTGAACTGTCGCACCTAGGAACGTACATTAGACACATCCATGGTACCCTCACCACATGCCTCACTTAACTGTCTTGGTTTGTTGTCATACGATGTTCTGTCTTCATTGAACTGTCGCACCCAGGAACGTACATTAGACACATCCATGGCACCATTACCACATGCCTCACTCAACTGTCTTGGTTTGTTGTCACACGATGTTCTGTCTTCATTGAACTGTCGCACCCAGGAACGTACATTAGACACATCCATGGCACCATTACCACATGCCTCACTCAACTGTCTTGGTTTGTTGTCACACGATGTTCTGTCTTCATTGAACTGTCGCACCCAGGAACGTACATTAGACACATCCATGGCACCATTACCACATGCCTCACTTAACTATCTTGGTTTGTTGTCACACGATGTTCTGTCTTCATTGAACTGTCGCACCTAGGAACGTACATTAGACACATCCATGGCACCATCACCACATGCCTCACTCAACTGTCTTGGTTTGTTGTCACACGATGTTCTGTCTTCTTTGAACTGTCACACCCAGGAACGTACATTAGACACATCCATGGTACATCACCACATTCCTCACTTAACTGTCTTGGTTTGTTGTCACACAACGTTCTGTCTTCATTGAACTGTCGCACCTAGGAACGTACTTTAGACACATCCATGGTACCATCACCACATGCCTCACTTAACTGTTTTGGTTTGTTGTGACACGATGTTCTGCCTTCATTGAACTGTCGCACCCAGGAACGTACATTAGACACATCCATGGTACCATCACCACATGCCTCACTCAACTGTCATGGTTTGTTGTCATACGATGTTCTGCCTTCATTGAACTGTCGCACCTAGGAACGTACATTAGACACATCCATGGTACCATCACCACATACCTCACTTAACTGTCTTGGTTTGTTGTCATACGATGTTCTGCCTTCATTGAACTGTCACACCCAGGAACGTACATTAGACACATCCATGGTACCATCACCACATACCTCACTCAACTGTCTTGGTTTGTTGTCATACGATGTTCTGCCTTCATTGAACTGTCACACCCAGGAACGTACATTAGACACATCCATGGTACCATCACCACATACCTCACTCAACTGTCTTGGTTTGTTGTCACACGATGTTCTGTCTTCATTGAACTGTCGCACCCAGGAACGTACATTAGACACATCCATGGTACCATCACCACATACCTCACTTAACTGTCTTGGTTTGTTGTCATACGATGTTCTGCCTTCATTGAACTGTCACACCCAGGAACGTACATTAGACACATCCATGGTACCATCACCACATACCTCACTTAACTGTCATGGTTTGTTGTCATACGATGTTCTGCCTTCATTGAACTGTCGCACCTAGGAACGTACATTAGACACATCCATGGTACCATCAGCACATGCCTCACTTAACTGTCTTGGTTTGTTGTCATACGATGTTCTGCCTTCATTGAACTGTCGCACCCAGGAACGTACATTAGACACATCCATGGTACCATCACCACATACCTCACTTAACTGTCATGGTTTGTTGTCATACGATGTTCTGCCTTCATTGAACTGTCATACCCAGGAACGTACATTAGACACATCCATGGTACCATCACCACATGCCTCACTTAACTGTCTTGGTTTGTTGTGACACGATGTTCTGCCTTCATTGAACTGTCGCACCCAGGAACGTACATTAGACACATCCACGGTACCATCACCACATTCCTCACTTAACTGTCTTGGTTTGTTGTCACACGATGTTCTGCCTTCATTGAACTGTCGCACCTAGGAACGTACTTTAGACACATCCATGGTACCATCACCACATTCCTCACTTAACTGTTTTGGTTTGTTGTCACACGATGTTCTGCCTTCATTGAACTGTCGCACCCAGGAACGTACATTAGACACATCCACGGTACCATCACCACATGCCTCACTTAACTGTCTTGGTTTGTTGTCACACGATGTTCTGTCTTCATTGAACTGTCGCACCCAGGAACGTACATTAGACACATCCATGGTACATCACCACATGCCTCACTTAACTGTCTTGGTTTGTTGTCATACGATGTTCTGTCTTCATTGAACTGTCGCACCCAGGAACGTACATTAGACACATCCATGGTACCATTACCACATGCCTCGCTTAACTGTCTTGGTTTGTTGTCACACGATGTTCTGCCTTCATTGAACTGTCGCACCCAGGAACGTACACTAGACACATCCATGGTATCATCACCACATGTCTCACTCAACTGGTGATGAATTGCAATAGATGTCACACCACGAAAATGGAGAAAACGAATGATCACACGCTGTTCTTGCAATGAAAACGTCGCCATTTTAAGTATCAAAAGCATTCCTAACTCTCGTCGCTGTCACCAGACTTCTATGCACTGTACAGTGCTGCTATCTGTCACGCATTCAAAAAGAGCCCTCGTGTATTAAAAAAACAGAAGTTTCTATTTGGTCCCAGTACTGCAAAAATAGGCGTTATATATTGTTTGAACGCCCCTCGTAATTTACCTACCCAGTATTCGCCTGGTGACCCGCGAAAACCCATGGGTCAGGTAGGCAGGCCACGGGAATCGAACTCGGGCTTCCCATATGGAGCCACAGACGAAGCCGCCTGAGCATCCCCTGGGATTGGAAAAAATTCTTGAAAATTTTCGTCTCTCAAGGTGTTGCTAGTGAAATTTGATTATCTCATTTTTGGGTGAAGTGCAATGTCTTCTCTACCTGTCACAGAAAGTGATAAATAATGGGAAAGTAAGACATTAGAGAACTTTTACTGCGTGCTCGTGTCACAATAGTTACGTAAAAATATTCACAAAAGGCTCACCTTCTTGTTAAAACTGTTCTCTCTTCAGTCAATTTGTGGCAATGACGTGTTTATTGGGTAACATTAGAACGTGCTCATTCAGTTACACAGCTCTAATAATGCAAGTGCAAAAATCAATTGATGCTCTCAACCCAAAACCAGTCGTATTCAATTTTGTTCTCGTATTAATAATAATTGCGCTAATTGCTGGGCTAAAGTGGAAATCGCTGCAATCCGATGCAAAGTTAATGATTTGTCTGCTCGGCATTAAGTAACGCCGTACAGTAATACGAGGTGTCGCTACTGTTTGACCTTCAAATGTAACAGCATTACATAAGCAAATAAATGAATGTCTTAAAAATTGCCTTCATTTGTTTATCTGCTTGCACATTCCACTGAATTCTGAATTACAAACAACTGATAAACGTTTTAAATTCTTAAAGCAACAAATATTGCTTTCGGGAGAACTTTTGATCAAAATATTGGTATAACTGTTCAGTAATAATAATGATGATGATGATGATGATGATGATGATGATGATGATGATGATGATGATGATGATAATAATAATAATAATAATAATAATAATACTTTCTATAATTTAGCCTACACACGGCTAGTGTGGAAGAACAATTAATTTACACAATTGACCTAATAATGGTCCGAACTATAAAGCCCGGGCCTTAAAGTACTTACAGCATAGTAAGTCGTCATTAAGGTAGCTGTCTCGTGTGTTTATGAGAACTCCTAGTGGTTTACCGGGAAATACACGAGTCAGTTGGTGAATTTAATGTCATACCCGGGCCTTAAAGTACTTACAGCATAGTAAGTCGTCATTAAGGTAGTTGTCTCATGTGTTTATGAGAACTCCTAGCGGTTTACCGGGAAATACACGAGTCAGTTGGAGAATTTAATGTCATACCCGGGCCTTAAAGTACTTACAGCATAGTAAGTCGTCATTAAGGTAGTTGTCTCATGTGTTTATGAGAACTCCTAGTGGTTTACCGGGAAATACACGAGTCAGTTGGAGAATTTAATGTCATACCCGGACCTTAAAGTACTTACAGCATAGTAAGTCGTCATTAAGGTAGTTGTCTCGTGTGTTTATGAGAACTCCTAGTGGTTTATTGGGAAAAACTCGAGTCAGTTGGAGAATTTAATGTCATACCCGGGTCTTAAAGTACTTACAGCATAGTAAGTCGTCATTAAGGTAGCTGTCTCGTGTGTTTATGACAACTCCTAGTGGTTTACCGGGAAATACACGAGTCAGTTGGTGAATTTAATGTCATACCCGGACCTTAAAGTACTTACAGCATAGTAAGTCGTCATTAAGGTAGTTGTCTCATGTGTTTATGAGAACTCCTAGTGGTTTATTGGGAAAAACTCGAGTCAGTTGGAGAATTTAATGTCATACCCGGGTCTTAAAGTACTTACAGCATAGTAAGTCGTCATTAAGGTAGCTGTCTCGTGTGTTTATGAGAACTCCTAGTGGTTTACCGGGAAATACACGAGTCAGTTGGTGAATTTAATGTCATACCCGGACCTTAAAGTACTTACAGCATAGTAAGTCGTCATTAAGGTAGTTGTCTCATGTGTTTATGAGAACTCCTAGCGGTTTACCGGGAAATACACGAGTCAGTTGGAGAATTTAATGTCATACCCGGGCCTTAAAGTACTTACAGCATAGTAAGTCGTCATTAAGGTAGTTGTCTCATGTGTTTATGAGAACTCCTAGTGGTTTATTGGGAAAAACTCGAGTCAGTTGGAGAATTTAATGTCATACCCGGACCTTAAAGTACTTACAGCATAGTAAGTCGTCATTAAGGTAGTAGTCTCTTGTGTTTATGAGAACTCCTAGTGGTTTATTGGGAAAAACACGAGTCAGTTGGAGAATTTAATGTCATACCCGGACCTTAAAGTACTTACAGCATAGTAAGTCGCCATTAAGGTAGTTGTCTCATGTATTTATGAGAACTCCTAGTGGTTTACCGGGAAATACACGAGCCAGTTGGAGAATTTAATGTCATGTCAGCATATTGGCCATAGTAGCTCAAGGGTTTAGAGCGGCTGGACGGAAACCAGAAGATTCGTGGTTCAAATCGCGGCTATGGCATTGCATTTTTCAGTCTGACTCTATCTTTCCATAGTGTAATGTGTTCTCCCAAAGTTGCACGTGTGTGATATTATTGGTTCAAAAGGTATGGCCTATTGAAATGGTTCAGGTTTATATGGATCGCACTGATTATACATATTATTTTTAAAAACCACATAAAAAGCATATATCTGTGCCAGATAAGATAGTATAGAGATATTTTTGAATGACCGATGTGAGATTTTTCAAAGTATTTTCACGTAATAGTGCTGTCAGACATTACTATTGTGCTTTATGACGTCCTTAGAGGTATGCCATTATTACGTAGTGTGCCAAGTTCATAATTTAAACATCCATCTCGACCTTGGAAGCGAATAATAAAAGTGCGTGGGAGAAGAACATCGCAGAGGAAGTGAGGCCAATTGACTCGTGGTGCAATAACTAGCTAACTCGCACCATTGTCTCACCGTGATACAAACAAAATAAAACACAAAACTTTGATTAATATCACTAATACATTGAATACAACGCAATATCCTCTCTGCCCACTCTACACGGCGTTACAAAATAACAAAAGAACTGCGAGTTCATAAATTCGTTCGTATCCCTGACGATCCGTGAAGTAATAAGTCGAATTTTATCTTTCTTTTGTTTTGATTTTCTTCTGTTCTGTATGTGTTGGTTAAACTACATTTTATTGAGGTTAGCTACTCCTTTCCAATTAAATTTTATACACAAATAATGCCAAGCTAACCTGAATGTGATAACGTGGTGAGTTATACTACCAAGAAAGTAGTGTATAAGTGCTTTCGTATTGTATTTTAAGAGGTTTTCTTTTAGTTAATTGATGGTTTTCTTTTATCGTTCACGAGGTATCACATCGCACGATACTTAAAATTCCTTAGATACTTTTTGGATACTTCAGTATTGATTCTGCAGCTTTCATTTTATTTTAAAATCACAAAATACTGTTACAGCAAGTAGAATATTGCACAGCCCTAGAAATTGACAGGAATGTGGTAAGTGTGCAGTAGCATTATGCAACAAAAAACATAGGTGGTCTGAAAACTTTCCGACTTGATAAAGATACAAGACATTTTATTTTTCAACATTCTCCTTGTAACTCTACACACTTCTCCCAGCGATGCTCCCGTCTCTGTAACCCGTCCAAATAGTACTCGGCGTTTTTCAGCATATTCTCCTTGTAACTCTACACACTTCTCCCAGCGATGCTCTCATCTCTGTAACCCGTCCAAGTAGTACTCGACGTTTTTCAACATAGTCTCCTTGTAACTCTACACACTTCTCCCAGCGATGTTCTCATCTCTGTAACTCGTCCAAATAGTACTCGACGTTTTTCAACATAGTCTCCTTGTAACTCTACACACTTCTCCCAGCGATGCTCCCGTCTCTGTAACCCGTCCAAATAGTACTCGGCGTTTTTCAGCATATTCTCCTTGTAACTCTACACACTTCTCCCAGCGATGCTCTCATCTCTGTAACCCGTCCAAGTAGTACTCGACGTTTTTCAACATAGTCTCCTTGTAACTCTACACACTTCTCCCAGCGATGTTCTCATCTCTGTAACACGTCCAAATAGTACTCGACGTTTTTCAACATAGTCTCCTTGTAACTCTACACACTTCTCCCAGCGATGCTCCCATCTCTGTAACCCGTCCAAATAGTACTCGACGTTTTTCAACATAGTCTCCTTGTAACTCTACACACTTCTCCCAGCGATGCTCCCATCTCTGTAACCCGTCCAAATAGTACTCGGCGTTTTTCAACATAGTCTCCTTGTAACTCTACACACTTCTCCCAGCGATGCTCCCATCTCTGTAACCCGTCCAAATAGTACTCGACGTTTTTCAACATAGTCTCCTTGTAACTCTACATACTTCTCCCAGCGATGCTCCCATCTCTGTAACCCGTCCAAATAGTACTCGACGTTTTTCAACATAGTCTCCTTGTAACTCTACACACTTCTCCCAGCGATGTTCCCATCTCTGTAACCCGTCCAAAGAGTACCCGGAGTTTTTCAACATAGTCTCCTTGTAACTCTACACACTTCTCACAGCGATGCACTCGTCTCTGTAACACGTCCAAATAGTACTCGACGTTTTTCAACATAATCTCCTTGTAACTCTACACACTTCTCCCAGCAATGTTCCCCTCTCTGTAACCCGTACAAATAGTACTCGGCGTTTTTCAACATAGTCTCCTTGTAACTGTACACACTTCTCCCAGCGATGCTCCTATCTCTGTAACCCGTCCAAATAGTACTCGGCGTTTTTCAACATAGTCTCCTTGTAACTGTACACACTTCTCCCAGCGATGTTCCCATCTCTGTAACCTGTCCAAATAGTACTCGACGTTTTTCAACATAATCTCCTTGTAACTCTGCATACTTTTCCCAGCGATGCTCCCATCTCTGTAACACGTCCAAATAGTACTCGGCGTTGTTCAACATAGTCTTCTTGTAACTCTACACACTTCTCCCAGCGATGCTCCCATCTCCGTAACCCGTCCAAATAGTACTCGGCGTTTTTCAACATAGTCTCCTTGTAACTGTACACACTTCTCCCAGCGATGTTCCCATCTCTGTAACCCGTCCAAATAGTACTCGGCGTTTTTCAACATAATCTCCTTGTAACTGTACACACTTCTCCCAGCGATGTTCCCATCTCTGTAACCCGTCCAAATAGTACTCGACGTTTTTCAACATAGTCTCCTTGTAAATCTACACACTTCTCCCAGCGATGCTCCCATCTCTGTAACACATCCAAATAGTACTCGACGTTTTTCAACATAGTATCCTTGTAACTCTACACACTCCTCCCAGCGATGTTCTCATCTATGTAACGCGTCCAAATAGAACTCGGCGTTTTCCAACATAGTCTCCTTGTAACTGTACACACTTCTCCCAGCGATGTTCCCATCTCTGTAACGCGTCCAAATAGTACTCGGCGTTTTTCAACATAGTCTCCTTGTAACTCTACACACTTCTCCCAGCGATGTTCTCATCTCTGTAACCCGTCCAAATAGTACTCGGCGTTTTTCAACATAGTCTCCTTGTAACTCTACACACTTCTCCCAGCGATGTTCCCATCTGTGTAACCTGTCCAAATAGTACTCGGCGTTTTTCAACATAGTCTCCTTGTAACTCTACACACTTCTCCCAGCGATGTTCCCATCTCTGTAACCCGTCCAAATAGTACTCGGCGTTTTTCAACATAGTCTCCTTGTAACTCTACACACTTCTCCCAGCGATGTTCCCATCTCTGTAACACGTCCAAATAGTACTCGGCGTTTTCCAACATAGTCTCCTTGTAACTCTACACACTTCTCCCAGCGATGTTCCCATCTCTGTAACACGTCCAAATAGTACTCGGCGTTTTCCAACATAGTCTCCTTGTAACTCTACACACTTCTCCCAGCGATGCTCCCATCTCTGTAACCCGTCCAAATAGTACTCGACGTTTTTCAAAATAGTCTCCTTGTAACTCTACACACTTCTCCCAGCGATGCTCCCATCTCTGTAACCCGTCCAAATAGTACTCGACGTTTTTCAACATAGTCTCCTTGTAACTCTACACACTTCTCCCAGCGATGTTCCCATCTCTGTAACCCGTCCAAAGAGTACCCGGCGTTTTTCAACATAGTCTCCTTGTAACTCTACACACTTCTCCCAGCGATGCACTCGTCTCTGTAACACGTCCAAATAGTACTAGACGTTTTTCAACATAATCTCCTTGTAACTCTACACACTTCTCCCAGCAATGTTCCCCTCTCTGTAACCCGTACAAATAGTACTCGGCGTTTTTCAACATAGTCTCCTTGTAACTGTACACACTTCTCCCAGCGATGCTCCCATCTCTGTAACCCGTCCAAATAGTACTCGGCGTTTTTCAACATAGTCTCCTTGTAACTGTACACACTTCTCCCAGCGATGTTCCCATCTCTGTAACCCGTCCAAATAGTACTCGACGTTTTTCAACATAATCTCCTTGTAACTCTGCATACTTTTCCCAGCGATGCTCCCATCTCTGTAACACGTCCAAATAGTACTCGGCGTTGTTCAACATAGTCTTCTTGTAACTCTACACACTTCTCCCAGCGATGCTCCCATCTCTGTAACCCGTCCAAATAGTACTCGGCGTTTTTCAACATAGTCTCCTTGTAACTGAACACACTTCTCCCAGCGATGTTCCCATCTCTGTAACCCGTCCAAATAGTACTCGGCGTTTTTCAACATAGTCTCCTTGTAACTGTACACACTTCTCCCAGCGATGTTCCCATCTCTGTAACCCGTCCAAATAGTACTCGACGTTTTTCAACATAGTCTCCTTGTAACTCTACACACTTCTCCCAGCGATGCTCCCATCCCTGTAACACATCCAAATAGTACTCGACGTTTTTCAACATAGTATCCTTGTAACTCTACACACTCCTCCCAGTGATGTTCTCATCTCTGTAACGCGTCCAAATAGAACTCGGCGTTTTCCAACATAGTCTCCTTGTAACTGTACACACTTCTCCCAGCGATGTTCCCATCTCTGTAACGCGTCCAAATAGTACTCGGCGTTTTTCAACATAGTCTCCTTGTAACTCTACACACTTCTCCCAGCGATGTTCTCATCTCTGTAACCCGTCCAAATAGTACTCGGCGTTTTTCAACATAGTCTCCTTGTAACTCTACACACTTCTCCCAGCGATGTTCCCATCTCTGTAACGCGTCCAAATAGTACTCGGCGTTTTTCAACATAGTCTCCTTGTAACTCTACACACTTCTCCCAGCGATGTTCTCATCTCTGTAACCCGTCCAAATAGTACTCGGCGTTTTTCAACATAGTCTCCTTGTAACTCTACACACTTCTCCCAGCGATGTTCCCATCTCTGTAACCTGTCCAAATAGTACTCGGCGTTTTTCAACATAGTCTCCTTGTAACTCTACACACTTCTCCCAGCGATGTTCCCATCTCTGTAACCCGTCCAAATAGTACTCGGCGTTTTTCAACATAGTCTCCTTGTAACTCTACACACTTCTCCCAGCGATGTTCCCATCTCTGTAACACGTCCAAATAGTACTCGGCGTTTTCCAACATAGTCTCCTTGTAACTCTACACACTTCTCCCAGCGATGTTCCCATCTCTGTAACCCGTCCAAATAGTACTCGGCGTTTTCCAACATAGTCTCCTTGTAACTCTACACACTTCTCCCAGCGATGTTCCCATCTCTGTAACACGTCCAAATAGTACTCGGCGTTTTCCAACATAGTCTCCTTGTAACTCTACACACTTCTCCCAGCGATGTTCCCATCTCTGTAACCCGTCCAAATAGTACTCGGCGTTTTCCAACATAGTCTCCTTGTAACTCTACACACTTCTCCCAGCGATGTTCCCATCTCTGTAACACGTCCAAATAGTACTCGGCGTTTTCCAACATAGTCTCCTTGTAACTCTATACACTTCTAAGCTTTCAGGCCACCCTCGTAATCGTGTGCCAACTGTCAGTTAACAGCTCCCAAGAAGAAATCATTACATATCTCCTGTCACCTCCTCTTTCTAATACACTGTATTACTGGAAAACAAATTAAACATTTCCGGAACTAAATATTTTTGTATTCCACGTACAACAGTTTTCTCTGAAAGACTATTTAGTACAGCAGGACTCATATGTGACAGAAAAAGAAGTAGACTTGACCCCGAAACAGTGAAAAAGCTAGTATTTTTGAACAAAAACTTACAAAAGTGGACTCTTTTGCTTTTGTTTTTTTAATTTTTGGTCTGATTAAATATGTTGACCTATTTAATTGTATTGTCATTACACAGCTCTCCGAACATTCTATTTTGTATTTCAGCTAAAATGTGATAAAATTAGTTTATTCAGGGGCGGACATGAATAAACATTCACGAGTAATTAGATACGAGATTGCTTTGATGAGTTTTCTACAACAGCTTACGGAAGTTTCGTGCCTGTCGGTATATTTCTCGCTCGGAACCAGCAGATTTCTTCCCCAGCAGCTACTCCCTAGGGTAACCTGGCGCCTGCTGCAATCCCAGGGGTACCTGCGTCATAAGCTGGGATAGGCAGCTTACACCCACTTCGAAACTCTAACACGAGACGTATCCCGGGGACAAATGCGTTCGCTTTATCCTTCAAAATGTAATTTCCTATAGGGTTAGTACAACGAGGGACCATGCCGCTGGCTTAAAAGGGACAACAAATACCATTCTAAATTGTTTTTATACTCCTAATACAGTCATGGTTATAGGGAAATACCTTATGCAAATTTAAAGTATAAAAAACGTTTTAACATACTTTCTTTTTCTATTTATACAGCTTCCTTTATTTCTTACGCTCACTTCGGTGGCTTTGACTTTAAAAACAACTGAATGGAGGCTTTTAAACTTTCATTTTATTAGCATATTCATATTTTCGTGTTCCGAGCAAGGAATCTGTATGGTTCTGAATAAAGCTACTAGCCCTGGCCGGTAATGGAACCCGGCACCTTAGGATTAAGGTCATCCCGGTTTTATAATTGGCACAGATGTAAGAACACAGCTGGCCTCCTATGAAATATACGAGGGTAGTCTGAAAAGTTTACCACCTCAACACTCATCAATAAAAGCTAGTGAATTTCGATGTCATCTGTTGACAGTTACTCACCAAAGTTTCAGCCATTTTGGACGCTTCGTTGTTACGTAACAGTCGTTTGAGTGAGTCAATGTGAGTGTTCTTATTAAAATAGACAAAATGGAATATCAAGCTATCATCAAATATTTGTTTTTGAAAGGCAATACGCCTACGCAAATCAATGATGAGTTAGATTCTGTGTATGGGGACTCTGCACCATCATTTACCGCAGTGAAATTTTGGGCGGCTGAATTTAAATGTCGCCGTAAGAGCTTGGAAGACGATGAACGTTCGGGACGTCCAAAAACAGCAACTACCGACGAAAATGTCGCCAAAGTTAACCAAATGCTGTTAGACGACCGCCGAATTAAAGTGAGAGAGATAGCAGAGGCTATGAACATGTCAAAAGAACGTGTTTGCCACATATTAAATCAACATTTAGACATGAGAAAGCTGTCCGTGCGTTGGGTGCCGCGTTTGCTCACCTTAGACCAAAAACGTGTTCCAATGAACATTTCCAACGCTCTGTTGGCGGAGTTTAGGCGCAGATTAATTACTGTACATGAAACTTTGATACGCTATTATACGCCCGAAACAAAAATACAGTTCAAACAGTGGACTACAGAGGGACAAACGGCTCAAAAAAAAAAAAAAACTTTTTTTTCGGCTGGGAAAGTGATGGCGGGATAGTCTTGGAGTTATTTTAGTAGATTATCTTCAAAAAGAAAAAAAAAACCATAACACGGGCATACTACGCATCATTGATTGACAAGCTGAAGGCAGAACTTGCGGAAAAACGGACACATTTGCAGAACAAGAAAATCCTGTTTCACCAAGACAACGCACCGTCTCACACCTCAGCGGTTGCAATGGCGAAAATCGACAAACGAACTACGGTTTGAACTGCTTGACTCACCAGATCTAGCCCCAAGCAACTTCTTTTTGTTCTCTCATCTGAAAATTGTGCTCGGTGGACAGAGATTTTCGTCAAATGAAGAGGCAATCACCTTCGTGAAGAATTATTTTGCAGAGAAAAACGCCGAGTACTATTTGGACGGGTTACAGATATGGGAGCATCGCTGGGAGAAGTGTGTAGAGTTACAAGGAGACTATGTTGAAAAACGCCGAGCACTATTTGGACGGTTTACAGAGATGGGAACATCGCTGAGAGAAGTGTGTAGAGTTACAAGGAGACTATGTTGAAAAACGCCGAGTACTATTTGGACGGGTTACAGAGATGAGAACATCGCTGGGAGAAGTGTGTAGAGTTACAAGGAGACTGTTGAAAAACGCCGAGCACTATTTGGACGGGTTATAGAGATGGGAGCATCGCTGGGAGAAGTGTGTAGAGTTACAAGGAGACTGTTGAAAAACGCCGAGTACTATTTGGACGGGTTACAGAGATGAGAACATCGCTGGGAGAAGTGTGTAGAGTTACAAGGAGACTATGTTGAAAAACGCCGAGTACTATTTGGACGGGTTACAGAGATGGGAGCATCGCTGGGAGAAGTGTGTAGAGTTACAAGGAGACTATGTTGAAAAACGCCGAGTACTATTTGGACGGGTTATAGAGATGGGAGCATCGCTGGGAGAAGTGTGTAGAGTTACAAGGAGACTATGTTGAAAAACGCCGAGTACTATTTGGACGGGTTACAGAGATGGGAGCATCGCTGGGAGAAGTGTGTAGAGTTACAAGGAGACTTGAAAAACGCCGAGCACTATTTGGACGGGTTACAGAGATGGGAGCATCGCTGGGAGAAGTGTGTAGAGTTACCAGGAGACTATGTTGAAAAACGCCGAGTACTATTTGGACGGGTTATAGAGATGGGAGCATCGCTGGGAGAAGTGTGTAGAGTTACAAGGAGACTGTTGAAAAACGCCGAGTACTATTTGGACGGGTTATAGAGATGGGAACATCGCTGGGAGAAGTGTGTAGAGTTACAAGGAGACTATGTTGTAAAAAAAGGTATGAAAAATAGTCTTGTATCTTTATTACGTCGGCAACTTTTCTGACTACCTGTGTATTTATTTTTCAACAAAATAAGATGACGTGTCCGAAATATATGTTTCATTTGTTTATAAAATGGTGACATATCCGATATGCTGTGTTTTCGTCCGAAGAGGCAATAAATGCTTTTTGATGTGAAGTACAAATCTGTAAAAGATATTGCGTCACTCGTCTGTAGATAGACGCGGTATAGTTACCGCCGGCAATACAACTTCTGCTGATTGAATAATGTCGGTGATTTATATCCAGTTTTATCTCTGCCATCACTGCACTTCTTGCACAACACAGCATCTGTTTGGAATCAACTATGTAACACAGTCATTTTGTATGAAATATCTCAGCACCTACACTGTTTCATAGCATCTTCACGCCAGCTTCATTCATGTGGGAAAGTCAACATTTAAGACACGATTTATTGCAACGTATATGTACAGATGATAACAATTGCGTAACAAAACTTTCCTTTTTGATGAATTCCTAACCTCCTAAAATAGAAACTCGATCTTTCCCTCATCCTCTACCGAGGGGTAGCGATCAGCCGGTTTTGTTCCTGCCGAATCTCCTCTGCAAAGTAGTTCAGTCTCACATCCAGTAAACGTAACAATTTTGCCACAAAATAAAAGGTAGACTGTGTTAAAATCTTCAAATTCTATATTAAACCGGAAGTTTTTCATGAAATAAGAGGCTTAAGGGGCGGTAAAACAGTGAGCATGGACGGGGATCCCAAGGGAGTTTTGGAAGAGCTACGGGGAAACACCAAGTGGATTAAAGAATATAACTAATTTATTTAACAAGATGAGAGACAGTAGGAAATTACCTGACTGCTGGAAAACGAGTGTGACTGTACCAATATCTAGAGGAAAGGGGCGTGAAAATAGGCCAGAGAATTACAGGGGGATAAGCTTATTATCCATAATTGGGAAAATGTACGAGGGCTGTTCAATAAAGAATGATCACAATTTTTTTTTTTGACAACGTACCTTTACTCATCCTCATAATTTTGATGGTCCTCAAAATAGTCTTTCCTGGATGTGATGCACGTGTCCCAGCGTTTCTGTCAGTCTTCAAAGACATGCTGGAAACCATTTTTGAGAGATCCTTCAAATCGCCTCCACAGCCTTCACCACTGCTTCTGATGATGGATAAGGTCTCTTCAAGTTAGAGAACAGAAAAAAGTCACATGGGGCTAAATCCTGACTATAGGGAGGGTGAGGGATGCACTTCACGTTGATTTTTGTGGCAATATGCGGCTGCGCATTATAATGGTGCAGCATCCAGCCTGCTTCATGGAAATGTGGCACCCAATGAAATGTTCAGTATTTCAGAAAGTGATCTTAAGGTAATTCGTCGATCCTCTCTCACAATGGCAGCAGCAGTGTTGATGTTTCCTTCCGTAAGAGCAGTAACTGGAGCACCGGGTCCACCTTCCTTTGAAATTGATTGTCTTCCCTCTTTAAACATTTTAAACCACCTTCGAGCTGTGCTGTAGGGAACAACAGACTCTCCATAGGCCTCCTGTAACATTGTATAGGCCTCAACTGAAGATTTGTTGAGACGAAAACAGAATTTCAAAGCCTCATATTGTTCCTCGCGTGTTACCTCCATTACAGGGGTAGGCGATACTGAACATGTCTGAACTTGCCTGGTTCTCACAGGAGGGAACCAGGAGTACCAACAATGAAACTACTACGGCGTGTTTGTTTCACATTAAGCTAACAGAATATATAAGACTGAATTTTAGTGCGAAAAATTTTGTTCATTCTTTATTGAAGAGCCCTCGTATACAGGTATTCTAGCGGACAGACTAATGGATTGGGCGGAAAGAGAAAATAAAGTATCAGAATTTCAAGCTGGATTTAGGAGAAAAAGACAAACTATAGACAATGTGTTTATAATGAAGAGGCTCACTGATATATACTTGTGCTGGAAATGGTGGAGATTGTATATTTTTTTGTTTGACTTTACGAATGCTTTCGACACGATAAACAGGGGCTCTAAAATGGAAATTAAGAAGAAAAGGGGTGAGCGAGAAGTTTATAAATGAAATTGATAAAATTTATAGTGGGGTGAAATTCAGAATAAGATGTGGGATGAATGTACTATTAGAAGAAGCTGAACAGAGGTTAGGTTTAAAACAGGGGTGTAAATTGAGTACTATTCTATTCAATTTATTTATAGATGACATAATAGAGAGGGTTAAGGAAAGCAATGTCCATTGCCAAATAATAATGAGCAAAGAGATCCTTGAATTACTGTATGCGGATGATTTAACGCTAGGAGCAATTTCTGTAATAGGTCTACAAAAATCAAATGAGGCAATGCATAGGTTTTGCACTGACTGGAGATTAAGGACAAACAGCAAAAAATGGTATTTAAAAGACGATCGACACTAAGGAAAGGAGATGAGTAGTACATAGGAGACCAAAAGGTAGAAGTGCTAAAGGAGTACGACTATTTAGGTGTAAGGATGTGTAGCAGTGGAGGGTGGGGCTCACAAGCCAGAAAAGTGATAGCTAATTGCAGGGAGGCGATGACAGGGGTAAGAATATTGTGACTTTGTGGGTTCGTAGAGTTAAAAGTCTAAGTTTCAGAAATTCAAAATGCCCTTTATTTCCGTAGAAACACACTTTGGTCAACCCTTGCAGTAGTAGAATTACCTCACATACACACTATCTGTCTCTATCTGTCTCGGTCGTCCCGAACAGCATCATCGTAGAGGGCCAGACGATTCAGGTGTACCACCAACATTTTTCCTCGGGGTACCTTCTGGATGCGGTAAACACGTCGTTGATCCTCTCTACCACCCGGCACGGTGGTGCTGTTCGGGACGACCAACCTTGACGAGGGAGCAGTGTCGCGAGCAATGTTTCGGCCGAAGCGCACAAAGAGACAGTGCAGCACGGAGATAAAAGGCTTTTCGAAACAGATAAAGTTAGATGACTGAAAGTTTCGTGTTTCTTCTGGTAACTTCTGAAACAGTGAATAGGGAACATTCTACAGACGTCTAGAAATACGAGTGAGTATAAAAAGGAGTCGCGATCGATACTGAGGAAAGTAGAGGAGAGTTATAAAGAAGACCAAAAGGTAGAAGTGGTAAAGGAGTATGACTATTTAGGCGTAAGGATGTGTAGCAGTGGAGGGTGGGCTGCACAAGCCAGAAAAGTGATAGCCAATGGCAGGGCGGCAATGTCAGGGGTAAGAATATGTAAACATAAACTGGAGATGTCAGATGGTTAGAAAAAATGTATGAAGTGGTAGTTGAAGCCAGAACAATATATGGGGCACATCAGAGATAGGAGCACAATTAGAGCAGATGTATGGATTGTTTTGTAAAGATCTACTAGGTTTGACCAAATCGACACCAAGAGAAGTGGCATTACTAGAGTTGGGTAATACAAAAAGGAGGGGAATAATAATAGAGAGAATATTGAAATTATGGTATAAGTGTATTAAAGGGCATAAAGGGGAATTATTGTATCTGTGCATGAAGCAACAGAAAAGCATTAAGAACAGAAACAGTTGATGGTTGGAATTGGAAAGAATGTTATTAAAGATAGGCATGGGAGATCTATGGACAGCAGAGGAGATAAATTATAGAGATTTTTGGAAGGAAGTGAGAACATAGATAGGCAAGAGATATGGGAAAGTATAGAAGAAAAGAAATCTTTAAAATTTTATAAGCAATTAAAGACAGAATGGGGTAGGGAAAATATATAGATCAGTATGGCAAAACTGGAAGAGAAGGCATAGCGTGGATGAGAGTAGGAATATTATACTTAAAAGGGTGAGAAGTAATGAGTTAGGAATATGTGAATTTTGTGGAGATGAAGAGAGCACTCTTCATTGCCTAATAGAATGTGAAGCAGAAACCTCAGGTTCCAAGAGGGAAAAGATCAATAGAAACTAATACAACAGTAGAGATCATAAATAAGCATAATGGGAATAAAAAGGGAATAAATGATATAAGAAACATAGTTAAAAAGAATATTCGAAATAGCAATACAGTACAAATGAAGGAAAAATTGGACAGGAGTTGCCTTCGGGCACATACAAGGCAGGAAACACAGAACAATAGAACCGACATCAAGACGCCAGTAAAATATGCGAGGTATAAGGAAAACTCAGCCAAGCATGATAGAATACCGTTATGACGCTGAGAGGTCATACAACCCAGAGGGGCGGAGAATAGTACTGATGCACAGGAACGACATACGGAGGTGACCAATAAGAGAAAATTAAAGAAATAAACCCTGCCAATAAAATGTAGAGCAAACCACGTGATAGGCGTAAAATAGGAAAGGAATAGAAAATGGGCGGTGATAGGAAAGAAAAGCTAGGATAGAAGCTGAAAATACGAGAGGCAAAAGAGCGTCACTCTGCTAGTGAGGACGACGGGGAGAAGACGTGTTATTGGAAGGTTACTCCGGTACTGAGTATTGTGCTAAAAGTAGGATCAGATGTCGCAGTCCGACTTAGAGTTATGGTCTTGAAGATAGTGCAAATATAGGGAATAACAAGGGAGTTCGCGAAGCAACGTAAAAACATCGTAAAGGGGAAAGGAAAATTAGGAAGACAACGCAAGTGTTAACAAGAGAGCTACGAGAGCCCGGCTAAAGAAAAATAAAGGAATTGAGAGACGGTCAACACGACTTTTCATAACCGAACCCTGAGAAAGAGATCCCAGCTCACCGACGATTAGACAAAACACCCACCTTTCCACCTCACCGTCAAACCTTTCACACTCCATCCCTAAACAAGCACACATTAGGACAACAAACCGAAAAAGAACCCACACCAAATGTAAGGAGCTAACAAATTACAGGGGAAAAATATGACAGTGTGAGCAAAGAGGTAGTGACGTTACGTATGTTAACGGGGATCGGAGAAAAGAAAAAGAGATGTATAGGAGATTTCTTATATAGGATAAGAGAAAAGTGGATTAGGATAAAGAAGCGAAGGTCAAGAGGAAATGGCACCAAGCTGTTCAGGAAAACCAAAGGCTTATAGCCAGCGGACCTGAGTCAGCGAGTAAATCTTACGTCAGCAATTTCATGTATTTGTACAGAATGTATAATACAGAATGTTCTATGTTAAATTTATTGTATTGAATTTGTAATGGATACTGTACAAATAAATAAATATCATATCATGTAAACATAACCTGGAGATGTCAGATAGAAAGAATGTATGAAGCGGTCGTTGAAGCCAGAACAATGTATGGGAGACATCAGAGATAGAAACACAATTAGACCAGATGTATGGATTGTTTTGTAAAGATCTACTAGGGCTACCAAAATCGGCACCAAGTGAAGTGGCATCACTAGAGCTATAAAGGGCAGAAAGGGGAAACAGAAAAGCATCAAGTCCATATTTTAGGTTACACATGAACTATAACAAATATGGAAACATCCTGCAATCACAGAACGCGAATAAGATACTGTGTGTACAACCACGACGTCATTACTGAATCTTGACCTCCATTTAGTGGTGGGGGTCACGAGTGTTGCATTGTTAGAACGAAAACGTTTACCTATAATTAGATTAGATTTTTGTAAGATACTTCATTAAATAGTCTCCAACAAAGTTACGTGATCATAAAATTAACATATCCTCAATATTTAAGAACGCTGCGTGGCAGTCGAAAGATCGCGGAAGAGCAACTTTCTAAGCCTTGCCTGATGTCACACTATGCTTTCACCTCCGTGCACGCAGCACCTGTTTAATTGCATTTGCCTCGCCTATCTTATCAACTTCCGAGATAAAATACCTTCCTTTCCCTATTCACTAATTGCTTTATACGCCTTTGTTTTCGATTGCTCGATAAATCAATGCTTTCATCTTGAGATGTTTCAGAGAGCATTAAGATCAGAAAACTTTCTATCTGCTTACAGATCTGTATCCAAGATTCATTTAGGAAGAGGTTAACATATTTTAACGACACTTGGTAATGTCAGAGTAGCAATTTCCATTAGAATTTCAATGCAATATTTGTTAGTGTTTCTTGAAAGCTATGTCATCTATCATAATGAAACTTTTACCATTTATATATCAGTCTCCTCTAATTTAGCAACCATAATCAAATCTAAATAAAGTTAATAACTTTTGATAAAGTGATATTCCAATGAATACAAAATTTTCAAAACTTTTTACGCTCTCTTTTCTCCTAAACAGTTAAAGTAACATATTTAAAACTCTGTAATCAGTTTACAAACATGCTGTTAAACATAGCTGTTGAACCATTAAAACATTTAATCAATAATAGCAATTTGGAAAATAAATAATTATATACTCTATATATGAAGATATTTTTGAGGAATTTCATGAAAGTGTACCATATGAAGCTTTCATCAGCTCTTTAGAGTAGTATATTCTTCATATGCACAAAAAAACCAAACCTCTATTATAATTTTCTAGAAAAGTGTACGTAAAGTTTTAAAAAAGCAAGTTACGGTAAATGGCAAAAGAACAAGTAACATATCCAAAATCCAAAACGTTCCTGTCCATATTCCACACCCCAGTTGTCTCAGCATCCTCTCTAGTCCTCTTTTTACCTCTCTGATCCGTCACAACTAAGGTGCCACAGCAGTAAAACGAACCAGCTCCTGATATGTGATTTACTCCACGTGAAATAGATATTCTAATGTCTTTGGCTAAAGTTAGATATGAATTACTGCTACTGGATCATTTCAACTTCATTGGCTCAAATAGAATTCGTACCACGCCACTTTCATCCCGAATTTTAAGCAATTAAAGATATCAGAACATCTTGCCCACCTGGAGGAAGTTACGTGCTTCCTTAAACACTTAAACACTTCCTTCACTTGTTTTTCTGTTTCTTTTACCCTAGATGCGTTAATGTTTTCAAAGGCACAGACAAAATTAAAACCTGGTTCTTTCAGTCACAGCTCCCCTTTTAGTAGCACCATCATTAAAACATATCACAGCATCCATCACACCAAATGTAGTAGTTTTAATGTCGACATACACAGATTTTGGAACTCTTTCCCAGATTAGGTGATCGAAGCCCTTGATTGGGTTTTGCGTACGACCATGTACCATTTCATAATATTTCTCTTTTCTCTAAGTCTTCTGCCCATTCTCTTTTGTACTTGTCCGACACACTCTAGCTTTTTCACTTGCGCCTCTTGTCCATATACATTGACTTCTTGCACCCTTGAAAAAAACTTTGTGGAGTCCCCATTCTCTAAATAATTCTGCTTGTTATAAGCGGAAGAGAAAATGATGATGATGACGATGATGATGATAGTTGGTACTACAGGCCATGTAGGACCCTGGCCTCCCTAGAAGAGAAAATGCAGAGTAAAAAGGGGGCCTTATAGCCTAGCCGCCATATTTAAAACCTCATTTAAATACGCTCAATTGCCACAAATACACAAGGCCTTATAATGGACATGTTCTCCAAACTATATAGATTCATATTAATCAAAAAACAAAAACAAAAATCCCTATTTTCATCTAAAATCACTATCAAGTGTCGTAAAATACTGTGACAAAAATAACAATACAAAGCTGTACTAAGCTCACTTGTTTTACAAATACACAGAGAAAGCACTTTCTTTCCGTAGAAATGTCTTTTTGTATCTGTTGCAAAACCGAATCGCGTAGCTTTTCGACGCACACAGAACCTTTCTCTAATATTCGCTTTTACAATGCCCTGGCTGGCCGACTCATTCAGCCTCCTGCTAGTCAGAGTATGCCATATCTCTTGAATTAAAAGAATGGAACATTATCGAAATCGAATCTTCTCGATTGGTCGAAATCGAACGGTAGGTCATCATCATGGATACAGTTCTGACCTAGCACCTTGTGATTTGTTTTTGTTACCAAAATTAAAGATAAAATGTATGTAATCACACATACAACAAAAGTAACAACTGAGTATCTGGATGTCCTAAAGGTGATCACCATGGATACAGTCCTGACCTAGCAACTTGTGATTTGTTTTTGTTACCAAAATTAAAGATAAAATGTATGTAATCACACATACAACAAAACTAACAACTGAGTATCTGGATGTCCTAAAGGTCATCACCATGGATACAGTCCTGACCTCGCACCTTGTGATTTGTTTTTGTTACCAAAATTAAAGATAAAATGTATGTAATCAAACATACAACAAAACTAACAACTGAGTATCTGGATGTCCTAAATGTCATCACCATGGATACAGTCCTGACCTAGCACCTTGTGATTTGGTTTTGTTACCAAAAATAAAGATAAAATACACAAGCACAACACGTTGTGCTTGAACAATCTCTGATATTGCACAAACGCTTCTATAATCTGTGTGTGATTCCACGTCGCATTTCGTTTATTTGAAGCTTCTTGGAAGATCAGACATTCATTTCGGTAGAGAAGGGTTCGCTGGCCAGAGGCATGCCTGACGATGAAAGTTTGACGGAACACCGCCGTACGGTGTTTACGTTGCGGGAGATTTTCTGCCATAACAAAAGGAATTAAACCGCCCCTTGTTTCGAAAAAAGAAGGAAGGCCTTTCATCCAGGGTACCTATTGATCCGCCAGTCTTTTGTTTATCGTCGCTTTCTTTCTGGGAGGAAAACCGGTTGGCACATACGTACGTGGTAAAGTTGTCATATCCAAAGGAATCTCCAGCTGTCACCATGGTAACGACTTTCTGTGGCGGTCACGAGGTTAACCGACCTTCTTCGATTAGCTTTCTTTAAGCTCCAATAATGAATTTACGTTCATTATGAAATTGTTGTCAAGTAACGACGAAAAATTGTCCGAAACATCGAACAGGTAAATATTTCTTTCTCCTTCCAAGTTCTAGCAGTGATAGAATCTCAAGGTAAAGTAATTTTTAATAATTATATAAGTTTAACGCTTACAACTTTATAGCTCCATTTTGGCCCGACCGTTACTTAGCAACAAAATAGACACGAGATTTTCACACCATACAGCAAGCTTAAAACTAGGGATAGGACCTCCTTACTTGCGATATATCGATACTCACGATAATTATATGGTATCGCAAACGATCGAAATATCAGAAAATTCTCTCGATACATTTTCGATACTTCAGTGGTGATTCTACAAGTTTTATGCAGTAATACAGTGTGATCCATATAAACCTGAACCATTTCAGTAGCCCATAAATTTTGAACCAATAATAGGACACACATGCAACTTTGGAAAAACATAATACACAATTGGGAGATTACATTACACTATTTACATCTCAGATAAAATGTTGAAAGTGTCCTCCACCAACACTATGTATCGTTGGTCCCATTTTCTTTGATGACTGTAGACACTGAAGTTTATATGGGTATCTTCCAGACATTTGTGGAGCAGCTGGATGATAACGAATTGAGAGAAGGTTATTTCCAGCAACGTGTCATACATCTAATGACACCATGGAAGTTGTAACCAGTTTCTTTGATAACATTGGGCAACAAAAAATTATTATTGAATGTTTCGAGCACTTCATGAGGCAATTCCTACTAATTTTGGGTTGAGAAAAACAAATATGACAACGAAAAATTTTATTAGCTCTAGTTTCTATGATATACACAAGGTGGAAGTATTACATATTAACGGATTGAGAGGAAAAGATACATTTTAATTAAAACATGCTAACAATGAAAGTGCATTTCATTTTTTAACTGGTAATTACATGCTAAGAGTTTGAAATTGCTGGAAAAATACTTCGCAGATAGTTGTGTCTGAAGAGAATCATGTGGTGGCCTATTGACTTGCCTCTTGTGATGGAGTACCGCAGAATCCCTAACAGTAATACGCAAGCATTACTTCATTCCAACGGCCCTGATATCTTTGTTCCATAACAGAAATGTCCTGATGGAATCTCTCCCCATGTTCATCACTAACAGCTCCACAACTAGGAGGGAAAAAGTCTAGGTGGGAGTGGAGAAAATGGATCTTAAGGGACATGTTGCAGGAGCACTGTCACCAAATGCTTGTAGTTGTCATCTCTTTTGTTGCCTAAAAATCCATGAACAACATCCTTGAAGGCTTCCTAAGCTTCCTTTTCTTTCCCCAACAAAATTTGGTCAAATGCAGGATCCTTTACAAGTTCTCTTATTTGTGGTCCGAAAAAAATGCCTTCCTTAACTTTTCATCACTTAATTTCCAAAATTTCTCTCTGATGTTATTTGACAGGTGTGCCAACTCCCAAAAAAGATTCCCCGAAATTTAAAATCTTCACTCTAAAAATGAAATGTCACTTTATCTTCAAAACAAGAGCTAATCTATCATTTAAATGGTGATTCTTGAATTCAGCAGATGGAAATACAGGTAAATTCACTATTTTTAAGACCGAAACATTTTCATTATTGCCTAGTGTAATCGAATAATCTCAAAACGTCTGTGCCCCCCCTAGATACCCTGACCTAGACTCACCGGATTTTTTCTTGTGGGAGTACCTAAAAATAGAGGGTACAAGAATAGGTCACGGCAATTGATATTCTCAAGGAATCCATTCGAACCGAAATAAGTAACATTGGCGAGGATAACATTCTATGAGATGTAATCTCCCAATTTGTATTATATTCTCACAAAGTTGTACGTGTGTCCTATTATTGGTTCAAAAGTTATGGCCTATTGAAATGGTTCAGGTGTATATGGATCACGCTATATTTTGTGTATTACAGTTTAACAGTTATACAAAAGCCATTCAGAATGAAGAAAACTTCTGAGGACGTTCCTAGAAAATTAAATCTGTGTATGACATTCTTGAAAGAATCTTTTTTTATCTTCCTTTTCTAAAAGTGTTTTTTATTCATTCATTTTGTTTATTTGTGCTTATATTCTACGGAGTGGTAGTTTTCTATTCCGTGGTTTCCTCAACGTAAATTCCAGGCATTTTTGTAGGTATTTTTTATAACTGGGCTTCGTATTTTTACGTAATTTATGACATGAAATGACGGAGGTCTTGCTGTTTATAGCGCCATACGTGTCAAAAAGACCCTGGTTTTCCAATAGAAAAGGATTATTATCTGAATACCACAAGTTTGTATCATGTAACTGTTTCTGCTAGTAAAACATAACCACAAACTGCTACAACAAGTTGAAGGCTAGGCTTCAATAATGCAGTATCCAAGGGCAACAGGACACTTTACATAATCTGTCAAAACACTTGTCCATAACGAGCAGGTTTCACTTGCTCCGAACAATTTCCTTCCATAAATATGTCTCACTACTTGAATTACGTTATGCACATTACAAAATCAACCAAGGAAAAAATACCATGTGCTCTATTCATATGACTATTCCAACTCACTCCTCCACACACTATTCCAATAGAGGTACATTCACTTATTCCTTTATCTACTTCAATATACCTATTATGTTATGATTAATTTTATTTTAGGAATGTAGGAATACTTTAAGTGACTGTCAAATGTTTCAAAACTGGTTGTCTAGGTGACGGTCTTTGACATTACGTTCTGTTTGTATGTCCAAGAGATAAAAAATGAATAACGACAAGGGCATATGGGAATACAGTAGACTTTAAGTGACTGTCAAATGTTTTAAAACTGGTTGTCTAGGTGACGGTCTTTGACATTATGTTCTATTTGTATGTCCAAGAGATAAAAAATGAATAACGACAAGGGAATATGAGAATACAGTAGACTTTAAGTGATAGTCGAATGTTTTAAAACTGTTTGTCTAGGTGACGGTCTTTGACATTACGTTCTATTTGTATGTCCAAGAGATAAAAAATGAATAACGACAAGGAAATACGGGAATACAGTAGACGTTAAGTGTTAGTCAAATGTTTTAAAACTGGTTGTCTAGGTGACGGTCTTTGACATTACGTTCTATTTGTATGTCCAAGAGATAAAAAATGAATAACGACAAGGGAATATGGGAATACAGTAGACTTTAAGTGATAGTCAAATGTTTTAAAACTGGTTGTCTAGGTGACGGTCTTTGACATTACGTTCTATTTGTATGTCCAAGAGATAAAAAATGAAAAACCACAAGGGAATATGGGAATACAGTAGAGTTGAAGTGATAGTCAAATGTTTTAAAACTGGTTGTCTATGTGACGGTCTTTGACATTACATTCTATTTGTAGGTAGAAGAGATAAAAAATAAATAATGATTAGATAAATTAATTTGCCTACAGCGTAACACAGGCTGGTTGATTCCTTTGTTTTCACGGTAGGAGTCTCTGAAACAATTGACTGTAAAAATGAAATGATGTGTTTGTGTTGCTAAGGTAATGGCAGGTGTTGGTTATAATTTGCAATGGCGAAAACCGCCGCAGAAAGCAACATATGGTCGCATACCTGACAAACAGGTGTGGCAACCTGTAGCACCTGGGAGATGGTCCCAATCGCGGCGTTCCTTAGCAATGCTCGTAAAGGACACACTACAATGTAGCTGCAACGCTTCACATACTCTAGGATAATTTCGAACCGAGGTTACACGCTGTGATCTCCCTTCCATTCAAAAAATTGTTTAGCAAGAAAGTATAGTCAATTGTAAATAATAGTGTATAATCCAATGCAGTATAAGATATACGAGGCTGCTCTGAAATGTTTCCGACCTAATAAAGATACAAGACATATTTTCAGAAATTTTTATTTTCCAACATAGTCTCCTTGTAACTCTACACACATCTCCCCGCGATGTTCCCATCTCTGTAATCTGTCCAAATAGTACTCGGCGTTTTTCAACATAGTCTCCTTGTAACTCTACACACATCTCCCCGCGATGCTCCCATCTCTGTAATCTGTCCAAATAGTACTCGGAGTTTTTCAACATAGTCTCCTTGTAACTCTACACACATCTCCCCGCGATGCTCCCATCTCTGTAATCTGTCCAAATAGTACTCGGAGTTTTTCAACATAGTCTCCTTGTAACCCTACACACTTCTCCCTGCGATGTTCCCATCTCTGTAACACGTCCAAATAGTACTCGGCGTTTTTCAACATAGTCTCCTTGTAACTCTATACACTTCTCCCAGCGATGCTCCCATCTCTGTAACCCGTCCAAATAGTACTCGATATTTTTCAACATAGTCTCCTTGTAACTCTACACACATCTCCCCGCGATGCTCCCATCTCTGTAATCTGTCCAAATAGTACTCGGAGTTTTTCAACATAGTCTCCTTGTAACTCTACACACTTCTCCCAGCGATGCTCGAATCTCTGTAACCCGTCCAAATAGTACTCGATGTTTTTCAACATAGTCTCCTTGTAACTCTACACACTTCTCCCAGCGATGCTCCCATCTCTGTAACCCGTCCAAATAGTACTCGGCGTTTTTCAACATAGTCTCCTTGTAACTCTATACACTTATCCCAGCGATGCTCCCATCTCTGTAACCCGTCCAAATAGTACTCGATGTTTTTCAACATAGTCTCCTTGTAACTCTACACACTTCTCCCAGCGATGCTCCCATCTCTGTAACCCGTCCAAATAGTACTCGGCGTTTTTCAACATAGTCTCCTTGTAACTCTATACACTTATCCCAGCGATGCTCCTATCTCTGTAACCCGTCCAAATAGTACTCGATATTTTTCAACATAGTCTCCTTGTAACTCTATACACTTATCCCAGCGATGCTCCCATCTCTGTAACCCGTCCAAATAGTACTCGGCGTTTTTCAACATAGTCTCCTTGTAACTCTATACACTTATCCCAGCGATGCTCCCATCTCTGTAACCCGTCCAAATAGTACTCGGCGTTTTTCAACATAGTCTCCTTGTAACTCTATACACTTATCCCAGCGATGCTCCCATCTCTGTAACCCGTCCAAATAGTACTCGATGTTTTTCAACATAGTCTCCTTGTAACTCTATACACTTATCCCAGCGATGCTCCCATCTCTGTAACCGGTCCAAATAGTACTCGATGTTTTTCAACATAGTCTCCTTGTAACTCTACACACTTCTCCCAGCGATGCTCCCATCTCTGTAACCCGTTTAAATAGTACTCGGCGTTTTTCAACATAGTCTCCCTGTAACTCTACACACTTCTCCAAGCAATGCTCCCATCTCTGTAACCCGTCCAAATAGTACTCGGCGTTTTTCAACATAGTCTCCCTGTAACTCTACACACTTCTCCAAGCAATGCTCCCATCTCTGTAACCCATCCAAATAGTACTCGGCGTTTTTCAACATAGTCTCCTTGTAACTCTACACACTTCTCCCAGCGATGCTCCCATCTCTGTAACACGTCCAAATAGTACTCGGCGTTTTTCTCTACAAAATAATTGTACACGAAAGTGATTGCCTCTTCATTTGACGAAAATGTCTGTCCTCCCAGCGCAATTTTCAGATGAGTGAACAAAAATAAGTCGCTTGGGGCTAGATCTGGTCAGTCAAGCAGTTCAAACCGTAATTCGTGGATTTTCGCCATTGCAACCGCTGATGTATGAGACGGTGCGTTGTCTTGGTGAAACAGGATTTTCTTTTTCTGCAAATATGACAGTTTTGCCGCAAGTTCTGCCTTCAGCTTGTCAAGTAATGATGCGTCGTATGCTCATTTAATGGCTTTTACTTTTTGAAGATAATTAATTAAAATAACTCCATGACTATCCCAAAATACAGTCGCCATCACTTGCCCAGCCAAGAAAACAGTTTTTTTTTGAGCTGGTTTCCCCTATACAGTCCACTGTACAGTTTGGACTGTTTTTTTTTGTTTCGGCCGTATAGTGGTCTATCCAAGTTTCATCTACAGTAATTATTGGGTGCCAAAACTCGGATTTATTGCGCCTAAACTGCGCCAACAGAGCGTTGGAAATGTTCATTTGAATACGTTTTCGGTCTAACGTGAGCAAACGCGGTACCCAACGCGCGGACAGCTTTCTCATGTCAAAATTTTGATTTAATATGTGACAAACACGTTCTTTTCACATGTTCATAGCCTCTGCTATCTCTCTCGCTTTAATTCGGCGGTCGTCTAGCATCATTTGGTGAACTTTGGCGATGTTTTTGTTGGTTGTCTCGAACGTTCATCGTCTGCCAAGCTGTTACTGTCACTTTTAAATTCATCTGCCGAAAATTTTACTGTAGTAAATGATTGTGCAGAGTCCCCATACACAGAATCCAACACATCTTTGATTTGCGTAGGCGTATTGCCTTACAAAAACAAATATTTAAAGACAGCTCAATACTCGATTTTGTCCATTTTCATAAAAACACTCACATCAACTCACTCAAACGACTGTTACATAACAACTGAGGGTCCAAAATGGATGTAATTTTGGTGAGTAACTATCAACAGATTAATTAATGTAATTACGTAATGTAAGTAATCGACATTAGCGCTCTAAGGAAAATACAGGTGCCGTTCTTAAGAGTGTATGCGAGAAAGGAAACAAATCAATTGCTCCTCGAGCGGAAGAATTGGGGCTTTCGCCCACCACAGCTTGGCGAATTCTGCATCTCGACTTGGAGTTGAACACTTATTAGTGTTAACTCCAGGACTAAAGCCCAATGATTATAGGTTACGCCATGTATTTGTTGACTGGACTATGGAGCTATTGGAAGCTGGCCCAAGTTTTTGTCAAAAAATAATTTTCAGCGTCGAAGCCCACTTTCGGATGGGTGGTTTTCTTAACAAACAAAATTGCTCCTGATTACACAGAAAATGGAGCTAGTTGCAGTTAGCAAAATGGTAACACAACAAATTTAGTAATTTTGAAAGTTTAAGTATTAAAAATTATTTTGAACTAATAAGAAAGATTGATAGTGTTGTATTATCTAAAACTGATACACTTATTTCTTTTGATGTAACTGCCTTATTTCCTGGTATTCCTAGAGAAAAACTTTTAATTTATTTTTAAAAAAAGTGGTTGAATTCAATAAATTTACATGAGGACTTAATAGCTGATTTTGTTAAACTTACTGATTTTTGTTTGGATCAAAATTTGTTCACTTTTTTTATCAACAAACTTCTGGCTTAGCAATGGGCAATCCTCTTTCACCTTTTCTTGCTGATCTTTTTATGAGTTTTTTCGAAATTCGAGTCACTAAAGCTTTTCCTTTGATTTTTAAAACATGGTATAGATATGTTGATGATATTTTTGCTATTGGTCCTGAAAAACAAATTAACGATGCTTTAAAATTACTAAATTTACAAGATAAGGCTATAAAATTCACATTAGAAACTGAAATTAATGGATTTCTTACTTTTCTAGATTTGAAAATAATAAGAAATAATAAAAAATTAGATTTTGGTATTTATAGGAAATGTACTCATATTGATAATTACATAAAAAATAAAAGTTTTAACCCTTTTTCACATAAATTTGCTGTTTTTAATAGTTTGATTTATAGATTAATAAATATACCCCTGAATAAAGAAGAACTCAATAAAGAGTATAAACATATAATTAATACTACTTTAGTTAATGGTTTTAATAAAAAATTTATACAAAAGAAGATTGAAACATTTAAATATGAAAAAACTATTAATTATATTTCTACTCTTAAAAAATAAAAGATGATTATAAATTTAAAACATTTACTTATCACACTTGGGTTAATAAACATTTTCAATTTTTTTTTAAAGATGTTGGTATAACTTTAGTTCCTCAAAATAAATATAGTATTAAACGTTTATTACAATTTTCTAAAAATATAAAATTCCTAATAATAAAAAATCGAGTATTTATCAATTTAGTTGTTTAGATTGTGATCAGGTTTATATTGGAAAGACGAAACGTAATTTGGAAACCAGAAAGAAAGAACATTTTCGTAACATTAAGTATAAACAAACTAATAAATCGGCCATAGTAGTTCATTTTTGGTTATTTAAGCATGAAATAAATCCAGAAGTTAAATTATTAAAACAATTGAATGTTCCGATAGATTTAATAGTGTGGAAAAAATATTTACTTTAAAAAATAAAAATCGCGTAATCAATTTTGACATACTGGCAGTTGATTCTGTTTTTAGGTTTGTTTCGTCTTCAGACTTTGGTAATACGTAAAAACATGGTATCCTTGACGACGAAGTGTGTTGACTGACGATGTGGGCAAATGTTCATGAAATCGATTTTACAAAGAAGAAAGAAGTATTAACATCAACTTCTTAAGATAAGTGGACATTAATTAACAAATATTTTTATTTTTGTAAAATTGCCCCTATTGGTGCAATCACAATTCAAGGGAATCAAGAATGACCACTTCATCCCAATACTGGGCTCTTATAAGGGACCATTTTTTGTCTCTATTGGATGGCATGGATCTCAGAAACATTTGGTTCCAGCAAGATGGTGCCACATGTCATACTCTATGAAAACATTCGATCTTTTGAAGGAGTAGTTCAGAGGTGTCATCATTTCCCGTGATGGTGATGTTAACTGGCCCCTGAGATCATGTGATTTAACGCGTTGGATTACTTCTTGTACGGTTATGTTAAATATCGAGTTTATGCCAACAGTAAACGATCTTATGAATCACATGTGTTATTCGTGAAGTTGCACGTAATTTACGTTGTTCTGTCATTGAACCTTGGGTCAACTTTATACAACCCAACGAAGTCGCTTAAGTGATGTTCTCTTTGCCATCCAAAATAAAAGAAGAAATACACCTCTATCATTTACAGAACGTGTTTTAAGTTCAAATATCATGAAACAGATAGAGGAATATGAGTAGAGAAACATATCTGAATGTAACACATACGATTGTTCAAAAAACCCGTTAGGTGCGGGTTAGACGTGATATTCGAGAAACAAACAACTCTCGTTAGTGGACATAACGGCGGAGACTCCTGGTTGACCTGAGGTGGGCACTCAATTGGAAAACAAACGTTACCGCAAAACGTGACCACTTGGTGCGAAACTAAACTAATATCTTCTGCAGTTTTGTGTTGCAGTGCTCTTTTACCCTGTGGTCTATATCTCCATCTATTCGGTAGGAGTTTTGGAAGACTGGTAAACCTTAAATATACACAAAAATGCACTACACAATTTAATAAAATTCTCCGTAGCATCAGTCATTTCCTATTTATTGGTTTAGATTTTTTATTTAAAGTGCTGTAGTTATTTAGTTGCTTCTCCCCTGTCACAGACAGTATGCAATTTCAAGGCTACCATACAGGGAGCCAATGTTAAACATCTTAAGTCGTAGGTCTAAGTGGGCAGGCCATTATCTGTTTAGTGATGACTGCTTTCTCATTTGTTATGTTCGGCTTCCCTAACGACTGTCTCCTCGCCATGAAAATAACTGGTATGGAAATTTGGGGTTTCCTGTACTAAAACCTCCAAAAATATGACAAACTCTAAGGACGCTAAGATTACATGCAAATCACACCACTACAAAGTTCACCGTTTTAATATAACTTCAAGATACGCACTTTCAAATGTGATGTGTTACTCTCACATGACTTTCTCTACTCTTGTACAAACACTTGCTCCTCCATCTACATCAAGATAAACATAATATTGTTAATTTTATTGTAGTACTATGGGGAATACAGTAGACTTTAAGTGATTGTCAAATGTTTTAAAACTGGTTGTCTAGATGACGGTCTTTGACATTACGTTCTATTTGTATGTCCAAGAGATAAAAAATGAATAACGACAAGGGAATATGGGAATACAGTAGACTTTAAGTGATTGTCAAATGTTTTAAAACTGGTTGTCTAGATGACGGTCTTTGACATTACGTTCTATTTGTATGTCCAAGAGATAAAAAATGAATAACGACAAGGGAATATGCGAATACAGTAGACTTTAAGTGATTGTCAAATGTTTTAAAACTGGTTGTCTAGATGACGGTCTTTGACATTACGTTCTATTTGTATGTCCAAGAGATAAAAAATGAATAACGACAAGGGAATATGGGAATACAGTAGACTTTAAGTGATAGTCAAATGTTTTAAAACTGGTTGTCTAGGTTACGGTCTTTGACATTACGTTCTATTTGTATGTCCAAGAGATAAAAAATGAATAACGACACGGGAATATGGGAATACAGTAGACTTTAAGTGATAGTCAAATGTCTTAAAACTGGTTGTCTAGGTGACGGTCTTTGACATTACGTTCTATTTGTATGTCCAAGAGATAAAACATGAATAACGACACGGGAATATGGGAATACAGTAGACTTTAAGTGATAGTCAAATGTTTTAAAACTGGTTGTCTAGGTGACGGTCTTTGACATTACGTTCTATTTGTATGTCCAAGAGATAAAAAATGAATAACGACAAGGGAATATGGGAATACAGTAGACTTTAAGTGATAGTCAAATGTCTTAAAACTGGTTGTCTAGGTGACGGTCTTTGACATTACGTTCTATTTGTATGTCCAAGAGATAAAACATGAATAACGACACGGGAATATGGGAATACAGTAGACTTTAAGTGATAGTCAAATGTTTTAAAACTGGTTGTCTAGGTGACGGTCTTTGACATTACGTTCTATTTGTATGTCCAAGAGATAAAAAATGAATAACGACACGGGAATATGGGAATACTTTAAGTGATAGTCAAATGTTTTAAAACTGGTTGTCTAGATGACGGTCTTTGACATTACGTTCTATTTGTATATCCAAGAGATAAAAATGAATAACGACTTGAGTCAAGTAAGGAGGACTGTCTCGAATGGTTCCACAAAAAGTGTTTTAATATACATTGTATGTTTTAAAAAATTCATCTAGAATGAAGAGAACTTCTGAGGACATACTAGAACATTGAAAATATAGATGTGATTTGTCAGAGGAATATTTTAAATATTTGGTACATATTTTAGTAAAAAGTATGAGGCTTTTTTTTTTCAAAAAATAAATAAAAATCTATGTAAGGGTTGTTTGGTATGTAGAATTTATTTTTTATACTTTCATTCAGCATCCTTGGAAGAACTTTAGACTAAATGATAAATTTGTTGCTTAAGCGATTTTAACAGTTATTGCTATCCTGTAAATTTGTGGCTTTTATAATACCCGATAACAAGCAAAAGAATTTGGCTATACAATTTTAATTTTGACTTTTGCAATTTATCATGTTGGGACGCCATGTTTTAATAATTTATATGTATATATTTAATATTATATTTCATTATTTGCTCCAGGTTGCGTTCTGTTTTCTCCAAACTGTAATATAAACAGTTCTTCATAAACAGTTCTTCAAATAAATACAAGTACAACTTTACAAAACGTTCTCTGAAACACGTCTTCCTCGCATAGAGCGTCTCCCGGAAGTTTATTTCTTCTTATTTTTAAAAATTAGAAGATATTAATGACCAATTTATAAAAGACTCAAAGTCTTTGTAACTTGTGTATTTTCTTTACAAAACGTTCTATAAATATTTGTATATTCGTAATGCAGCTCAACGAAATGAATTCAGTTTTTATTTTTGTTATTTACAAAGTTGCACAGAGAAATGCTCAAGGAGATTGAAGATATAGTAGAGCAAGTGAGTATGGTTGGCAACCCTGTGGAAGAGTCCCCTTAGAGCTGGGCAAGCCCGCAGAGCAAGTAAGGGTGGGTCTCTCAAGTACCGGCGGCACGTCACAATGCAAGGGACAAAAAGAACACAACTGTGAGAGGATGAGTCATATTATAGTCTTATTGTTATGTAACAGCAGCCATTGTAAAGTACCTGAACCGTGAAACAATCTCCCATCGCACTGCCTCCACTGCTGTGAACCCCATCAACTAATTTTAAATAATAAAATGAATAGTTTATGGAATTTAAAATTCAAATAGAGGTCTGAAATGTGCAATTATAATTTTTTTAAACTTTTCCATAAGGATTTAAATATTTAAAACAAAGTATAGTTATTGGATCCATCAAATTTTACTGCTAACGTCTAACCAAATGCTGAATTTCCGCTGACATGATGAACACAATATCTCTTACGAAGAAATGTTTTTTGGTGTCACAGTGTCCTCTTAAACTGACTAAAACAATGAAAAATTTTTGTTGTAAACACAAAACTCTGATATTCATAGAAAAATTTACAATAAATACGTAAAACTATGTTTGTCATATTTTGTACATGTTTAGAAATTCGTTTACCAAATTATCAAGAAGTACATTGATCAGGCTCAGGCGGTTTCGTCGTTGACCGAGCTACCTGACCTATGGGATTTTTCGGGGGCATTCCCGGGTCGCTAGGCGAATGCTGGGTAGGTTAATTACATCTCCTGAATTTCCTGTCCCTCCATTTCATCTCCATTATCATTTCATATCATCTCTTTCAGGGTAGAACTGTCGACGGGTGTCTCGGCGCTGCATGGCAGGATGATATGCTCTTGGTAAACAGAGCTGGAGTCTCCCCAAAGCGGCTCGAGTCTGATCCAAGGCGACAATAAAGTGAGATTTGTGGTGGACAACACGGCGCTAGGGCGAGTTTTCTCCGGGATATCCGGTTTCCTCTAATATCTTCCCGTAGCGGAAGGGATCCGTCCCCTTCAGCTGCCGTGGTGCGGGCGCTGCGGACCCTTAGCACTCGTGGTACCTCTCACGTTACTGGAGAAACCTCGGGACCGAACATTCGAGCTCCTCCCTGATTGGGAGTTGTTCGGATTGGGTTGGACTCGAAGGGGCAGTGGTTCCCGATACGCGCGTGAGATCGGGTATGTCTCCGGACGGGGTTAAGAGAAGCCATATATTCCCGCGTGCTAGCCAGCATAGCTAGTAGAAGGTGTGCTAGATCACCAAGCGGCTCCACCGAGGTTAATCGGTAGTCTTCCCCTTTGGGGTTGGTGCACGTAAGTGGCGTATCCACTTCCATCCCGTCTTGTGTGTTCGGACCAGATGGGGGGCCTTGTTAGTTTCTGGGTCTTGCCCTATGGAAAGCCCCACGGAGGCACCGGATGCCCTTTTGGGACAGCTCGGTAACTCCCTGGTTGAAGGAGGCCAGGGTCTTTGGACCTACAGGTCCAGGACTAATTGGAGTAGAACCTCTCCCTTGATATCTCATTGCATCAGTGCTCCATCTTCATCTCATTTATCAACAGTGTCGCCGCCTGCGTATGGTAAAAGGGAGGGGGTTCATTCCATTTCCTAATTGGACACTTCCTCCGATAGGCCGGTCTCCGGGTCAATCTGCTCTGCCATTTCAGGGCCACGGTGAGATTAGTATTTCTTTTTTTTTTAATTTACGTCCTCCAACGTTAAGTCACATCGGACGAGGAATGGAATGGGTGAAATGATGCTCAAATGAGCCCGCGGTCCATAGAGCTTGGACTTAACCAACATTCGTCTTTCAGGATAAGGGAAACCCCCGGTAAAAGTCTTATCCAGGTAACTCACCCTGACCGAGTTTCGAACTCGGGACCTCTTGAACGTGAGGCAGACACGCTACCACTACGCTACCACTACGCTACCACTACGCTACCGAGGCGGGTAGGGTTAGGGATTTCATTATGGAGGGAATTCGGTACATAGGTCACCATGCTGGGCCCATTGTTCCTATACCCATAAGTGGGGGCACCCCAGGAGGAAGGACGAGGCGAAGGAGACACGACAGTACAAAGGTCAGTGTTCCTACAGTTTGCTTGGATAGACTTCCCCCGATAGGCCAGGACAACGAACTCGCTCTCTCACAGCGGGACGACAACGAGCCCAGCAGCCGAGCCCTAATGGTACCAAGACAGGCGATCCGAGCCCAAAAGTTCCCTGGCTACGGTCACGAAATGGTCCGAACAGAGGAGCGGAGACCGGCAACCGACCTACCGGAGGAGGAAGTAGTTTACCTCAGAGTATATCATCCCACCATGTACCGCCGAGACACCCGCCGACACTTCTACCCTGAAAGAGACCGCCGGATGAGAGATGTAGGGGCGACGGTATCTACGTGAGCAGCGTTCACAAGGCTTAGACCGACCTCCGTCTCCACCAGAGAGTGACCGAGCTGTCCCCGAAGGGCCTCCGGCACCTCCAAGGCTCTTTCCATTAGGGCAACCTAGAGACTAACAAGCCTCCCCCCCCCCATCTGGTCCAAAAACTCAATACGGGTGGAAGTGGATACGCCACTTACGCGCGTCAACCCCGCAGGGAAGACTACGGAATAACCTTGGTGGGGCCACCTGGTGATCTAGCACATCTTCTACTAGCTCTGAATGCTAGTACCCAGGTCTTTTAGACAACCCTCTGCCCCCTCAGGGAGGCCGAACCTGGTCGGAGGTACCCAATCTCCCGCGGGTTTCGGAAACACATTGCCCCCTCGAGTCCAACGCAATCCGAAAAACTGCCAACAGGGAGGGGCTCGAATGTTCAGCCTGAGGTTCCTCTGGTCCGTCCGTCCGAGGTACTGGCTGGCTGTATATAGCCAGAAGGTTTTTGCTGTGTGCCCACTCGTTAAGGGTTTTACCGCAGGTAAGGTTTTTCATTTTGGGATTTTGTAGGATGTGTTGTGGGTTTTGAGGTAGAAGTTTCATTCTGAGGTTACAATTTTATGTACCTTCAGGTTGTGTGAATGGGTGCAATACCTTGCACCCTGGTGTTTTCATTTTAGAGTTTGTTATTTGGTTGGAAAATTTTGTTGCCAAACAGTTTAGAAGATTATGTGGAGGTCAGTTTAAGCTGCTGTAAGTATTAGCCCCTGGGTTATCTCGGGGTGCCCGGAACAGCCTGAAACGGCGTCTAGTGGGGTCATAATCTCCCAATGATCTAATAAGGTCGCTTCTATGTCTGGGCAAAGTAGCGCCTAATTTCATCCTCCACGTATGGAAGACCCGAGGCTTCGTGAAGCAACCTGAGAGGAGGTTTCTCTGGTAACGTCAGAGGTACCACGAGTGCTAGGAGTCCGCAGCGCCAGCACCACGGCAGCTGAAAGGGACGGATCCCCTCCCCTACGGGAAGTAGGGTGGGCTGCCGGTTTTACTGGTCTGCCGGGGAGTTTCCAACTGCTAAAGTGTAGGGACCCTGCCTTCTACCCTGTCAGTGCTCCTTGGGATGGCCACTCTCTGTCTCCGCTCGTCTCGTCCTTCCTTCCGGAGATGCCCCACTTAGGGGCACAGGTACATTAGATCAACACTGGTCGCAGTGCCGAATCCCCCCCCCCCCCCAGGCCGCACTGAAGGGGCAGAAGGTCGCCTGAGAAGTCCCGGGTACTAACCCACAGAGCTAGTAACTGATATGCTAGATCACGGCACCCCTACCGAGGTTTTTCGGTTTGACACGTTTAAGTGGCTTATCCACTTGCACCCTCTATTGGGGGGGGGGGGCGTCGTATAGAAGAGGTGTTAGCCTACTGCAAATACCCTCGGAGGCAGCGTACTCCCTGGCCATTGACTTAATTGCTGAAACTTCTCCGCACAGTAATGCATTATGATTATCTAAGTATCTTATATAACAAGTTAATATCTTACAAATTTTCAAGTTTTCAAATTTTAGAACAAAATATGTTTTAACAGCATTTTCTAAATTTATTACGGGCTATGACAATTCATACCATGGTTTTGTTAAAACTCTGAAGTTCACCACCTCACTCCACTTGGGGCGTGTCTCTTATGCGGTCTGGAGGACCCTTACCTTCTGTAACAGTAAAAAAGAACAGAAAGTTGGTAGGTAACTTTACTGATCCATTTAATACTGAGTATTTTTGTAGATTAAAGTCCTAATGGCCTAGTAAGGTCGGTCTTTTTCCTGTAATGAAAACTTTTAACAATATTTTTGAACACCATTTTTTCTATCATATTATTAATACGTTGTTGACTTTATATTACAATTAATATTTTGACTATTGCTGACAACGCATCAAAGGAAGTCCGCAATCTTTAAAATCGACCATTTAACTCTTAGGTTTGTTCTTTGATACGACAGGAATATTTTCAAGAAAATATCTATCAGACTATATCAGACTACACTTTACATGGAAAAACTCAATGCAATTCTGATTTTCTCGAAAATTACTTTATTTTAATTAAATTATCACATGTTTAACATACTTTCATGACTAAATCTGCATGCCGAAAAATGAATATCCTGTTAAAACAGACAATTTATAACTGACACAACCTTTTCTGTAGTAAGCCTTGTTATTTGTCTCAGTTTTCCAATGTTATACTTGTCTCAAAGCCATTATTCAATTTTTTATATCCTGGACATACAAATAGAATGTAATGTCAAAGACCGTCACCTAGACAACCAGTTTTAAAACATTTGGCTATCACTTAAAGTCTACTGTATTCCCATATTCCCTTGTCGTTATTCATTTTTTTATCTCTTGGACATACAAATAGAACGTAATGTCAAAGACCGTCATCTAGACAACCAGTTTTAAAACATTTGACTATCACTTAAAGTCTACTGTATTCCCATATTCCCTTGTCGTTATTCATTTTTTATCTTTTGGATATAACGTAATGTCAAAGACCGTCACCTAGACAACCAGTTTTAAAACATCTGACTATCACTTAAAGTCTACTGTATTCCGATATTCCCTTGTCGTTATTCATTTTTTATCTTTTGGATATAACGTAATGTCAAAGACCGTCATCTAGACAACCAGTTTTAAAACATTTGACTATCACTTAAAGTCTACTGTATTCCGATATTCCCTTGTCGTTATTCATTTTTTATCTTTTGGATATAACGTAATGTCAAAGACCGTCACCTAGACAACCAGTTTTAAAACATTTGACTATCACTTAAAGTCCACTGTATTCCCATATTCCCTTGTCGTTATTCATTTTTTTATCTCTTGGACATACAAATAGAACGTAATGTCAAAGACCGTCATCTAGACAACCAGTTTTAAAACATTTGACTATCACTTAAAGTCTACTGTATTCCCATATTCCCTTGTCGTTATTCATTTTTTATCTCTTGGACATACAAATAGAACGTAATGTCAAAGACCGCCACCTAGACAACCAGTTTTAAAACATTTGACCATCACTTAAAATCTACTGTATTCCCATATTCCATTGTAGTTATTCATTTTTTATCTCTTGGACATACAAATAGAACGTAATGTCAAAGACCGTCACCTAGACAAGCAGTTTTAAAACATTTGACTATCACCTAAAGTCTACTGTATTCCCATATTCCCTTGTCGTTATTCATTTTTTTTTATCTCTTGGACATACAAATAGAACGTAATGTCAAAGACCGTCATCTAGACAACCAGTTTTAAAACATTTGACTATCACTGAAAGTCTACTGTATTCCCATATTCCCTTGTCGTTATTCATTTTTTATCTTTTGGATATAACGTAATGTCAAAGACCGTCACCTAGACAACCAGTTTTAAAACATTTGACTATCACTTAAGTCTACTGTATTCCCATATTCCCCTGTTGTGACTGCAGTAATTTTTGCGTCTTACTCAAGAGACGCTATGGAAGAAAACGCACGCAAGCTTGTCTGACAAGCGACCTTAAAAAACAACCTCAGGCGAAAGCAGCAAGTGGGCAGGTGAAATTTGACGGCGACATATTCCATACTTTCTATACAGTACCGCTGTTCTCCACTAATATTATGTAGTGAAAGTGAATCTTCAAGTAATTGTGTTATTAAACCATTTATAATTCTCCCCTTGTACACGTCTAATTAGGTAACATGCAGTTATTGAATCATGAACCTGTCCAATAAGTGATCAATATTCCACAATCAGGCAGTATCTTAAATGTTAGGTTGTTTAACTTGTCTATATACAGTTACCCTCACAATTATTTCTTGTTAAGCGGTTACACTTAAGAGACGTTTTTGGTAGTAGTAGTAAGTCATATTGGACGACGAATAAAATGAAAATGGTTATATTTAAATGATGCCAAGGTTCATAGAGCTCAGAGTTATCCGACATTCACTTGAAATTCTAAATACGATGGTGGTCTGAAAAGTTTCCAACCTCAACATGAAGATGGCAGCACCCGTAAATAAAAGCTAGTGCATTTCGCTGTCCGTCTGTTGACAGTTACTCACCAAAGTTTCAGCCATTTTGGACGCTCAGTTTTTATGTAACAGTCGTTTGAGTGAGTTGATATGAGTGTTTTGATGAAAATGGACAAAATCGAGTATCGTGCTGTCATTAAATATTTGTTTTTGAAAGGCAATACGCCTACGCAAATCAAAGATGAGTTGGATTCTGTGTATGGGGTCTCTGTATCATCATTTAACTCAGCGAAATTTTGGGCAGATGAATTTAAACATGGCCCTAAGAGCTTGGGAGACGATGAACGTTCGGGACGTCTAAAAGCTACAACTACCGAAGAAAACATCGCCAAAGTTCGCCAAATGGTGCTAGAAGACGGTCGAATTAAAGTGAGCAAGATAGCAAAGGCTATGAACATGTCAAAAGAACGTGTTTGCCACATATTAAATCAACATTTAGACATGAGAAAACTGTTCGCGCGTTGGGTGCCGCGTTTGTTCACGTTACACCAGAAACGTGTTCGAAGGAACATTTCCAACGCTCTGTTGGCGCAGTTTAGGCGCAATAAATCCGAGTTCAGCGCCGATTAATTACTGTAGATGAAACTTGGATACGCCGGAAACAAAAATACAGTCCAAACAGTAGACTCCAAAGGGGCAACTGGCTCAAAAAAAAAAGCAAAAAAGCAAAAACTCTTTTTTTTTTTCGGTTGGGAAAGTGATTGTGACTGTTTTTGGGATAGTCACGGAGTTACTTTAATCGATTGTCTTAAAAAAAGAAAAACCATTATAGGATCATACTACGCATCATTCTCGACAAGCTGAAGGCAGAACTTGCAGAAAACGGCCAAATTTGCAGAAAAAGAAAATCCTGTTTCACCAAGAGAACGCACCGTCTCACACCTCAGCGGTTGGAATGGCGAAAATCCACGAATTACGGTTTGAACTGCTTGACTCACCAGATCTAGCCCCGAACGACTTCCTTTTGTTCCCTCATCTGAAAATTGCGCTCGGAGGACAGAGATTTTCGCAAATGTAGAGGGATTTTTCACCTACGTGAACAATTATTTTACAGATAAAAACGCCGAGTACTATTTGGACGGGTTACAGAGATGGGAACATCGCTGGGAGAAGTGTGTAGAGTTACCAGGAGACTATGTTGAAAAACGTCGAGTACTATTTGGACGGGTTACAGAGATGGGAAAATCGCTGGGAGAAGTGTGTAGAGTTACAAGGAGACTATGTTGTAAAACGCCGAGTACTATTTGGACGGGTTACAGAGATGGGAGCCACGCTGGGAGAAGTGTGTAGAGTTACAAGGAGACTATGTTGAAAAAAGTCGAGTTCTATTTGGAGGGGTTACAGAGATGGGAACATCGCTGAGAGAAGTGTGTAGAGTTACAAGGAGACTATGTTGAAAAACATCGAGTACTATTTGGATGGGTTACAGAGATAGGAGCATCGCTGGGAGAAGTGTGTAGAGTTACAAGGAGACTATGTTGAAAAACATCGAGTACTATTTCGACGGGTTACACAGATGGGAGCATCGCTGGGAGAAGTATGTAGAGTTACAAGGAGACTATGTTGAAAAACGTCGAGTACTATTTGGAGGGGTTACAGAGATGGGAACATCGCTGAGAGAAGTGTGTAGAGTTACAAGGAGACTATGTTGAAAAACATCGAGTACTATTTGGACGGGTTACAGAGATAGGAGCATCGCTGGGAGAAGTGTATAGAGTTACAAGGAGACTATGTTGAAAAACATCGAGTACTATTTGGGCGGGTTACACAGATGGGAGCATCGCTGGGAGAAGTGTGTAGAGTTACAAGGAGACTATGTTGAAAAACGCCGAGTACTATTTGGACGGGTTACAGAGATGGGAGCATCGCTGGGAGAAGTGCGTAGAGTTACAAGGAGACTATGTTGAAAAACATCGAGTACTATTTGGACGTTACAGAGATGGAAGCATCGCTGAGAGAAGTGTGTAGAGTTACAAGGAGACTATATTGAAAAAAGCCGAGTACTATTTGGACGGGTTACAGAGATGGGAACATCGCTGGGAGAAGTGTGTAGAGTTACAAGGGGACAATGTTGAAAAAAAAATCTGAAAAAGCGCTTGTATCTGTATTAGGTCGGAAACTTTTCAGACCGCCCTCGTAGGTATTTTGTTTCTTATGGAAACATGATAAAACTGTCTATGTGACTGTGTTCAGTAACTAAGGAAGAGTAAGCACGTCTCACTGTGTTAGTTGATGAATTAAGACTTAAGAGAGGCTTTTGAAATACTTGTAGTGTATGACTTCATGTAGCACCTTGTACGATCTTTGGTGTGAGCACATATGGTGCTCAAAACGTGCATTTCCAGTGAAATACAGGTAACCAAGTTCTGTTTGGAGGTAACCAAGGTCTGTTGTGAATGCAAATACTTCCTCTACCTGTCATAGGTGCCCAGTAGAGAAAGAAAATTTGGAAATTAAAATAAAGAAAGAGAAGAAAGAAAGGAGAAGAAAAAGTAAGGAGAATGCAGGCTGGGAGGCCATGCGCAGCGGTCACCTTTGGATCTCCCCTCCAACAAGTATCTTGGGGCCGCCAGAGCGGTCGGTCGGCGTTCCAGACCAAGAAGTCAAGTCGAGAAGAAGACGGTGTGTTGTGTAGTGACAGTGTAGTGCCTCCTCGTGTTTTGTGTACTTTATTACTGCAGGACAACAAAAAGGTATCATTTCGTGTGTTTATCCTACCACTCACATTACTTTCTCTACTGTACTAAACGGATAAACATTGTTGGCGTCCTGGGTGGTCCAGGCGTAACATACTAGCCTGTCGTTTCCGAATATTAAACCCAGCGAGGGATAAAAACATAAAAAAAAACTATTAACATGGCTTCCACCAGAAGGGAAGTAAAGTCGGTAGTCCCGTGTCGTAAATGAACCACAAGCGGGATAAACAGGCCTTTGAGCTAAATCAAACGATCTTTCACGTCCACAGCAGTTAAATAAAAACTCAATTTTCAATCATTTTTGTAAGTTGCAAGGCAAATATGTAAACTCAGTACGGTTGAACGAGAATAAAATGTTTTAAAACTGATTGTCTACATGACGGTGTTTGACATTACATTCTATTTGTATGTCCAAGAGATAAAAAAATGAATAACGACAAGGGTATATGGGAATACAGTAGACTTTAAGTGATAGTCAAATGTTTTAAAACTGGTTGTCTAGGTGACGGTCTTTGACATTACGTTCCATTTGTTTGTCCAAGATATAAAAAATGAATAACTGCTTTCATACAAATATTGGAAAATTCAGGCAACTAACAAGGAATAGCTCAGGAAAGTTATTTTATTAAATTGTAAGTTTTAACAAGTTCTACATTTTCCTATAGTAATATTTTGTCTATCTCTTACACTTTGCCAGTTATACAAAAGTCATTCAGAATGTAAATTCAAGATATACATTTTGTCATGAACATATCAAATACGCTTTTTGAAAAAATTAAAATTTCCAAATGGAAGATGTACGTTCTTGACGTCCTATCCTCTATTGGTCCGCAGAAGCCTTTTTTCAGATTTGAAGTACTAAATCTACGCCGCGGGACCACCAGCTTTACTTTCCTTCCTAATGAGGCCGTACTGAGCTGTTGCGCCTGCAAAAATCCATCGTTAGAACGTCTGACCCTAGCAATTAGAGGTTACGGAGAACGTGTTTGTCGCGCCGGTGTTCGAACCCCTACCGACCGCCCAGAGAGATTTGCATCTGCGGGTCAACAAACTCTTAAGTGACAGAGAACAGGACTTGCTGAGGGAAAGGCGCACCTTGGATGTAAGCAAGGATTGCTTTTTGGAGATTTTGTGATGTAATAAGAGACATTTACGTCATGCATATTTTCTTTAGTATTTTTTCCTCTGGTATAGTATATACCTATGAAACAATGAATTATGTTATATAATTAAGCTTATTGATTTATATATAAAGCAAAGGAAGTGTGTGCAAGGTAGAGAGAGAACCGTATAATTGAACAAGTCACCTTGAACGTCGACTTTCTTCCAAGAATACGACATAACGACATAAACACTCAACTCCCGCAGCGCTGCTAGCTACCCCTTCCCCTTACAGAGAAAAATATTTTAAGTATTTCATTTTCTCAGAAATGGTTAACTATTCTGATTAACTTCAACTGTATATCTTTAATTTTCTGGGAATGTTCTCAGGCTTCCTCTTCATTCTAAATGGGTTTCACATATCTAGTAACCGTAAGAGATACACAAAAAATGCAGATCGTGTTAAAACAGAAGCTATGTTAAAGAAATTTATTTGCAGAGCTAAGCATTTTGAAAATTTTCTTTATTTGTATGAATTTTCCAATAATTTTCTGAAAGTCATTCATTTCTTTTTATCTCTTGGACATACAAATAGAACGTAATGTCAAAGACCGTCACCTAGACAACCAGTTTTAAAACATTTGACTATCACTTACAGTCTACTGTATTCCCATATTCCCTTGTCGTTATTCATTTTTTATCTCTTGGACATACAAATAGAACGTAATGTCAAAGTCCGTCACCTAGACAACCAGTTTTAAAACATTTGACTATCACTTAAAGTCTACTGTATTCCCATATTCCCTTGTCGTTATTCATTTTTTATCTCTTGGACATACAAATAGAACGTAATGTCAAAGTCCGTCACCTAGACAACCAGTTTTAAAACATTTGACTATCACTTAAAGTCTACTGTATTCCCATATTCCCTTGTCGTTATTCATTTTTTATCTCTTGGACATACAAATAGAACGTAATGTCAAAGTCCGTCACCTAGACAACCAGTTTTAAAACATTTGACTATCACTTGCAGTCTACTGTATTCCCATATTCCTACAATAAAATTAACAGTAAGATACTGTTTATCTTAAAGTAGATAGAGGAGCAAGTGTTTGTAGAAGGTAGAGAAAGTCATGTGAGTGGTCACAGCAGAGATTTATGTCACACACAGACAGACCTTTTTATTTTATCGGGGGATCCAAGGGTTTTCAAAACACTCATTTCTAGTAAAATCTGGGTAAAGAATGTTAGCAATGGGTAGGTTTCTGTTGGTCTGTCTGAAGTCGATAAATTTCACCTCTACGCATTTGCAGGCCAGAGAAGTGATCGAAGAGGAAAGAAAGTCGGTCAGATTAACGAAGGAGCAAACGCATGGAAAGTTGCGCGCGTTGGGTCATCATCACCGTAGTCGACCTTGAGACAAGAATGTGCAGCGTAGTTGCTTGACAATGGACGATCAGACAGCTCTGATTCTTGCGCTGCAGCTCATAGCGCTGTGCTGCATCGCCGCCGCTCTATTGTTGTACCTATTGTGTCGCATTAGGAACCGATGTGACCGCGATGTCGCCCTCAACCTGGGCCTGGGGCGCGCCGTGCTGCTCACCTCGTGCGACACGGCGTTCGGACTGCAGTGCGCCCTACACCTCAGCAAGCTCGGCTTCCGGGTGTTTGCGGGACTCCGGGAGGACGACGAGAGCGGATCCCTGGCGGCTAAGATCTTGAGGGCCAAGCTCAAGGAGAGGGAGATGCTGGCGAGCGAGGAAGGAGCTTCAGTGACTACGGGACCACTCATCACACTGCCTCTGGATGTGACGAGGGAGGACATGCTGCACGAGGCTGTCGTCCAGATCAGGAGACATCTACCCGCTGGCGAAGATGGTATGTACCTCTGTTTTAATTCACGGAGTCTCAAATCATGTATTTTCGGTGACATGTGAATATAAGATATGCTTTAAAAATATCTGGGGACCTCAAAACAGTGGCCTGCGCCGTGGCGCAGTGGGCTACTACACTATCTTCTACCTCACTTCTATATGTCATTGTGTCATAAAATGTGGTAGCTTCTGGCAGAGTGACATGTTCCAGTAGTGAACGAGCACCGAATATTTTGTCTTCTTAATTTTCCGAAGGGTATCTGGTGTGTTTTGTCGCACTATCACATGCCTTGTGTAAGGCTTGTAACCTCACTACTCTCCTCAAAAGAGACTGGGGACGATGCAGTGAGGAAGATATTGTTGACGAACTTCTGACTTTATGCATTGATCGTTTCTTCTTCTCAATATTGCCAAAAATTCTGTCAGTAGCCACGAAAGAGTGCCCTGGTATTGGGAAGTAGAGATAAACTATCTGAGAGCGCACTTGAGGAATGTCTAAAAATGTCTAATCTAAAATATATCAACAGATGATATCAAAGAGCTTGGGTGGCACAGTGTAGTTGCACCACCAAACGGCTAATGTGGCAACTACTTGACTTAACAACATCTAACTCGAAAAGGCTGACTTAACAAATTTTGTTTCTGAAATTGATGCCCATCCAACACGCCAGGGTTCGACCTAAGATCTTCTGATCCGCAAATCTTTAGCACTATTACAGAACTGGTATTCAGAGTGCTTATCGTGTGTTTAACAGAATTTCTAAAAAAAGCATTGGCTTAACCGCTTCTGAAACTGAATGCTTCAATTACGAAACAGTCGTACAGGTTTATAGTGAAGGAATAATATAGAATAATGTGTAAATATAATACGCTGATATGTATTATGTACTATACTTTCAACTTATACGCCCGCCTCGGTAGCGTAGTGGTAGCATGTCTGCCTCATGTTCAACAGGTCCCGAGTTCGAATCTCGGTCAGGGTGAGTTACCTGGATAAGGTTTTTTCCGTGGTTTTTCCTTATCCTGATAGACGAATGTTGAGTAACTCTAAGCTCTATGGACCCCCGGACTCATATGAGCATCATTTCACCAATTTCATCCATCGTCCGATATGACTTAACGTTGGAGGACGTACATGATAATAAAATGTACATAAAGTAATTGTAGTTTATCGTCTACTTTCTTTGTCAGTTTTCAATTTTCCCTTTCCGATCTTTAACTGTCTGCATATCAACATCATTTGTTTCACCACACACAATGTTATGGCGATGTTTGAAACTCTCGAGGCATCCATTGGAAGTTCTGAAATTGTCTTTGTCTAACTTTAAAGCTTGAGTCTGAGGCAGTGCTCCAGAAATGGGAATTCCTTTAGCACGAGCACTAACAAACCACTCGAACACAGCACGATTTAGCTCGTCATACTCTGTAGATTTTGTAATGCCCTTCGGTTCCCTTTGGTCATTCGTCTTTAATTTTTTTCTTCAAAATCTCATAAATCTGAGTTTTCAAAAAACACAGTTGGACGTTTGTTCTTTTTGTGTTCTTCAATAACGTTATTTTTTTTCCACCAGTAATAATGTCTTATATTTAGAACTCATTTTTACAGAATTTGTGCACACACAAACTATGTTTTTAAAAATCACTTAAGTTCACAGTTTCTCTCCACTCGTACTTGATCACTTGTAACAACTAAACTGAGAAGGAACGCGTTGTATCCTTAGAAGAGAGTTCAGAGAGCTAATGGTTTGTTTTCTCTTTTCGTGGAAGGATTACAGTTGGACTTCATGGAACTTCGGCGTAAGTACAGTCGCCCTCAAAATTATTGTACTTTTTAAGCTAAGTATATTATAATCCATTACACATAAAGTAATCAGTTTGAATCAGGTTATTTAGGCAAATGGTTCCAGGAAAAAAAAATATTTCCCTTTCCGAGTTAGGCAGATTTCTGGCTTATGGCCGATTTCACCAACAAAAGCTTAACACAAGTTTAGCAATTGTTAAAAAAAATTGCATTTCACCAAGTATTAGCTAAACACTCGTGTTAAATCTCTTGTTAAACTAACAATCGATATTTCTGTTGTGCTTAACAATTGTAAATAGTCAAGATGGCGGGCGTGAACGTAGCTGTTGAAATCGATTTGCTATATTTAAGACCGTCTAAATGACATTCGTAATAGAGTACGACCTATGAGGAGAAATTATTTTAAAAACTATCAGAAGAAAATGTTCTACAGAGGTATAGACTGTCCAAACAAGTTGTTATGAAGGTTACTGCGGAAGTACAAGAGAGGTTAGAACATACATCGTAAGGAATATGCCGACCTCGTCTTTGCTTCAAGTATTAATAACTTTGCGATTTTATAATTCACTGAATTATGTGGATACTACTCTGTCCACCTCCCGTCTTGAAACGCTCAAGTCACTCCTCACTTGTCCTTCGCTCTTCGTTTTAAATGTACGTAATACTGAGTTAGAACATACATCGAAAGGAATGTAGCGATCTCGTCTTTGCTTTAAGTATTAATAACTTTGCGATTTTATAATTCACTGAATTATGTGGATAATACACTGTCTACCTCCCGTCTTGAAACGTTCAAGTCACTCGTCACTTGTCCTTCTTCGCTCCTCGTTTTAAATTTACGTAATACTGAGTTAGAACATGCATCGAAAGGAATGTGCCGATCTCGCCTTTGCTTCAAGTATTAATAACTTTGCGATTTTATAATTCACTGAATTATGTGGATAATACACTGTCTACCTCCCGTCTTGAAACGTTCAAGTCACTCGTCACTTGTCCTTCTTCGCTCCTCGTTTTAAATTTACGTAATACTGAGTTAGAACATGCATCGAAAGGAATGTGCCGATCTCGCCTTTGCTTCAAGTATTAATAACTTTGCGATTTTATAATTCACTGAATTATGTGGATAATACACTGTCCACCTCCCGTCTTGAAACGTTCAAGTCACTCGTCACTTGTCCTTCTTCGCTCCTCGTTTTAAATTTACGTAATACTGAGTTAGAACATGCATCGAAAGGAATGTGCCGATCTCGCCTTTGCTTCAAGTATTAATAACTTTGCGATTTTATAATTCACTGAATTATGTGGATAATACACTGTCTACCTCCCGTCTTGAAACGTTCAAGTCACTCGTCACTTGTCCTTCTTCGCTCCTCGTTTTAAATTTACGTAATACTGAGTTAGAACATGCATCGAAAGGAATGTGCCGATCTCGCCTTTGCTTCAAGTATTAATAACTTTGCGATTTTATAATTCACTGAATTATGTGGATAATACACTGTCCACCTCCCGTCTTGAAACGTTCAAGTCACTCGTCACTTGTCCTTCGCTCCTCGTTTTAAATTTACGTAATACTGACAAAGTTGTTTCGTTCATGCATTTGAACTAAATTCGTTTCCAATTTTTTCCCCGCGTGACATCTTTCTCTTTTACATTTAGCACATCGGTCCTCTTATTTTCCACGATATCCTTTTACTTCGTCACTAGTTCAATTAACAATTCTTTCTCCATCGATGAGAGATTTGTTTCACGGCTTTTATTTACAATTTTATTCACCCGCCATTTTCACAGCTGTGTACAGTCGAAAATGAAAACGAAAGCGCATCGCAGTACGTTCAGAAAATAATACGACTCATCCATAGCCTTCTATAGCTGTAATATTTACAAGTTTCTCGGCGTTAACACGAGTTTGTTAACATTTTCAGAAAACAGGTAGGTGAAATGCACTGTGACAATTGTTAACGTAGATTTTAACATCTGTTGGTGAAATTGGGCATTGGAGTATAATTTTACATGGGGAATAACTCCGTGCCGACATTTATTTTCGCTTTTTACAGGTTTACGTTATATAAGGTGCCGTTTTATGTAGGTTTTACTGAATTTTTTTGAAGTCTTGGGACCTAAAAACACTTTTATTATATCTAGACACCGAATTTTAAGATGGATGCTATATTTTAACCAGTTACAGGAAGTATAGAGCTATGTATACAACAGTTTATTGAAGGACGGTACAGGAAGCCATATGAAACACAAAGTACCCGGCTTCACAGAGACTCCGTCACTTTTGGTTACACGTTTTTCATTTCAACATACGTTTCATTCCCTGAAGCCACGCGCGGTAATGAACCAACTTTTTAAGCCGCGCGGTGCTCAATGAGAAAAGAGGATTTGCCAAAGCGTTAATTTATATGAGTATACGAACAGAAGAACGCTCCTCCCGCACATTCTTTTGTTCTTGTGTACACTTCCGGAATAAAAACAACAGCGCATCGCACGCTATCGTTAATACGAAACTTCCTGCTAATAAACACTTCTACCATAGCAAGCAGAACAAAAACACTCACATTCACGTGACTTTCAACGCACTCTCGTTCATTTTTGTAAATAACTCTTTTAAAAACTTATTTTTCAATCGACTTCATGGTTTGGTTACCCTTTTTCTTGCAGGTAACGACAACGAGAAACAACTGAATGGCGACAGTAGATAAAAAAGTTATAAAAAATTCAAACATTTAAACCCATAACAACCAATACAATGGAAACAGCTAATGCCATTATTCAAATTACGTACTTAACCGCGAATTTACCTGAAAACGTGTTAGAGTTCCTGAATAAAAACAAAAAAGAGACAAAACAACGGAAGATTTTCTGAAAATTTTGATATCTTAAAAAATAGCTACATAATTTTATTTACTAAAGTAAAATATGCTTTAAGATATTTCCAAGACAAACGAAATGTTTATCTTAAATTTTCTGTGAATGTCCTCAGAAATCGTCTTTATTCTATTTAAATTAACAATAAGCTAATGTTTATCTTAAAGTAGATAGAGGGGCAGCTGTTAGTATCGGTGTAGAGAAAGTCATATAACACCAAGGAATGAAAAGGATTTCAGAGGCTGATCCCAGAATATTAAAAATGTACATCTTAAGGGCATTTTAATCCAAATTGTTGTATTTTTGAGAAGAAAAAATAAAAATATTTTCCCATGTAAAAGGATGGAAGATTTTCCTAAAGATGTTGGTATCACATTTGTGTAAGACAGTGAATTTGCAACAAGTTTTGCATTTATTGATCTTAGTGTTTTAGTTTTGCAAGTGGAATGTCGTCATATATGAGTTTCAACTGTTCATTTCGCGGTTATGGAGATGCAGTCATTTTTTACAGCTTAATCACTTTATTTACCAGGAAGGCAAAAGATGTAGGAAATGTTCCGACAATTTCTTCCGCGTTATGGGAAATAATACCTCTGAATGTTAAAACAACAACAGGAAACGCCTCGATATCGTATGCGGATCTTGTTTCCAGGAAAGAAATATTTAAACGTAACACAAATATACCTAAGAACACTTAATGTTTAAAAGGTGAAAGGTTTCATGCTTTTAGTGTACATTTAAGCGTTATTTAGGAATGAATTTACTCTTTTCAAAATATATTTTAATTTAAAAATATTGCCGTGAAGAAGTTATGTGCCGCGGGCCCCAGGCTCAGTAGATAGAACACCTGCTTGCCGTGCTAGGGGTCCACGATTCCATTCCCGGCAGTGGGAGTATGGATTATTCTCCTACCAAGATAATTCCTCATCTTCCCCAGAGTCTGGGAGTATGAATGAGAGTGCGAATGTGTACGTGATCCAATGATTAAAACCCAACGAATACGAGTTAACATCTTCGATATGTTCCAAAGGAGAACGGCCGCCGATATGACCATTGCAGTTAAAGGCGGGGTATAAATGTGTACGTGATCTAATGATTAAAACATAACGAATACGAATTAACACCTTCGATATGTTTCAAAGGAGAACGACCGCTAATATGACCATTGCAGTTAAAGGCGAGGTATAAATGTGTACGTGGTCTAATGATTAAAACACAAGTAATACGAGTTAACACCTTCGATATGTTCCAAAGGAGAACGGCCGCCGATATGACCATTGCAGTTAAAGGCGGGGTATAAATGTGTACGTGATGTAATGATTAAAACATAACGAATACGAGTTAACACCTTCGATATGTTCCAAAGGAGACGACCGCCGATATGACCATTGCAGTTAAAGGCGGGGTATAAATGTGTACGTGATGATTAAAACCCAACGAATACGAGTTAACACCTTCGATATGTTCCAAAGGAGACGACCGCCGATATGACCATTGCAGTTAAAGGCGAGGCATAAATGTGTACGTATCTAATGATTAAAACCCAGCGAATAGGAGTTAACACCTTCGGTATGTTCCAAAGGAGAACGACCGCCGATATGACCATTGCAGTTAAAGGCGGGGTATGAATGTGTACGTGATGTCATGATTAAAACACAACGAATACGAGTTGACACCTTCGATATGTTCCAAAGGAGAACGGCCGCCGATATGACTATTGGAGTTAAAGGCTGGGTATAAATGTGTACGTGATCTAATGATTAAAACACAACGAATACGAGTTAACACCTTCGATATATTCCAAAGGAGAACGGCCACCGATATGACTATTGGAGTTAAAGGCTGGGTATAAATGTGTACGTGATCTAATGATTAAAACACAACAAATACGAGTTAACACCTTCGATATGTTCCAAAGGAGAACGGCCGCCGATATGACTATTGGAGTTAAAGACGGGGTATAAATGTGTACGTGATCTAATGATTAAACCCCAACGAATACGAGTTAACACCTTCGATATGTTCCAAAGCAGAACGGCCGCCGATATGACTATTGGAGTTAAAGGCGGGGTATAAATGTGTACGTGATCTAATGATTAAAACACAACGAATACGAGTTAACACCTTCGATATGTTCCAAAGGAGAACGGCCGCCGATATGACCATTGCAGTTAAAGACGGCGTATAAATGTGTACGTGATCTAATGATTAAAACACAACGAATACGAGTTAACACGTTTGATATGTTCCAAAGGAGAACGGCCGCCGATATGACCATTGCAGTTAAAGACGGCGTATAAATGTGTACGTGATCTAATGATTAAAACACAACGAATACGAGTTAACACCTTCGATATGTTCCAAAGGAGAACGGCCGCCGATAAGACTATTGGAGTTAAAGACGGGATATAAATGTGTACGTGATCTAATGATTAAAACACATGTAATATGAGTTAACACCTTCGATATGTTCCAAAGGAGAACGGCCGCCGATATGACCATTGCAGTTAAAGGCGAGGTATAAATGTGGAGGTCATCTAATGATTAAAACCCAACGAATACGAGTTAACACCTTCGATATGTTCCAAAGGAGAACGGCCGCCGATATGACCATTGCAGTTAAAGGCGGGGTATAGATGGAACAAAAGAAAAACTTACGTGAGGAGTGAGGCAATCGCTCCATCTTTATTGTCTACTAGCGGTTCCAAGATCACGAAGCAACGTGTTGTTACTACGCAAACACCATTCCAATATGTAATTCGAGAAGGTTCATTGACCATTTGGAGAAAATCTGCAGTCGCTCAGTCAAGAAGCCTAACATAGTTTACGGCGAAACGTCTGCAAGGTTCTCAAAGCCCACAGGACGTGACCCATACCGGAAGTCAAGAAAAGAAGCAAGGACAAAAGCCATGTAAGCCTACGTAATCATTCATTGCACTTCGTTCACTTAGTAGGGTAAATCGTGGATTAGGTAAACGTTACACAGAATTAAATACGTACAGAACAAATGTTTACAGACGGCCTCTGTGCTTACAGAACTTCCCTAAGTAACGGGTTCTAGTATCGAGCAGGATGGCTCAGACGGTTAGGGCGTCAGCTTTTTAGCGTTCGCTTTACTAAACCTATATCTACTTTTGTCGTACTTCGCAATATATTCTATTCTTGGTAGATAAGTTCTCCTTCGTCGTCTTATTTCATGAATTCTACGCGCTACAGCTACATTCATCACTTCATTGTCGTCCATGCTGCAAAGATACTCCGCCTTTAATCTACTCGGAAGAGGAGGAACAGAATTTGAGCCGGACCAACGTGTTTGGTCCCCGGACTATCGATAATCTCGATTTATAAATAAGAAAATCGATGGTCCACCGTTAGTCCACCGGAAGTAGCAAGTTGGTCCGAACGAAGTCTGACTATGAATACGGCCCTAGGAGTTTGTAATGGTTCCAGCGTTGTACGGAAGAGTAGTTGTGCTAGGGCATTTGTGCGACCCGCCGAGGTGCTAACCTGTTACGGGACCTCTACAAGCAAGGGAATGTTTACAATTACTTGATCACTTGTGTACTTTAGTCCGGAAGACGATTGTACACAGTTTAACGTTTGAATAGCGTACTTGCATGGCCGCCTTCTATACTCGGCCTTCGCTACCTTATTAAACAGTGTTTTTACATTGCGTAACATAACATTCCTTACTGTACACTAGTACCTAATTAGGATTTACTACTGTTGACAACAAACCTTGTGACGAAACATTGCAATAACTGTGTCACTACTTCATAATCTAGTTTCTGCTTATTCCAGAGAAAGTCAATTTTGTTGACCAGGTTTCAATTGTTTTACCGTTAGCATCGCCAACTACAGAAATTCTTATCGTGAATCCCAGATTATCAAAATTATATGTACCACACTCGCACGACGAATCCTTGCCCATTCTTTAACGAAAAACGGTTTTTCTACTATACTAATTAAGGTAAACATTACATTTCCTAAATAAGTAAAATATGAAGCTGGTTACAGTGAAGCATCAAATACTATACAAATATAATAAATACATGAAAGGGTAGAGCCAGACTGAAAAATTCAATGTCATAGCCGGGATTTGAACCACGGATCTTCTGGTGTCCGTCCAGTCGCTCTAATCATTGAGCTACTATGGCCAACGTGCCGACATGACATTAAATTTTCCAACTGACTCGTGCTTTTTCCGGTAAACCACTAGGAGTTCTCATAAACACATGAGACAACTACCTTAACTACCTACCCTACTATGCTGTAAGTGCTTTAAGACCCGGACTTTATAGTTCCATTAATTGTACCTAATAGTGGTCCGAAGCTTTAGCCAATCTCGATCCACTCGTCCTTCCGTGTTTATGGAAGTCAACATGTTATCGTATCACAGTACTGTACTTTCAAGGAAATAAAACCGTTTCTACAAATATATATCTTGATTAACGAGAATGTCATATGAATGTATCACATTCTTTGTTTTTCTGTACGAAGAAATAGAGCAGTGCATTCTTCCCAAAAGTAGGAGTCGATAATTGACTGAAAATATACGCGATCTGACCAATAAAGAATGATCACAAATTTTTTGACAATGTACCTTTACTCATCCTTATTATTTTGATGGTCCTTCTCAAAATAGTCTCCCCTGAATGCGATGCACTTGTCTCAGCGTTTCTGCCAGTCTTCAAAGACATGCTGGAAACAATTTTTTGAGATCCTTCAAAATCACCTTCGCAGCCTTTCACCACTGCTTCTGATGATGGATAATGCCTCCCACGAAGGCGTTTCTTCAAGTTAGGAAACAGAAAAAAGTCACATGGGGCTAAATCCGTACTATAGGGAGGGTGAGGGATGCACTACACGTTGATTTTTGCAAGATACTCAACAACATTGGAAATATGCGGCCGTGCATTATCGTGGTGCATTATCCAGCTTGCTTCACGGAAATGTCTTTCGCGCCTGATATGGACTTGCAATGTTTTCAGGACATCCATGTAGTATTGTCCAGTTACTGATGTGTGTGCAGGTACAACATGCTGATAAACCATTCCATGAGTACCAAAGAATGAGATGACCATAACTTTCCCAGCAGAAACAACCACTTTTGCTTTTTTTTGGGGGGGGGGGGTAGGTGATGAAGGAGAGTTGCACACTAAGCTTTGCTGTTTGCTCTCAGGATCAAAATGATGTAGCCAAGTTTCATCAGCAGTGATTACGTTTGAAAGAAACTCCGGATCTTCCTCTAACATCAACTTTAACTGCGTGCAGACCTGCATGCGAATGTCCTTTTGTTCGGGAATCAACAGTCTTGGAACCCATCGCGCACAAACACGTCTCATGTGTAATGTTTCTGTCGCCAACGTGTGGGTGGCACACAATGAAATGTTCAGTATTTCAGAAAGTGATCTTAAGGTAATTCGTGGATGCTCTCTCACAATGGCAGCAGCGGTGTTGTTGTTTTCTTCCGTAAGAGCAGTAACTGGAGCACCGGGTCCACCTTCCTTTGAAATTGATTGTCTCCCCTCTTTAAACATTTTAAACCACCTTCGAGCTATGCTGTAGGGAAGAACAGACTCTCCATAGGCCTCCAGTAACATTGTATAGGCCTCAACTGAAGATTTGTTGAGACTAAAGCAGAATTTCAAAGCTGCATATTGTTGCTTACGTGTTACCTCCATTGCAGCGGTAGGCAATACTGAACATGTCTGAACTTGATTGGTTCTCACAGGCGGGAACCTGGAGTACCAACAATGAAACTATTACGGCGTGTTTGTTTCACATTAATCTTATTAAATATAATAAGATTGAATTTTAATGCGAAAAATTATGACCGTATAAAAATTATGATCTATCTTTGTTGAACAGCCCGCATATGTTTAGGGGTTTTTTCATGCAGTTGTTTTTATTAACTTGAAAGAGTTATATTTCTTTATAATATTAGTTGGCTACCTATAGATTAAATGTACTGACTGACAAATGAAGGTTTTGCTAGCTTGGTCTTTTTAACTTTGTCGGGGACAAAGCGTTGCCATGGGAATAGTGCGCCTTTTTCTTGTGGTGCTTTGCAGTTAGCCATCAGATCTTGCTCTTGCAAAACGTTACTGCCAATGTAACCTATGATTTAAAATTATAATGTACCGAACGATGTTACAATGAATGGGTGTTTTCGTATTTCGCACAGATCATGATTTGCGATTCCGCGATAAGATACAAAGGCTTTCTGCATTTTAAAAGGCTTATTAAATATTTAACACATAAATATTACACCTGCAAATTCGATACATCAGTTACACAATAAGAGTATGCTTTAACGGCCTCTCAGTACAGTAACTACTGGAAATATTTGTGCACTCATTAAATATCTTTGGTGCATTCACACTTTTCTGAAAAGACGGGTCACTATTTTTTTATCTCTTGGACATACAAATAGAACGTAATGTCAAAGACCGTCACCTAGACAAGCAGTGTAAAACATTTGACTATCACTTAAAGTCTACTGTATTCCCATATTCCCTTGTCGTTATTCATTTTTTATCTCTTGGACATACAAATAGAACGTAATGTCAAAGACCGTCATCTAGACAACCAGTTTTAAAACATTTGACTATCACTTAAAGTCTACTGTATTCCCATATTCCCTTGTCGTTATTCATTTTTTATCTCATGGACATACAAATAGAACGTAATGTCAAAGACCGTCACCTAGACAACCAGTTTTAAAACATTTGACTATCACTTAAAGTCTACTGTATTCCCATATTCCCTTGTCGTTATTCATTTTTTATCTCTTGGACATACAAATAGAACGTAATGTCAAAGACCGTCACCTAGACAACCAGTTTTAAAACATTTGACTATCACTTAAAGTCTACTGTATTCCCATATTCCCTTGTCGTTATTCATTTTTTATCTCTTGGACATACAAATAGAACGTAATGTCAAAGACCGTCACCTAGACAACCAGTTTTAAAACATTTGACTTATCACTTAAAGTCTACGTATTCCCATATTCCTGCAGTAAAGTTAACAATAAGATAACGTTTATCTTGAAGTAGATAGAGGAATAAGTTTGTGCAAAACTATAGAGTGCATCAGGAGAGTTATTCTGGGTGTGGTATTTTAGCTAAGCAATGGAAACAAATTATTGTGCAGACATAGACGTTACACAACGTACCTACTCGTGTTTATCGCTTGGCGAAAGCGTATGTGTGTTTTCGCCAGAGATTGGCTGGAAGGCAGAAAGCCACGTCGGGAATGTGAATGCGTGCCGCATGCGCGATGAGGAGAAATCTGTCTTCATAACACGGCACGGAACCGTCCTTGTGCCGTATTTATAATGAATGTGACGTAGATTACGTGAGACGCTACAATCGCGGCACTAGAGGCATCGCGCTACATTCACAGAGTTTCTCTCCCAACATCGTTTACGTGCTTCACTTCTTCAAGTTAAATGCTTAAGGGTGGTACGGAGTATACCGTTCTTATCAGCGGAGAGGCGTGAATTTCAAAGCGAGAGAAGCTCCAAATAATAATTTGCATTAAAATATGAGAGAATAATGACTCAAAGAACTAAGGCTACTCTTTAGTACTCTTTCTATTGTAAGGTCACACGTAGGTCCAGTAGCGAGGCGTGACTTTCAAAGTGAGGGAAGCTCTAAATAATAATTTTCATTAAAATAAGAGAGAATAATGACTCAAAGAACTAAGGCTACACTTTAGTAGTCTTTCTATTGTACAGTCACACGTAGGTCTAGTAGCGAGGCGTGACTTTCAAATTGAGGGAAGCTCCAAATAATAATTTTCATTAAAATAAGAGAGAATAATGACTCAAAGAACTAAGGCTACTCTTTAGTACTCTTTCTATTGAACAGTCATACGTAGCCCTGCTCACACTACAAGCTTCCCCTCTCCACTCAGACGTTTTCTTATATACTTGCTGTTGAAATATACTTACACTTGTATTTAAAGCGCCACATAAAACAAAATAATAAACATTTCTTTACATAGTACAGAGACTTCACGTGACGAAATCTGTCAGTACTTCATAACTATCGAAGAGTCGCGATGCTTCCGGAAACCTACGAAGCATGCTATTCAAGATTGCAAATGCGTAAATACAGAATTTAAAGAGCTCGCGGAACTAGTCGCTCGAATCTAAGCAGCTGTCAAATTGTCCACAGCACGGCGAATGTTCGCATATATGTGTATCCTGGGGCAAATGAAAGATCGTTGGACATAAATGTTCTTGTATCTATTTTGTATTGTAAAGTTTTGGTCTTTGTTTTACGTTTTACATGTTATATAAAAATCATTCAGAATCAACTCTACTTCAAAGGTTATACCAAGAAAATTCGAGGTTCAAAATTTATTAGTCGTGCAAAGTACATTAAATTTGTTAATGAAAATAGTTAAATAATTTTTGAAAAAATCAAAAACTAAAAATGTTTCCCTGATAAAACGTTGTTGAAAGTTTTTCATAAGGATGAATATGGGGAAAGAAATGATACAGCATTTTTGCAATGAATGACCCGTGAAACCGAAGAAAACACTTTGTCCACCAATAGTTCCATTTACTTGATTGAACCCGGCCGTTTTGGTAAGAGATGAGCAGTCTACCTTTACTACCATCTTTGAAAATTCTTCTGTTTTCCTTTCTTTAATAATTGTTTTCACGTATACGGAGTTGTTTTTTTTTTTTCTTCTAAAAATAAACGTTTTCTTTGGTATCTCAATTGGTATCTTTTTTTTTTTTTCAAAATTAAAGTACATATTTATTTAGATTGTGAAATTTTGTAAGAAGAATGCCTTATCAGTTGTAGTAATTGAATGCAAGGTCGACAGAGTGAATTTGCTCCGTCCTTGAGCCACATTCTTCCTTCACCTGTTGCAAGATATACACTCACTTGTTTCGTCGGAGAAACAGCTGAATGAAGTTTCTCTCGCCACTTTTGTTACATATGATTCTGCAACAGATTTCCTGTTTTTCTTTTCTGTTTACTTTCTCTGCCGTCTGTTTCTGAGAGGTAGAGGAAGTAGTGCACCATATGCAACTTCCAAATTCCAGATTTCACAGTTTTTAACGTCCACTGTGTGAGAGATATTACAAAACTTTAGTTATATTCTACAAAAGGACTAAAACCAGCACTTTAAGCAGAATTGTTGGAAGTATGAATGTGCCACTAATTTATTATTTAATAAGGTCACCCATGGCATCGCTTGCGACCTTAAAGAAATAAATGTTTACTTTGGCAAACAAGTTTGGATTACATTTTCCAGTGTACGTGCTTTTAAGTGCTAAAACACCATTCACTTGTTTCTCTCAATGTCAAACAAAATTGTACGGAATTTTAAAGGCACCAACCACCTTAATTATTATTAATTAATTATTAATTCTTGAGAATTATTTGGAGAGAGAAAAAATAAAAATTTGATTGTCTTCTGCCCACTTTATATTAATAAATGAAATGATTTTATTACATAATTCGTCGTAGGTAGCCCACACATTAAGAAAATACAATAGACTTTATGTAAATATCAAACCTTTTATGTCCTGCTCGCTATGTGAACTTTGAAATGTTATTCTCTTTTAATGACAAGGGGAAAGAATAAAGAATAGCTATTTTCCACTATAGAAAGTTGAAAATATTTTAACATTCAAGAACATCGCGATTACGTCAGAAGAAGTAGTAGTAGTAGAATTTCCAAAGATAATTCATACAAAATTCTTACAGCCATTTTAGACCAAATAAAAAAATATATATTTTTAAATAAACACCCTCCAACGTTAAGTCATATCGGATGATGAATGAAATGATGTTCAAATGAGTACAGCGTACATAGAGCTTAGAGTTACCAGACATTTATCTTTCAGGATAACAGAAAACCTTATCACACTGATCGAGATTGGAACTAGGGGCGTCTTGAACGTGACACTACCACCATGCTACAGAGAAGGTTGAATGAATGAAATTACGTAAATGAATCCAGGGGAAACAGAGCTTACAGTTATTAGACATTCATGTTTCAGGATAAGGGAGAACCTTATCACCCTGTCCGAGATTAGAACTAGGGACCTCTTGAACGTGACACTACCACTAGCGCGTTTATTTCAGCACCAAAATGTTGGCTGGAATACTCACTGACTCATAGTTGGCCGAAATGTTGTGCCAGTTTGTTTAGAATTGAGGTAATGAACGCGCTGTTGTGAAATGCTTAATTAGTCCGGTTTTACAGTCTCGACTGTCGATGGTTTGACATTTAATCGATGAGTCGAGCAGTCATGCCTCGGGCGACATTATTAATGGCCGTGGTAATTGCGTGGCCAATTGCTGAAGACGAGCTACTTAGTTACTGATTATTTACTTAAATCGATAGATATCCCGAAGCCTACCTTCTGTCATTGTACTGACAGGCCTTTCTCTACTTACTTATCGAAAAACTATTCTATTAGTACATATGTCCAAGAGATAAAAAATGAATAACAACAAGAGAATATGGGAATACAGTAGACTTTAAGTGACAGTCAAATGTTTTAAAACTGTTTGTCTAGATGACGGTCTTTGACATTACGTTCTATTTGTATGTCCAAGAGATAAAAAATGAATAACGACAAGGGAATATGGGAATACGGCAGACTTTAAGTGATGGTCAAATGTTTTAAAACTGGTTGTCTAGATGACGGTCTTTGACATTACGTTCTATTTGTATGTCCAAGAGATAAAAAATGAATAACGACAAGGGAATATGGGAATACGGCAGACTTTAAGTGACAGTCAAATGTTTTAAAACTGGTTGTCTAGATGACGGTCTTTGACATTACGTTCTATTTGTATGTCCAAGAGATAAAAAATGAATAACGACAAGGGAATATGGGAATACAGTAGACATTAAGTGATGGTCAAATGTTTTAAAACTGGTTGTCTAGATGACGGTCTTTGACATTACGTTCTATTTGTATCTCCAAGAGATAAAAAATGAATAACGACAAGGGAATATTGGAATACAGTAGACTTTAAGTGATGGTCAATTGTTTTAAAACTGGTTGTTTGGTTGACGGTCTTTGCCACTACGTTCTATCTGCATGTCCAAGAGATAAAAAATGAATAACGCAATATCTCTAAAATGGTTCACTCTATTGGATAAATGTATTTCACTTAAGTGTGTGTTTTAATAATATCTACATCATCTGTGCAGTAAAATGTTTCCTTCTTACGCGTATAGTTATGAGGGATGAACACTTCTGAGGACATTCTTTCCTTTTTACTTGTAAATCTGTATTCTTGACATACGACTTGTGGACCTAAACTTTTTCTGGTAATTTTACATTCGTTTCTTTTTCTATATTTTCGATATCTGCTTTATTTATTATTATTATTATTATTATTATTATTATTATTATTATTATTATTATTATTATTATTATTATTATTATTATTATTATTATTATTATTATTATTATTATTATTATTATTATTATTATTATTATTATTATTATTATTATTATTATTATTATTATTATTATTATTATTATTATTATTATTATTATTATTATTATTATTATTATTATTATTATTATTATTATTATTATTATTATTATTATTATTATTATTATTATTATTATTATTATTATTATTATTATTATTATTATTATTATTATTATTATTATTATTATTATTATTATTATTATTATTATTATTATTATTATTATTATTATTATTATTATTATTATTATTATTATTATTATTATTATTATTATTATTATTATTATTATTATTATTATTATTATTGAGGGATGAGGCGGTCATTCACTTTGGGGCCAATGGCCGGCGATTTGGTTCATGCACAAGATACCGTAAAGCACCTTTCACAGAGGCAGGAAAGTGAAAGTACCTATCCGGGGAAGGAAATAAAAATAGAACGTCGATAAAGTGCGCGTTTGGTTGTCTTGGTGAAACGCCTACATCGCATCTGGGAGAGGCGATATAGCATTTGGTCAGTAAAGTGCACAAAAATGACAGCCTCCCTTACGATTCATTCATTTCTTAACTCGGGGACACTTTTCTCCAGTGGGACTGCCTTTATAGAGTGTTCTCATTTATTTTGTTTAGTTTTTGTTTGTTTTTTGAGAGTTCTAATTAACGGTTTAAATATCTCCTAAAATACACGAGGGTATCGGGAAATTACGACTTATGAGTCTGACAAGGGTCGGAGGGGGCTTCATGCACCTATACCCGGTAATATGAGAGTATACTATGGGTGTCCAGACTAAGAATAAACTACTATAGATTATCACCGGCTCTCCTCCAATGCGGAACTACACTGGGGGCCTGGTACAGGTAGGCCATCCTCGATCTGGAACTGACCGAGATGGCTCAGGCGGTTTCGTCCGGGTTCGATTCCCGTGCCATCCTACCTGACCCATGCTTTCTTTCAGGATTTTTCCGGAATGCTGGGTGTCCGCGGGAGTCTGGCGCTGCATGGCAGGATGATATGCGCTGGGTAAACACTTCCTCTTTGGGCAAGAAGGCCTCCGGTCTCCGAACACGATCTGGTAGAACCGTTTCCGGTCCACGGTGGGTAGGATACGAATGGCGAAAGAATCTACGTGGACGCGAACCGTCCGCTCTCTAAGTCCCGGGAGAATACCAGCGCACTACAAAAAGGGGCATGGTCTAACTCCGGGAGTGTTTCGAGTAGGGCAAGACCTAAAGATTAACAACCCCCCCCCCCCCATCACAGGGTGGAAGTGGATTCGCCACTTACGCGCGTCAACCCATATGGGAAGACTACCGATTCCCTCGGTCGGGGCGCCTAGTGATCTAGCACACCAGCTACTAGCTCTGCAGGTTAGCACCCGGGAACTTAAGGCTTCCCTGAACCCCGTTTAAAGACTTTCCCGATTTCCCACGGGTATCGGGAACCACTGCCACCTCGAGTCCAACCCAATCCGAACAACCCCCTATCAGGGAGGGGCTGGAATGTTCGGCCCGAGGTTCCTCTAGTAACGTCAGAGGTACCACCAGTAATCAGGGTCCGCAGCGCTCGCACCATACCAACTGAAGGGGACGGATACCCGCTCTCCGGGGGGTGAGTGGGGTGTCGGTTGCACTGGAATGCCGGGGAGTTCCCAAATGGTAAAGTGCACAGACTTTGCCCTCTGCACTGTTCTGACTCCTTGGGACAGCCGTTCTGTCTCTCTCGCGTCATCCTTCCTCCCAAAGCTACTCCATTTAGGGGCATAGATGTACAATACACTAACTTTGGACCTCCGTGCTGACGTAACGTAGTCCAGTCCAGTCCCGAACTGGAGGACAAGGTGTAACAGAGAGTAAATTCCCTGAAGGTAGAAGGGTGAAGTGAAATAGAGGAACAGAAAACTTAATATATGGAATTTTCGTTCCTGGCATTGTCCTACCGACCCAGGAAAACCCTGTAAAATCCATGAATCGGTTAGGTCGACAACTGATCTCTAAGTCACGACATTCCTGGTATTTCAGCTAGTTAAACTATAGTTCTCCTGAAACGTTTATTCGTATATACTTGGCTTTGTCATGAAATAAAGACTAGCTTACTTGATAAACAGTTGACATACGGACAAGGACGAACGTGACCTGGGTGTTCACGGTTCGTGAACTAGATGTAAACATTAAATCTAACAGCTTAGACGAGATGCTGAGGTATCCTCATGGTAGTGTGTTCAAGGTGCAATCGCTTGCATAGATCGCAACACTTGTCGAGAAGAGACAGAACAAGTGAGCGATGGTGAGCTGTACACCGACAATGGTTTCCATGGTAATATACCTCACCACTAGTCCAAGGGGGGCGGTGTCACAGTTACCCGCCCATAACTGAGCGAGATGTCTCAGGCGGTTTCGTCCAGGTTAGATTCGCGTTTGATTACATCCCCTGTCTCTATTTCACCTCCAATATCATTTCATATCCCATCTCATCTAGTACAACTGTCGGCGGGTGTCTCGGCGCTGCATGACAGGATAATATGCTCTTGGTAAAAGTTTCTTCTCCATTGGGACAGTCTTCGTTCTCCAAGGCGACCTGTTGAGCCATTTCAGGACCACGGTCATCGCGATGCCGTTTGTGCAAGCTTGCTGGAGTATTCCGAGCTTTGGTGCGGTCTACGGACGCCAAGCCTGACTGTGGGCTGTTTCGGGGAGGACTTTGGTGTTGGCGCGCGTAAGTGACGTATCCACTTCCATCCCGTCTTGAGTTCACAGGACCAGATGGGGGAGCTTGTTAGTCTCTAGGTCTTGCCCTATGGAAAGCCCCACTGAGGCGCCGGGCGACCTTTCGGGACAGCTCGGTAACTCCCTGGTCGAAGGAGGCCCGGGTCCTTGGTTATACGGGTCCAGGACTAATGGGAGTAGATCCTCTGGCATGAATTGAATGTTTCGGGGAGGAGATCCATCCCATTCAGTTGCTATGGTGCGAGCGCATCGGACCCTTATCACTCGTAGTAACTCTGACGATACCAAGATGTACCTCAGGACGAACATTGGAGCCCCTCCAGAATGGAAGTTGTTCGGATTGAGTTGGGCTCGAGGTGGCAGTATGTTCCCGACACTCGCGAGAGATCAGGTACATACGGCCAGTCTTCGGCCGCCCGGAGGGGCCAAAGGGTTGCCTAAAACGTCCCGGGTACTAGCCTACAGAGCTAGTATAAGGTGTGCTAGATCACCAGGCCGCCCCACCGAGGTTATTCCGTAGTCTTCCCTGCGCGGTTGACGCGCGTAAGTGGCGTATCCACTTCCACCCGTCTTGACGTTCTCGATGGGGGGAGAGCTTTTTAGGAAACCAGTTATTGCCCTATGGAAAGAGCCCCGGAGTCCTCCAATATCTCCCGGATGATAGAGGTCGGAGTCTTCAGACTGTAGGGTACACCTCGCCCTTACATACTTGTTTCGAAGCCGCGGTAGATAGGTTGCCCGTTGTGCTCGCCTGCCGGGAAGCTTCCAACTGGTAAAGAATAGGAAGCCTGCCTTCTGTACTGTCGTAACTCCATGGGACGGCCGCCCTGTCAACTCTCACCACATCTTTCCTCCTGAGGATGTCCCACTTAAGGCATAGGTACAAAAGATCAGTATGCCCAAAGTGCCGAACACCCTCCGTACATTATATCCTATCTACCTGGTCTAAAAAATGGTCATATTGTTTATGATCATGCTGGTAGTGAAGTATCAAAACTACTGAACTAGTCCTTGGTTCGCTGCCCATTGGCTCCTCGAACGATTCATTTCCTAAGCAGAAAAGCCGAGTCATCGCATACTCACACACAATCCAGTGATTGCTCTGCAATTCTCTCTTTTTTTGTTGTTGGGCAAAATGACTTGTCACTTTTGTAAAGTGGGACGATACAATGTAAGCCACCTGTTGAATCTGGCAATTGTACGTAAACAAAGCGCTCCCAGACACGACTGCGCAAAACATGGATGCTCCTTTATTTACACGTGAATGCGATTCTCAAATGTTTTAACGGCGACCGAGAACCACTCAACGCATTTTGATAATTCTTTCACCACTGAAAAATCCTGTTCTTTCTGATTTTGTAGAGTATTTTTCTCGCATCTTAAATACAACACACCAAAGAAACACACGGCTATTATTGGGCAAGTGGAATATAGAGCTAAAGATTGAGGTAGACCACCAAGCCACTGGCTACGCAACATATTTCACCCAGTAAAGCAGTGGCGTGAATTTCAAAGCAAGGGAAGCTCCAAATAATAATTTTCATTAAAATAAGAGAGAATAATGACTCACTACTCTTTCCATTGTATATTCACACGTAGGTCCAGTAGCGAGGTGTGACTTTCAAAGCGAGGGAAGCTCCAAATAATAATTTTCATTAAAATAAGAGAGAATAATGATTCAAAGATATAAGGCTACTCTTCACTACTCTTTCCATTGTATATTCACACGTAGGTCCAGTAGCGAGGCGTAACTTTCAAAGTGAGGGAAGCTCCGAATAACAATTTTCATTAAAATAAGAGAGAATACTCATTCAAAGAACTAAGGTTACTCTTTAGTACTCTTTCTGTTGTACAGTCACACGAAGGTCTAGTAGCGAGGCGTGACTTTCAAAGTGAGGGAATCTCCAAATAACAATTTTCTTTAAAATAAGAGAGAATTGTCACTCAAAGAACTAAGGCTACTCTTCAGTACTCTTTCTGTTGTACAGTCACACGTAGGTCCAGCAACGAGGCGTGACTTTCCAAGTGAGGGAAGTTCCAAATAACAATTTTCATTAAAATAAAAGAGAATAGTCACTCAAAGAACTAAGGCTACTCTTTAGTACTATTTCTATTGTACAGTCACACGTAGGTCCAGCAGCGAGACGTGACTTTCAAAGTGAGGGAAGCTCCAAATAATAATTTTCGTTGAAATAAGAGAGAATGACTGAAAGAACTAAGGTTATTCTTTAGTACTCTTTCTATTGTACAGTCACACGTAGGTCCAGTAGCGAGGCGTGACTTTCAAAGCGAGGGAAGCACCAAATAATAATTTTCGTTAAAATAAGGGAGAATAATGACTCAAAGAACTAATGCTACTCTTTAGTACTCTTTCTATTGCACAGTCACACGTAGGTCCAGTAGAGAGGCGTGACTTTCTAAGCGAGGGAAGCTCCAAATAATAATTTTCGTTAAAATAAGAGAGAATAATGACTTAAAGAACTAATGCTACTCTTTAGTACTCTTTCTATAGTACAGTCACATGTAGGTCCAGTAGCGAGGCGTGACTTTCAAAGCGAGGGAAGCTCCAAATAATAATTTTCATTAAAATAAGAGAGAATAATGACTCAAAGAACTAAGGATACTCTTTAGTACTCTTTCTATTGTACGGTCACACGTAGGTCCAGTAGCGAGACGTGACTTTCACAGCGAGTGAAGCTCCAAATAATAATTTTCATTAAAATAAGAGAGAATAATTACTCAAAGAACTAACGCTACTCTTTAGTACTCTTTCTATTGTACAGTCACACGTAGGTCCAGTAGCGAGACGTGACTTTCAAAGCGAGGGAAGCCCCAAATAATAATTTTCATTAAAATAAGAGAGAATAATGACTCAAAGAACTAACGCTACTCTTTAGTACTCTTTCTATTGTACAGTCACACGTAGGTCCAGTAGCGAGGCGTGACTTTCACAGCGAGGGAAGCTCCAAATAATAATTTTCATTAAAATAAGAGAGAATAATGACTCAAAGAACTAACGCTACTCTTTAGTACTCTTTCTATTGTACAGTATCACGTAGGTCCAGTAGCGAGACGTGACTTTCAAAGCGAGGGAAGCCCCAAATAATAATTTTCATTAAAATAAGAGAATAATGACTCAAAGAACTAATGCTACTCTTTAGTACTCTTTCTATTGTACAGTCACACGTAGGTCCAGTAGCGAGACGTGACTTTCACAGCGAGGGAAGCTCCAAATAATAATTTTCATTAAAATAAGAGAGAATAATGACTCAAAGAACTAACGCTACACTTTAGTACTCTTTCTATTGTACAGTCACACGTAGGTCCAGTAGCGAGGCGTGACTTTCACAGCGAGGGAAGCTCCAAATAATAATTTTCATTAAAATAAGAGAGAATAATGACTCAAAGAACTAACGCTACTCTTTAGTACTCTTTCTATTGTACAGTCACACGTAGGTCCAGTAGCGAGACGTGACTTTCAAAGCGAGGGAAGCCCCAAATAATAATTTTCATTAAAATAAGAGAGAATAATGACTCAAAGAATTAAGGCTACTCTTTAGTACTCTTTCTATTGTACAGTCACACGTAGGTCCAGTAGTGAGACGTGACTTTCAAAGCGAGAGAAGCCCCAAATAATAATTTTCATTAAAATAAGAGAGAATAATGACTCAAAGAACTAATGCTACTCTTTAGTACTCTTTCTATTGTACAGTCACACGTAGGTCCAGTAGCGAGACGTGACTTTCACAGCAAGGGAAGCTCCAAATAATAATTTTCATTAAAATAAGAGAGAATAATGACTCAAAGAATTAAGGCTGCTCTTCAGTACTCTTTCTATTGTTCAGTCAAAGTTCGCTTCCCCGCTTCACTCAGATGTTCGCTGGCCCACACGGCGTGAACTGTTAGTCTAACATGGAGACAGTATGGAATCCACACACTTTTGCTAATAACTTAAAGCTTAACAACAATTTCCCATTTGTCACTACTAAATACCAATCTACGTAAAGTACTATTGCTAATGCTATTGAAATATACTTACATCTGTAGTTAAAAGCGAAACATAAAACAAACTTTTCTTCACACGCTACAGAGACTTCAGGTGACAAAATCTGTCAGCGCTTCCTAACTATCGAAGAGTCGCGATTGCTTCCGGAAACCTACGAAGTATGATATTCAAGGTTAGGAATGCGTGAATGCAGTATTGAATGAGCTCGTGGAACTGGTCACTCGTATCTAAGCAGCTGTCAAATTGTCCGTAGCACCGCGGATGTTCGCAAATAAATTTTGAATTTGTATGCAGAGTAAATAAAATATTTTTGTTTGTCATGAATTTTCTTGTTTTTCGTCTTTTTCTCCTGATATTGTTGGCGGTTCATTGCACGCTTCGCCACTAGATATAATACATTTTCGAAATAAGCTTTGAAATTTCGTTCAGACTGGCAGGGAGGTAAAATAAGACAATTTAATTGGTTTTTTTTTTTTATTTATGTACGATGTCAAACTGCCGTGATTCTCAGCGTATATTGGGTGTGAAAAACCACTTAATTTTGCTCAAAGGCCTCGATATCAAGCTCGAGGTTCCTTTACGTGACCCACTGACTTCTGTTGCGAAGTGGGTTTTACACGATGGTGTACGAACTCATTTCAACTTCTTGAATGATAAATTCCTCATATATGGATAGATCGACCTTCCTACTCGATATACTTGGAGCGTTTTTCATTGCTATGAGTTGTGTGAAGTTTGCTTCGCTGCAAGAAGCCGTGAGCATCACACCGAGTCATCGTTTAAAATAAAGCTTGGTGCAAGATGATGTTTCATTTACATACGACATTAGCAAGGAGTGGCGTCCCTCACCTTCAACTGTTCTCCTGACCGCCGAGGCAGGAATGTAAACCTTACCTTCTTGTACAAAGGTGCCTCTGCTTGCTGGTATACCGTTATCAGCGATACGATCTCGAGGTCAACTTCAGGGCGGGCAAAGTAAATGAAAAGTTTGTAATGTGCGTTCAGCATAAAACACGTTTCAAAGCAGTTTCACAAAAAATGGATATAGCGATTTATATTTCTCAAATACGAAGTCGTTATTCATTTTTTTTCTCTTGGACATAGTAATAGAACGTAATGTCAAAGAGCGTCACCTAGACAACCAGTTTTAAAACATTTGACTATCACTTAAAGTCTACTGTATTCTCATATCTCTTGTCGTTATTCATTTTTTATCTCTTGGACATACAAATAGAACGTAATGTCAAAGAACGTCACCTAGACAACCAGTTTTAAAACATTTGACTATCACTTAAAGTCTACTGTATTCCCATATTGCCTTGTCGTTATTCGTTTTTTATCTCTTGGACATACAAATAAAACTTAATGTCAAAGACAGCCATCTAGACAACCAGTTTTAAATCAATTGACTATCACTTAAAGTCTACGGTATTCCCATATTCCCTTGTCGTTATTCATTTTTTATCTCTTGGACATACAAATAGAACGTAATGTCAAAGACCGTCACCTAGACAACCAGTTTTAAAACATTTGACTAACACTTAAAGTCTACTGTATTACCATATTCCCTTGTCTTTATTCATTTTTTATCTCTTGGACATACAAATAGAACGTAATGTCAAAGACCGTCACCTAGACAACCAGTTTTAAATCATTTGACTATCACTTAAAGTCTACTGTATTCCCATATTGCCTTGTCGTTATTCATTTTTTATCTCTTGGACATACAAATAGAACGTAATGTCAAAGACCGCACCTAGACAACCGGTTTTAAATCAATTGACTATCACTTAAGGTCTACTGCATTCTCATATTTCTACAATAAAATTCAGAATAAGATAATGTTTATCTTGAAGTAGATAGAGGAACAAAGGATTGTACAAGAGTAAAGTTGTTCGATTTTGTTTTGTTTGTGTTGCTTTTCAAGTTTACTACCGTATATATTATTTATACTTAGTTAATTATCTGAAGAATTATAATTAAGTGAAGTATGTAACCATAAACACGTAATAAATAACAATTTGGAATATGCGCTGTCCTAAGAGGATGCTACATTTCAGATTTCAATTTTTTGTTTCTAAGCGGACTCTGTGTGAAGTAAAGTGACTATATAGAAGGTACCATGCTCAAAAGAGACATTTGAAATCTAGTTTTATCTTTTATGAATTGAAACAGCTGTTTTATATCCCATTCCGTCAGAAAGAATGGTGAACCATCGACCGAGGTGGCGCTATGGTCACATTTGCTTGGCCACGTATTTATTAAATCTTGTTGCGTGGGGAAATACAACATCCATTAATGCAAGTGTACACATTACCGCCTCCCTTGTTTATACATTTAAATAGCTTATTCATATTTGAGTTGTGTAAACTTCAGAGTTTCGTTGACAGAATACCTTTATTTTTTATTGTTTACATTGCAATAAATAATTGGTTAAAGTGCAGAATGTTTCTATATGCCCTTGGGTTCCATTTGTAAATCATATTTGCACTTTTTTGTATCTCAGTTTACGTAGTCAACAGTTTACTGACTAAAAGAGAATTGATTGTGTGCCACAGGGCTTTAATGACCCCAATTTCTCTTTAGGTAGGATATATAAACTTCATACTAGCCGAAATTTATAATAGCTGCTTAGGATAGCTCTCTCCCTTTCCAAAAACTTAGTTTTCCCTTGCACTTTAGACCACCATTTACACTCAAAGTCGCTGCATCAAATCAGCTGCAAATGAAATCAAATCAGAATTTCACGAGAAAAATAAGAAAAACAAGAAAATTCATGCCAAGCAATATTTTATTTGCTCTGGATACATTTATTCGCCGAGATTGTAGGTAATAGATCCAGGGATCTCTTGGAGATGGTAAAAGAAAGGTCGTACCAGCCTGTACTGGAGAGGTCACTCAGGAGAAGATCTAGTGGCAGTCTGCGCTTGAGGCGAGTTGGTTGGCGAGTGCGAGCGCCGAGATTGAAGGAAACAGCACCAGGGATCTCTTGGAGATGGTAAAAGAAAGGTCGTACCAGCCTGTACTGGAGAGGTCACTCAGGAGAAGATCTAGTGGCAGTCTGCGCTTGAGGCGAGTTGGTTGGCGAGTGCGAGCGCCGAGATTGTAGGAAACAGCACCATCTCTTGGAGATGGTAAAAGAAAGGTCGTACCAGCCTGTACTGGAGATGTCACTCAGGAGATCTAGTGGCAGTCTGCCCTTGAAGCGAGTTGGTTGGCGAGTACGAGCGCCGAGATTGTAGGAAACAGTTCCAGGGATCTTTTGGAGATGGTAAAAGAAAGGTCGTACCAGCCTGTACTGGAGAGGTCACTCAGGAGAAGATCTAGTGGCAGTCTGCGCTTGAGGCGAGTTGGTTGGCGAGTGCGAGCGCCGAGATTGTAGGAAACAGCTCCAGGGACCTCCTGGAGATAATGAAAGAAAGATCGTGTCAGCCGTCGGATGTGCTGGAGAGGTCACTCAGGAGAAGATCTTGTAGCAGTCTCCGCTTGAGGCTTGTTGTTTGGTGAGTGCCAGCACCGAGATTGTAGGAAACAGTTCCAGGGACCTCCTGGAGATAATAAAAGAAAGGTCGTGTCAGCCGTCGGATGTACTGGAGAGGTCACTCAGGAGAAGATCTTGTGGCAGTCTCCGCTTGAGGCTTGTTGTTTGGTGAGTGCCAGCACCGAGATTGTAGGTAACAGCTCCAGGGACCTCCTGGAGATGATGAAAGAAAGGTCGTGTCAGCCGTCGGATGTACTGGAGAGCTCACTCAGGAGAAGATCTTGTGGCAGTCTCCGCTTGAGGCTTGTTGTTTGGTGAGTGCCAGCACCGAGATTGTAGGTAACAGCTCCAGGGACCTCCTGGAGATAATGAAAGAAAGGTCGTGTCAGCCGTCGGATGTACTGGAGAGCTCACTCAGGAGAAGATCTTGTGGCAGTCTCCACTTGAGGCTTGTTGTTTGGTGAGTGCCAGCACCGAGATTGTAGGAAACAGTTCCAGGGACCTCCTGGAGATAATGAAAGAAAGGTCGTGTCAGCCGTCGGATGTACTGGAGAGCTCACTCAGGAGAAGATCTTGTGGCAGTCTCCGCTTGAGGCGAGTTGTTTGGTGAGTGCCAGCACCGAGATTGTAGGTAACAGCTCCAGGGACCTCCTGGAGATGATGAAAGAAAGGTCGTGTCAGCCGTCGGATGTACTGGAGAGGTCACTCAAGAGATCTTGTGGCAGTCTCCGCTTGAGGCGAGTTGTTTGGTGAGTGCCAGCACCGAGATTGTAGGTAACAGCTCCAGGGACCTCCTGGAGATGAAAGAAAGGTCGTGTCAGCTGTCGGATGTACTGGAGAGCTCACTCAGGAGAAGATCTTGTGGCAGTCTCCGCTTGAGGCGAGTTGGTTGGCGAGTGCGAGCGCCGAGATTGTAGGTATGGGCTCCAGGAGATGGTAAAATAAAGGTCGTGCCAGTCGTCGGATGTACTGGAGAGGTCACTCAAGAGATCTTGTGGCAGTCTGCACTTGAGGCGAGTTGGTGGCGAATGCGACCGCCGAGATTGTAGGTAACAGCTCTAGGGACCTTCTGGAGATGGTAAAACAAAGGTCGTGTCAGCCGGCGGATGTACTAGTGAACGGGTAGAAGACCAAACTCGTGATGAAGCTGGTGGTTTCTGACGAACCATGGAGCATTTGGAGCTGTACGGAGCACCCTGTTTTGTAGTACCTGCAGTCGGCGGAGAGTAGAGGGACCAGTTCCGTGAGCTCATTTAATACTGTATTTACGCATTCCTAACCTTGAGCACCGTACTTCGTAGGTTTCCGGAAGCAATCGCGACTTTTCGATAGTTAGGAAGCACTGGAAGATTTTGTCACGTGAACTCTCTGTAGCGTGTGAAGAAAAGTTTATTCTTTTGTTTTATGTGGCGCTTTTAAATACAGCTGTAAGTATATATAGCAGTAGCGATAGTATTTTACGTAGATTTGTATTTACTCGTGACAAATAGGAAACTGAATCTACTCCCCATATCTCCGATCCATGTAACATTCTATTTTCTACTACTGCTGTATAAATGCTCTCCAACCATTTGACATTTATATCTCGCAGTTTACTGTAGCATAATCATATCACGTTCATGGCCATTTTACCTTTTGCCACAGACATCTTTTTTTGTTCTTTTCAGCTAACAACTGAACTCAACCTTGTCCCCAAATAATCAAATCTCCTTACTACCTCTATTTCTCTTCCATTAGCCTCCCATTTCTCATCCTTATGCAACCTGTATCCTTTTACAAAACAAATATAGAAATACAGTAGGCTTAAACAATAATCTAATGCTTAAGGCCTTATTGCTATGTGATGGCTTGAAATTGAAGTTTTTTGAATAGTTAGGACAAAAAATGAATGATTTTTCCATTCCAGGAAAGAGTACGTACTAGTGATGGATCCTCGATATTTGTGACACCCGATACTCACGACATCGAAGGATACTTAAGAAAATTCACTCGATATCTTTTCGGTACTTCGGTGGTAATTCTGCAACTTTTATTTTAAAATAACAAAATATTGCAAAGTCCGAGAAATTGTCAGGAATGTCGTATCTGTACAGTAACATTAGACAAGAAAATAATCGTGTGTCAACTGTCAGTTAACAGTTCCCAAGAGGAAATCACTACATATCTCCTGTCACCTCCTCTTTCTAGTACACTGCATTACTGGAAAACAAATTAAACATTTCCAGAACTAAATATTTGTGTATTCCACGTATAACAGTTTTCTCTGAAAGACTATTTAGTACAGCGGGACTCATATGTGACAGAAAAAGAAGTAGACTTGAACCCGAAACAGTGAAAATGCTAGGATTTTTGAACAAAAACTTATAAAAGTGGACTGTTTTGTTTTTAAATGTCTAATGTAGAGTTTAAAAATAAGAACACTGATGAAATAAGACCTGAAGCTTTCCTAGCAACGAATATGCTCACTTTCTTCTCGGGCAGCCAGCCAGGTGAAAAGACAATTAGATATCGACGTTTGGGGAGTTTGCATCTCTCCCATCATCAGGATATTTATAAAATGTTATACCACAAATGAAACACTGGATATAACACAACTATAAACAAAGACAAAACACTATCAAAATTCGATTTCTGAACAAAAGACTGTTTTCAGTAAATTAAATGCCAGGTCAGCAGATGGCGTGAGTATAGAAAATTGTGTCAAAGAAACCTAACTACTTAACTTGATTATCAAGCTGTATTGATCTTTGCTTCTTAATTCAACGGATTTCCATTTTTAAGGCCGGTTTCCAAGAGGAGCTGAACTGAAATCCAGCATCACGATTAAGCGTGCTCTTTTCAGAGGAAATCGCCAAAGCCTCCTTAACTCTCCACTCCCAGTAACTGTTGTATTTTGCCAAGATGGTCGTCTCCCGAAAATTGGCTCCATGGTCGTTATCAAAGCCAGTCCAGACTTCTCAGGTTGCATTAAACGAATGTTCTGTTCATGTTCGATTATTCTGGTAGCGATGGTCCTGCCAGTTTGTCCTATATACGGTGTCCCACATTCACAGGTAATGCGGTACACTCCCAGAACTTGGAAGTACAGTTTGTCTTTCATTGGTCTCAACAGCTGTTTAATCTGAACCCTGGTGGCTAGAAGTTTTGTCTCATTAAATATGTACACCTATTTAATTTTATTGGCATTACACAGTTCTACCAATATTCTATTTTGTATTGAAACTAGAAGTAGAAATAACGATATCGAGAATCTAGCATCGATCCACTCGTAGTACATAGGTACCTATTTAGTTTGACTAGCAACAAGGAATATCTCGGGAATAGTTAAAATGGCCCGAAAAGACACAAATGTATGCCTTAAAAATGTAATTTAGTAAGAGTTTGTCTGTCTCTTATAGTTTTACCAGTTAAACACAAGTCATTTACAGTAACGTCAAGATATAGTTACATTAGTAATGCAAATATCTTAAATATATAGTGTTCTAATAACTGTTAGTGACATTTTAAATAAAATAAACATTTTTAAAACCTTTTCCATGTAAAAGGAATTTATCTGGCGTTTGGGTTTTGTTTTAAGGCAGACGCTGAATGTGCTGTCGCCTTTATAAAACATCAGACAGTCTAGTCGCAATTCTATTCCGGGAACTCGTAACCATGGCAGCGGTGACCCGATCGCTTTACTCAATTTCTGCATAAATCTGTAAGCTAATGGTTTCTGTGCAGTCATTTCCAATTAGACCAATGTCTAACGCGCCATTTGCCTGTCTGTATACACGTCATGCAAATTGTTGTTAATCTCTACCCGTTACCTCGAAAACAACAAGTGGTTAAATACATCTTAACACAAAATTTTCAAAGAAAAGCCCCCACTCAAAACTATCCTTAAATGCATATTTTTTCATAATTTTTTACCGTACCAAAAATTTTAAACCGAATTTCAAATATATCTGAATCATCAGATGACTGAAATGCAAGTAATGGTCTCTTAAACCAGAATATAGTAATATAGCACTCAGACGTATTTTTATTAAAATAGCGCATCTCTAAAATAATTAAGTGATACAGTTAGTTAGTTACTAACACTCCCCACATGGCAACCTTGGCCTTCGGGGTAACCTCACCCCACCAAGTGATGACCGGACCCATTTCTCAGGTGGAGGCACCCAGAGGGCGGTGTCCATTACCTCCGATGATAGGGTGATAGTGAAGATGGCGGTGAGGTGAGAGGACCTACAGTTTTTACCGTGGACTCCGAACCACGTTGGGCATAGGGGATACTTCACGTGTGCTAGACAGAGGTGAAGGCGTGGATAGGGCCGACTTTAAAATCGCCAACCCCAGAGCCCGGAATCGAACTCGGGACCCTTAGAACGGGAGCCGCGAACGAAACCACCGCGCTACCCCGGCGCCCTAATTAAGTGATACATAAAATACGTAACTTAAGTTTTCCCTAAATCGCGGAGGACGACGCTATTTTCGGGCGTAAAAACCTTAGAATGGCTTTCTTTGAAAGGGAAGTAAGAGCGATGGTTCTGTGTCGTACATTTACTTTATGCCCGCCTCAGTAGCATAGACGGTAGCGTGTCTATCTGACTTCAAGAGCTTCCGAGTTGGAATATCGGTCAGGGTGAGTTATCTGGGGAGGTTTTCCCTTATCCTGAAAGACGAATGTCCGGTAAATCTTAGCTCTATAGATCCCGTACTCACTTGAAAATCATTTCATTTATCCTCCGATATGATTCAAAGTTGGAGGACGTTGACCCGCCTCTGGAGAGTAGTAGTAGTAGTAGTAGTAGTAGTAGTAGTAGTAGTAGTAGTAGTAGTAGTAGTAGTAGTAGTAGTAGTAGTAGTAGTAGTAGTAGTAGTAGTAGTAGTAGTAGTAGTAGTAGTAGTAGTAGTAGTAGTAGTAGTAGTAGTAGTAGTAGTAGTAGTAGTAGTAGTAGTAGTAGTAGTAGTAGTAGTAGTAGTAGTAGTAGTAGTAGTAGTAGTAGTAGTAGTAGTAGTAGTAGTAGTAGTAGTAGTAGTAGTAGTAGTAGTAGTAGTAGTAGTAGTAGTAGTAGTAGTAGTAGTAGTAGTAGTAGTAGTAGTAGTAGTAGTAGTAGTAGTAGTAGTAGTAGTAGTAGTAGTAGTAGTAGTAGTAGTAGTAGTAGTAGTAGTAGTAGTAGTAGTAGTAGTAGTAGTAGTAGTAGTAGTAGTAGTAGTAGTAGTAGTAGTAGTAGTAGTAGTAGTAGTAGTAGTAGTAGTAGTAGTAGTAGTAGTAGTAGTAGTAGTAGTAGTAGTAGTAGTAGTAGTAGTAGTAGTAGTAGTAGTAGTAGTAGTAGTAGTAGTAGTAGTAGTAGTAGTAGTAGTAGTAGTAGTAGTAGTAGTAGTAGTAGTAGTAGTAGTAGTAGTAGTAGTAGTAGTAGTAGTAGTAGTAGTAGTAGTAGTAGTAGTAGTAGTAGTAGTAGTAGTAGTAGTAGTAGTAGTAGTAGTAGTAGTAGTAGTAGTAGTAGTAGTAGTAGTAGTAGTAGTAGTAGTAGTAGTAGTAGTAGTAGTAGTAGTAGTAGTAGTAGTAGTAGTAGTAGTAGTAGTAGTAGTAGTAGTAGTAGTAGTAGTAGTAGTAGTAGTAGTAGTAGTAGTAGTAGTAGTAGTAGTAGTAGTAGTAGTAGTAGTAGTAGTAGTAGTAGTAGTAGTAGTAGTAGTAGTAGTAGTAGTAGTAGTAGTAGTAGTAGTAGTAGTAGTAGTAGTAGTAGTAGTAGTAGTAGTAGTAGTAGTAGTAGTAGTAGTAGTAGTAGTAGTAGTAGTAGTAGTAGTAGTAGTAGTAGTAGTAGTAGTAGTAGTAGTAGTAGTAGTAGTAGTAGTAGTAGTAGTAGTAGTAGTAGTAGTAGTAGTAGTAGTAGTAGTAGTAGTAGTAGTAGTAGTAGTAGTAGTAGTAGTAGTAGTAGTAGTAGTAGTAGTAGTAGTAGTAGTAGTAGTAGTAGTAGTAGTAGTAGTAGTAGTAGTAGTAGTAGTAGTAGTAGTAGTAGTAGTAGTAGTAGTAGTAGTAGTAGTAGTAGTAGTAGTAGTAGTAGTAGTAGTAGTAGTAGTAGTAGTAGTAGTAGTAGTAGTAGTAGTAGTAGTAGTAGTAGTAGTAGTAGTAGTAGTAGTAGTAGTAGTAGTAGTAGTAGTAGTAGTAGTAGTAGTAGTAGTAGTAGTAGTAGTAGTAGTAGTAGTAGTAGTAGTAGTAGTAGTAGTAGTAGTAGTAGTAGTAGTAGTAGTAGTAGTAGTAGTAGTAGTAGTAGTAGTAGTAGTAGTAGTAGTAGTAGTAGTAGTAGTAGTAGTAGTAGTAGTAGTAGTAGTAGTAGTAGTAGTAGTAGTAGTAGTAGTAGTAGTAGTAGTAGTAGTAGTAGTAGTAGTAGTAGTAGTAGTAGTAGTAGTAGTAGTAGTAGTAGTAGTAGTAGTAGTAGTAGTAGTAGTAGTAGTAGTAGTAGTAGTAGTAGTAGTAGTAGTAGTAGTAGTAGTAGTAGTAGTAGTAGTAGTAGTAGTAGTAGTAGTAGTAGTAGTAGTAGTAGTAGTAGTAGTAGTAGTAGTAGTAGTAGTAGTAGTAGTAGTAGTAGTAGTAGTAGTAGTAGTAGTAGTAGTAGTAGTAGTAGTAGTAGTAGTAGTAGTAGTAGTAGTAGTAGTAGTAGTAGTAGTAGTAGTAGTAGTAGTAGTAGTAGTAGTAGTAGTAGTAGTAGTAGTAGTAGTAGTAGTAGTAGTAGTAGTAGTAGTAGTAGTAGTAGTAGTAGTAGTAGTAGTAGTAGTAGTAGTAGTAGTAGTAGTAGTAGTAGTAGTAGTAGTAGTAGTAGTAGTAGTAGTAGTAGTAGTAGTAGTAGTAGTAGTAGTAGTAGTAGTAGTAGTAGTAGTAGTAGTAGTAGTAGTAGTAGTAGTAGTAGTAGTAGTAGTAGTAGTAGTAGTAGTAGTAGTAGTAGTAGTAGTAGTAGTAGTAGTAGTAGTAGTAGTAGTAGTAGTAGTAGTAGTAGTAGTAGTAGTAGTAGTAGTAGTAGTAGTAGTAGTAGTAGTAGTAGTAGTAGTAGTAGTAGTAGTAGTAGTAGTAGTAGTAGTAGTAGTAGTAGTAGTAGTAGTAGTAGTAGTAGTAGTAGTAGTAGTAGTAGTAGTAGTAGTAGTAGTAGTAGTAGTAGTAGTAGTAGTAGTAGTAGTAGTAGTAGTAGTAGTAGTAGTAGTAGTAGTAGTAGTAGTAGTAGTAGTAGTAGTAGTAGTAGTAGTAGTAGTAGTAGTAGTAGTAGTAGTAGTAGTAGTAGTAGTAGTAGTAGTAGTAGTAGTAGTAGTAGTAGTAGTAGTAGTAGTAGTAGTAGTAGTAGTAGTAGTAGTAGTAGTAGTAGTAGTAGTAGTAGTAGTAGTAGTAGTAGTAGTAGTAGTAGTAGTAGTAGTAGTAGTAGTAGTAGTAGTAGTAGTAGTAGTAGTAGTAGTAGTAGTAGTAGTAGTAGTAGTAGTAGTAGTAGTAGTAGTAGTAGTAGTAGTAGTAGTAGTAGTAGTAGTAGTAGTAGTAGTAGTAGTAGTAGTAGTAGTAGTAGTAGTAGTAGTAGTAGTAGTAGTAGTAGTAGTAGTAGTAGTAGTAGTAGTAGTAGTAGTAGTAGTAGTAGTAGTAGTAGTAGTAGTAGTAGTAGTAGTAGTAGTAGTAGTAGTAGTAGTAGTAGTAGTAGTAGTAGTAGTAGTAGTAGTAGTAGTAGTAGTAGTAGTAGTAGTAGTAGTAGTAGTAGTAGTAGTAGTAGTAGTAGTAGTAGTAGTAGTAGTAGTAGTAGTAGTAGTAGTAGTAGTAGTAGTAGTAGTAGTAGTAGTAGTAGTAGTAGTAGTAGTAGTAGTAGTAGTAGTAGTAGTAGTAGTAGTAGTAGTAGTAGTAGTAGTAGTAGTAGTAGTAGTAGTAGTAGTAGTAGTAGTAGTAGTAGTAGTAGTAGTAGTAGTAGTAGTAGTAGTAGTAGTAGTAGTAGTAGTAGTAGTAGTAGTAGTAGTAGTAGTAGTAGTAGTAGTAGTAGTAGTAGTAGTAGTAGTAGTAGTAGTAGTAGTAGTAGTAGTAGTAGTAGTAGTAGTAGTAGTAGTAGTAGTAGTAGTAGTAGTAGTAGTAGTAGTAGTAGTAGTAGTAGTAGTAGTAGTAGTAGTAGTAGTAGTAGTAGTAGTAGTAGTAGTAGTAGTAGTAGTAGTAGTAGTAGTAGTAGTAGTAGTAGTAGTAGTAGTAGTAGTAGTAGTAGTAGTAGTAGTAGTAGTAGTAGTAGTAGTAGTAGTAGTAGTAGTAGTAGTAGTAGTAGTAGTAGTAGTAGTAGTAGTAGTAGTAGTAGTAGTAGTAGTAGTAGTAGTAGTAGTAGTAGTAGTAGTAGTAGTAGTAGTAGTAGTAGTAGTAGTAGTAGTAGTAGTAGTAGTAGTAGTAGTAGTAGTAGTAGTAGTAGTAGTAGTAGTAGTAGTAGTAGTAGTAGTAGTAGTAGTAGTAGTAGTAGTAGTAGTAGTAGTAGTAGTAGTAGTAGTAGTAGTAGTAGTAGTAGTAGTAGTAGTAGTAGTAGTAGTAGTAGTAGTAGTAGTAGTAGTAGTAGTAGTAGTAGTAGTAGTAGTAGTAGTAGTAGTAGTAGTAGTAGTAGTAGTAGTAGTAGTAGTAGTAGTAGTAGTAGTAGTAGTAGTAGTAGTAGTAGTAGTAGTAGTAGTAGTAGTAGTAGTAGTAGTAGTAGTAGTAGTAGTAGTAGTAGTAGTAGTAGTAGTAGTAGTAGTAGTAGTAGTAGTAGTAGTAGTAGTAGTAGTAGTAGTAGTAGTAGTAGTAGTAGTAGTAGTAGTAGTAGTAGTAGTAGTAGTAGTAGTAGTAGTAGTAGTAGTAGTAGTAGTAGTAGTAGTAGTAGTAGTAGTAGTAGTAGTAGTAGTAGTAGTAGTAGTAGTAGTAGTAGTAGTAGTAGTAGTAGTAGTAGTAGTAGTAGTAGTAGTAGTAGTAGTAGTAGTAGTAGTAGTAGTAGTAGTAGTAGTAGTAGTAGTAGTAGTAGTAGTAGTAGTAGTAGTAGTAGTAGTAGTAGTAGTAGTAGTAGTAGTAGTAGTAGTAGTAGTAGTAGTAGTAGTAGTAGTAGTAGTAGTAGTAGTAGTAGTAGTAGTAGTAGTAGTAGTAGTAGTAGTAGTAGTAGTAGTAGTAGTAGTAGTAGTAGTAGTAGTAGTAGTAGTAGTAGTAGTAGTAGTAGTAGTAGTAGTAGTAGTAGTAGTAGTAGTAGTAGTAGTAGTAGTAGTAGTAGTAGTAGTAGTAGTAGTAGTAGTAGTAGTAGTAGTAGTAGTAGTAGTAGTAGTAGTAGTAGTAGTAGTAGTAGTAGTAGTAGTAGTAGTAGTAGTAGTAGTAGTAGTAGTAGTAGTAGTAGTAGTAGTAGTAGTAGTAGTAGTAGTAGTAGTAGTAGTAGTAGTAGTAGTAGTAGTAGTAGTAGTAGTAGTAGTAGTAGTAGTAGTAGTAGTAGTAGTAGTAGTAGTAGTAGTAGTAGTAGTAGTAGTAGTAGTAGTAGTAGTAGTAGTAGTAGTAGTAGTAGTAGTAGTAGTAGTAGTAGTAGTAGTAGTAGTAGTAGTAGTAGTAGTAGTAGTAGTAGTAGTAGTAGTAGTAGTAGTAGTAGTAGTAGTAGTAGTAGTAGTAGTAGTAGTAGTAGTAGTAGTAGTAGTAGTAGTAGTAGTAGTAGTAGTAGTAGTAGTAGTAGTAGTAGTAGTAGTAGTAGTAGTAGTAGTAGTAGTAGTAGTAGTAGTAGTAGTAGTAGTAGTAGTAGTAGTAGTAGTAGTAGTAGTAGTAGTAGTAGTAGTAGTAGTAGTAGTAGTAGTAGTAGTAGTAGTAGTAGTAGTAGTAGTAGTAGTAGTAGTAGTAGTAGTAGTAGTAGTAGTAGTAGTAGTAGTAGTAGTAGTAGTAGTAGTAGTAGTAGTAGTAGTAGTAGTAGTAGTAGTAGTAGTAGTAGTAGTAGTAGTAGTAGTAGTAGTAGTAGTAGTAGTAGTAGTAGTAGTAGTAGTAGTAGTAGTAGTAGTAGTAGTAGTAGTAGTAGTAGTAGTAGTAGTAGTAGTAGTAGTAGTAGTAGTAGTAGTAGTAGTAGTAGTAGTAGTAGTAGTAGTAGTAGTAGTAGTAGTAGTAGTAGTAGTAGTAGTAGTAGTAGTAGTAGTAGTAGTAGTAGTAGTAGTAGTAGTAGTAGTAGTAGTAGTAGTAGTAGTAGTAGTAGTAGTAGTAGTAGTAGTAGTAGTAGTAGTAGTAGTAGTAGTAGTAGTAGTAGTAGTAGTAGTAGTAGTAGTAGTAGTAGTAGTAGTAGTAGTAGTAGTAGTAGTAGTAGTAGTAGTAGTAGTAGTAGTAGTAGTAGTAGTAGTAGTAGTAGTAGTAGTAGTAGTAGTAGTAGTAGTAGTAGTAGTAGTAGTAGTAGTAGTAGTAGTAGTAGTAGTAGTAGTAGTAGTAGTAGTAGTAGTAGTAGTAGTAGTAGTAGTAGTAGTAGTAGTAGTAGTAGTAGTAGTAGTAGTAGTAGTAGTAGTAGTAGTAGTAGTAGTAGTAGTAGTAGTAGTAGTAGTAGTAGTAGTAGTAGTAGTAGTAGTAGTAGTAGTAGTAGTAGTAGTAGTAGTAGTAGTAGTAGTAGTAGTAGTAGTAGTAGTAGTAGTAGTAGTAGTAGTAGTAGTAGTAGTAGTAGTAGTAGTAGTAGTAGTAGTAGTAGTAGTAGTAGTAGTAGTAGTAGTAGTAGTAGTAGTAGTAGTAGTAGTAGTAGTAGTAGTAGTAGTAGTAGTAGTAGTAGTAGTAGTAGTAGTAGTAGTAGTAGTAGTAGTAGTAGTAGTAGTAGTAGTAGTAGTAGTAGTAGTAGTAGTAGTAGTAGTAGTAGTAGTAGTAGTAGTAGTAGTAGTAGTAGTAGTAGTAGTAGTAGTAGTAGTAGTAGTAGTAGTAGTAGTAGTAGTAGTAGTAGTAGTAGTAGTAGTAGTAGTAGTAGTAGTAGTAGTAGTAGTAGTAGTAGTAGTAGTAGTAGTAGTAGTAGTAGTAGTAGTAGTAGTAGTAGTAGTAGTAGTAGTAGTAGTAGTAGTAGTAGTAGTAGTAGTAGTAGTAGTAGTAGTAGTAGTAGTAGTAGTAGTAGTAGTAGTAGTAGTAGTAGTAGTAGTAGTAGTAGTAGTAGTAGTAGTAGTAGTAGTAGTAGTAGTAGTAGTAGTAGTAGTAGTAGTAGTAGTAGTAGTAGTAGTAGTAGTAGTAGTAGTAGTAGTAGTAGTAGTAGTAGTAGTAGTAGTAGTAGTAGTAGTAGTAGTAGTAGTAGTAGTAGTAGTAGTAGTAGTAGTAGTAGTAGTAGTAGTAGTAGTAGTAGTAGTAGTAGTAGTAGTAGTAGTAGTAGTAGTAGTAGTAGTAGTAGTAGTAGTAGTAGTAGTAGTAGTAGTAGTAGTAGTAGTAGTAGTAGTAGTAGTAGTAGTAGTAGTAGTAGTAGTAGTAGTAGTAGTAGTAGTAGTAGTAGTAGTAGTAGTAGTAGTAGTAGTAGTAGTAGTAGTAGTAGTAGTAGTAGTAGTAGTAGTAGTAGTAGTAGTAGTAGTAGTAGTAGTAGTAGTAGTAGTAGTAGTAGTAGTAGTAGTAGTAGTAGTAGTAGTAGTAGTAGTAGTAGTAGTAGTAGTAGTAGTAGTAGTAGTAGTAGTAGTAGTAGTAGTAGTAGTAGTAGTAGTAGTAGTAGTAGTAGTAGTAGTAGTAGTAGTAGTAGTAGTAGTAGTAGTAGTAGTAGTAGTAGTAGTAGTAGTAGTAGTAGTAGTAGTAGTAGTAGTAGTAGTAGTAGTAGTAGTAGTAGTAGTAGTAGTAGTAGTAGTAGTAGTAGTAGTAGTAGTAGTAGTAGTAGTAGTAGTAGTAGTAGTAGTAGTAGTAGTAGTAGTAGTAGTAGTAGTAGTAGTAGTAGTAGTAGTAGTAGTAGTAGTAGTAGTAGTAGTAGTAGTAGTAGTAGTAGTAGTAGTAGTAGTAGTAGTAGTAGTAGTAGTAGTAGTAGTAGTAGTAGTAGTAGTAGTAGTAGTAGTAGTAGTAGTAGTAGTAGTAGTAGTAGTAGTAGTAGTAGTAGTAGTAGTAGTAGTAGTAGTAGTAGTAGTAGTAGTAGTAGTAGTAGTAGTAGTAGTAGTAGTAGTAGTAGTAGTAGTAGTAGTAGTAGTAGTAGTAGTAGTAGTAGTAGTAGTAGTAGTAGTAGTAGTAGTAGTAGTAGTAGTAGTAGTAGTAGTAGTAGTAGTAGTAGTAGTAGTAGTAGTAGTAGTAGTAGTAGTAGTAGTAGTAGTAGTAGTAGTAGTAGTAGTAGTAGTAGTAGTAGTAGTAGTAGTAGTAGTAGTAGTAGTAGTAGTAGTAGTAGTAGTAGTAGTAGTAGTAGTAGTAGTAGTAGTAGTAGTAGTAGTAGTAGTAGTAGTAGTAGTAGTAGTAGTAGTAGTAGTAGTAGTAGTAGTAGTAGTAGTAGTAGTAGTAGTAGTAGTAGTAGTAGTAGTAGTAGTAGTAGTAGTAGTAGTAGTAGTAGTAGTAGTAGTAGTGTCACCTTCAAGAGGTCCCTAGTTCTAAACTAGATCAGGGTGATAGCTTTCCCTCATTCTAAAAGATGAATGTCTGGTAATTCTAAGTTCTACCCTGGACTCATTTGAACACATTTTATTGATTGTTCGATATGAGAGCGTTGTAGGACCTAACTATGTATCCTTTCATTTATCGTCCGACATATATTTCTTTTTGTAATTTTTTTTGTCTTCCAACATAACGCCATATCGGACGATGAATGAAATGAGTGAAATGATGTTCAAATGAGTCCGGGGTTCATGGAGCTTAGAGTTATCTTACATCTGTCTATTAGGATAAGGGAAAACCCCGGCAAAAACCTTATCAACTTGACCGAGATTCGAACTCGGGACCTTTTGAACGTGAGGCAGACATGCTACCATCTACGCTACCGTTGTGGGCGTCATCCGATATATCTTAACGTTGGAGGACATCAGCTTGTCTATGTAGCTTAGTGGTAGGTCACGTTCAAGAGGTCCCTAATTCTAATCTCGGTTTTCCCTTATCGTGAAATGTGTATGTCTTGTAGTACTAAGCTCTATGGACCTCGTACTCATTTGAACATCATTTCATTCATCGTCTGGTATGATTTAACGTTGGAAGACGTTGGCCTAGCTCTGTAGTGTGCTGGTAACGTCACGTTCAAGAGGTCCCTAGTTCTAATCTAGGTTAGGGTGATAAGGTTTTCCCTTATCCTGAAAGACGAATGTCTGGTAGTACTAAGCACTATGTATCCTGGACTCATTTGAACATCATTTCATTCATCGTCCGATATGACTTAACGTTGGAGGGTTTCCCTTATCCTGAAAGATGAATGTCTGGTAGTACTAAGCTCTATGTATCCTGGACTCATTTGAAAATCATTTCATTCATCGTCCGATATGACTTAACGTTGGAGGTTTTCCCTTATCCTGAAAGATGAATGTCTGGTAGCTCTAAACTCTATGTACCCTGTACTCATTTGAACATCATTTCATTCATCGTCCGATATGACTTAACGTTGGAGGTTTTCCCTTATCCTGAAAGATGAATGTCTGGTAGCTCTAAACTCTATGTATCCTGTACTCATTTAAACATCATTTCATTCATCGTCTGGTATGATTTAACGTTAGAGGACATTGGCCGTCTCTGTAGTGTGCTGGTAACGTCACGTTCAAGAGGTCCCTAGTTCTAATCTCGGTCATTGTGATCAGGTTTTCCCTTATCCTGAAAGATGATTGTATGGTAACTCTAAGCTCTACGTAACCTGGACTCATTTGAACACATTTTATTGATTGTTCGACATGACAGCGTTGGAGGAAGTGAATTAAAAACTTAAGTCAATTGCACATAAATAGCTTATTTTATAAATATGTACACATTAGACCTTTAAACTTACTATTTGTTTTTCAAACAAAACAGTTGCAAATTGTGTAGAATTTTATTCGTTAGTTCAATTTTCAGAGATTGTAAATATTATTAATGTAATGCCAACTCCTGCTTTATCTTGATGTTTCAGGTTTGTGGGCTGTGATAAACACGGCAGGCATTTGCTGCAAGGGACGTCTGGAGAATCAAGAAAATGCCCACTGGGATGCCATGCTCAAGTACAACGTGGTTGGCTCTTTGAGGACTGCACGCGCATTCTTCTCGTTACTGAGAAACAAGAAAGGTAAGTTCCGCGTCAAGCGATTCTGCACTGACACACGTCATAACAACAATATGAGCATCGCCGCTCCAGCATTGTGCCTCACACTTTCTAACGCAAAATTGGTCACCTCTATTCTTCTTCGTACGTAACATCAAATGTACACACTGAGTAACCGAAGCAACATAAAATCCCCCCCTATTCAAAGTATCCTTTACATGGGGTATTTTTCAAAATATCTGATTTTATAAATGCCTTTTAACGATTTTGTTTGAAACACCATTTATATAAGAACGCGATGTCAAAGACCGTCACCTAGACAACCAGTTTTAAAACATTTGACTATCACTTAAAGTCTACTGTATTCCCATATTCCCTTGTCGTTATTCATTTTTTATCTCTTGGACATACAAATAGAACGTTAAGTCAAAGACCGTCACCTAGACAACCAGTTTTAAAACATTTGACCATCATTTAAAGTCTACTGTATTCCCATATTCCCTTGTCATTCATTTATCTCTTGGACATACAAATAGAACGTAATGTCAAAGACGGGAATCTAGACAATCAGTTTTAAAACATTTAACTATCATTTAAAGTCTACTGTATTCTCATATTCCCTTGTAGTTATTCATTTTTTATGTCTTGGACATACAAATAGAACGTAATGTCAAAGATCGTCATCTAGACAGTTTTAAAACATTTGACTATCATTTAAAGTCTACTATATTCATATACCCCTACAACAAAATTAACAATAAGATAATGTTTATCTTGAGTTAGAGAAATAAGTGTTTGTCCAAGAGTAAAGAAAGCCATGTGAGTGTAAAATGTTGTTTGCTTTATGTCGCTTTATTTCTCTCGATTATCCTGAGGAGGGGAAAAATACTTCTGTCCCCTTTAGTTCGTTTAAACCAGGTTCTGCTGCAATTTACTTAAAGTTTCATTGGTAAAATTGCTGCAATAACAGAGACTGTTAACCGTAACGGCGGAACAAAACACGACCAACAATTTTACAACGTGGAACGTCGTTTCGATTTACTTCGGTCCGTGAATAGCATGGTAACAGTCGTCACGTCCCGTCTACTGCAATATTCAATTGTCAGTCGGTCACAAGAAGCTCGGTGCACATGGGGCTCAAGTGAACGCTAGCGGTTATAGCTCACGTTTTTGGGAAATAACGTCTTGTTGTTGTTAATAATAATAGTAATAATAATAATAATAATAATAATAATAATAATAATAATAATAATAATAATAATAATAATAATAATAATAATAATAATAATAATAATAATAATAATAATAATAATAATAATAATAATAATAATAATAATAATAATAATAATAATAATAATAATAATAATAATAATAATAATAATAATAATAATAAAAACAGCGGCGAGACGTGACTTCCAAATCGAGGGAAGCTCCACATAATAATTTTCATTAAAATAAGAGAGAATAATGACTCAAAGAACTAAGGCTACTCTTTAGTACTCTTTCTGTTGTACAGTCACACGTAGGTCCAGTAGCGCGGCGTGACATTCAAAGTGAGGGAAGCTCCAAATAAAAAATTTCATCAAAATAAGAGAGTATAATGACTCAAAAAACCAAAGCTACTCTTCAATACTCTTTCTATTGTACAGTCACACGTAGGTCCAGTAGCGAGTCGTGACTTTCAAAGTGAGGGAAGCTCCAAATAATAATTTTCATTAAAATAAGAGAGAATAATGACTCAAAGAACTAAGGCTACTCTTCAGTACCCTTTCTATTGTACAGTCACACGTAGGTCCAGTAGCGAGGCGTGACTTTCAAAGTGAAGGAAGCTCCAAATAATAATTTTCATTAAAATAAGAGAGAATAATGAGTCAAAGAACTATGGCTACGCTTCAGTACTCTTTCTGTTGTACAGTCAGACGTAGGTCCAGTAGCGAGGCGTGACTTTCAAAGTGAGGGAAGCTCCAAATAATAAATTTCATCAAAATAAGAGAGTATAATGACTCAAAAAACCAAAGCTACTCTTCAATACTCTTTCTATTGTACAGTCACACGTAGGTCCAGGAGCGAGTCGTGACTTTCAAAGTGAGGGAAGCTCCAAATAATAATTTTCATTAAAATAAGAGAGAATAATGACTCAAAGAACTAAGGCTACTCTTCAGTACTCTTTCTATTGTACAGTCACACGTAGGTCCAGTAGCGAGGCGTGACTTTCAAAGTGAGGGAAGCTCCAAATAATACTTTTCATTAAAATAAGAGAGAATAATGACTCAAAGAACTAAGGCTACTCTTCAGTACTCTTTCTATTGTACAATCACACGTAGGTCCAGTAGCGAGGCGTGACTTTCAAAGCGAAGGAAGCTCCAAATAATAATTTTCATTCAAATAAGAGAGAATAATGACTCAAAGAACTATGGCTACGCTTCAGTACTCTTTCCACTGTACAGTCAGACGTAGGCCCTTTTTATATTGCAAGACTACTCATACTACAATTTCCCCTCTCCACTCAGGCGTCTCCTGGCCCACACCGCGTGAACTGTAAGCCAAGCATGGAGAAAGTATGCAATTCACACACTTTTGCTAATAACTTACAACTTTACAATAATTTCCAATTTGTTAACACTAAATACCAGTCTACGTAACATACTATTGCTAATGCTATTGAGATATACTTGCAGTTATATTTAAAAGCGCCACATAACAAAAGAATAAACTTTTCTTCACACGCTACAGAGACTTCACGTGACAAAATCTGTCAGTGCGTCTTAACTATCGAAGAGTTGCGATTGCTTCCGCAAACCTACGAAGTATGGCATTCAAGGTTACAAATGCGTAAATACAGTATTGAATGAGCTCGTGTAACAGGTCACTCGAATCTAAGCATCTGTGAAATTGTCCGTAGTGCCGCGGATGTTACCGAATACATTTTGAAAGGATATCCAGAGCAAATAAAATGTTGTTTGTCATAAATTTTCTTGTTTTTGTTCTTTTTCGCCTGAAATTTTTGAGGTAGCGGTGCTTTCTGCGCTTCATTGCACGTTTCGCCACTGGATATGAACCGTTTGCTGATTTATAACTGACTAGCTGGTTACACGAGTACCTTTCTGAATTCGAATCTCTTTTTTACTTTAAGTCATTCTTTAAGAATTTGTTTTCTCTCTATTCTACGTTGTTTGTTTTACTAGTCATGCAAAAGTCATTCACAACGAAGAGAACTAAAACATTCCCAGAAATTTCTTTATGGCCTTGACATGCCAAGTTCTTTTCATGACATCGCGAGAAACAATTGAACAGCAACATTTTAAAATGACAAAGTATTGGGCAGTTCAAGTCAAAAGATGTCTAGTTAAAGCCGGTGCCACAAAAATGTTTGGTTTAAATATGTGTAGGACGTTGTCAACTGTTTAACTTTTAGATACCAGTTTTACAATATTCCTTCCGTATGAAAGGACTTCACTGGCTATTCCCGATGAATATACATTTTATCACGTAAATATATGGTAAATTTGTATTAAATCCTGAGACGTTTTCAAGAAAATAAACATTTTGGAAATTTTATGTAAAGGCTTAAAATCTGTGACAGCATTTTGTGCTTCGTTCCGATATGTTTACAAATGACACTCCTAGAACTGTTAACTCGACGTTTTAATGTTGCTCATAATCTCTGAGTGGCACTTTTAATTGCAAGCCTTTTCAAATTCATTACGCAACTACCTCATGCATTTGGCTATCAGTTATCCACGCCACTTAAGCGTCCTTCAGCTGTTTTCATTACATCGATGATGCTCAACTGTTTATTCACACGATTGCTTCGTTCCCAATTGTATCACTGCGCTCACAATGGCCACACTTTTTATGCTTCATTTCGAAGAGCGCCAACTTAAAAAAGATTTTTTTTATTTTTCTACTACTTACCTCGGGAATATAAAGATTTTAACAGAAATACCTTTAATACCTCCCTTAATGAATTTAAAACCGGTATACGAGCGCGCTCGTTTGTAAACGCCAGTAATATTTCAAGATGCTACACGAATATTAAAAATAAATAAATAATATAAATCCTTCACCTTAAACTGCTCTTTCAATTATTTTATTCAGTTTTTATTTTCTCAGTTACTGTGAGTCTCCCGCCTCTGTATCGTTGTGGCAGTGTGTCACGTTCAAGAGGTCCCGAGTTCGAATCTCGATTAGGGTGAGCTACCTGAATAAGGTTTTTCCTTATTCTGGAAGACGAAAGTCGGTAGCTCCAAGCTCCATGGACTCCGGACTCATTTGAGCATCATTTCACCAATTTCATTCATCGTCCGATATGACTTAACGCTGGAGGACGCAAATTACAACAAAAAAAAAAAAAAAAACGTTCAAGAGGTCCCTAGTTCTGATCTGTCGTGGTGATAAGGTTTTCCTTATCCTGAAAGACAATTGTAAGGTAACTGTAAGCTCTATGAACCCTGGACTCTTTGAATATCATAAAAACGCACTTGTTTGAACTAATGTTATACAAATTTGTTTACATAGTTGCAGCTTTAACAGTTATCTGTATTGATTACAATTTCACTTATGTACTTAAGTTCCTTTACTGTTTAGTATACTTTATGGCAGCCTGTAATTGGGGGACGCTTAATTTGTTAATAAATACAGTTTATATGAGGATTTCGATTGCTACTATGCAATACCTACAAGGTACAGGCAAATGTATGGTCTTCTGAAACAAAACACGATCGTTTCCATTGGAAACTCAAATGAAAAGGAATGATATTACAGAACAATTTTGTAGGTTAAGAGGGAAAATGAACAGAAATGATTATAAATGTATACGATTCAACAGATTTATTAGACCTGTATTTAAGCAACCATTAGGATATCCATGCTACACATTCGCAATTCTGTACGATTTTAACATGTTTATAATGCTAGGAACTGGATAAAAATAAAATTTTGTCACTAGTATAACTTAAACAGACTCATTACTTGAAATACTAATGTACGTTATATTTACGTTCTTAGGGAGGCTGATCAACATCGGTGCCAATGAGATACAGAACAATGGTTTTGTGGCTTACACTGCATCTCGTTATGCTGTTGAAGGTGCAAGTGTAGCTCTACGTAACGAGTTGTCACAGTATGGAATTCATGTAATAACTCTACAACCCAATGGCACTGCAGCGGACAAAGTCTTTGCACATCCAAAAATTGGGTAAGTACTAAAAGTAACAATGTGTGCAATAACATTTCAAACAAAACTTATTGTTCGCAAAACTGAATGTACTCTTATCTGGAATTAACTAAATCAAACAGCACCAAAGCATGTCACATTATAAATTTAAACATATCTACACGTATTATTATTAAATAACATATTAATTAATGTTTTAAATATTACATTATTCCTGCTATGTGTTTTATTGTAATTTCAGAACACAAAACGACAAAACAGATGTGCATACAGTTCTGGAAATTCAACATTCACCCAACAAGTATTTGGACTACAATCCAACTGTTCTGCCGTTATCAGCTATGAGGGTGCTGGAAGAAGCCGTTCTTGCAAAGTCACCCAAGGAGAGCTACAAGCTTCTTCCTGAACGTAAATTCTGGTCCTTAAGACGAAATGTGAAAAACAAATTTACTCAAAAAAAGAACTCACAGTCTGTGAAAACTTAACTGTTGCATCATAAGGAGTATTCATTTATCATTTAAGTATACGCTAGTGTCCACACATCCATTCCATTTATTTTCCAGGATAAACTGCGGAAAATAATACACACATAACCTAACTTTGTTTTTTGTGCATCATGTATATTTTTGTACTAACCTAAAAGAATAAATGTGAAGTGTGTTGTTTAATTGTTTCTGCTGTTGCCTCCTTTCTTCACCATTTAAATCCTCTACAGTAACTAATAATTACTTTTCACGAACAAAATGACATTTTCACTCGATTTGTAATTATCACTTTTGATATCGCACAGCTGCCAACATATGAACTTTACCTATATTTACAGCAATTTTTATTGGCTGCAGAAACCAACGATTTGAGAAACAATTTAGAGTTTAATATTTTGCTAAGTTGGGCTATTCGGTAATAAAAAACCCCTGCAACGGTAAGGTTGGTAAGATTTATCTTTAGAGTAGGTAATTTCGTTTTAATACAGAACAGACACATCCACTTTTGGCTACATTGATGTGGCACCGGAAGTAACTATTCCAGTCGGCAGCTATGTACTTCCATGAGAGCATGTTAGATAATGATTATTACGGTGATGGATTTTTTTTTTTTTTTTTTTTTTTTTTTTTTTTTTTTTTTTTGCTATTTTATACAAAATAGCAGTTACGAAAAGTTGCAAATTGTTTTGAAAACACATTTTATATATTTTCCGCCTTCGGATACTTACAATGTTAAAATTATGAATGTATTTACATAAATTTAAATTAGGATTCGTAATTACACTAATTATTAAAACGCGATATAAATGTTCCCAATTTTTACACAATCTACGGACTTTTTTTTTTTTTTTATTGGTCGCTCTTTTACTACTATTCTCTGCATCGCATTATTGGCCATGAACGACCAGTTAATTTTATTCAAAATAATCGGGTTGGAGGTTCTTTTAAATGCCATATATCTGACTCAGAAAATCCCTTTCGTTAAGCGAAAGGAATCCGATGCCCTCTGCCAACTTTGAACTTGCGACCACCCAAACATCTAAACCACGAACAATCATGATCAGGAATCATAAATGTGCTGCAAGTTGCCCCAAAAATATTGGAAATGGCAAACAACTAAGATTATTCTATTTAATTTTTCAAAAATTTGCCATTGTTTTCCGTCTAGCTGAATAATAATAATAATAATAATAATAATAATAATAATTAATAATAATTAATAATAATAAATAATATTAATAATAATAATAATAATAATAATAATAATAATAATAATAATAATAATAATAATAATAATAATAATAATAATAATAATAATAATAATAATAATAATAATAATCACAAATTTAGGGCAACATTTCTAAATCTTTTGAAGTTACAACAGAAGAAAGACAAGGAGATGGTCTTTCTCCACTACTCTTTAATTGTGCTTTTGAAAAAGTAATACAAGAATGGCATAAACAGAAAATAATTCTCAAAATTAATCAAGCAATTATATCAGGGAGAGCAAAATTTAAGATAGATTATCTAGCAAATGTAGATGATCTAACAATCTTAAACCACGACATCATAGCAGCTCAAAAACAGGTTGAATTATTAAAAAAATACTGCAGAAAAAGTTGATCTTCAGATACCTTTCAAAAATACTGAATGCATTTTGTGTAATAAATAAGCTCCAAAATACATGGAAATGAAATATGGAAAAATTGAACTAGTTTCACAATTTAAATGTCTTGTGGGAAATAATTCAGGAAAATGGAATCAAAACTAAAACAAACAAAAGTAGGTGCCAAAAACCGATAAATTCATATTGGCTTACTGAAAACATAATAAAAAAGCATGTCTAAATATACAAAATTAAGATATTATAACAGTAATTAAACCAGAGCGCCTGTATGGAGCAGAAACATTTATTTCGAACAGAAAAGTAGATATCAAAAATACAGAAAAATAAGAACATAAAATTATTACACAAATTTTAGGTACACAAGTTGTAGGTGAAGAATACAGACTTACAAGTAAAAAGGAAATAAAAAAACATAAGATATGTCTATAGTGATATTAGGAAATGAAGATTAAAATTTTATGGACATAATAAATGATTAACTTCAAATAGGCTCACAAGACAAAAGTAGACACATGAAATGGATTGGTGAAGTAAAATTTGGCAGGAATCATTCAAGAACGATATCCTAGACAGGAACTTCTTTAGAATGAAGGTGCAAGTTGACCAAGACTGGAACAATGTGGACAGACGAAAGCCCACAGCCAAAGAATGAGACAACTTTGGATTCATAAAAGAGCCAAGAAACATCTCCAAGTACTTTGTGTGGTTCTTCATGGACTCATTTACCTCTCCCCTGCCTGCCTTGGTAGCATAGATGGTATCATGTCTGCCTCACATTCAAGAGGTCCTGAGTTCAAATCTTGGTTATGCTAAGTTAACTGGATAAGGTTTTTCCGGGGTTTTCCCTTATCCTGATAGATGAATGTCAGGTAGCTCTAAGCTCCATGGGCCCCGGATTCATTTGAGCATGACTTCACTTATTTCATTCATCATCTGATATGACTTAACGTTGGATGAAGTAAATAAAAAAAAAAAAAAAATCACCCCCCCCCCCCCAAAAAAAAAAAAACCTGACACTTTCAAAATTACAGAAGAAAACAGATTAAACTGGAAAAATAATAACATTCAAAAGATACGCATTTGGAGTCCTCTAAATAAAATACTTTTCTTTGTTTCATGTTTTGTTTTGTGAAGTTAAACTCCAGAGGGCAAAATATTATTGCAGAAAGAGCTCTAACAAGAAAGCTTAAGGTCCATGGTTCACATCCCAGCAGTTACAATGAAGTTTTAAGTTACAATCAAACTTACTATTAATACTAATTCTTCAGCTTGAATGAACTAACAAGACTTTTGCATCATATTTGTAGGTAATTTATTAATTGGTGACACAAGCTTACAAAAATATTTACTCAAAACAAAGTTTTTATATACCCTGTTCTTAACAGTGCATCACAGCTAATAAATTCTCAACATTGATCTAAAACATAGCGTTAAGTAAATAAAGGGCTTATATCTAAAATTCTGCATATATCTAAAATTGTTTTCTTCTGAGCTTTGGTGCTGTAATAGACTGGTTTTCATAAAAACTCACATTTCGTTCAGATTATTGAAGATGTTATCAAAGGTATAATATGGGGGCAAATTTTATATATGTCAAACAACCTAGAATTTGATAATGACTCATTCGCTGAAAAAGCCTGAAGTTCTGCACATCAATACACTAGAACCTTGTTTCTCTGGAGTGAGTGAGTTTGGAGGTAATCCAGATTGATGAAAATCTGAATAATCTGGAAACAAACTATTAAACAAATACAAAATTAGATGTACAATACAGAAAACTGGATCACCACAAAAAAATAATTTAACTGAAGAGCAGATGAGCTAACTTTCTTTACAGGATACTCTATACCCCACATTCATTTCTCAATATTTTGATTATATTGATACACTTTAGAATGTAAAGACACTTATATTTCAGGCCTATTCCCTTTATTAACATGTAGTTAAAGTTTGTAACCAATGGAAAGGTAGAGTCAGACTGAAAAATTCAATGCCATAGCCGGGATTTGAACCACGGATCTTCTGGTCTCCGTCCAGCCACTCTAAACCATTGAGCTGCTAGAGCCAATGTACCAATATGACATGAGATTCTCCAACTGACTCGTGTTTTTCCCGGTAAACCACTAGGAGTTGTGGAAACGTAGAGTCAGACTGAAAAATTCAATGCCATAGCCGGGATTTGAACCACGGATCTTCTGGTTTCCGTCCAGCCGCACTACCATTGTGCTACTATGGCCAACGTGCCGATATGACATTAAATTCTCCAACTGACTCATATTTTCCCGGTAAACCACTTAGGAGTGGCCCGGGCCTTAAAGTACTTACATATAGTAAGTCGCCATTAAGGTAGTTATCTCATGTGTTTATGAGAACTCCTAAGTGGTTTACCGGGAAAATATGAGTCAGTTGGAGAATTTAATGTCATATCGGCACGTTGGCCATAGTAGCACAATGGTAGTGCGGCTGGACGGAAACCAGAAGATCCGTGGTTCAAATCCCGGCTATGGCATTGAATTTTTCAGTCTGACTCTACGTTTCCACAATTTAGCCTACACACGGCCAGTGTGAAAGAATAATTAATTTCCACTAGGAGTTCTCATAAACACATGAGACAACTACCTTAATGGCGACTTGCTATGCTGTAAGTACTTTAAGGCCCGGGTATGATATTAAATTCTCCAACTGACTCTTGTTTTTCTCGGTAAACCACTAGGAGTTCTTATAAACACATGAGACAACTACCTTAATGACGACTTACTATGCTGTAAGTACTTTAAGGCCCGGGCTCTATAGTTCAAACCACTATTAGGTCAATTAATGGAAATTAATTGTTCTTTCACACTGGCTATGTGTAGGCTAAAGTATTGTCTAAGTTAATGTCATATCAGCACATTGGCCATAGTAGCTTAATGGTTTAGAGCGGCTGCACGGAGACCAGAAGATCCGTGGTTCAAATCCCGGCTATGGCATTGAATTTTTCAGTCTGACTCTACCTTTCATGCTTTAGCCTACACATGGCCAGTGTGAAAGAACAATTAATTTCCATTTGCAACCAATGTTTTGAACCGTTTCCACGCACACTGCATTTGAATGCAATCTGAACAAACCCATTACACTGTTGTATTAACAGAATGCAGATATAAAAGAACTCAGTAATGGTAGCAGCATATGTCACATTTTAAAGACATTTATGTCAAAATGGACAGTGGCATGAACAGGGTAGAAATTTTAGCTTAACTTTTCAGCCCAGGAAAATGTTTTACATTCTTCCTCTTTATTTTATGATCCTTTGAAAAATCCACTCTTCTCATTTTGCAATAGCTATCTCCCCCCCCTCCCAAAAAAAAAAGTTTTCAGAACTAAGAGACAGACTCCTCTACATCACTTTGTTCAGAATCTCTGTTGTCGTCACTTCAATGACTACTTTTTCACTTTCTGGCAGTTCGTTGTGAAAGCCTATTTATTGCTACAATACAAGGTGTATATAAATGAATATCGGGGTTTTAACTCATTATAATATTTATTACATTAAACTTACAACTATAAATGATATGTCAAATGAAAAAGCAACTTAAAGAATTTTGTTTGTTGGCACCAGTGCACATGTGCGTGCAATGTTTCTGGCACAATCCGTTAGACAGCGGTAGTAGCAAAGATGGCGACTAGTAATCAGAAAGTGTTTTGTGTTTTGCAGTTTGCAAAGACGGAATCTGTAGTTACTGTGCAACATGCGTTCCGCATTAAGTTTGGTTGTGATCCTCCTAGTGATAATAGCATTCGAGAGAGTTGTTCACTCGTAGCCCAAGGAAATCAGTCCATAAGGCTAGTCGTGAATTACAAGTTCCTGTGTCGACTGTTTGGAAAGTTGTAAGAAAACACTTATGGTTACGTCCTTACCGTTTACAGTTATTACAGGTTCTAAAGCCGACAGACCAGGGATTATGTGCCAACTTCGCAAACGACAGGTTGTTTCATGACAATGACGATTTTATGGATCGTGTTGTCTTTAGTGATGAATTGAACTTTCACCTTAGTGGCCATGTTAACACTCATAATGTGCGCTTCTGGGGCTCAGAAAATTCTCACGAGATGGTACAAATGCAACGAGATTCCCCTAAAGTGAATGTTTTTTGAGTCGTATCCTGGCGAAATGTTTATGGGCCTTTCATTTTTGGTGAACCTACTGTAACTGGCACTTCTTACCTTGATACACTAGAGTAATGGCTCTTCCCTCAGTTGGAAGAAAATGAGCCAAAGAACCTAACTTTCCAGCAAGATGGTGTGCCACCTCAATGGCATAACAAAGTACGTGATCGGTACACAAGCGCTGGATTGGCTGCAAGGGCCCCAATGACAGGGCTTGCTATGCATGGTCTCCACGTTCTCCTGACCTAACACCATGCGATTTTTACCTTTGGGGCTTCATGAAGGATCGTGTGTATGTGTGCCTCCGCTACCAGCTGACCTCCCTGAATTAATAAACCGGATTGAAGCAGCTGGTGCTACAATTACTGAATACACACTTATCAACGTTTGGGAAGAACTCAGCTATAGACTTGATGTATTCCGTGTGACAAAGGGTAGTCACACTGAACATTTGGTAAAACTGTTTGAGTTTATTTTTCATTTGACATATCATTTATACCTGTAAGTTGAATGTAATAAATATTATAGAGTTAAAACCCTGATATTCATTTATATTTTGCACACCCACACACTCACGTGTTCATAATTATGACAGCAAGTCAATAAAATGAGATTACTTACATGGACAGGCACGAGGGGAACTTTATACCCCAGTCAACAATGCTGAACAAACATGACTATAAACAATCCTTCACACTTGCAAAATAGTATGTGACTGTATCAACACACATTCAAAAGAACAATGAACGAATAGCAAGCGTAACAGACTGATGGAATCTTTAGCAATGTCGCCACATGCAGAAATGTAAGATTGAGGTACTTTATACTCCAGCGCGCCTGCTCTTGGGTTAAAGCTGTCCATTATAGGTACCATATCATGTAAACATATGAAACAGTTTCAGACACTTGAGTTTCACTTTTTTGTGTAGTTTAAAGAGTGCAATCTCTACTTCACATTTACAACTGTGAACATTCATATTGTCGCGAACTCGATCGCGATAGTGCGGCTTGTGCACACAAAGGAATTGATAGGATGCACGGAGATAAAGAGTATGCCGGAACAAATAAAGATAGCGTGGAGGTAAAAGACTTGCTGGCACAGATAAAGTTTCACGTCTAGAAAGTTTGTGCTTCATCTAGTGACAGAACATTCGATTTCTTGATTGTTACAGAACAGTCTCGAATTATCAATAAGGGATTGAGAGATTGTGACACGCCAGCGGGCAGTCGTAAACAGTTGTAACAGTAGTAAAGTGTTGTAATAAGAGAGTGTAATCAGAACTGAATTGTGTGATTTTGTTTGTGGTCAACAACCTTGGTAGATTGTAATTTTGTGTGTTACATAATTCTGCTGTAATCTGCAAGTGTATCAAGTGTATTTCTGCGTAAATAAAGAAAGTTTTGAATTTCTGCAACTTGGACTTTTAATTCTACGAACCCACAAAGTCACAATATGTACCTGTCAGAGGAAGCATATACTTTTATGGTGAAAAAGTAAGCAACAGTCAATACAGAGAAACCTAGCAGGATGGCTCAGGCTGTTTTGTCTCTAGCCTGCATTAGGGAGATTTGGGTTCAATTTCCGTTTGCCAACCTACCTGACTCATAGGTTTTCGCGCATTTTCCTGGGTCGCTAGGTGAATGCTGGGTAGGTTAATTACATCTCCCGAATTTCCTGTCCCTCCATTTCATCTCCAATTATCATTTCATATCATCTCTCATCTGGTGGTCTCTTTCAAGGTAGAAGTATTGGCATGTGTCTCGGCATTGCATGGCAGAATATGCTCTGAGGAGAACTACTTCCTCCTCCAGTCAGGCAGTCTCTGAACGTGGTCTGGTGGGGCCATTTCCAGACCACAGTAGGGTCTGATTCTGGCTGTACTGGCCGGCTGGTGAGTTTCCGACTGGTAAAGTGTAGGGAGGGACCGTGCCCAATGCACTGTCATGGCTCCTTGGAACCACCACCCTCGATCTCCTCTTGTCTCTTCCTTCCTCCTAGGAATGCCCACATGAAGGCATAGGTACAATAGATCAAGTTTAGACATCTGTGCTGAATCTCCTCTATAGCGGAGTCCAATCCCAACACAGAGAAAATGAGAGATTTTATAAAACAAAGTGGACCAAGGCACCAAAGTCCAGAAAAAATAATTTTAGAAAAAACGTTTTAGGTAGCTTCTCAAAAACAGATAACATCTAAGTATACAGTAGCACCAACATAACATTCATTTATAAACACATCCCGGTTCCCCACATATAGAGACAACACAAACTTCTGAAGGTATATAAAAATAATCATCATCACCTAAATTTTAATAAAAATAAGACTTCTGTAGCACTATTTGTTGATTTCAAAGGTGTATTTGACACAGTATGGCGAGAAATGCTACTACACAAGATGAAATCATATGGCATACCAGGTCACATGCTAAACTGGTTTCAAGCCTTCTTATCTCAAAGATGGTTTGCAGTGCAGTACAAAACAGCCACATCCAAATGGAAACAAACCCGAGTTGGATTACCCCAAGGATCTGTTACAAGAGCTATTCTCTTTAATATATTTATAAACGACCTAGCAGATGCACTGAAGAAACTAGATAACATACAAGTGGTAATGTATGCCGACGACCTAGTAATATGGACCTCGGAAAAGAATATAAGTTCTGGGAAACATTATAAAAAGTTATAAAAAACAATGGAGAATGCAATTATAATCCTGGAACAATGGACTAACCATAACAATATGCAGATAAACACAGAAAAAACCCAATATCAACTGTTCACAATGCAACACAAAACAGAAAATATATGTCTGCAAATCAATAACAAAAATTTACAAGAAGCATCCACAACAACATATCTAGGAATAGAACTAGACCGGAAACTATCAATGAAAGAACATGTAAACAATGTAACAAATAAGATCAACAAAAAGAACAACATCTTAAACCGCCTAGCAGGAAAAAAATGGGGTGGAAATATGGACCTCCTTAATAACACATATAAAACATACATAAAACCCAACTTACTATTTGGAGGAGAACTGCTGGCAACTGTAAGCAAGAAACTCAAAAGGAAAATAGAAACCTCACAAAAAAATTCACTAAGAATAATAACAGGAGCTGTGGAAACAACACCAATTGCCATAATACAGAGCTTCACAAAAAATATGGCCATAAAACTGGAACATGAACTAAAGGCAATTACCCTAGCACAAAAACTGCTAGTTAACAAAAATAGACACAAGTGGTGTCACACAGCAGATAATATAAGCAATCTAAAAACCCAAACAAGCTTCAGAACATACATTAACATACATACAATACGAGTCAGTTGGAGAATTTAATGTCATATCGGCACGTTGGCCATAGTAGCACAATGGTAGTGCGGCTGGACGGAAACCAGAAGATCCGTGGTTCAAATCCTGGCTATGGCATTGAATTTTTCATTCTGACTCTACATTTCCACAATTTAGCCTACACACGGCCAGTGTGAAAGAACAATTAATTTCCAATACATTAATAACTCAAAACATAAGAACATAACAACAACAAATATAACAACAATAGAGGAAACAAGCCCAACAGAATATATTGACATACATCATAAGAATGACCTATTATATACAATACATAAGCAAAACAATTTACCAGATGAAATGAGAGCAATAGCAATAGCCACAGAAAATGAAAGATATCCAGAAAAAGAATGGCTCCGAATATATACACATGGATCCTTTATAAACAAACAAGATGCTGGTGCAGGAGTATACTGCAAACATTTTGCACAGTATCTAACACTAGACGAAACTTCAAACCATTATGATGGAGAACTAACAGCCATAAAAGCAGCACTGCAGAATGTCTTGTACAGACCGTACATAAAGCAAAACAGTTATCTTAACAGATTCAAAATCAGCCATAGATGGGATTGTAAATTATAAAAACAAAACAACAAGAAACATCAAAGAAATAAGAAGTTTAATTAAAGCTGTCGAATCAAGAAACCATGTCACCCTGCAATGGATTCCAGCCCACGTTGGACTTTTAGGTAATGAACATGCTGACCAACTAGCAAAAAAAGGTGCAATTCAAAATATAAAATCTGTAAGACAAACTGAAATTAATAAACAATTAAACAACATTAAGCTACATTTTAAAAGACAGCAGAGACTTAATAAAGAAGATAAACTAAAAGACAAGGATTATAAGAACATTGGAGACAAAACTGACATACAAAAACTACCAAGAAAAACTGCAGTGGCCCTATTTAGAATGGAAACTGGCCATGATTGTCTTGCAGAACACCTTTATATAATACACTGCATACCTACACCCAAATGTACTATAGGTATCTGTAAAGAGGATGTCATCATGAACAAACACCATTTGGATAAATGTAATGGTCTCAAAAGTGGGAACCTACAGGCTTTATATTGGGAAGCTAGGGGGAAAATGATGCAAATCAACTAATCCCCAGTGCCATTAGTCAACAACAACAACTTTATAATAAGGTTATTCATAGGCAAACAAAACTAAACTTGATAGATTGAGTCAACATGAAAAATTCAATGCAATGGCCGGGATTCGAACCACGAATCTCCTGGTTTCCGTCCAGTCACTCTAACCCATTGAGCAATCATGGCCAATGTGCCATCTGACATTAAATTCTCCAATTGACTCATATATTTTCCTGGTAATCCACTAAGGGCTCTCGTATTCGAGATACATCATTAGTACTTACTATTGTAAGTACTTGAGTCCCAGGCTTCATCATTTAACTCTTATTATTTTAGTTAAATGATGGAAATTAATCATTTCTTCACACTAGCCGTATATAAGCTAAGGTTTTTGATAGTCAACATGAAAAATCCAATGCCATGGCCAGGATTTGAACCGTCATGTTAATGTCATGACGGCAAGTTGGGCATAGTAGTTCAATGGGTTAGAGTGACTGGACGGAAACCAGGAGATCCGTGGTTCAAATCTCGGCTGTGATATTGAATTTTTCATGTTGACTCTATCCATCAAAAACCTTAGCCTATATACAGCTAGTGTGAAGAAATGATTAATTTCCATCAATTAACTAAGATTATAGCTTAGTTGACAAGTTTCTTAGATTACAGCTGTTTTACATAATTCTGTAACATTTACAACACCTCTCAAAAGAAAGCTGTTATTCCTATTACAGTAAAGAAGGTATGACTATTTTTATATACCCTCCAAGATTTGTTACAAAAATAAATCTTCAAAATGTGAGTTACATTAATTTCAGACTGGAAAGCATTTATCACAATCTAGCAATGACCAAGGCATCAACCATCGTTCCTGCAGGCAACATGTCTTGATCTGGTGTTCTAGCAGGCAGTTTCAGAAGACAATTGGCTGAATAACAGCTCAACAGGCGACTGCTAATTTGATTACCTGAAAATTAAATGAAAAGACACAGGAATTAAAACTTCATTAGAATTTATGTAACAAGAACTTTTGTATTAAAATAAATGCATACTTTTCTTATGCAGTTATGAGGAATATTTTTAAAGTAGGATACCTTATGTAATAACAAAAGAATGTATTATTAAATTATAGAGGAGTCGTATTTATTACACATTAGCTTCACTTATGTATCTATATTGAGGACATGTTTCGTGAACTATCGTTCACATCATTGGCTCTAATGAGACTTAACTTGATCCAGTGGTGTGGGTAGTTCTGGAGTTGCTGCTGCCATCTGTTGATTTTGTGATGAATTTAAATGTGGGGTTGTCTTCTGGCGGGATTTCAAAGTTCATTAGTTGGTTTTTATGTTTTTATGTTTTTTTATGTATATTCTCTCCCATATGACGAGTTCACTATGTTTTTGTAAATATTTTAGTAATTTGGTGCTATCTTCAATTTCATGATTTTCAGACCAGAAATTAGCTGCTATTGCGGACTTATCAATACTTTTGTATCTTAAGTGCCAAAAATGTTCTTTCTTTCTAGTGCCTATGTTTCTTTTTGTCCTCCCTATGTAAATTGTTTCACAGTCTTTACACTTAATCTTGTAAATGCCTGACTTTTCTTCTGGTTTTATCTTATCAGTATTATTACTGTTAAGTAGGTTTTTAATGTTGTAATTGTTTTTTGCTGCCAATGCTATATTGTATTTCTTTAATATTTTCTGGAACTTTTTTGTGGCCCAGGGGTGGTAAGTAAATTTAGCAAATCTAATTTCTTGTTTCATTGGTGTGAGAGCTGTGATCTGTTTTAATCTTTCTTGAAGTTTGAATGATTTTATTTTTTTATCTACAAGGTTTTTTCCATATCCATTTTTAATTGCAGATTTTAAGATCTGATGGTATTCTTTTTTATATTCTTGCTGGCTAAGGGGTAGATTTACTAATCTGTGTGTGAGACTGTTGATGGTGGCATGTTTGTGTGGAATTGAGTTGAAACCATTTGCTTTGATGTAATTATTATGAAATTGAAGATAGCACCGAATTACTAAAATACGTTCAAAAACATAGTTAACTCGTCATATGGGAGAGAATATACATAGAAATACATAAAAACCAACTAATGATGGATAGAGTCAACATGAAAAATTCAATGCCATGGCCGGGATTTGAACCACGGATCTCCTGGTTTCTGTCCAGTCACTCTTAACCTTTGAGCTACCATGGCCAACGTGCCGTCCTGACATGAAATTCTCCAGTTGACTCGTATATTTTCCGGTAGACCACTAGGGGCTCTCGCATCCGAGATACACCGTTTGTGGTGACTTACTATCGTAAGTACTTGAGTCCCTGGCTTCATCATTTAACTCTTATTATTTTAGTTAATTGATGGAAATTAATCATTTCTCCACACTAGCTGTATATAGGCTAAGATATTTGATGGATAGAGTCAACATGAAAAATTCAATATCAAATATCTTATCCTATATATGGCTAGTGTGGAGAAATGATTAATTTCCATCAATTAACTAAAACCAACTAATGAACTTTGAAATCCTGCCAGAAGACAACCCCACATTTAAATTCATCACAAAATCAACAGATGGCAGCAGCAACTCCAGAACTACCCATACCACTGGATCAAGCTTTAGTCACATTAGAGCTGATGATGCAAACGATGGTTTGCGAAACATGTCCTCAATATAGGTACGTAAGTGAAGCTGATGTGTAAAAAATATGACTCATGTATAATTTAATAATTATTTTGCTTCACTGTGGTGTTCCAATATAGTTAAATTTCAGTATAAAAAGGATGTATATTTATGGCAGTTAAATTTCTGAAGTGACTTTTAAAATCAATATTGTAGCAGATATTTCATGTTGTTAAAAAGATTTGAAATGTGTAATGAAAGAGATTAAATAATGTAAGGTGGGTGATGTGTAACCATGACAATCTCAAATGAGAGGAAGTTGATATATGTTTAAAAGATTTTTTTGTTCTGCTTAAGAACGTCATAGCAGAAAGACATACATTTGCGTCTCTCCGAGGTTGTGCAGAATTTTTTTTTTGAGTGTACATTTAAGATACACAAATAATGTGTGTGTAAGAGAGTAATAGTTAATCAATACATCAGTCATTTGTTAAAGAACAACATTTATATTAATTTGTATCACAATTTGAAAATGTTTCGGAAGAATTAACAAGAAAAGAATTATTTGCCCATTTTTTAGCAATAGTAATATTAACTTCCTCTACTCCGAGACTACGACCCTGAGAAAAAGAACTCATCGCTCAAGAATTACAGATGCGCCTACAGATCCAGAGTTACAGGGGAAACTTCTAGATTTCTTCAAGATCGTCACCAAAGGTGAGAAATTCATCAGCATCCACCTACATCCCATTAAACCGTGTCAATATTATATAATGAAAAGGAGTCAAAAGGGTGATTATGGAGATTTTTCTATCCTCGCCACCAAGTTAAACATTTTAGAACAGTCCACAACATTCTTCTCAGTTGTTAAAATCATCAGGGTTAATTATAATGTTAAGTAGGGTAAATACCATGATCATATTTAGTGTATTTGGTAATGAAAATAATGCTTCCCTTGGTAGCACAGATGGTAGCATGTCTGCCTCACATTCAAGAGGTCCTGAGTTCAAATCTTGGTTAAGGTGAGTTATCTACAGAAGGTTTTTCCGGGGTTTTCCCATATCCTGAAAGATGAACTCTGGTAACTCCAACCTCTATATATCCTCGACTCATTTGAACAAAATTCAATTCATAAGACCTGAAGCTTTCACAGCGAGCGTTACCAAGGCTTCGCAGGTGATCAGCCGTGTCAGTTAATGAAAGTTGAGCTTTCGGTCATTGTATATATATTCCATGGCCTTCTTTATGATCTGAATGAATCAGAATCTGAATTCAGTTCCTGAAGAAGGCCATAGAGTATACAGCAGCTGAAAGCTACACTTCCATTAACTTCACATGGCTGATTGACCGTGAACCCTTGATTATTAATAATTTCATTAATCGCCTGATATGACTTAACATTGGAGGACATTGACCCATCTCTGTAGCGTGGTGGTAGTGTCACGTTCAAGAGGTCCCTAGTTCTAATCTCGGTCAGGGTGATAAGGTTTTCCCTTATCCTGAAAGATGAATATCTGTTAACTCTAAGCTCTATGTATCCTATACTCATTTGAACATCATTTCATTCATTGTCCGATAAGACTTAACGTTGGAGGACATTAGTCCGTCTCTGTAGCATGGTGGCAGTGTCATATTCAAGAGGTCCCTAGTTCTAATCTCGGTCATGATGAGGTTTTCCATTATCCTGAAAGGTGAATATCTGTTAACTCTAAGCTCTATGTATCCTATACTCATTTAAAGATTTCATTCATCGTCTGATATCACTTAACGTTGTAGGACATAGGCTCGTCTCTGTAGCGTGGTGGTAGTGTCACGTTCAAGAGGTCCCTAATTCTAATCTCAGTCAGGGTGATACGATTTTCTCTAATCCTGAAAAATGAATGTCTGGTAGCTCTAAGCTCCGTGTACCCTGAACTCATTTGAACATCATTTCATTCATCGTCTGATATCACTTAACATTTGGGGCTGTTAGCGTATCTCTGTATCATGGTGATAGCATCCTGTTAAAGAAATACCTAGTTCAAAATCTGTACCACTTTGACATTGCCAAAGAAGTTGGTATTGGTTTAGATAATGAATGCTGAGTCTTACCAGTGCTTATTGCTTTAGGAACAGGACTATCATTAACCCACTTCAGTGCTGCTCGATGAAACTCTGGTCTTGCATCCAGGTAAATATCCTTATCAATCTGTAAACCCAAATAAACAAGTAAAATTTTAAAAATCAGAATATGATATTCTTAATGAGTAATGACTGTGATACAATGAAGCACAAAATTAACATAATTTTGAGTCAAGCTAGTACTCCATACTGTGACAACTTTTACTTGGCAAAACAAAAAGGAATTTGAACATTATGCTTAAAGAGCATTTTAGGAACATCAAGAACAAAGCAATAGACAAATCAACAGTAACATACCATTTATGGACTGAGAATCACGATTTAACAGTTAAAAAAGATAAATAATAAAGATTAATAAAGAATATAAACATATTATTAATACTACTTTAATTAATGGTTTTAATAAAGACTTTATAAATAAAAAAATTAGAAACATTTAAATATCAAAAAACTGTTAATGATATTTCTACCCTTAAAAAAATAAAAGACGATTATAATTTTAACAAATTTACTTACCATCCTTGGGCTAATAAACATTTTCATAAATTTTTTAAAGAATTTGGTATAAATTTAGTTCCTCAAAATAAATATATATTAAAATTTATTGCATTTGTCTAAAATATAAAATTCCTAATAATAAGAAATCTGGTATTTATCAATTTAATTGTTTTGATTGTGATAAAGTTTATATTGGAAAGACAAAACGTAATTTGGAAACCAGAATGAAAGAACATTTTCATAAACATTAAGTACAAACAAACTAATAAATCGGCCGTAGCAGATCATTTTTGGCCATTTAACCATGAAATAAATCCAGAAGTTAAATTATTAAAGCAATTAAATGGTCCGATAGATTTAATGGTTTGGGAAAATATATTTATTTTAAAAAACAAACATTGCGTAATGACTCAAAAGTATAAAATTGAAAGAAGCATAGAGACAGTGAAGCACAACTTAGCACAAAAGTGAATCGAGAAGATATTGACACATTACTTCACTCACACTGTTTTTTCACAGGACATGTTTCAAGAGGTTTTGCTCTTATCATCAGCTGGTACTCGACTAGTGCAAATTGTAGTGGTTTCCTCTTTCTCTGTATCGTCGATAGATGGCATGATGTCCAGTGGTGGAGTTTCAAAATTTATGACTATGACACTTTTTGTTAATGAAGATTTTTTCCCATACAGAAAGGTCTATGGGGTGATTAACGTATTTTATTAAAGATGTTTCCAAGTTGATGTCATGTCTAGTATTCAAAAACTGAAAAGCCACTGCTGATTTTTATGTTTCACCATTTTTAATGTTTCTTATCTGTTCTTTACTTCTGATGTCTGATTAAAAAAAAAAAAAAGGAAGAAATATTGATGTCTGATTAAAAAAAAAAAAAAAGGAAATATTGACATTAGAGCTAAAGAACATATAAGAAACATTAAAAATGGTGAAACAGAAAAATCAGCAGTGGCTTTTCAGTTTTTGAATACTAGACATGACATCAACTTGGAAACATCTTTAATAAAATACGTTAATCACCCCACAGATCTTTCCGTATGGGAAAAAATCTTCATTAACAAAAATCGTCAGTCATGAATTTTGAAACTCCACCACCGGAGATCTTTGACAAGTACATCATGCCGTCTATTGACAATACGGAGAAAGAGGAAACCACTACAATTTGCACTACTTGAGTTCCAGCTGATGATAAGAACAAAAGCTCTAGAAACATGTCCTGTGAAAAAAACAGTGTGAGTGAAGCAGTGTGTCAATATCTTCTCAATTCAATTTTGTGCTGATCACGTAATGAATTTTGAAATACTGGCAGTCGATTCTGTTTTTAAATTTGTTTTATTTTCAGATTTTGGTACTACTAACAAGAACATATTAACATCTAGCATTTGTAGCGATGACGACAGTTTTGTTTGTGGTTCCGGCTGACAATGTGGAAGAATTTACATGAAATCGCGATCCCAAAAAATTTATAAGAAAAGTTTCATCATTTCTTATAAGATAAGTGAAATTTTAAGTTGCAAATTATTATATTTGTAAGTAATTTCAGTCCCTACAATTAGACTAAAACATCATAGAGGAGTACCTTCACTTAACGAATATTTATATTGAACAGTCCCTTTTTACATTCAATAAAAAAATTTTCAAACAAAAATCAGGGCTATCTTTGGGCAACCCATTGTCCCCATTTTTGGCAGACCTCTTCAACAGCTTTTTGGAAACCCATATCACAAAGGCATTCCCACTAATTTTCAAACATTGGTATAGATATGTGGATGACATTTGGGCAATAGTAAATGAAAAACAAGTGGATGATGCATTAAAACTATTTAATTTACAAAATCCTGCAATAAAATTTTCCATAGAAAAAGAGACAAACAATGAAATCCCTTTCTTAGTTTTGAAACTTACCAGAAAATATAATAAACTTGAATCTGTCATACATAGGAAGGAAACACACACAGAAAATTTCATAAAAGCAGATGGATATAACCCAAGACAACACAAGCATGCTGTTATCAACAGTTTAACTTACAGACTGGTTAATGCACCTTTAAACAAGATGGAATATTTAAGTTTGAATTTATGAGTCACTATGTTTACACTCAGTCTTCACTTACTTGTTGTTGTATAATTGAAACGTTTTCAAGATCATTCGATCTCATCATCAGCTGTTTGGTGACTAAATGAACCTGCCTCTTCTTCCACTGCCACGGAGCTCCGATCACTCTGCCATCTGGTGTTAGTGGCACTAAGTTTTAATACTTCATTTAATGCCGGGATTTCAAAATTTATAACTTTATCACGGTTTTTGTTTATGAAAATTTTTTCCCAAATATCCAATTCTATGGGTGTACTTAAAGATTTTAAAAGTTTAATGTTTTGGCCAATGTTGTGGTTTTCTGTCCAAAAATGGTGTGAAACTGCAGATTTTTCTGTTTGTTTCAACTTAATGTTCCTCTGGTGTTCTTTTTGCCTGGTTAACATGTTTCTCTTAGTTTTTCCTATGTAGCTTTTTTCACAGGTTTCACAATTAATCTGATAAATTCCTGATTTCAAATTGTTGGGGATTGTATTTTTCAGTGGTTTATTTAGCAGGTTCCTCAGACTGAATTTGTTTTGGTGTGCTAGTTTTAAGTTTAGTCTTTTGAAGATTTGTTCAAATTTTCTAAAAGCCCATGGATGGTAGGTGAATTTTCTATATTGCCAATTTGTGTTATTAAGTGGTGTGAGAGTGGTATTTTTTGATCTTATCTTCAGTTTTTCTTTCCTCTTCATCATATTCCTTATGATGGCTGGGTTGAATCCATTTAATACCGCTATGTCTTTTATGTGTTGTTGTTCTTTCAAAAATTCATCCTTACTCAGTGGGACGTTGTATAGCCGGTGAATTAGACTTCTAAAGGCAGCTAGTTGATGTGAAACTGGGTTGTATTCATTTTTCTTTATGTAATTATCCAAACATGTATTATCCAAACAGCTGATGATGAGATCGAATGATCTTGAAAACGTTTCAATTATACAACAACAAGTAAGTGAAGACTGAGTGTAAACATAGTGACTCATAAATTCAAACTTAAATATGAAGAATACTTCACTGTTAATAATGCTTCTGCTTTTAATATTTAAGATGGAATATATCAAAGAGTACATAATATCATTCACATTGCAGGATACAATGGATTCAGTGCTGAATTGGTCAAAAAGAAAATTGATAAATTCTAAAGACAACAAAGATGCAAACAAGTAGCTACTCTTTCCCCAATCAGCAATGAAACTTCATACAGAAAATTTACATATCATTCCAGAGCTACACACCATTTCCCAAAATTCTTCAAAGAGTACAATATTAGTACAAAATTGAATCGAGAATATATTGACACATTGCTTCACTCAGACTGTTTATTCACAGGACATGTTTCAAGAGCTCTTGCTCCTATCCTCAGCTGATACTCGACTAGTGCAAGTTGTAGTGGTTTCTTCTTTCTCCGTATTGTCAATAGATGGCGTGATGTACTTGTCAAAGATGTCCGGTGGTGGAGTTTCAAAATTCATGACTCTATGACGATTTTTGTTAATGAAGATTTTTTCCCATACGGAAAGGTCTATGGGGTGATTAACGTATTTTATTAGAGATGTTTCCAAATTGATGTCATGTCTAGTATTCAAAAAATGAAAAGCCACTGCTGATTTTTCTGTTTCACCATTTTTAATGTTTCTCATATGTTCTTTAGTTCTGATGTTAATATTTCTTTTTGTTTTTCCTATATAAATGTTAGGGCAAGTTTCACATTTGATCTCATAGATTCCTGGTTTTTCTTTGGTAGTGATTGAATTTTTGGGAGGGCCTTTTAACAAATTTCTGATATTAAACCTATTTTGAGGTGCAAGAGTTATGTTGTGTTTTGAGAAGATTTTTTGGAGTATACTTTGAGTACAATATTACTTTGGTCCCACAGAACAAATTTAGTGTACAACACCTTTTGAAATCACATAATACAAAGGAGATACCCACAGACAAAAAATCAGGTGTGTACCGGATAAACTGCAAAGGCTGTGACAACTTTTACATTGGAAAAACTAAAAGGAACTTGAGCATTAGGCTTAAAGAGCATTTTAGGAACATCAGGAACAAAGAAATAGATAAATGGGTGGTAGCGTACCATTTTTGGAAGGAGAATCATGATATAGAATGAGAAATCCACTTATTAAAAAGTGTCCAAGGGTACAGCTGCATTAACCACATGGGAAAAAATCTTCATAAAGAAATATGAAAGAAAATTGTTTAATTTCGACACTACCTTTGAAGAAAACCCAAACTTCAGGTTCATCAAGATACCGACAGACATGCACCTATCGCCTCCAATGAGTTCACCAAACCAATGTACATTAGTCGACAACAGCTGAAGATGTTAGGAAGGTCCTAACGAAACGCGTTCTAGGTAAATACTAGCAATAAGTGGAGTATTGCGTACTAGTTTGACTCAAAATCATATTAATTTTGTGCTTCATTGTCTCATAGTCCTTACACATTGGAAGTAATTTGTGTTTGAAAAAATTGGTGTCTTCATTCCTAAGACGGATACTTATTGAACCAGCCTCGTAACTTGCAAGTTTTCAACACAGCATTCTTGGAAGATGTTGAACTTAAATATACCAATTCCTTTCTTGGAAGTGTTGAAAACAGTGTTGTTATGATAAATTAAATTTAAAGAGAGTCGATTAATGACACTAAACAACACTTACTTTTAAATTTTTCCGGAACATGTTTCAGAGACTTTGCCTCTATCCTCAACCGGACATCGACAGTCAAATGGCTGGTTGAGGATAGAGGCAAAGTCTCTGAAACATGTTCCAGAAAAATTTAAAAGTGTTGTTTAGTGTCATTAATTGACTCTCTTTAAATTTAATTAAATATACCCAGTTTGATATTTAATTTATTTATTTATTGAAGATGTCTCTAGACAGTATTTCAGATGATGTGACACAGAAAGTTGATATTGGTCAGTTGTGTGTTTGCTTACAGTTGCTTTGATGATTGTTCCCAGAGGTGAGGGATATCCCGACATGTTTCTCAGTGCTGGCAACACAAATAAGTGGCTTGTTACTGTAGCAGATACAGGGTTCCCGGGTAGACACAGCAGCAGTTTCTTCTTTCCTTTAAACATGCAGGTTGCAAATGTTGTGGGTTTGCTGAAGCATGCAACAAAGAAATGTTAGTTAAGTTTTAAGCTGTTTACAAGATAAAAAACACATGCCCACTATTCATTTAAAACCTTCTGCACATTAATGTAAATATAACACTAAAAAAAGAAAAAAAGACATGTCACATTCAGATAAATTTTTCTACCTACTAAAATAAGACCTGAAGCTTTCCTGGTGACGAATATACTCAAGATATTCTCGGGAAACATGTGAGGTGAAAAAATGATTACAAAATACTAAGGATATTAAAAAATATTACTAGACTCTTACCCAGGTTTCATTTGCACTCTCCCAAAATGTATAGTTGCATTGAAATCTGCCACCAGTATATCTTTCAGCAAATCTTTCTCCCCCATTGACACTCCGCCTGTTGTAATCACCACATCACTGACTGCAATTGCATCTGCCAGTTTTGTGAAAACTGAAGAGTGACTGGAAAAGAAAAAAGATAACAGCAAAGATATTACAAGGTTCTTTCAGATGATATTGGACACAAATAATCCCTACAATTTTAATAAAAGAAAAACCAGAGTGTACTGCACCTAAGTCCCACATTTTATTACGACAAGATAGACAACCACCAACAATGTGGACCAACTGAACACCTTCTGATGATGAGAACAACCATTTCCTGAAACATGTCAAAGTGAGTAAAAGAAGTGATGTCATTGATACTATTACGTGTTTCAAACGGGATGATGTTCATCCTTGAATGCTACTAGGTGAGCACCCAATCAGCCTCCTGCCATGTTGTCATACTGCATTCCCCATAAGTGGTGTGTGACGAGTGCCAGTTGTATCCTCTCTAATACTATTTGTGCTAAGACAAAAATTCAGATTTTGCAAAGTAATCCATGAGGAAGGTAGAGAGTAGCGTATCTAATATAATGGTAAAAAGTTCATATCTTTAACTCAAATAGTTCTCCTAATATAAATAAAGTACCAATATATCATAACAATCGCGATGTAAGACTGTAATAAACATCATTATTGGTTGGCATGTATGCATGTATGTACATGTATTCATTTTTATGTGTGATTTTACCGGGCAAAATTTGACGTCACCAATAGCAAAGTCTATCCAAGTCTAAACAAGAAAATATCTCTAGTACTTAGTCTTATGTGTCCATTTTCTTATATTTCCTTTCTCTCTTCTCCTTAAACACTGTCTGTATTGCGAGAAGGTATGCTTGAGGCTTTTGTCATAACATTATTTATTGCTTCTAGATTGGGACCAGTCATTTTATAGCATCCAGTGTCTCTCTTTTTGCGAGTAACTGCTCCTGTATCTTGGAAATTTTTTATGTTTAACCCTTCGCAGGCAAAATTTAATATATTAAATGCCATGCCTCTCCACACAGGGTGGCGTTTAATATATTACTGAACTGAAGTTTATAAACGAGACCGACTCGTTTTAAATGCTATTTTCAAACCCAGATGGCGTCTAAGTAGCCTCAGGTCTAATGTTGGTTTTTAGTGTGAAACTGTTAGTTCACTGGTCTTTGTTTAGTAGTTATTGCCAAAGCTTTATTGTTCGGTGCATGGTTGTGATTTTGAGAGTTGGTTTTCATTATTTTATTTTGTTTTCCGTCAAAATGGCAAGGAAACGAGGACTATCCAATGCAGAGATTGTTCAGTTACTTCAAAAATCTGACGAATCCTATAGTGATATGGAGTTATCAGACAGTGAGAGGGTAATATGTGAGTCAGGTGAATCTGAGTGCAAAAACGACGTATGGGATTCAAGTGCAAATGATGATTTTGTGTCTGACAATTGGGTTGACGTAAGTGATTACGATCCTGGGTACCTTTCAACTCCAATTGAGAATATTAATCAAGGCCCTATTTTACCATATACTTTTAACAGTGAATCAGAGCCCATTGAATATTTCTCCCTGTTTTTTGATCATGAACTGCTCGAGCTGATTGTTGAAGAAACTAAATTATACGGCAATAGGAGAAAGCGTCAAAACACAGCACCTTCAAAACGAAGCAGAATGATTAGTTGGATCCTCCTTCTCTAACAGATATAACAGCATTCCTTGGTACAATAATAAATATGGGTTTACATCCCCTTTCTGACATCAAAGAGTACTTTTCCAGAGGATGGTTGGATAAAATGCCTTTCTTTGGAGATGTGTTTTCCCATTTTTTGGAACTTACATTTTGCCCATGATGAAAATGATAAAGCAATTAAAAAGGAGGATTTAATTAAAAATGTTGTGGATAGAATAAAATAGAAATGTCAGCTGTTCTACTGTCCGGGAGAAAATATTTCTGTGGATGAGAGCACTGTCAGTTTCAAGGCTAGAGTGAACTTCAGGGTTTATAATCTTATAATCCCATTAAACCAACAAAATTTGGGCTTAAAATATTTGCTCTGTCTGATAGCAACAATGGCTATATGTACACCTTTGAGCCCTACATGGGAAAGAGTGACAGTATAAACTCCGACCTTCTAAAAACAACAGAGGTCGTAAGCAATTTGTGTTTAGCTCTCATTAAGGATCCAGTCAATACCCCCTCTGGACACCATATCTTTACAGATAGGTATTATACTTCGCCACAGCTGGCTGAAACTTTGTGGGATATGAAAATGGTGACAACAGGAACAGTTATGCTTAACAGAAAAGGTATGCCGGACCTAATAAAGCGAAAGAGACAAAGAAATTGACAAAAGGTGACATCACCAGCTTTAGAAATGATTCGCTATTAGCTCTTTCCTGGAAGGACAAAAGAGTGGTAACCCTTCCGAGCACTTATCACAGAGGGGACAAGATACATGTAACTAATGTTCTTTCCAAATATCCAAATCAAATTCCCATGCCAAAGTTTAACGTGGTTCTAAATTATACAAAGAATATGGGAGGGATAGATAGAATGGACCACTTTATTGCTTCATACCAATTTCTAAGAACTATGAAGTGGTATAGGAAAATGTTCTTTTGGCTGTTGGAAGTCTCGATAGTAAATTCTTATCTTTTGTTTTCTATGGTTCAAAATAAGGCTGGAAAGAAGCCAATGAGCCACAAAAAATTTCACAAATGTCTCGTTGTTTCCTGGTACAAGAAAGAATGCAGTTTCGCACAATGCAATCAACAAATGGGATTACACTAGGTCAACCACACAAGACAGAGTATCTGGTGTACCCCACTTCATGGGTAGGAGAGCTGGAGGGTCTGGAGCCTTCCCTGGTGTAGTGTACAGGAAAAACTCTCTAAGGAAATGCACTATATATTTCTGTGAAACGTGTGTAATCAAGCCATATTTGCATCCAGATAAGTGTTTCAAGCATTACCACACACAGAAATTGTAAGGGACTCCATTTTACCACTGGCGCGCATGCACGCATGACGATTTTCAAACTGTACATAAATCAGGTGTTTTATATCTATAAAATTCCAACTACTTTATTCTAAACTTTTCATTCTCGCTTTCTTATTTATTTATATAAATAATATCCGAGATACTTATTTAGTGAATTGCTTCAGTAACAATTTATAAACAAGCAAAATTGCTTAGGTAATATAAACATTAAGCAACAGTGGTGTGAAACAAAGAAAAAAGAACAGAAAAGTAAAGAAAAACAACTTGCGCCATTTTTCCACTAACCAACTAAAGATACTCTTTTTTGACGTGGTTATATGCGCATCCTGGGGATGTAACACCTACAACAACAGGTAAGGCACTACTTTCAAGAATGAATGAAGCACGTTAACTAAATAGAATGGAGTATTATTAAGCTTTTTATTTCAAGAAATTTCTCCGCCCAGATCTGTAAATCAAGTACGCCTGTGAAGGGTTTAAAGACTTAAGGATTCCAACATTCATAAAGACATTTTAATTAAGCATGACAGGGACAAAAAAATGTATATCGTATACTGATAAAACATAAGACGTTTATGTTACAAACAAGAGTATGACAATTTGACAGTACCTGGACACATTTGATAACATTATGCTCCGAGGGAGTTGTCTGAATGCTGGATAGTGTTGCATGAACTACTTTATGCAGCGCTTTAGATTATATTTATATTTCGGACCAATTTTAATGCTGGTACGAAAATAACATTCAACCATGAAGACGCCGTGGTCTGTGTTCATATTCAGAGGAAGCTGGTTGTATTAGTTAGTAGAGCAATCGCACTGAGAGCGCTGCTTACTGTTCCGCAAACATTACCGCTTCTTCTCCAAAGAGGGCGCTATGATTTCAAGATAGACTCACCAGTCAACTATGACGTCATTCTAGCTCAATTGGAAGGCAGGAAATAACGAATAAAAATGAACACTGTGTATAATTATAATTACTCAAAACTGAAATGTAAACATTTGACATGATGTGATAGAAGAATTGCTTTGAATAAGCCAAGCTGTATATAAAATTCAAGAGAGAGCAAATAGTACACGTCCTACAGGCCAGTAAAATGTTGCATTGGCAGAATGTGAGTCATCACGTTATATGTTTATGAATGGTTCATAATCTCTATTTACTCTAGAGTTCAAAGCAGTATCATTTAGTTGTTTTTCCGTTAGAAACCAGAGAAAAGTGTATCAGTTGTATCAACTTGTAATTGAAATGGGACACGAGGTAATCTGCCTTCCCCCTTACCAATACCAGTACAATCCAATTGAGTTACATGGACTCAAATTATGTTGCAAACACAAAAAATATTTTTAAACTGACTGATGCTGAACTACTTATTCACAAAGAAATCACAAGTTAACACAATATCGAAATTTAACTGTATTGGAACACCACAGTGAAGCGAAATAATTATTAAATTATAGATGAGTCATATTTATTACACATCGGCTTCACTTATGTACCTATATTGAGGACATGTTTCGCGAACTATCATTTGCATCATCAGCTCTAATGCGACTAAAGCTTGATCCAGTGGTGTGGGTAGTTCTGGAGTTGCTGCTGCCATCTGTTGATTTTGTGATGAATTTAAATGTGGGGTTGTCTTCTCGTGGGATTTCACGACAATTGAATCCATTTAATACCGCTATGTCTTTTATGTGTTGTTGTTCTTTCAAAAAGAACAACAACACATAAAAGACATAGCGGTATTAAATGGATTCAACCCAGCCATCATAAGGAACATGATGAAGAGAAAGGAAAAACTGAAGATATCAAAAAATACCACTCTCGCACCACTTAAAACACAAATTGGCAATACAGAAAATTCACCTACCATCCATGGGCTTTTAGAAAATTTGAACGAATCTTCAAAAGACTAAACTTAAAACTAGCACCCCAAAACAAATTCAGTCTGAGGAACCTGCTAAATAAACCACTGAAAAATACAATCCCCAACCATTTGAAATCAGGAATTTATCAGATTAATTGTGAAACCTGTGAAAAAAGCTACATAGGAAAAACTAAGAGAAACTTGTTAACCAGGCAAAAAGAACACCAGAGGAACATTAAGTTGAAACAAACAGAAAAATATGCAGTTTCACACCATTTTTGGACCGAAAACCACAACATTGGCCACAACATTAAACTGTTTAAAAATATTTAAGTACACCCATAGAAGTGGATGTTTGGGAAAAAATATTCATAAACAAAAACCATGATAAAGTTATAAATTTTGAAATCCTGGCATTAAATGAAGTATTAAAACTTAGTGCCCCTAACACCAGATGGCAGAGTGATCGGAGCTCCGTAGTAGTGGAAGAAGAGGAAGGTTCATTTAGTCACCAAAAAGCTGAGGATGAGATCGAATGATCTTGAAAACGTTTCAATTATACAACAACAAGTAAGTGAAGTTTGAGTGTAAACATAGTGACTCATAAATTCAAACTTAAATATGAAGAATACTTCACTGTTAATAATGCTTCTGCTTTTAATATTTAGTTAAACTTAATTACCTTCTTTTGGGTTATTTTACTAAACATTTTTTTTTTTTTTTACATCTTCAAATCTTCTTGCTGTTTTCCAAAAGCTAGTATAATTCTTTGACTTTCTTCTCCAAATTTCTACTAACATGTTCTTCAAATTATTATAAATCCATCCAGAACTTCTCAAGCTGTTCTCTTGATAACCTGAACACTGTCTGTGTGTTACCCTCTTCTAACTTAGAGAGCCTAAACTAATATTGTCCCTGAATGAAATATAAAGAACTTATCCATGGCCATGTATGATGAAAATACTTACTCATCCTTTGCAATTCCTTTGTCGGCTGCCACAAAATTGTGTTCTTTCATCAGTGCCAGTAAAGTGGTTTTATTACTGTCACGTATATAACCCTCCGTCAACGGTGCACTTGGGTCCTGAATTTCATTTCCTGTTGATAGGATAGATACATCTGGAACCCTGAAAGAAGAACATTACATTTCAAACCAGTGACTCACAAAAACTGCCAGTTCTACACTTTTATTATTTTATCTACTAACAAAGTACGAGGGCCGTTGAATAAAGAATTGTTTCTCATACTAGAGTTTACTCTTAATATATTCTGTTAGCTTAATGTGTAACAAACAATGAAGTAGTTTCATTGTTGGTACCCCTGGTTTCCACCTTGAGAACCCGGCAAAGACAGACTCGCAAACTGAAATAATGGAGGTGAAGAGCGAGATATGTGGCTTTCAAATTCTGCTTTCGTCTCAAGAAATCTTCAGCTGAGGCATATACAGGAAGCCTTTGGAGAGTCTGTTCCTCCCAACAGCACGGCTCAAAGGTGTTTCAACTTATTTAAAGAGGAGACACAATCAATCTCAAAGGAAGGTGGACCCAGCGCTCCAGTTACTGCTCTTACAAAAGAACACTTCAACACTGATGCTGCCATTGTGAGAGAGGATTAACCAATAATCTTAACAATGCTTTCTCAAACACTGAAAAACATTGCAAGACCATATAAGGCTCAAAAGACCACATTTTCATGAAACAGGCTGAATGCTGCACCATAATAATGAGCGGTGAAATATTGCCAATGTTGTTGATAAATATCTTGCAAAAATCAATGTGAAGAATGTGTCCCTATAGTCTGCATTTAGCCCTATGTGAACACTTTCGTGGGAGGCATTTTCATCTTCAGAAGCAGTAGTAAAGGCTGCAGAAGTGATTTTGAAGGATCTCTCAAAAATGGCTCCCAGGTTGTCTTTGCAGGCTGGCAGGCATACTGGGACAAGTGCATCACATCTAAGGGAGAATATTCTGTGAAGGAACATTAAAATAACGGTATGCTGTAAAAAAAACTTATAATCATTCTTTATTGAATAGCACTCGTATATTTAACTAAAAAACTAAATATAAAATTTCACTGCATTTCACTAAATATAAAATTTCCAATGCTCAAGCACAGCTTTGTTCCTAAATGTGGCAGGTGTACCACAGAGGTTCTGCACATCCCACATTTTACACACCAGCAGAGCTTTTGCCTTTTTTCCCATAATTAAACAGCACATTAAATACTCCTAAAAGATTAAACTCCTACCTTGACACACATCACAGAAGTGGAACAGCAAGCATCGTTTCCAATCCACTAACCTGCTTTCCAACTATGTGGATCTTCCCGGAGATTGAAATACTGGCATGCTACATTTTCAGAGGTTTGTAGCTGTACACATGATGTACTCATATAGAAAAGAAACATGTGTGTAGCTAAAAAGGTGGACATACACGTGTCACAGAGATGAGTGTGAATCGTACATGTGTCATAAAGAACTGTGTGTATCTGTACACGTAGAAATACAAGTGTCACTGAGACGGGTGTGCTTCTATACACGTGGACATACACATGTCATAGAGATATGTATGTCTAAAGTGGACATATACGTGTTATAGAGACATGTGTATATCAGTACACATGGACATACACATGTCATAGAGACGTGTGTGTATCTGTAAAGCAGACATGCACGTGTAATTGAGAGGTGAGTATATCAGTACACGTGGACATACATGAGACATTAAGAAGTGAATTTATCTTACACGTGGACGTGCACGTGTCAGAGAAGTGTGCGCACCTGTACAAATGGACATACACGAGTAATAGAGACCAGAGTGCCTCAGTTCACGTAGACATACACGAGCCACAGAGAGGTATGTGTATCTGTACATCTGGACATACATGTATCATAAAGATGTCTGTTTCTGCACACGTGATATACACGTCATGGAGACCTGAGGGTATCTAAACGTGGACAGGCACGTGATGGGGTGACATGTGTGAATATGTACACGTGGACATCCACGTGTCATGCACGTGTGTGTATCTACAAGAGATCATACACGTGTCGATGAGACATGTGTGTATCGATACATGTGGTCATACACATGTATTAGAAACGTATCTGTAACAGTACAAGTGGACATACTCATGTCATAGAGACGTGTGCGTTTCACCACACGTGTCATAGAGACATGTGCGTTTCACCACAGGTGTCATAGAGACGTGTGTGCATCAGTATTTGTGTCATAGAGACGTGTTTAACAGTACACATGGACATACACATGTCCTAGCGATGTGTGTATATCGGTGCACAAGCAAATACAGGTGTGGTAGAGGTGTGTTAATATGATCACTTGCAAATACGTGTTATAAAGAGTGTTGCCGATATAAGTGGACATACACGTATCATAGAGACATGTGTATCAATGCACATGAACATAGACTTGTCATAGAGACATGTGTGCAACAATAAACGTGGACATACACTGCCATAGAGACGTGTGCTTCACCAGATGTGTCAGAGACGTATGTGTATCTGCACACGTTTCATAGAGACATGTGCGTAACCATACACGTGGACATATACGTGTCATGACCACACGTGTCATGAAAAGGTGTGTGTATCTGTACACGTCTCATAGACATTTGCGTATCGATAGTCGTGGACATACACGTGTCACATAAACAAGTCTGAATATGCACACGTGTCATACAATGTGCATACCAATTCAGGTGGACATACACGCGTAAGTGAGACGTGTAAGAACATTACACATGGACATACGTGTTATAGAGAGGTGTGTGTCTCGCCACACGTGTCATGGAGACGTGTTTGTATCTGGAAACGTGTCATGGAGACATGTGCATATCGATACACGTGGTTATACACGTGCCATTAAGGCATGTGTGTATCTTTACACGTGTCATACAGAAACGTGGGTATCAATACACTTGGACATACACGTTTCATACAGATGTGTGCGCAACAGTATACATGGACATACACCCGTCATAGAGACTTGTATGTATCTGCACACATGTCAGAGACATGTGTATAACAGCACAAGTGTACGTTTACGTGTCATAGAGACGTGTGTGTATCTGCACATGGTGTCATAGACATGATTGTATCGATACACTTGGACATACACGTGTCATACAGACGAGTGTGTATCTGTATACGTCTCACAGAGAGGTGTGTGCCTCATCACACGTGTCATAGAGACACGTACACATACACAAGTCATAGAAACGTGTAACAGTACACGTGGACATACAAGTGTAATTGAGATTTGTGACCATCACCACACGTGTCATATAGACATATGCATATCAACACACGTGGACATACATGAGTCATAGAAACGTGTGTATCTGGACACGTGTCATAGTCATGTGCATATCAATACATGTGGACGTACACAATTCATAGAAACGTGAGTGTAACCATACACGTAGACATACCGTGTTATAGAGATGTGTACGTCTCACCACACGTGTCATAGACATGTGCATATCGATACACGTGGACATAAACGTGTAATAGAGACATGAGTGTCTTCCACACGTGTCAACGAGACATGGGCATATAGATACACGTGCACCTTAAAGTGTCATAGAGACCTGTGTCCCTCTCCACACTTGTCATAATGACGTGAATGTATCTGCACACGTGTCATAGGGAATGTGCATATCGATACATGTGGACTTACACGTGTCATGGAGACGTATGTGCATCTGTACACGGGTCATGGCGACATGTGCGCATCAATACACGTGGACGTACACCTTTCATACAGGCGTTTGTGTAACAGTACACATGGACATACAAGAGTCAGAGACGTGTGTCTCTCACCACACGTGTCATAGAGAATATGCATATCGATACACGTGGACATACAGTTGTCATGGAGACATATGTGCATCTGTACACGTGTCATGGAGACATGTCCATATCAATACATGTGGACATACACGTGTCATAGAGACGTGTTTCCATCACCACACGTGGACATACACGTGCCATAGAAATGTGTGGGTATGCAGACACGTGTCATAGATTCATGTGTGTATCAATACAAGTGGATGTACACGTGTCATACAGGCATGTGTGTAACAGTAAATATGGACATACACGTGTCAGAGACGTGTGTGTCTCACCACACGTGTCATAGAGACATGCACGTATCGATACACGTGGACGTAAACGTGCCATAGAAACGTATCTGTACACGTGTCATAGAGACGTGTGTTCCCCACCACATGTGTCATACAGAAGTGATAATATCTGTACACTTGCCATAGAGACATGTGCGGATCAATACATGTGACATACACGTGTCATAAAGGAGTGTGTAACAGTACACAAGGACTTACATGTGTCATGGAGATATGTGCATGTCAATACACGTGTACATACACGTGTAATAAAGGCATGTGCATATATATGCACGTGCACATACACGTGTCACAGATATGTGCGCGTATCTGCACCCATGTCATAGAGACATGTGCTCTCCACCACACGTGTCATGGAGACGTGAATGTATCTGCACACGTTTCATAGAAACATGTGCATATCGATACACATGGATATACACGTGTCACAGACATGTGTGTAACAGAACACGTGAACATACATGTGTCACAGAGACGTGAATGTATCTGCACACGTGTCATAGAGACATGTGCATTTAATACATGTGGACATTTACGTGCCATAAATGGGTGTGCATCTGTACACATGTAAGACATGTGCCTATCAATATGCGTGGACATACACGTGTCACAGAAAAATGAAATGTGCATTGTTTAATGCCCACTTTTACTACATACGGCACTGCAGGCGGTGACACTGATGATACATGAGATGAACATGGAGCACCAGTGGAATGAGATGGCGGGGGAAACCGGAGGTCCCAGAGAAAATCCGCCCCAGCGCCGTGTTGTCCACCACAAATCTCACTTTGCGGTCGCCTGTGATCGAACCCGGGCTGCCTTGGTGAGAGCCAAGCGGTCTAACCACTGAGCCACGGCGCGGCCTTTGTCACAGAGATGTGAGTGTCTCACCACACGTGTCACAGAGGCATGTGCATACAGATACACGTGCACCTACACGTGTCATAGAGACATGAATGTATCTGCATACGTTTCATAGCATATGTGCATATCGATACACGTGGACATACACTTGTCATGGAGACATATGTGTATCTGTACATGTGTCATGGAGAAATGTGCATATCAGTACATGTGAACATACACGTGTCATAGAGACGTGTCAGCATCAACACACGTGTCATAGACATGTGCATGTCGACACACATGGACATACACGTGTCATAGAAACGTGTGTGTATCTGTACACGTGTCATAGAGACATCTGGACATCAATACTCATGGACATACCCGTGTCATATAGACATGTGTGCAGCAGTACAGTGGATATACACGTGTCATAGAGACATGTATGTCTCTCCGCTCATGTCATAGAGACGTGTATATCTCTCCGCTCGTGTCATAGAGACGTGTGTGTATCTGCACATGTGTCACAGAGACACGTCTACATACAAATGCCATAGACTTGTGTGTACCTGTACACACGTCAGTGGGTTGTGTATCAGTGCACATGGTTATGTGTCATAGAGAAGTGTGTGAATTAGTACATGTGGTCATACATGAGTCAGAGACGTGTGTATCAGTACACGTAGGCATACACGTGTCATAGAGAGGTATGTGAGGTAGTATATGTGGTCATACATGTGTCATAAACGTGTGTATCAGTACCCGTGGACATACACATGTCATAGAGACATGTGTGAATTAGTACATGTGGATACATGTGTCATAGAGACATATGTATCAGTACACGTGGACATACACATTGCATAGAGACATGTATGAATTAGTACATGTGATCATACATGTGTCACAGAGACGTGTGTATCAGAACACGTGGACATACATGTGTCATCAAGACTTGTCTGTATCATTACACGTGGACATATATTTGTCATAGACACTTGTGTGAATCAGTACATGTGCACATATACTTGTCATAGAGACTTGTCTGTATCATTACACGTAGACATATACTTGTCATAGAGACTTGTGTGTATCTGCACACTTGGACATACATGTGTCATAGAGATGTGTTTGTGAGTGTACTAGTGGATATGCATGTGTCAGAGACGTGTGTGCTTTAGTGCACATGGTATTATGTATGTCATACAGATGTGTGATACAGGAAATGTGTGTGTAATTGTACACATATTTATAATCTTGTATATTAGCATACCTGTAGACCAATACAGTAGTAACTCCAACAGTAGCCAGCAAGCCTAACTCAGACGAACCCAGGATGCATCCCTTATGCAAGACAAGTTGTTCCTTGGCTATATCACTGCCCACAGGTCTGGTAAAGAGAAACAATTTCACAAGTTATAATTTGTTCCTTATTCAGAAATGTGTATCCAGCTCTGAACCAGGGCAGAAAAGTAAGCAATAGTACTTCACATGAGATGAACTTATAATTATGCTTAATTAACCATATTAGTGTACCTAACTATCTAGGAGGGGGTGCATTAATGAGTGCATGAAAACTGAGAAACCTGTCACAGTCATCCTTCACTGCATAAATGTACACATTTAAAGTGATGGTTTATTTCCTATAGTCACCACGGCTTCCTAAACAAGAATTTTATTACATCTTAACACAAGAGTGAAAGTGATAAATTATAAATTGTATAAATAAATTGATGTTTAACGCAGGTAAGACTCAAATTCACGAGATTCTAAAGAAAATGTTAATTCTGAAGCGGTGGGAAAATTGTGCTAACGGCCAAATGAAGAGAGAACTTAAGAAAACTGAATACCAGGACCTTAATGAAATAGTGTGGGAGTCATTCATTAGTGTTAAGGCAAAAAATCACCACATATCAGGGCCTATGCTACAGAAAGCTGCTAAAAAGAAGGCAAGACTAAATTCAAAGCATCTAATGTGTGGTTGGAGAGTTTCCGCAAAAGATATTAAAATTTAACAAAATTTGAGGTGAATTGATTAACGTTGATATTAAAACCATCGCTGATTAGATTGCTAAAGTACCTTAAATATTTGAAGGATACAGATTTGAAAACATAGCAAACAGTGACAGAATAATAAATAAATCCCATGAAATAAATCCTGAAGTTAAATTATTAAAACAATTAAATGGTCCCATAGAGTTAATAGTGTGGGAGAAAATATTTATTTTGAAAAACAAACATCACGTAATGAATTTTGACGTACCGGCAATTGATTCTGTTTTTAGGTTTGTTTCGTCTTCGGATGTTGGAGGTGCTGGTAATGTAGCATAGCAAAAGGAAAACATAGTAACCGAGATGTCCTTAACAACGAAGAGTGTTTCTCTGATGACGAATGCAAGATGCCTTTGAAATCGATTTGAAAAAAGAAGAAAGAAGTTTTAACATCAACTTAAGATAAGTGGATTATAAGTTACAAATATTTTTATTTGTGTAATATTTATTACTCCACTGTAACTAGATTAAATTTTCTGTGAAATCTAACAAAAGCTTCAGATATTTCAATTTTCACTCTTAACCCGCCCCCCTCCCCCAAATCCATGTTTTTATTTTTACACATAGTTAATTACTTCACACCTTTCTGCAAATCATGGTTCTTACTTAGTGAAGTGGAGTTCTATGTATTTTAATTATACGACAATATATGTTATAAATAAATAAATAAATAAATGTAGAACTAGTTCATCTAGGGAACTGTTTAGCGAATTTGTTGCAGCATATGTTGTGATGGTTGTCATTTTGTTATAGTACACTATAGTGCATTTTAGGAGCCATTTTACTAAAATTGTGTATTTCTAAGTGTTTACTTAGCAAAATTTTTAGTGCCTATTTAAGTGCCTATTTTGCCCATTTTAGTGCCTATAAATCTGCTCTCTAGTCATTACTGAGTAGTTTCTACAAATGAGTTTTATTTGCTTTAACCTTACATATGAAGATTCTGTAAACATTACAGTGGAATAAGACTGAGTTTTATATAAAAACAGGTAAAACAAATGTAACAAAGTCTATTGTAATTTTATAAATAAACAACAATAATATCAGTACACTTAGAGGTTGATGAACTCACCGAATATCTTGCCCTACTTCTGGTGCTGTAAGTATTTCAATTTCTACTTCGGTTTTCCCATCATCAGCCTCTTGGACTAGCTTGGTGTCTTCTACTTGGACAACCGCATCTGCACCGGCTGGTACTGGGGCACCAGTGTTAATCCTTACACAGAATCCTGGTAGCAGCACTTTCTGTTCAGCTGGCTGTAAATATACAAGTGTTTCTCTAGAGCATGAAGCTGAAGGCCAACACAGGTGTAATCAATTTAGCTGTAAGCTAAACTTCAGTAGGTGACAGTGGTTGTGTTCCAAGCCTACAAAGGTAATTCAAACTCAAGAAATTATACAATGATTTCTATCATCACAAACATTAATGGTTGACAGCATTTTTGTGATTAGTGCATATAACTGACTAGAGTAATTTTTTTAACCCAGTATAAAGCACCAATAAGCTACACAATGTATTATGTTTATTATTCATATGTTCATTTATTGTTTTCTTATGTTGAATAATACATAATTACGAGGTTGGCTCAAAAAGTAATGCCTCCTATTTTTTTTCCCCTTAAATAAGTAAGTTATGTGAAAACTTTGAATTTGGCGCAATTCCTCAAACCTTCTTCTCCAATCCCCTGCAGTAGTAACTTCCTAAGTCAACAGTCTGTGTTTCTGTCCTGTATATGCCAAATTCTAGTTTTGCATGTTTTCTGATTAGTTTCAACTCTAAGAAAGGGATTTTGTTGTTTCTTTATTTTTCTATGGAACATATTATAGCAAGATTCTGTAAATTAAGTAGTCTTAATGCAGGTGGATGATGTGTTAGATATCATTTGTAATTAGTGGAATACTTACATTTATTCCTGCTACAGAGGTACCAAGCACTTGGCGCTTGCCAGCACCATCTTGTGCCAGCACAGCATAACCATCCTTTATAGATGCAGGAAATGGAGGCAGAGGATCACAAGCCTTCACATCTTCAGCCAAAACTCTGCCCAGAGCCTTCATGAAGGGCACCCTCTCGACTCCCAGGATATATGCATGTTCTAACACAATAGCTTGTGCAGCATCTACATCTATCGCAGGAAAAGGTGACACTCTGTCTCTTCTGGCTACTTTGCTCGCGTCCACCTGTGAAATGTCAAAGTTACTCTTTGTTTACTTTGGTAAACAGATACAAAATGATGTGTGATTTGCATTATTTTCCCTTCTTCGTATTGTATAAATAATTCTTAAAATTGCTTATTATCTACTTCATTTTAATCAACATAATTATTTCTAGAATTGGTGTTATTGCATATTTCCTTATATGTAGAAGGGAGTAGAAGAATATGGTAGGCTCAAGCAACAGTCAAATTTTTTAAGAGCTGGTCACTATGTTATATATTTGAAATTAGATTCTCTCTGCATTTTGAGCATATTTATCTATAGGGGAGATTGCCCCAGTCCCATCACTTAAGCCTATATCTGAATTTAAAGCTTTTTGTCTTTTTTGTGGTGCGCAAATACACAAAGATGATGGTTTTCCAATGCTCAAACATGCAAAGTATTGTGACTTAGTGGGTTCGTAAAATTAAAAGTCAACGTTGCACAAATTCAAAATGCTCTTTATTTCTGTAGAAAGACACTGTTTGTACACCCCTTTGCAGCAAGCTGATGTAACATAAACCAACACAATCTCTTGTCACTTCTGCACATGTAAATAAAAGTTCACTGTCAAATCACAGCTGCAAGCGCACAATTATCGAGTCCAAATATGACTGTCCGATAAACTAGCCATGGCTTCTTTTATATCTCCACTCACTGTTCCAGAAATTAATGGAATGTTCTATAACAAACAAGAAAGCAAACCTTCCAGTCATATATCTTCAACTGTTTCGGCACGCTTTTTATCTCCGCGCTGCATTATCTGTCCCTTTGTGCACGCTGGCCGTGCTAGTCGCAACAATGGCTCACAACAGTATAATTGTCCATGACATTAACAGGGAAACTCCAAGTTGATTCTGCAAACTTTTGACTGCCTATGTAATTTATTTATGGTCATCGCAAAGGCCAAAAGCACGGGAAATTGTAGACGCTTAAAATTAAAGGTAAATCCATTGGAATCATCGGAATTCACAAGATCAAGATATTGTAGGTAAATCCATTGGAATCATCGGAATTCACAAGATCAAGATATTGTCTCCTTTGTATTTTCCCTTGATGATTGTTGTCTTGATGATGCTATACATTAGCTTTTCACAGTTAGTCTCGTTCCATTGCACAGTCATGGTTAGTTATTGTTACACAGCATGATCACAACTTATCCTAAAAATGAAATGTGTAGTGTTTAATGCCCGCTTTTACAACATATGGCACCGCAGGCGATGACACTGATGATACATGAGATGAACATGGAGCACCGGTGGAATGAGATGGCGGGGGAAACCGGAGATCCCAGAGAAAACCCGCCCCAGCACCATGTTGTCCACCACATATCTAACTTTGCGGTCGCCTGGGATCGAACCCGGGCCGCCTTGGTGAGAGCCAAGCGGTCTAACCACTGAGTCATGGCGCGGCCGAACAACAACTGATCCTACTTTTAATTTTAAATTGTGAGATGGGAGTCCAGACAATTCTAATGAATATAAAAACTCTGTGGGATATTTTAGTTAATTGATATATACTAGCCGTATATAGGCTAAGATTTTTGATAGATTCAGTCAAAGCCATGGCTGGGATTTGAACCACGGATCTCCTGGTTTCCATCCAGTAGCTCTAACCCATTGAGCTACCATGGTCAACGTGCCGTCCTGACATTAAATTTGCCATTTGACTCGTGTGTTTCCCCGGTAAACCACTAGGGGCTCTCGTATTCGAGATACACCGTTTTTGGCGACTTACTATCGTAAGTACTTGAGTCCCAAGGCATTGAATTTTTCATGTTGACTCTATCAAAAATCTTAGCCTATATACGGCTAGTATGAGGAAATCATTAATTTCCATCAATTAACTAAAATAATAAGAGTTAAATGATGAAGCCTGGGACTCAAGTACTTACGCTAGTAAGTCGCCACAAACGGTGTATCTCGAATGCGAGAGCCCCTAGTGGTCTACTTGGGAAATATATGAGTCAAATGGAGAATTTAATGTCAGGACGGCACGTTGGCCATGGTAGCTTAATGGGTTAGAGCGACTGGATGCAAACCAGGAGATCCGTGGTTAAAATCCCGGCCATGGCATTGAATTTTTCATGTTGACTCTATCTATCAAAAACCTTAGCCTGATATACCAACACCACTATAACATTATCTGCATCTCGCTGCTCATCAGTGTGGTCAGCACGTGACAAACATTTGACTCCTACGACCTAAGTCAGGTCATCTTTCCTTGGCTTAGTCAAATGTTTTGCGAACTTCACAAAGTCACAAAGGAATTCAACTAATTTTGTGTCAATTCAATTCACATTCACAAATTCACAAACACAAATTATAAAGAAGGTATCCTAGCATTCACCAATATTTAACAATTGACTGTGATGAAATATTTATAGTGTTATAATGCGTTCAGAAATTATTTTGTGTTTAATCTTCGAGAGGTATATCATCATGCTGATAAAAGAATTTCAGGCTTGATAACAAGTAATAAATGTTATTTAATAAAATATGGTAAGTGAAATAGCTTTGAAGATTTTGGCAAGAAGTGCAATATCTTTATACTTTGAAATGCTTTTGTTTGTAAAAAATAAAAGGTGTATGTATTCTGTGTGTTTGCGTGTGTACTTTTATATTTAGTTAATAACCTGGCCCACTACTATTTCAGGTTGTTTTCCCTCACCTTTTAAACCTTCCTTGGACTTATATAAATATTTCAAAACTAGAATTAGGCAAATTGGTTCAGGGGTTCTCTGGTTTTTGTGAGACTAATAAATGCCAATTCATTTATATATATAAATGAAAAAAGAATAATGATTTCCTATTTGAGAAAAATATGAGGGCTGTTCAATAAAGAATGATCACAACGTTTTTGACAACGTAACTTTACTCATCCTCATAATTTTGATGGCCCTTCTCAAAATAGTCTCCCCTGAATGGCACTTGTCCCAGCATTTCTGCCAGTCTTCAAAGTCATGCTGGAAGCCATATTTTCAGAGATCCTTCAAAATAGCCTCTGCAGCCTTCACCACTGCTTCTGATGATGGATAATGCCTCCCACGAAGGCGTTTCTTCAAGTTAGGGAATAGAAAAAAGTCACATGGTGCTAATTCCAGACTATAGGGAGGGTGAGGGATGCACTTCACATTGATTTTTACAAGATATTCAGCAACAACATTAGCCATATGCAGCCGCACATTATCGTGGTGCGGCATCCACCCTGCTTCAGGGATATGCAGTCTTTTGCGCCTGATATGGACTTGCATTGTTTTCAGGACATCCCTATAGTATTGTCTAGTTACTGATGTGAGTGCAGATACAACACGCTGATAAATCATTCCATGAATATCAAAGAATGAGATGACCATAACTTTTCCAGCAGAAGCAACCACTTTTGCTTTTATGGGGTTTGTTGATGAAGGAGACTTCCACACTGAGCTTTGCTGTTTGCTCTCAGGATCAAAATGATGTAGCCAAGTTTCATCAGCAGTGATTACGTTTGAAAGAAACACTGGATCTTCCTCTAACATCAACTTTAACTGCATGTTACCTCCATTGCAGCGGTAGGCGATACTGAACATGACTGAACTTACCTGGTTCTCACAAGCGGGAACCAGGAGTACCAACAATGAAACTACTAGGGCGTATTTGTTTCACATTAAGCTAACAGAATATAATAAGATTGAATTTTAGTATGAAAAATTATGACCGTAAAAAAATTATGATCATTCTTTATTGAACAGCCCTTGTATAAGTATCCAATTGCTCTTAACACCTGAACACAACAGTGGCAAACTTGCCAATGTGCCAGTATGACATTAAATTCTCCAACTGACTCGTATTTTTCCCAGTAAACCCCTAGCAGTTCTTGTATACAATGAGATACTTAAATCCATGGCCAGAAAGGAATGTGCCTCCGTGGATATTTCTAATAGTCCAACCCCCTCTTTTACAAGAAGCCCTCCATTACTCTGATTATATTGTTATGTTAGCTTTAATTTTGATTAACACATCAGAAAAAACAGTTTTACTATTGATTTTGAAAACATCACATAACATGTACGGTACACAATACAGAGAAGCTGGAGTATAGCAGTTGCTTACCTTGCTTCCACAAGTGTGGCCAACATGATGGTGATGATGCATAGTGTGATGGTGACGGTGGTGGTGATGATGCATATTGTGATGGTGACGGTGGCCGTGGTGTCCATGCTCGCAGCTGCCTTCATCAGAAGATGATTGTATCTTGTCATGGGTCAACTTCACTTCAGATATTCTGTCCCTCAGCAGAGACACTGCATGGGGAATCCCAACAGCAATGCTCTCCAGACATTCTTGTGATCCTTTGGTACTTCCAGGGAGGTTCACAATCAGAGTTTGATGACGGATTCCTGACACAGCTCTGTCACACAAAATTACTTACTTAAAATAACCAGTTAACTTTCTTGTCTACACTTTGAAGTGGCAAAAGTTATGCCACGAGGCAGTTATTTAATTTTAAAAAATAGCTAGCAGAAAATTAATAACATTTAAAGTAATGAAGATTAGAGGTAACAGTTTGTATTAAGATTTTTTTTGTGTTATTTACGTCCTCCAATGTTAAGTCATATTGGACGATGAATGGAATGGGTGAAATGATGCTCAAATGAGCCCAGGGTCCATAGAGCTTAAGGTTACCTGACATTTGTCTTTTAGCATAAGGGAAAACCTCGGAAAAAACCTAATCCAGGCAACTCAACCTAACCGAGATTCGAATTCGTGACCTCTTGAACATGAGGCAGACACGCTACCGAGGCGGGTGTTTGTATTAAGATTAAGATTATTACAGAGGAGATTCAGCAATGAAACCTGTGATTCATTGTACCTAAGCAACAAGTGGGACATCCGTGGGAGGATGAGGCAAGAGGAGGCAGAGAGCACCTGACCCAAGGAGTCACGACAATGCAGAAGGCAGGGTCCCTCCTATTTACCAGTTAGAAACTCCCCGGCAGGCCAGTACAACCGGCATGGTATAGATATTGTCGCAAAGTCATTATCTACGATAGCACGGCTAGTGTACACAAAGGGCTGGCAAATAAATATAGCTGAGATAAAGGACTTGCTGACATAGATTAAGTTATGCTTCCGGAAGGTGATAGAATATTCAGTTTCTTTATTGTTCTGGAACAGTCTCGAATTTATCAATGAGGTATATAAGATGGCGACGACTCGCCAAGAGTCAGTTGTGAACAGATGTTGTGTAACAAGAATGTTGTAAACAGAGGTAATCAGAACGTTTGTTGTGATCATCGACCTTGGTAGACTGTATGTATGTGACGTAATTCTGTTACATATGGATTGAACAGAGTGTAACTCTACGCAAATGAACATTTTGAATTTCTGCAAATTGGATTTTTAATTCTACGAGCCCACAAAGTCACAATATGTTGATATTTTTACTACTGTTCCTGATAAACAAATTAACAATGCTTTAAAATTACTAAATTTACAAGATAAAGTTATAAAATTCACATTAGAAACTGAAATTAATGGATTTCTTCCTTTTCTAGATTTGAAGATAATAAGAAATAATAACAAATTAGATTTTGGTATCGATAGGAAATCTACTAATATTGATAATTACATAAAAAGTAAAAGTTTTAACCCTTTTTCACATAAATATGCTGTTTTTAATAGTTTGATTTATACATTAATATATCCCTGAATAAAGAAGAATTTAATAAAGAGTATAAACATATTATTAATACTGCTTTCATTAATGGTTTTAATAAAGACTTCATACAAAAGAGGATTGAAAAATTTAAATATCAAAAAACTGTTAATGATATTTCTGCCCTTAAAAAAATAAAAGACCATTATAATTTAAAAAAATTTACTTACCATCCTTGGGTTAATAAACATTTTCAATTTTTTTTTAAAGAAGTTGGTATAAGTTGGTAAACAAGTAAGTGACGAGTATTAATAAACCAACTACAAATAGTTTCTGAGATTAATTTTGACGTCACTGTTACTAAATTCCTCCAAACACATATATGTTGGTATAACTTCAGTTCTTGAAGGTTTCACGGCGAGCATTAGTAGTATAGTAGTTTTATTCATCCGTTAAGTCAATACAATGACATTGGATACGTCAATACAAATATTTAGAACAATACAAATAATATAAGTATAAAAATAAAAAAATAAGTTGCATCAAGTGTAATTAATAGTAATCAAGGCTTCGGCCATTGCAAACTCCATGGCCTTCTTCAGGATCTGAAGAATGGCAAAGCTCGACGCTTATTAATTTAACATGGCTGATCACCCACGAAGCCTTGATTAGTAACTTTAGTTATATATTATTAAAAATTTACTACATTTTTCTAAAAACTATAAAATTCCTAATAATAAAAAATCTGGTATTTATCAATTTAATTGTTTAGATTATGATGAGGTTTATATTGGAAAGATGAAATGTAATTTAGAAATCAGAACAAAAGAACATTTTCGTAACATTAAGTATAAACAAACTGATAAATCGGCCGTACCAGATCATTTTTGGTCATTTAACCATGAAATAAATCCTGAAGTTAAATTATTAAAACAATTAAATGGTCCAATAAATTTAATAGTGTGGGAAAAGATATTTATTTTAAAAAATAAACATCGCTTTTATGAATTTTGAAATACCAACAGTTGATTCTGTTTTTTAGGTTTGTTTCGTTTTCAGATTTTGGTAATACTAAAAAAACATAAGAAAAACATGGTAACTGAAATCCTTGACAACAGAGTTGACTGATGATGAAAACAATTTGTTTTTGAAATCGATCTCAATTAGAAAGAAGTATTAACACCAATTTCTTAAGATAAGTGAAACCTTTGTAACAAATATTTATATTTGTGTAATACTCAGAAAAAACGATGAAACAAAAAATGAAGCCCAATCTTTACTGAAGAGAGGTATTATAATATTTTGATATTATTATTCTAGAAGTTAATTTTCTCATAACAGCTAGCTCTGAAAATGGGAAACCATCCACATTATTAATAACAAGGACTGAATTATGTGCTCTGATGTCCCACCATCAGGCCAGCCCAACAAGTTCAAATCACAATTTTTTTTTTTTTTCAATTTATGTCCTCCAACGTTAAGTCATATTGGACGGTGAATGAAATTTGGTGAAATGATGCTCAAATGAGTCCGGGGTCCATGAAGCTTAGAGTTACCAGACATTCGTTTTTCAGGATAAGGGAAAACCCTGGAGAAACCCTTATCCAGGTAACTCACCCTGACCGAGATTCGAACTCGGGACCTCTTGAACGTGAGGCAGACATGCTACCATCTATGCTACCGAGGTGGGCACAGACCTTGTTGTGAGAGAGCTGCCTGGTATAGTAATACAAAAATATTATATAACAGCAGTGTCCTTTAGTAATTGTTAATAAAAAGCAGCTTAATTTAACGTAATAAGTTAATAGTGTGTATGATTTCACCTGTCTTCTGTCTAATCTGTATATAGTACACAGAACACATTTATGTGGTATGTGAAGCAGAAAGATAAAATGTGGGGCTATTATGTTTATAAGAATCAAAACATTTGTATATTTTTCTCTCTCCGAAATTAGCTCGCACAGAGCAGCGATCAGAAAACTACTTACAGTACTGTACTTAAAGGAGGAGTTTAATTTACGTATGCAAATCCATTAAATTCGCTAAACCAATCAACATCTTAACTGTTTTCTGTAGCAATATCTCTCTCTTCCCGCCTAGATGTTTGCAGCATGATCAAACTAGGTTGAGATATGTGTTATGTGTGACTGGAGGAATTTAGTAACAGTGACGTCAAAATTAATTGTAAAAACTATTTGTAGTCGGTTCATTGACACTCGTCACTTACTTTTTTTAAATCATCGAGGGACTAGTTTCGAAACCCTTTTGCTCCATTTTCAACCTCTCTCCAACTAGTTTTTACGATTAGGTTGAGATAGATTATAGCAACTTTTAGACTTCTAACAGGCCATGACTCTAAATAAACATTTATTCAGGATTGGTAAAGTGAGATCTCATTTCTGTACACTTAAAGAAGATATGAATGGAAACTTCCTACTCCACTACCCAACCTTTAATCAACATAACATCAAAATACTGGAGTATAAGAGGCGAATGGCTTAAGATTAAATATCAACCAACTAACCAACAGTTTGGTTGTTATTTGTGACCTACCTTGACAACATAGCAAATGGGGTTATGTTGATGCTCTTCTGTAGCATTGCAATTGTCAATCCTGGTGTCTCCTTCTCTATAACTTTCATAGTAGCATCAGGTGTAACATCTCGAGGACTGAATCCTGTACCTCCTGTTGTCAGAATAATGTCAACATCCTTATCATCAACCCATTCTATAAGAATACGCTGAAAAAAAATGGATATCATTGAAACTTGCTACAATCATATGACTTTTTCTCCTTATCCTTTATAAACTATTCTAAAAAATGCCAAATTCATTCATACAAGGGCCACTCAGAGAACTTCTGCTGTTTACAATTGCACAAGCATCTTGCACTCCTTATCTGCTGAAAGTACTGAAGGACATTAAGCAGTTCAGCACGCACAATGGAACTCAAGAGAAAATATTTTTAGACAATATTTTCTGTGACTTTAAAAGCTGTTTAAATTAGAGCCAATACCTTGTAAGACTCACTTGCACTTTGGGGGCATCCACTGAAGCTGAGGGAAGAAGCAGGCAAACATCCACAGCAGTAGCTGGAGACTACATCAATGCTGCAGAAAAATAGTAACAGAAAACCTGGTCACGTAACAGCCAATAAAACAACCTTAGATCGTAAGACTTGAAGCTTTCACGGCGAGTGTTATTGATTAAGGCTTCACGGGTGATCAGCCGCATCAAATTTAAGAAGATCGAGCTTTCGGCCATGGAGTGATGAAGGCCATGGAGTGTAAAATGGCTGAATGCTTGATCTTCTTAAATTTGACCTGGACTGATATATCTTCCTTTGCATATATCAGGTCCTTTCTTTTTACAGCGTTTCTGCCAGTCCTTGAACACATGCTGCACACCATTCTTTGTCACGTTTTTGAGAATCGACTCACTTTTCTTGAGCACTGCTTCAGAGTTCTCAAATCGAATACCCCTAAGCTTTGCCTTTAGTGATGGAAGGGTGCAAGATCGGTGCTATAAGGTGGATGTGGTATACAGGTAATGATGAATTGCGCCAGAAACTGCATGACTTGTGACGTAGGGCTGTGCATTGTCATGATTGAGTTGCCACCCAGTCCAAGAAAGCTCTAGTCATTTCAATGTCCTTCCTAAGTGTAGCCAATACTGACGTATAGTATGCTGCTGTAACAGTAGTGTGAGGAGAAACTGCATGTGATGTGAGGCCATGCATTGTCATGATGAAGTCGCCACCCACTCCGAGAAAGTTCTGGTTGTTTCTTTGCAATGTGCTTCCTCAGTGTAGCCAATACTGACGTGTAGTATGCTACTGTAACAGTAGTGTGAGGGGGAACTGCATGTGACGTGAGGTCATACATTGTCATGATGAAGTCGCCACCCTGTCCGAGAAAGCTCTGGTCGTTTCTTTGCAATGTGCTTCCTCAGTGTAGCCAATACTGACATGTAGTATGCTGCTGTAACAGTAGTGTGAGGGGGAACTGCATGTGACGTGAGGCCGTACACTGTCATGAAGAAGTCGCCACCCAGTCCGAGAAAGCTCTGGTCGTTTCTTTGCAATGTGCTTCCTCAGTGTAGCCAATACTGATGTGTAGTATGCTGCTGCAACAGTAGTGTGAGGGGGAACTGCATGCAACGTGAGGCCTTGCACTGTTGCACTGTCATGATGAAGTCGCCATCCAGTCCGAGAAAGCTTTGGTCGTTTCTTTGCAATGTGCTTCCTCAGTGTAGCCAATACTGACATATAGTATGCTGCTGTAACAGTAGTGTGAGGAGAAACTGCATGTGATGTGAGGCCATGCATTGTCATGATGAACTTGTCACCCATTCCGAGAAAGCTCTAGTCGTTTTTTTGCAATGTCCTTCCTCAGTGTAACCAATACTGATGTATAGTATGCTGCTGTAACAGTAGTGTGTGGGGGAACTGCATGTGATGTGAGGCCATGTATTGTCATGATGAAGTCGCCACCCAGTCCGAGAAAGCTCTGGTCGTTTCTTTGTAATGTGCTTCCCCAGTGTAGCCAATACTGATGTGTAGTATGCTGCTGTAACAGTAGTGTGAGGGGGAACTGCAAGCGACGTGAGGCCGTACATTGTCATGATGAAGTTGCCACCCAGTCCGAGAAAGCTCTGGTCATTTCTTTGCAATATGCTTCCTCAGTGTAGCCAATACTATGTAGTATGCTGCTGCAACAGTAGTGTGTGGAGGAGCTGCATGCAACGTGAGGCCTTGCATTGTCATGATGAAGTTGCCACCCAGTCCGAGAAAGCTCTGGTCATTTCTTTGCAATGTGCTTCCTCAGTGTAGCCAATACTATGTGTAGTATGCTGCTGCAACAGTATGTAAGGGGGAACTGCATGCAACGTGAGGCCATACATTGTCATGATGAAGTTGCCACCCAGTCCGAGAAAGCTCTGGTCATTTCTTTGCAATATGCTTCCTCAGTGTAGCCAATACTATGTGTAGTATGCTGCTGCAACAGTAGTGTGTGGAGGAACTGCATGCAACGTGAGGCCTTGCATTGTCATGATGAAGTCGCCATCCAGTCCGAGAAAGCTCTGGTCACTTCTTTGCAATGTCCTTCCTCAGTGTAGCCAATACTGACATGTATGTATGCTGCTGTTACAGTAGTGTGAGGGGGAACTGCATGCGACATGAGGTTGTGCATTGTCATAATAAAGTAGCTACCCAGTCCGAGAAAGCTCTGGTCATTTCTTTGCAATGTCCTTCCTCGGTGTAGCCAATACTGACGTGCAGTATGCTGTTGTAACAGTAGTGTGAGGGGGAACTGCATGCTGGTAAATCATTCCATTAGTCAAAAAATGTGATCATCATCACTTTCCCTGCAGATGAAACAACTTTCACCTTTTTCGGTGTTAGAGAACCTGGCAGATATTGGAAACCAACTATTTCGCTGCCTAAAATACCAACATAACACCAAAATACTGGAGTGCAAGAGAGCGAATGGCTTTATTGCCAACTGCTTAGCATTAGATTACCTACCCACCTACCAACTTACATGAACATTTCATTTAAAGTTTCACAATTACTTATAATCATTGTTGATACCTTTATTGTGTCAAACTCATCAGGAACACATGTTCGGAGTACAACTTCAGCATTTGGAATTATTCCTTTCTCATTGATTAATGCTTCAAGATTAGCACCACTTCTGTCTTCTGCCTGCTCTTGAAAACAGCTATCACTCACTGAAATAAATACAAAGTTTACGGCATAAACAATCTAGCATTTATTGAAAAAAAGAGTGCACTTGACTCAAAATTTATTTTAGATAGTCATTTCATAATATGTGTTTCCAATTTTCACATTTTACTATCCAAAATTGGTGTCTATAAATGTACATTTCTGTGCCTAAAGGCAAATAATTGTAATAAGTGCTAACTTCTGAAAACATAAATTCCAATTTTTTATTTAATGTATATATTAATGCACAAATATTTAAATGCAAAACCACAACATTTATAAATTTGATACTATGTTATTTTCTTCTTGCAAGTTACAATTATGTTCTGTGACAGAATACTGCATTCCATTGTTGAACTCAACTAGAGTAGCTACAAAATAAGAATGAACATGGATTCAGCAGATATGGTGATTGTATCAGTGATGCAGGAATTTTTTCCCACAGTTCTTTTAATGCCAGTAAATATACTGACATGAGACTTGCTTTTAAGCACATTAGTCTGGGCCAGATTTGAACCTGCAGCATTGAGACCAACAGACAAAGTAAAAGTAAGTTTGAACCTGCAATAAAAGAACAAAAATACTCTACGTTTCCACAACTGTTTTATTTTATTTTTTAACTTACGTTTGCTTTGATAATTTCTTTTACTGTCAGCAATATTTGAGCTGACACTATAACTACAAGGGCAGGTCAAATATAAATCAACCACCTTTACATCTTTTTTTCAAACATTATTTTGCAACATAATAAATATTTAATTTTCCCACATAGCTTCTGCTTTGTTTATGTACTTTTATCAGTGAAATAATCAACAGCCAACTGTACAAGAATTGCTCCACCTGCTAATTATTGTGTAAACTGTCTCCTTGAGCTGCGTGAACATGAGAATGTCATTTGGTGTCATATCTGGACTGTAAGGAGAGTGTTGGAGGACAGTGTACTGTATACCCACCACAAGAAGCCAAGTAGAGCCTGAAGAGGGAGAGGGGTTTGAACTGTTTATCTGCTCTGTTAGTGGATCTGTTTACTACGAAATGAGTGTATGAGAGTACATATGAGTCACCCGTGCTGTCAGATCTAATGCTTGTTTCAGTAATTGCAGTGATAGGTATTATGTACTGTCTACCCACCACAAGAAGACAAGTGGGACATGAAAATGGGGAGAGGCTTGCACTGTTTATCTGCTCTGTTAGTGGATCTGTTTACTACAAAATGAGCGTACATATGAGTCACCCATGCTGCTAGATCTAATGCTCGTTTCAGTAACTACAGTAATAGGTATTATGTACTGTCTACCCACCACAAGAAGGCAAGCGGGGACTGAAGAGGGAGAGGAGCTTGAACTGTTTATCTGCTCTGTTAGTAGATCTGTTTACTACGAAATAAGTGTATGCGAGTACATATGAGTCACCCATGCTGTCAGATCTAATGCTCGTTTCAGTAACTGTAGTGATAGGTATTATGTACTGTCTACCCACCACAAGAAGGCAAGTGGGACATGAAGAGGGAGAGAGGCTTGAACTGTTTATCTGCTCTGTTAGTGGATCTGTTTACTACAAAATGAGTGTACATATGAATCACCCATGCTGCTAGATCTAATGCTCGTTTCAGTAACTACAGTGATAGGTATTACGCATGGGTGAATTATGCCGTAACACCATGTCTTTTACATGAACCTATCTTCATATCTGGAAGGTGAGCATAAACACAGAAAAAGTGATTATGTTATACATTCCTCTACATTGCCTTCTTGTGGTGGGCAGACAGGAGTGCATTTCCATCTGGGATAGGTTTGAACTCATGCCCTTAGAATCAGTAGCTTCCGAAACTACTCCCTGAAAGAATAAAAATGTAAGTGATGGAGTGTTAAAAATCCAACTACAAATAGTTTATTCAATTAATTTGGACGTCACTGGTACTAAGTTTCTCCAAATATGCGTAAGATGGTGGTATTTTGTACAACAGGAAAATGGACTTACTTCTTTCACATCTTAAAAGCAATTTAACTAGCAACATTGACTTGAAACAGCTTTAAGGTGGGGAAAATACATCTCATTCTACCATTAAGAGAAAACTGCTTACCCTTTCAGTACATAGTGAGGAGAACAGGTTGGTTTATATTTGACACACCCTCATATTAATATAAACCTTGCTCCTAGTTTTCTCTGTAAAGCATACTGAAATATAAAAAAGCAAAACAAGAGATTTCCGAGACTCTTTTAGCCCAGAAGGCATGAATTTAAGTAATGCCATAAATTGATCTTACTGTGCACTGGCAAAACGCACCCTTTCTGTTGAGACAACACCAAACTCTATAGGCACTCTGGCTTTTGTCACCTGTACTCAATCCATGCACTGTAACAGAGTAACACACATGCAAATAATCCATACCTGCTAACAACAGTTTTGTTGAGATGCCTCTTCCAGTTTCTTCTTGTAGCAGTAGTTTTCTCCAACCTCCTATATCCTTACTGTACTCAGCAATGTAATTATTTACTTTAGCATGCGTGACCAGTTCAAGTTATAACACCTTTTTTTTTTCAGGACTGGGACCAGATAGCAACTTCAGGTTTTTTTCTAAATACAAGTGGACTCTTTCTGAATGCATGACAGAGATGGCATCACTGTACAGTGCATATAACTAATCTCTGTTTCATAAAATCTTGCCCAGCTGACACCTCACCCTAATGGGCTAATGCTTTCGCGCCATAGGCCATAAGCAGTGCCTTCCCGTCACATTTAAACCTGCAGTAAACTCATAATAATTGCCAGGAAGATAGATAAAATCATACACATAAGGATATGAAGGCAGGCAAAAATAATGATGTTTATAATGAAACTGAGCAAGTTGAAACTGAATGAATGAGCAATGAAACCGAAACAAGTTTATAATGAAAGGCCTTTGGCCTTTCTCACTGGGATTTTTGAAACCAGCACACATATCTTGCAAAAATGCTTGTCTTTCACTCTTAAAAGTCGTGTCACACCATACTTGTCGTGTGTCCTTCATTCACCCAAGTCTCGTCAAGGTATATATTCTGTGATTTGTATCCCAGTACAATCTGACTGTCCTTAAATAACGCCTTCGCTACATAGCAATATTGCCTGTCTCTTAGCAAATTTTTCTTGCCCCTTTTTTCATTCAGAAACCCCAGTTGTATAAGAAATCTATACAGACTAGATCTGCTGAAATTTGGTAAATCTGCATCCTCATTCACAGCAAACAAAATTTTATTTATGCTAGGGAGTTTGTTTCTAAAGAAAAAACTATGTACATGACAATGCTTTTCACGAACTCATCACATTCTCCGAGCATGGACTCTTGTTTATTCCTGCTTTTGCCTGGAGTGGTAAGTTTTCCTGTTGTCTCAATTTCACGTCACGATGTTCCTACAGATCTAACACTCACACCTGTAAGTTCAGAGCACAGCTGTTCGACTTCTCTCACTGACAAAGACGGATTCTTCTCTGAGAGTGCATTGAACACATGCACCTAAATTCTTTTTTCGCCGCTTTGTAAAGGTTTTCTCTTGCGATGCTTCAGCGAAAAACTGGTGGTAGACTCTGCCACTATACATTAAATAAGTACATGCGCAAACGACCAGTAAAATAATATGTCTCTCACACTCGGCACGATACACCTTCGAATGGCAATATATGACAAATCCAGTTCAAAACAAGGTCAGTGATAAAAGTAATATAAACAAATATGTCATCACTACCATTAAATCATGTGCTATCGCACCATGTGCTTGAAAGCAAAGGAACTTCATTACTTCGTTTAAGAATTAACATGCATTTCAGATAAATCAACTCTGTTGCATAATATATTTAATTCAAACAATTATGAAAATATAAATTTGACAATTTTCTTCCAACATATAAAAATATATCAACATGTTAAATAACGAACTAATTTTTACAGCACAAAAGTCTGTACCACAACAGCAGCCAATGAGAGGGGACTAGGTCACGTGACTTAAGAGATACGGGGCAAGCTTATGTGAAACAAGGATTAGTGGCAGTGACAAGATTTAGGACTGTTTTTGATACTTAAAATGGCGACGTTTTCATTGCAAGAACAGCGTGTAATCATTTGTTTTCTCCATTTTCATGGTGTGACATCTATTGAAATTCATCGCCAGTTGAGTGAGGCATGTGGTGATGGTACCATGGATGTGTCTAATGTGCGCTCCTGGGTGTGACAGTTCAATGAAGGCAGAACATTGTGTAACAACAAACCAAGACAGTTGCAGACATCGCCTCCAAAATTGGCATTTCCTTGAGATCTGTGCACACAATCCTGCATGAAGATCTGAAAATGCTCAATTGGCGATCCTCGAAAACAACGTTCTCCACTCGCTGGATCATGTAGTCCGACCAGCAATGCGACATCATGACTGTCTTGGTTTATTGTCATACGATGTTCTGCCCTCATTGAACTGTCGCACCCAGGAACGCACCGACCGGCTCGCTGAATACATGAAAGTGCCCAACAGGGACCATGAGCCAGTGACGTAAGTAAAACGTGGATACGTGATTGGTCTGGACACGTCAATTGACTGTATCTACGAGCGATACAGTTGTTTGCCCACGTCCCAAACAACGTAAAAGTGCCAGATTATTCTGATTTCCTTTCGTCCCGGCTTTAATGCTTGGAAATTCCTATGCATGCTGATTACACATGAAATAAAATATTGAGTAAGGGTATTTCTGAACCCGCTCCTGGCCTAAATTTGGAGTACAAGCCCAATATTTCCAGTTATGAATACTAAGGAAAACCTGGGAAGTCGCGGAATTGCTCCTAGTGGAATTCAAGCCGCAGAATTCCGGTTTACAATTCCATGGTGGTAGCGTGTCTGACTCACATTCATGAGGTCTGAATTTGAATCTCGGTCAGGTTTCTTTCTAAAAGACGAACGTCAGGTCGATTCGATATGGTTTACGTTGTAAGACGTTAATTACACTTAGACCAATCGTGCCGATCAACTTTTGTTAAAATAAAATAAAGAAAACGTAAAGTTCATAATAAATGTCTATTCTTTGATAAAATATTAATTTGAACGTATTTCCTAAACCAGTGGAAGATTTTGAAAACAGAAGAATATCGATGTTCTTTTCATGCTAATCATTTCAAGCGAAACCAAATTGTGATTCATATAATACCTTATAATATTATATTGTCATTTCGCTAAACAAAAATAAGATTTTATATACGGCAGTTTTAAGCATTTATTAACTGTTTCGGTAATAAGTATCCGTGCACAAAAACCTTAACAATCAAACTTTGCAGTGCAGTTGGAACAAATCTGGAAAAAAAAAAAAGGAACATCTGTATTTACCCTGTACTTACACCCACGAAGACGCAGAACTAACACTAACACAAGTTTTGGGAATATGTTGTATTTATCTTAATGACATGTATTGGACGTAGGAGAACCAAACCTCAGGTGAGACAAACCTTATACAAGATTGTACCCAAGTGCAGTACATTATTATTTTTAAATTAATTGTGGCTAAACCTTAGTTTTGGCACCAAAACAGCTTTAGGGTATAATTTAGGGATAATATAGAGGTTTAATCAAATTGGTCACGATGCTGAAGTAAATAACTACCCAAAACATGTATGTGCAAAGATATAATACAATAGAGCCTTTAAAATATGTGCAGACATGCAATAGAAATGATGAGGTTGTTAGTGTATGTACGCATGTTTATTATGAATCTTTTGGCATTTAAAGTACGTCACTGAATTTGTAACTGTTATTTGTGAAAAGCATGCAAAACCAAACTAAACTAGCATTACAGGTGTATGTCAAGGGAGTAAAACAAATATCCAAATGCAAAACGATATATAGGTTATGTAATTGCAGTACCTGTCAGAATACCACACTTAATTGGTGTGGGACTTTGATGAGACATGTTTTCTCACTTTCCTTGCAGAACAAAGTATAAGTGTCGGTTGAAAGGCCCTTTTAAGCTGTTATCGTTTATCTATATCATTAAGCTCCTTTTGTTTTTCTTGTCACAAGAGTTTGATAAACATAAACCGATGTCAACCGGCTTGTAATCCTCAGTTGTGAGTGGGTGTTAGGAATCGGAGTTATTTCAAAGGAACACTTTCCTCGTTAGTGTCCTGTATTTCTTGCGGTACCGAACACAGTACCGAACAATATCGAATAAACTGAAAATGTTACTCTTTAGTCCCTCGCACAGATTAATACCTCGTAGTGCAATAGTTTGTGCCTGTTTGTGCCAAACGGTGCCAAAGTAATAAAATCCCTTTTGATCCAGTAAGCAGTGGTTTCAATGACGTTTGACAGGCATGTACGCGGGTTTGTGTTGAGTTGTAATCAGAGGTACTCTTTCAAGCTGATTAACTCTCTAATTGCACTGACATTTACATTTATTTGCATTTTCGTTTGCAGTATGAATAGGTATTAATTCTTCTCACTCTTTATTGGGTGTTAATTATATATGGCAATATTTATAACCAACAATGCGTTGTATAGGTGAGTAGGTATATTAGGAATATGGTATATCTAAAATGCATTATAAGCCATTTGTATGCTGTTGATAATATAAAATTATTATTCTTATTATTATTTAAAACGTAAAGGAAATTGAAACTGGCTAGAAGAAAGTCGGTAAATATATACACTGCCAGTTTCCTTACGCATTCAAGTATCGCTAGTTTGGTTACATAGTGTTGGTATTTTCACTGTTTGCAATGCTCCAGCCATGACGTCACGCCCGCCATTTGTCTACGCCGTTATTCTGCAGTTTAATCAATCAATCTTATAATCTATGGCTGTTTATAAGCTTATTAACCTTTATTTTTATAACAGGAAAAAAAATGCGCTGGCAACATTTCGCTGTCTTGGCGTATGTCACAACTGCTCAGTTGGCAACAGCTTCATTCCTTGACGTCATTCCATACTATCATAAGTCTACGTCTTTTATGTGCAGTTTAACCAGCTTCAATTTTAAGCCACAAAGCGCAATGGTTTGATCTGTGAAGATAAACTCGAATTATACATGTTGGAAATAATCCAGCAAATTTCGCTTCTACTAAAGTTGGGCAGTTATTCTGTACTTGGGCGGCCGTCGTCTGCTGTGGTAAGAAATGAGAATCTTAGGATGTTGTTGCCAACTGTAGAGTTTTGAAATAGCCGAAGACAACGAAATGTTGCCAAACTATATTTTTTTTCTTTTTTGTTATGATTATTAAAGCTCTGTTACTTAATGTATCATTATTCACTCACTGTAGTCGAGCCAGTTTCCTTACTCATTGCAGTATCGCTAGTTGGTTATGCATTGTTGGTAGCTTTAGCAACTGCATCTTTGCATTATTGGCAATGCTCCGGCAATCCTGAAACAAATTTCTTGAGATTATACTGGACAAGCATAGTAAGATTGAGAAAGCTAAATGTTTAAAGGACTACACAATTAAGTTTAAAATTAAAAAGTGATTAAACTGCAGAACAGCGGCCATGAAAATAGAATCTTATTACATGTAGAATCTTATTAATGTATGGGAAGGAAATGTGTTTCCAGGTAACTCATGAATAATTCTACAAGGAGCGGTGAGAGCGGATTTCCCATTGTGAGGCTTGTTGGTTGGTACATTTTCTGATTGAAGCTAAAGCTGTTGTGTATGATGCACAAGTCACTTTGTTTGTTTTTCACAGATTTGGCACTGAAGTTTAAGAACTGTGCTGCAGCACTATGGATATAAAAGCAGAAATCAAAGAAGAATTACCAGTTTCAGAAATTACTTCACATAATGAGAGAGAGGTTTTTTCTGAAGATTTTACAAAATATATTAAGGTTGAATCCATTACTAGTAGCAGTGATACCAAAACAGAAACCCAACAAGAGGCAATTGTTTCAGACTTCTGTCTGCAAAATGAAGATCCTTCAATGAAAATTAATAAATTCAACCAAGACTGTGAAAAGGGCATCAAAGTAGAAGTTAAAGAGGATCTGGAATGGCAGGAAAAAAGTTCAATAGAGACTTCATTTGTTTATGTTGAAGTTAAGGTAAGTTTTGTACAGAAATATCTGAAGGGAAACATGCTAGCCTCTGGTTTGCAAGGTTGTGAGTTCAAATCCAGTGAAGTGTAACATATTTTTCAGGCATAAATATGTTATTATTTTATGTCAGAGGGATTGTATATGAGTTGTTATTAATAACATGCCGCCCGCCTCGGTAACGTAGATGGTAGCATGTCTACCTCACGTTCAAGAGGTCCCAAGTTCAAATCTCAGTTAGGGTGAGTTACCTGGATAGGGTTTTTTTCCGTTTTTTTTTTTTTCTTATCCTGAAAGACAAATGTCGGGTAGCTAAGCTCTATGGACCCAGGGTTCACTGAGCATCATTCATCCATTCATCGTCCGATATGACTTAACGTTGGAGGATGTACATTAAAAAAAGAATAACGTGCCATATAATACTTTTGTAATCCTTTTTGTTATTTTATTTTGCATTCACTTTACGTGATACAAACAATCAATCTTCTTAATGAGTAAGGACTGTGATACAATAAAGTACAAAATTAATATAACTTTGAGTCAAACTAGTACTCAATGCTTCATATTTTGCTAGTCCTTACCTAGAACAGATTTCATTAGGACCTTCCCAATATTCTCAGCTAATGTTGACTATTGCATTTTGATTTGGTGAACTCGGAGGTGAAAACACTGGCACACTCTTGCAGAGTAAACACTGAAGCATAGTCATAAGCAGATTTGCCCACTTTCAACACAAAGCCACTTCAGAACACCAGGGAAGTTTTCCACTGCACTTTCCGATCACAGCAGCACAGATCAGCTAGGCGACGTTGTGGACACATCACAGACAAAGTGATGTCCAGGCCAATCCAATCCATAAAGCGCTCGCCATGGGAGTCTCACATTAAAGAAGCTCCTCGCCGGTGATTCTAATACATTCCTTCAGCATGTGTACAAGGACCTGAGCTGTTCAATGACCCTGTAGCTTCGGACGTCCTCTTTTTGCAGGTATTGAACGGTACACACGCACTGCAAAGTTGGTATCTTGATGAACTTGAAGTTCAGGTTCTGTTCAAAGGTAGTGTCGAAATTGAACAGTTTTCCATCATATTTCTTTATGAATATCTTTTCCCATGTGGTTAATCAGTTGGACCCTGAACATTTTTTAATAAGTGGATTTCTTGTTCTATATCGTGATTATCATTTAAAAACTGGTACGCTACTGCTGATTTGTCTTATTCGTTTGTTTTTTATTCCTAAAATGCTCTTTAAGCCTAATGTTCAAATTCCTTTTTGTTTTGCCAGTGCAGAAGTTGTCACAGCATGAAGTACTAGTTCGATCAAAATTATATTAATCAGTCAGTCATTTGTTTTTAGTGCCAACTTATACGTTTGCAAGCTACTAACAAGCTTGCACATTACTATCATAACAAATTATCCTTAGCATGACTTCCTCGAAGGAGAAGTGAAGCTTATGGTCCCATATTGTAAATATATAGGTGTTCCACACGCAGTTAGAAGGAATGTTGAGAAATGTGAAAGTATAGGAACATTGAACAGCCATAATCCATGTTTTAAATTAAGCAATTTATGCTGTTCTCTTATTGAAGTGGAAACTGTACCTTTTTAAATTTGTTGCATATGTAGTATAGTATATGTGGTCATATGTAGTATAAGAAAAGGATTCCCCTGTACGTAATGTATTTCTTATTCCATTAATGTTTTGCAGAAAGTACATTTTTAAGTTTAATATTTTATCGAAGTCTACATCCTATCACCAAACATTTTGGATGGTCTTAACTCAAAAGTGTATGAAAAATAAAATTTATATTTAAAAAAGAAACAAAGTATTTTCCAGGTCATTCTTTCATTGTGATCTATGCAATAAAATGTCAGCCATGGTCAAAAAGCCCAGAATCTCGTTTGTATTTTGTTAACCGTAACTGCTTTGAAAATGTTTATATAAAAAAGCTTATATACTAGTTTTGTTTAAATAGGAATGTAGTGAACAAAGACAGTGTATTTTATAGGTTATAGAGCAGTAAAGCTTTGTACTCTGACAAGATAATATATGTTTTGTTAGTTATGCATAAAATTTCCCCAGTGTGAGTTTCATACACTGAGATGTACTTGTGAATTATCTAATTACAGAGTGAGGCTGATGACTACCTCCATTCAGCAGCAACATCGCCAAGGTGAGGTTCCTAGAAGGGAAGTAATCGTTCACATTGTCATATTTTGCGTTAGCGTGGAACTGCTTTCTGATTGTAAATATTAGTACTTTGATTTAAGTAATTGACGGAAATTAATCATTTCTTTATGCTAGTCGTCTATAGGTTAAGGTTTTGGATAAATAGAGACAACCTGAAAAATTCAATGCCATGGCCAGGATTTGAACCAGGGGTCTCCTGATTTCCGTCCAGTTGCTCTTATCCATTGAGCTACCATGGCCAACTTTAATGTCATGATGGCAAGTTGGCCATGGTAGTTCAATGGGTAAGAGTGACTGGACGGAAACCAGGAGGTCCATGGTTCAAATCCTGGGCCATGGCATTGAATTTTTCAGGTTGTCTCTAATTATAGTAGTACTGTGACTTTCAAATGGGATGATTTTTGTCCTTGAATACTCCCAAGTGAGCAATCAGTCGGGTCCTGCAGTGTTGTCATATTGCATTCCCCTTAAGTATACTGCAGCAAACGTCAAGTAAATCTCTAGTAAGTTCAGATTTTGTAGAAAGTGACCCAGAAGGAAGCTAGGGGTAATGTTTCTAACATAACCATAAAACCCCATATTTTTAGCTCAAATAGTTTTCATAATACAAGTAAATGCTATATCAACGCATTACAACCTAATGACCATCATTACTTGTGTGTACATATATTTGAATATTTTGAAGATATGGATGGAAACCATCTAATCCACTGCCCAACCTTTAGTCAATATACCATCAAAATATTGAAGTATAAGAGACTGAATGGCTTCTTTGCCAACTGCTTAACATTAGATACCAACCAACCTTATTCGTAATTACTCAGAACTGAAATTTAAACTACTAACATGATGTAAAAAAGTCACTTTGAACAAGCCAAGGTTAAATTGTTAAATTTAATTGTTAAATTTGAGAGAGAGCAAACAGTGCACTTCCTGTTACTCTGTAGAATGCTGTATCTGCAGAACATGAGCTATCTTATGTTTATGATTGCTTCATAATTGGTATTTACTTTAGAGACTACCAGTTAGTGAAGAGTGCTCTCTTCATCTCCACAAAATTCATATACCCCTACCTCACTACTTCTCAACCCTTTTAGATATATTATTCCTACTTTCATCCATGCTATAACTTCTCTTCCAGTTTTGTCACATTGATCTATATATTTTTACCTACCCCATTCTGTCTTTAATTGCTTATAAAATGTTTTGTTTTGTTTTCTTCTATACTTTCCCATATCTCCTGTTGATCTATGTCTTGTACTCTGTTTCTCACTTCCTTCCAAAAACCACTATAATTTGACTCCTCTGCTCTCCATAAATCTCCCATGCCTATCTTCGATAATGTTCTTTCCAATTCCGATCATCAACTGTTTGTGTTCTTAATACTTTTCTGTTGCTTCATGCACAGATTCAATAATTCCCCTTTCTGCCCTTTAATACACTTATACCAGAATTTCAGTATTCCTTTTAATATTATTCCCCTTTTTGTATTTCCCAACTCTAGTAATGTCACTTCTCTTGGTGCCAATATTAATCTATAAATTATACTATTAAAACAGCAAATTTATATGAAAAAGAGTTAAAACTTTTATGTAAGTATCAAAATTATTTGATTTCTTATACATACCAAAGTTTAGTTCATTGGTTTTTTCTTATCTTTATGCTCGATTTCACCAACAAATGTTAAAATCGACGTTAACAAATGTAACATAACAATTGTCACAGTGCTAACAAAGCTGTTAAATTTCTTGCATTTCACCAACCTGTTTTCTGAAAAGGTTAACAAACATGTGTTAACGCCAAGAGACTTGTAAATATTACAGCTATAGAAGGTTATTGATGAGTCGTATTATTTTCTGAATGTACTGCGATGAGCTTTTGTTTTCATTTTCATCTGCACACAGCTGAAAAAATGGTAGGTAAACAAAATCGTAAACAAAAGCCATGAGACAAATTTCTGAAACTTGGAGAAAGAATTGTTAACTGAATTGGTGACGAAGTATAAGGATATCATGGAAAATAAGAGGACGGATGTGGTGAATGTAAAAGAGAAAAATGTCATGTGGTAAAAAATTGGAAACAAATTTAATTCAAATGTATGTGTCATTACTGAAGACACGAAACAACTTCGTCAATATTATGTAAATTTAAAATGAGCGAAGAAGGACAAATGACGAGTGACTTGAATGTTCCAAGATGGGAGGTGGACAGTGTATTTATCCACATAATTCAGTGAATTATAAAATCGCAAAGTTATTAATACTTGAAGCAAAGGCAAGATCGGCATATTCCTTTCGGTGCATGTTCTAACCTCTCTTGTACTTCTGCAGTAACCTTCATACCAACTTGTTTCGACAGTCTATACCTCTGTAGAAAATTTTCTTTTGATAGTTCCTCAAAATAATTTCTCTTCATAGGCCATACTCTATTACAAATGCCATTAACACGTTCTTAAATATAACAAATCGACAACAGCTGCGTTCACGCCCACCATCTTAACAATTGTTAACGACTTAACACCAGAAAGTTGGCTTGTTAGTTTAACAAGAGATGTAATTAAAGTGTTAAGCCAATACTTTTTGGTGAAATGCAATTTTTGTTATAACTATTGTTAAAACTCATGTTAAGTCTTAACAACTGTTGGTGAAATCGGCCATTATCGTTACAAAAGGAAGACAACCATTAATTTCAGCTTCTAATTTGAACTTTGTAGCTTTATTTGAGCTCTGTAGTTACTAACGATTATTCCTTAAAAATTTCAGGTTTTCCGCAGAAGTTTGCGATGATCAACAAGGCTTATTATCTGATAAAGATGCAGGAAGAGACTTGAGCTTCAGTGTGAGAACAGATAGTCATGAAGCAGCCAGAAAGGATGTAACAGCAATATCTTCAATTGAAAACGGTTCTGGCACACAACAATCTGAGGATGGCAAACAACAGCAGACAAAGTATCCCAACATATCGGTTGTTAGAGACAACACCACAAAAATATACAGATGCAACATTTGTGGCAAGAGTTTTACCTGGGCCTCACAGTTAGAAGCACACAGTGTGATACACGAGGGTGTAAAGCCTTTCAGGTGTGAAATCTGTGACAAGAGTTACACCTGGGCCTCACATTTAGAGGCACACAATGTGATACATAAGGGCGTAAAACCTTTCAAGTGTGACATTTGTGGAAAAGCTTTTTCCCAAGTCTCAAACTTGAAGAGACATAGTTATATTCATGAGGGTAAAAGACCATATAAGTGCAATATCTGTGACAAAGGTTTTGTCCGATCGTCTAATTTAAAAGCACATCGTTTTATACACGGGGGTGAGAAGCCACATCAGTGTGACATCTGCAAGAAGGGTTTTGTGCATTTATCAGATTTGAAGAGTCATCATTTTATCCACCAGGATGAAAAACCATATAAATGCAACATATGTGACAAAGGTTTTATCAGAGTTTCAACTTTGAAAACACACACTTTGCTACACGAAGGTAAAAAACGACACAAATGTAATGTTTGTGATAAGGGTTTTACTCAGTTATCAGATTTGAAGAGTCACCATTTTATCCACGAGGATCAAAAACCATATAAGTGTAACATTTGCGACAAAGGTTTTGTCCGTGTTTCTATTTTAAAAGCACACACTTTGTTACATGAAGGTAAAAGACCACACAAATGTGACATTTGTAATAAGAGTTATACTCAGGTGTCATATTTGAGAAGACATGGTTTGATTCACAAGAGAAAGGGAAAGTGAATAAATAATTATTATGTGTTAGTTAATTGATGAAAATTAATCATTTCTTCACACTAGCCGTACATAGGTTAAGGTTGTTGATAGAGTCAACATGAAAAATTCAATGCCATGGCTGGGATTTGACCCACAGACTCCCAGTTTCCGTCCAGTCGCTCTAACCCATTGAGCTACCATGGCCAATGTGCCGGAGAAAATAAAGAATTTAATGTCAGGACGGCACGTTGTCCATGGTAGCTCGATGGGTTAGAACGACTGGACGAAAATCAGGAGATCCGTGGTTCAAATCCCAGCCATGGCATTGAGCTTTTCATGTTGACTCTATCTATCAATTATTATGTGTTTCAAATGGGATGTTTGTCCTTGAGCAGTGCTAAGTAAGCAACCAATCGGAGTCCTGCGGTGTTGTCGTATTGCATTCCACCTATGTGGTGTGTGACAAGCGACTAACTAATCAATCTCTAATAACTACTATTTGCGCTAAGACAAAAATTCAGATTTTGCAAAAAGTTACCCATGAGAAAGGAGAGAATAATGTATTTAACAGAACCGTAAAAGCCCCATATTGTCTTTTTACTGTCACAACTGTATATTCATTAAGATGCAATACTGATCACAACAATAGAATCAGTTTTTACGACCATAACAATAAAAAATGTTGTGCCTGTATAGTCTCTAGATTTTAATCCCAAATATACTCATTAAATACATAGTATGCTTGCTTTTATAAACTAATGCATATAAACAAGTTTATATTAGGTACTGCAACATAAAACAACAAAAATGAGTTATTAGTCTATATTATAAATCATTTTATTATTTATTTTGTTTATATGTTTGTTGCTGTATGAAAAATTCTTAAGCAAGGATCAACACAAAAAGATATGCTACAGTCAGTGCACACATATCTAAGAGGGCTGTTCAATTAAGAATGATCACAATTTCTTTTTGACAACATACCTTTACACATCCTCATAATTTTGATGGCCCTTTTCAAAATAGTCTCCCCTGAAGACAATGCACTTGTCCCAGCGTTTCTGCCAGTCTTGAAAGACATGCTGGAAACCATTTTTTGAGAGATCCTTCAAAGTCACCTCCGCAACCTTCACCACTGCTTCTGATGATGGATAATGCCTCCCTCAAAGGCATATCTTCAAGTTAGGGAATAGAAAAATGTCACATGGGGCTAAATCCGGACTATAGGAAGGGTGTGGGATGCACTTCACACAAGAACATTGGCAATATGCAGCCGTGCATTATCGTGGTGCAGCATCCAGCCTGCTTCACGGAAATGTGGTCTTTGCACCTGATAGGGACTTGCAATGTTTTCAGGACATCCCTGTAGTATTGTCCAGTTACTGATGTGTGTGCAGGTACAACATGCTGATATACCATTCCATGAATATCAAAGAATGAGGTGACCATAACTTTTCCAGCAGAAGCAACCACTTTTGCTTTTGTGGGGTTTGGTGATGAAGGAGACTTCCACACTGAGCTTTGCTGTTTGCTCTCAGGATCAAAATGATGTAGCCAAATTTCATCAGCAGTGATTACGTTTGAAAGAAACTCCAGATCTTCCTCTAACATCAACTTTAGCTTCATGCAGACCTGCATGCGAATGTCCTTTTCTGCGGGAATCAACCATCTTGGAACCCATCGCTCAAAAATACGTCTTATGTGTAATGTTTCTGTCACCAACGTGTGGGTGGCACCCAATGAAATGTTCAGTATTTCAGAAAGTGATCTTAAGGTAATTTGTCGATCCTCTCTCACAATGGCAGCAGCAGTGTTGATGTTTTCATCTGTAAGAGCAGTAACTGGAGCAACCCTTCTTTTGAAATTGATAGTCTCCCCTATTTAAACATTTTAAACCACCTTTGAGCTGTGCTGTAGGGAAGAACAGACTCTCCATAGGCCTCCTGTAGCATTGTATAGCGTCAACGGAAGATTTTTTGGGACGAAAGCAGAATTTCAAAGTCGCATGTTGTTCCTCCATTGCAGCAGTAGCGATACTGAACATGTTGGAACTTTCCTGGTTCTCACAGACGGGAACCAGGAGTACCAACAATGAAACTACTATGGCGTGTTTGTTTCACATTAAGCTAACAGAATATAATAAGATTGAATTTTAGTGCGAAAAATTATGGCCGAAAAAGTTATGATCATTCTTTATTGAACTGCTCTTGTAGATTCCCTTCGTATCTTCTTGCACTTAGCGTCATGCACACTGCTGCACATTCTGCATATTTGTGTTGGATTTTTCTTTTTTCATTGGGCGGGATTATTGATGGAAAATGTCAGCCAACAAGTCGCAAAGGATTTGTTTTCGCTGATGGCCTGCCCACTGCTTTTGGAGACTATTTCTCCCTCTGGTGTTCTGCAATGATTTGCTAAGCTGCAATATCACCTTCTGATGAGCTGGAAAAATAACTTTCTTCTTCTGAAGTGCCTTCGTAGCCTTGTTCAGTAATTTCAGTTCCACTAAATTCAATATTATAATCTTTATCACTCTCCATTTCTATAAAACACAGAACCATGCACTGTATGGGTACACACGACAGCTAGTAGGAACAGAGACATGTAACATTGAAAAATATGCAGAACGAAACAAGTGTCTGAATCAGAGACATCTGTTAGCATACTTACAACTGTCAAAGAAGTGAGTTCAGCATGAAATATAACAGAAATTTTAAGAAACTGCAAGACAGCAAGAGAACTCGGATTTTAAACTAATTTCCAGTTGCGAAGCTAGTCACCCGAGTATACTCGGAATTTTACTATTCTTGAAAAATTATAAACACGAGTTTACTCAGGCTTTTACGTTAAGGGGTTAATGAATGGATACATATGTAGATAATATACAGTGCCAAGTAAGAGTTTGTTGAATTAAAATGTAATTATTTTAAGCTGTTTGTTGCACAACCACTGATTTCCACAAATTATGTAATTGTTAAATATTTAGAAATTGGAAGAGTTATTTTATTGTAATTAGAATATAGTTCAATATATATTTGATGGAGCAGAGATATAATAACTCTGGAACTCTTAATATTTAATGTAATTTTATTCTATATTTTGAAAAAATACATATTTTTACAGTATTAAAAATTGTGTATAAATTGAAATGTCACATTCCTATGAGTAAGGACTATGATACAATGAAGCACAAAATTAATATAAGTTTGATTCGAAATAGTACTCAATGCTCCACATATTGCTAGCGTTTACCTAGAACACAGTCAACATTAGCTGACAATGTTTGGAAGGTCCTAACGAAGTACTAGTTCGACTCAAAATTGTATTGAAATATCACAGTTTATTTACAGGTGTTTACTGTTTCCATGAACTTCTACCAATGTCACCAAACATTCAAGATGATTCTGGTCCATACCCTGCCTTCAGCAACATTCAAGAAACAAACTATATGGCTTAGAAAAAGTGTAATTAAATTTTAATCTATGGGATAAAACTGTTTTTACAATTCCATTTTTTTTAACAAAATATCTGGTATGAAAACTGCATTAAAAATTGCAATACTATAACTAGACCGCAAACAAAATGCAGTTGGAAGCGTCTCTTACCAACGCTGGAGTCCTCTAGCTTTCCCCCTCTACCGGCGGAAAGTTCCCTTTATTCCATTGCACAGGCTATACTGGTCATCTGTTTCACTCACTTTCGCATTCACTGTTACATTCACTCTTTACATTTTCTGCCAAATCACTGCTTTGTTCCTCAGGGTTTAAAGAAACTATGATTCTATTTCTTGATTGAATGTGACATCATGTCCGTGATAATTATGTTTTGTTAACTTTGAAAATCAAAGCAGCATTAAAATACATGCACTCTGTGTGCTTTGCTCTGTTACATGCAGGAAGGGAGAGGTGGGAGCCACGTGATGCTTGGATGTCGAGAAGGGGAGAAGGCTGTCCTCACGCATGCACACATCGACTGCATTTTGTTTGCAGGCAAACCTGTTACTGCAAGTAAGCGATACAATTTGTTTCTTGAATGTTGCCGAAGGCAGGGTACGGACCAGAATCATCTTAAATGTATTAAAATGTTTGGTGACATTAGTAGAAGCTCAGTGGAAAAAGTAAACTCCTGTAAATAAACTGTGATATTTCAATATAATTTTGAGTTGAACTAGTACTTCGTTAGGACCTTCCTAACATCGTCAGCTAATGTTGACTGTGTTCTAGGTAAATGCTAGAATATGTGGAGCATTGAGTACTATTTCGACTCTTATATCTCAATTCTGATTCCTTAAAGATAAGTTTAACCTGTTGCTTCTTTCTATTTAAGTAATAAAATATGCAGCACAACACGGCCTTCTCTTCTATACAGTTCACTCGGAGAATGAAACACAAGATGGCTCTACTCCCTTGCAGTAACAGCATTAACTGTATATCAGCACAGTCATCATAGTCTTGCAAAAAGATCAGTTGTTTTTGTCGCAACAGGAGAGTACTCATTGGAAATTACCACAGTTCCAGAACATTCAAGATGAAGAAGCTTCCTGAAGATTCCAGCTATGGGTGATAGCAGTTATGTACCCGGTAGCACATCTGCCTCCAAAAGGTCTTGAGTTTCAAAGTCAGTCAGGTTGAGTTATCTGGATAATATTTTTTCCAGGGTTTTCCCTTATCCTAAAAGATGAATGTTGGGTAGCGTTATGCTCTATGTATACTGGACTCATTTGACATTTCCTTCATTCATCATCTGATATGACTACATTGGAGAATGTAGAGTAAAGGAAAAATATTGCACATTCATGGAGATTAATACTAGCTGTGTGTAGGAAAATGTTTTCAGAAGGAAGATTCAGACTGAAAACTTCAATGCTGTAGCCGGGATTAATTTTAAAATTAATTAAAATTAAATAAAACTTAAAGAATAATTTATCGGAATTGTTTTGCAAATCTTGTTACTATTATTATGATAATTATGATTAGTAGACCGGTAGTAAAAATTATTGTCCACGTTTCTTGAAACTTGGCTCCCATATCTGCAATAAAACAAAGTTACACATTAATGATTTATTCTGGTTTGGTTATTAACAAAATCACCTGCAGGTTACTCACTGGTGCAGCTCTGGCCGGTAGTATCAGGAGAGAAACCTTCTTTACACATACACACACGAGAAGTTGGGTGACAAATTGCCCTTTGTGTATAGCCATCGTTTGGAAGGTAACAGTCACTTGTTTGTGAACATGCATCTCCCAGACCTGAAACACAGAGTTGTTTTGTTTGTCATGTAAAGTGACATTCTCTAAATCATAGTAATATTCCATGATCAGATATAATAGGGCATCTCTTCATCTGAGTCTCTTGCTTCTTCTTATATCACATCTAGATTCAACAAGGATATTTTGTGTCTATGCCACTACCAGAAGGAACGGTTGAGGTAAAGGAATTGCAGCAAACAATTTTCTGCATTCATCTGCTCAAAAGACTGGAATCAGAATGAATCTGGCCCACCTGAGGTGTGTGAGAGCCCACTGCCACCTGGCAGGTCCAAAAAGAACTCTCCAGTGAGAAAACACGTGCGCCATCTGCACCGTCCATAATACTGTTTGAAACCAAAAGGCGAAGGAAAATGATGGTAACAGGAATTGAATACAGGTCCTCCTTGTCTTACCTCTGCTTGGTGTACAGGAGTTGCGGACAAAGTGATGACCAGCTCTGCAGGTACAGTTGCCCTTGCATTCCGCTTGATCTCCAAACAGCTCCGTACACTGCACATCTTCCTCACAAGGCGACCATCGGTTTTGAACAACTGAAATGGAAATAAAGTTGCATAGTTTGAGATGAATGTCAAAAAGTACTGGATGAATGATCCTTCATGCTGTACCCTCAAAAATACTGTGCCAATTTGTATTACTTTGTGAGTGCTTCACACTTCAGTAGAGAAATCTATGTCAGGGTATGCCTGGGTGTATATTCAAAGAAAGAATGATCTGGAATCTGACTTTGGAACTTTTAATATACAATATTCTCTTTAACGAGAAGTTGCCAACCAATGTAAAGTAATATATAAACTCCGTATTTGAATCCTATAACATGCGATTCTATTTTTGAGGCCAGAATGACTCTACGTCTTGTTCCACCGGCAATCCGACTAAAGGTGTTTTAAAATTCTGCCCAGAATGTCTTATTCAGCTTCAGTATTCTCATAATAACGTCCGCTTTTGGTAATGACGCTTAGGCCCCCAGTACTAACTTATAATACAATGTTGCCTATTCATTTCTACATTAATGAAATTTGCTTCTTTCCTACACCGAGACTGTATATAAATTTCTAAGAAATACTCTCACATATTCCAAGAATTCTAATCTAGTCTGTCATACCTAATCTGGCAAATTTGGATACTTTCACCTGTCACTAACGCAACCTGAGCCAATCCTATGATTTTGCCTGAGAGCCAGCCATTGCTAAATACCTTATTTAGTGTCATCTAACCCCGAGCCAAACTGTACTCGTAATCTATCTCCAAACCAACAACCTCTTAATATTTAACAAAAATACGACGCGTATTTACTGTGCACAATGGTTTTTGCCTACCCCATAAAAAAGTCCAAAGGTGTCAAGTTCTAGGAGGCCATTGAATTGGACCGGCCCTACCCATCAGCCGATCAGGGAAGAGCGTCTCGAAATGGTCGGAAAAGTGTGATGGCGCGCCGTCTTGTTGGAAGAATAATTTTACGTCATTTTCTTCAATTTGTCTACTTGCGGGAAACGTACTGTTATAGCATTTCTACTATCTGTATCAAATGTGACAATGTTTGTCCTTTAACACTACTAAGTAAGCAACCAATCAATTTTCACAGTAAAAAAAAATCAAAATGATATTCAGGATTCGAAACTTTGTAGGTCTGACTCCTACATACTCGTCTATAACCGCTCGGCTATCAGTTCACGTTTAGTAAGCGAGACTTAATTATGAGAGGATTCAGTAGAACGAAGCTAAACCGACCGTGGAAACGATGTGGACTTAGATACGCTCCCAGAGTATCATTTTTTATTATCAAAGGGTGTATGATTTTGTGAAATTGTTGCAACCTTTTCAATGACCCTGTACTTGTTGCAACAGTTCCAGCAAGAATGAATGCAGTATATATGACATTTTTCTTGTATATATTTATTTATATTCAGAGTGAGGTAGGAATTAATGTCAGATTTTGTATACATATCTATCTCTCAATAAAGAACTGCACAGTATAGGTAGAAGTAGGTCAGGTAGCGGAGGGGGACACTCCGTCTAAACATCTCCGTGAGCGGGAAACGGAAGAGAAAGGACTATGGGCTACAGGAAAGAACAACTAGTGGCAGTGACACGCACAGTTCTCTATAATTTTTTGGCTGGCAGCGCCACAGGATGGCTCCCTCCGCGAGAACCCCGCAAAGCTCTACGTTAGTGTACTTACCATGTAAACATAGGCGGTTGTTGTCGGGATGTGGCACGAAGCTATCTAAGCAGGTACAGACCCCTTGTGCACAGTACGAGTTGTTGATGAAGGCTGCACAGCGCATGTCACGGTCGCAAGGTGTCACTCCTATAGCTGAAATGTGTACAATGGACTAACACTCGTATGTCCAGATTTCACATGTTTGGGACGCGGGAGGAAACTTTTCAGGAAATAGAGGCTATATGTGTGATGATAAGTCATCAAATAAGAAACTTGGTATTTGTTTCAAGAAGAAACAAATGAAGACATGAAAATGTTTAAGAAATCTTCCCATCCCAGATTAATTTTCTCTATTCAGCGTCTTCCTTTATTGCTCTTTAACCAAATTATAATAAACGTAAACGTACGTGTATATCCCCGTGTCTGACCCCTACCAACTTAAAGATGAACATTATCTTATTGTTAATTTTATTGTAGGAATATGGGAATACAGTAAACTTTAAGTGATAGTCAAATGTTTTAAAACTGGTTGTCTGGATGAAGGTCTTTGACATTACGTTCTATTTGTATGTCCAAGAGATAAAAAATGAATAACGACAAGGGAATATGGGAATACCGTAGACTTTAAGTGATAGTCAAATGTTTTAAACCTGGTTGTCTAGGTGACGGTCTTTGGCATTACGTTCTATTTGTATGTCCAAGAGATAAAAAATGAATAACGACAAGGGAATATGGGAATACAGTACACTTTAAGTGATAGTCAAATGTTTTAAAACTGGTTGTCTACCTGACGCTCTTTGACATTACATTCTATTTTTATGTCTAAGAGATAAAAAATGAATAACGACAAGGGAATATGGGAATACAGTAGACTTCAAGTGATAGTCAAATGTTTTAAAACTTGTTGTCTAGGTGACGGTCTTTAACATTACGTTCTATTTGTATGTCCAAGAGATAAAAAATGAATAACGACAAGGGAATATGGGAATACAGTAGACTTTAAGTGATAGTCAAATGTTTTAAAACTGGTTGTCTAGGTGACGGTCTTTGACATTACGTTCTATTTGTATGTACAAGAGATATAAAATGAATAACGACAAGGGAATATGGGAATACAGTAGACTTTAAGTGATAGTCAAATGTTTTAAAACTGGTTGTCAAGATGACGGTCTTTGACATTACGTTCTATTTGTATGTCCAAGAAATAAAAAATGAATAACGACAAGGGAATATGTGAATACAGTAGACTTTAAGTGATAGTCAAATGTTTTAAAACTGGTTGTCTAGATGACGGTCTTTAACATTACGTTCTATTTGTATGTCCAAGAGATAAAAAATGAATAACGACAAGGGAATATGGGAATACAGTAGACTAAGTGATAGTCAAATGTTTTAAAACTGGTTGTCTAGATGACGGTCTTTAACATTACGTTCTATTTGTATGTCCAAGAGATAAAAAATGAATAACGACAAGGGAATATGGGAATACAGTAGACTTTAAGTGATAGTCAAATGTTTTAAAACTGGTTAAAAGCTTCCTCAGGCATGTTGTCAACATTAGCTCACAGAGTTAAATCAATAATAAAATGAATAAAATCACATTAGGCGAAATTTTCATAAAACTTTTTATTAGTGAAATAAAGGTCATGTGTGAACTTACGTCTATTAAAATGGATGTCTTTGACCCGAGTTGTGAACTCACCTGCTGGAGGTATATTTTGAAACTGGCCCCGGCTCCCCAACACACTGCAGAGGGATACTAGAAACAGCAACATTTTGCCACTTCGCACACACGCCTTATCGTTATCTCACCTTATTATCTTGACTGCTGCTGCTTGTTTATTCTTGTCCATGATTGATTTTTGTAATGAGCTTCTGTTTAAATAAACCTTCAGATTAAACAGCCACCAATACAAATGCCAAAGAAAACTGTGAAGACTGCAACGTTAAGTCATATCGGACAGTGAATGAAATGATGTGAAATGAGTACAGGGTACATAGAGTTTAGAGTTACCAAACATTCATCTTTTAGGATAAGGGAAAACCTAATCACCCTGACCGAGATTAGAACTAGGGACCTCTTGATCGTGACACTACCAGCACGCTACAGAGACGGGCCAATGTCCTCCAACGTTAAGTCATATCGGACGATGAATGAAATGATGTGGAATGAGTACAGGGTACATAGAGCTTAGAGTTACCAGACATTCATCTTTTAGGATAAGGGAAAACCTAATCACCCTGACCGAGATTAGAACTAGGGACCTCTTGATCGTGACACTACCACCACGCTATAGAGACGGGCCAATGTTCTCCAACGTTAAGTCATATCGGACGATGAATGAAATGATGTGGAATGAGTACAGCGTACATAGAGCTTAGAGTTACCAGACATTCATCTTTTAGGATAAGGGAAAACCTAATCACCCTGACCGAGATTAGAACTAGGGACCTCTTGATCGTGACACTACCAGCACGTTACAGAGACGGGCCAATGTTCTCCAACGTTAAGTCATATCGGACGATGAATGAAATGATGTTCAACTGAGCCCAGGGTACATAGAGCTTAGAGTTACCAGACATTCATCTTTTAGGATAAGGGAAAACCTAATCACCCTGACTGAGATTAGAACTAGGGACCTCTTGATCGTGACACTACCAGCACGTTACAGAGACGGGCCAATGTCCTCCAACGTTAAGTCATATCGGACGATGAATGAAATGATGTTCAAATGAGTACAGGGTACATAGAACTTAGAGTTACCAGACATTCATCTTTTAGGATAAGGGAAAACCTAATCACCCTGACCGAGATTAGAACTAGGGACCTGTTGAACGTGACACTACCAGCACGTTACAGAGACGGGTCAATGTTCTCCAACGTTAAGTCATATCGGACGATGAATGAAATGATGTTCAAATGAGTACAGGGTACATAGAACTTAGAGTTACCAGACATTCATCTTTTAGGATAAGGGAAAACCTAATCACCCTGACCGAGATTAGAACTAGGGACCTGTTGAACGTGACACTACCAGCACGTTACAGAGACGGGTCAATGTTCTCCAACGTTAAGTCATATCGGACGATGAATGAAATGATGTGGAATGAGTACAGCGTACATAGAGCTTAGAGTTACCAGACATTCATCTTTTAGGATAAGGGAAAACCTAATCACCCTGACCGAGATTAGAACTAGGGACCTCTTGAACGTGACACTACCACCACGCCACAGGGACGGGCCAATGTTCTCCAACGTTAAGTCATATCGGACGATGAATGAAATGATGTGGAATGAGTACAGCGTACTTAGAGCTTAGAGTTACCAGACATTCATCTTTTAGGATAAGGGAAAACCTAATCACCCTGACCGAGATTAGAACTAGGGACCTGTTGAACGTGGCACTACCAGCACGTTACAGAGACTAGCCAATGTTCTCCAACGTTAAGTCATATCGGTCGAAGAATGAAATGATGTGGAATGAGTACAGGTTACATAGAGCTTAGAGTTACCAGACATTCATCTTTTAGGATAAGGGAAAACCTAATCACCCTGACCGAGATTAGAACTAGGGACCTCTTCATCGTGACACTACCACCACGCTACAGAGACTAGCCAATGTTCTCCAACGTTAAGTCATATCGGACGATGAATGAAATGATGTGGAATGAGTACAGGGTACATAGAGCTTAGAGTTACCAGACATTCATCTTTTAGGATAAGGGAAAACCTAATCACCCTGACTGAGATTAGAACTAGGGACCTGTTGAACGTGGCACTACCAGCACGCTACAGAGACTAGCCAATATTCTCCAACGTTAAGTCATATCGGACGATGAATGAAATGATGTGGAATGAGTACAGGGTACATAGAGCTTAGAGTTACCAGACATTCATCTTTTAGGATAAGGGAAAACCTAATCACCCTGACTGAGATTAGAACTAGGGACCTGTTGAACGTGACACTACCAGCACGCTACAGAGACGGGTCAGTGTTCTCCAACGTCAAGTCATATCGGACGATGAATGAAATGATGTGGAATGAGTACAGGGTACATAGAGCTTAGAGTTACCAGACATTCATCTTTTAGGATAAGGGAAAACCTAATCACCCTGACTGAGATTAGAACTAGGGACCTGTTGAACGTGACACTACCACCACGCGACAGAGACGGGTCAGTGTTCTCCAACGTCAAGTCATATCGGACGATGAATGAAATGATGTGGAATCAGTACAGGGTACATAGAGCTTAGAGTTACCAGACATTCATCTTTTAGGATAAGGGAAAACCTAATCACCCTGACTGAGATTAGAACTAGGGACCTCTTGAACGTGACACTACCACCACGCTACAGAGACGGGCCAATGTCCTCCAACGTTAAGTCATATCGGACGATGAATGAAATGATATGAAATGAGTACAGGGTACATAGAGCTTAGGGTTACCAGACATTCATCTTTTAGGATAAGGGAAAACCTAATCACCCTGACCGACATTAGAACTGGGGACCTCTTGAACGTGACACTACCAGCACGCTACAGAGACTAGCCAATGTCCTCCAACGTTAAGTCATATCGGAGATGAATGAAATGATATGAAATGAGTACAGGGTACATAGAGCTTAGGGTTACCAGACATTCATCTTTTAGGATAAGGGAAAACCTAATCACCCTGACCGACATTAGAACTGGGGACCTCTTGAACGTGACACTACCAGCACGCTACAGAGACGGGCCAATGTTCTCCAACGTTAAGTCATATCGGAGATGAATGAAATGATATGAAATGAGTACAGGGTACATAGAGCTTAGGGTTACCAGACATTCATCTTTTAGGATAAGGGAAAACCTAATCACCCTGACCGAGATTAGAACTAAGGACCTCTTGAACGTGACACTACCAGCACGCTACAGAGACGGGCCAGTGTCCTCCAACGTTAAGTCATATCGGAGATGAATGAAATTATCAGGAATGAGTACAGGGTACATAGAGCTTAGAGTTACCAGACATTCATCTTTTAGGATAAGGGAAAACCTAATCACCCTGACCGACATTAGAACTAGGGACCTCTTGAACGTGACACTACCAGCACGCTACAGAGACGGGCCAATGTCCTCCAACGTTAAGTCATATCGGAGATGAATGAAATGATCAGGAATGAGTACAGGGTACATAGAGCTTAGAGTTACCAGACATTCATCTTTTAGGATAAGGGAAAACCTAATCACCCTGACCGACATTAGAACTAAGGACCTCTTGAACGTGACACTACCAGCACGCTACAGAGACGGGCCAGTGTCCTCCAACGTTAAGTCATATCGGAGATGAATGAAATTATCAGGAATGAGTACAGGGTACATAGAGCTTAGAGTTACCAGACATTCATCTTTTAGGATAAGGGAAAACCTAATCACCCTGACCGACATTAGAACTGGGGACCTCTTGAACGTGACACTACCAGCACGCTACAGAGACGGGCCAGTGTCCTCCAACGTTAAGTCATATCGGAGATGAATGAAATGATCAGGAATGAGTACAGGGTACATAGAGCTTAGAGTTACCAGACATTCATCTTTTAGGATAAGGGAAAACCTAATCACCCTGACCGAGATTAGAACTAAGGACCTCTTGAACGTGACACTACCAGCACGCTACAGAGACGGGCCAATGTCCTCCAACGTTAAGTCATATCGGAGATGAATGAAATGATATGAAATGAGTACAGGGTACATAGAGCTTAGGGTTACCAGACATTCATCTTTTAGGATAAGGGAAAAGCTAATCACCCTGACCGAGATTAGAACTAAGGACCTCTTGAACGTGACACTACCAGCACGCTACAGAGACGGGCCAATGTCCTCCAACGTTAAGTCATATCGGAGATGAATGAAATGATATGAAATGAGTACAGGGTACATAGAGCTTAGGGTTACCAGACATTCATCTTTTAGGATAAGGGAAAACCTAATCACCCTGACCGAGATTAGAACTGGGGACCTCTTGATCGTGACACTACCAGCACGCTACAGAGACGGGCCAGTGTCCTCCAACGTTAAGTCATATCGGAGATGAATGAAATTATCAGGAATGAGTACAAGGTACATAGAGCTTAGAGTTACCAGACATTCATCTTTTAGGATAAGGGAAAACCTAATCACCCTGACCGACATTAGAACTAAGGACCTCTTGAACGTGACACTACCAGCACGCTACAGAGACTAGCCAATGTTCTCCAACGTTAAGTCATATCGGAGATGAATGAAATGATCAGGAATGAGTACAGGGTACATAGAGCTTAGGGTTACCAGACATTCATCTTTTAGGATAAGGGAAAAGCTAATCACCCTGACCGAGATTAGAACTAAGGACCTCTTGAACGTGACACTACCAGCACGCTACAGAGACTAGCCAATGTCCTCCAACGTTAAGTCATATCGGAGATGAATGAAATGATATGAAATGAGTACAGGGTACATAGAGCTTAGGGTTACCAGACATTCATCTTTTAGGATAAGGGAAAACCTAATCACCCTGACCGAGATTAGAACTGGGGACCTCTTGAACGTGACACTACCACCACGCTACAGAGACTAGCCAATGTTCTCCAACGTTAAGTCATATCGGAGATGAATGAAATGATCAGGAATGAGTACAGGGTACATAGAGCTTAGAGTTACCAGACATTCATCTTTTAGGATAAGGGAAAACCTAATCACCCTGACCGAGATTAGAACTGGGGACCTCTTGAACGTGACACTACCACCACGCTACAGAGACTAGCCAATGTCCTCCAACGTTAAGTCATATCGGAGATGAATGAAATGATCAGGAATGAGTACAGGGTACATAGAGCTTAGGGTTACCAGACATTCATCTTTTAGGATAAGGGAAAACCTAATCACCCTGACCGAGATTAGAACTGGGGACCTCTTGAACGTGACACTACCACCACGCTACAGAGACTAGCCAATGTCCTCCAACGTTAAGTCATATCGGAGATGAATGAAATGATATGAAATGAGTACAGGGTACATAGAGCTTAGGGTTACCAGACATTCATCTTTTAGGATAAGGGAAAACCTAATCACCCTGACCGAGATTAGAACTGGGGACCTCTTGAACGTGACACTACCAGCACGCTACAGAGACTAGCCAATGTTCTCCAACGTTAAGTCATATCGGAGATGAATGAAATTATCAGGAATGAGTACAGCGTACATAGAGCTTAGAGTTACCAGACATTCATCTTTTAGGATAAGGGAAAACCTAATCACCCTGACCGAGATTAGAACTAGGGACCTCTTGATCGTGACACTACCAGCACGCTACAGAGACGGGCCAATGTTCTCCAACGTTAAGTCATATCGGAGATGAATGAAATTATCAGGAATGAGTACAGCGTACATAGAGCTTAGAGTTACCAGACATTCATCTTTTAGGATAAGGGAAAACCTTATCACCCTGGTCGAGATTAGAACTAAGGACCTCTTGAACGTGACACTACCACCACGCTACAGAGACTAGCCAGTGTCCTCCAACGTTAAGTCATATCGGAGATGAATGAAATTATCAGGAATGAGTACAGCGTACATAGAGCTTAGAGTTACCAGACATTCATCTTTTAGGATAAGGGAAAACCTAATCACCCTGACCGAGATTAGAACTGGGGACCTCTTGAACGTGACACTACCACCACGCTACAGAGACTAGCCAATGTCCTCCAACGTTAAGTCATATCGGAGATGAATGAAATGATATGAAATGAGTACAGGGTACATAGAGCTTAGAGTTACCAGACATTCATCTTTTAGGATAAGGGAAAACCTTATCACCCTGGTCGAGATTAGAACTAAGGACCTCTTGAACGTGACACTACCAGCACGCTACAGAGACTAGCCAATGTTCTCCAACGTTAAGTCATATCGGAGAATGAATGAAATTATCAGGAATGAGTACAGCGTACATAGAGCTTAGAGTTACCAGACATTCATCTTTTAGGATAAGGGAAAACCTTATCACCCTGACCGAGATTAGAACTGGGGACCTCTTGAACGTGACACTACCAGCACGCTACAGAGACGGGCCAATGTCCTCCAACGTTAAGTCATATCGGAGATGAATGAAATGATATGAAATGAGTACAGGGTACATAGAGCTTAGGGTTACCAGACATTCATCTTTTAGGATAAGGGAAAACCTAATCACCCTGACCGACATTAGAACTAAGGACCTCTTGAACGTGACACTACCACCACGCTACAGAGACTAGCCAATGTTCTCCAACGTTAAGTCATATCGGAGATGAATGAAATGATGTTCAAATGAGTACAGGGTACATAGAGCTTAGGGTTACCAGACATTCATCTTTTAGGATAAGGAAAACCTAATCACCCTGACCGACATTAGAACTAGGGACCTCTTGATCGTGACACTACCACCACGCTACAGAGACTAGCCAATGTTCTCCAACGTTAAGTCATATCGGAGATGAATGAAATGATCAGGAATGAGTACAGCGTACATAGAGCTTAGAGTTACCAGACATTCATCTTTTAGGATAAGGGAAAACCTTATCACCCTGACCGACATTAGAACTAAGGACCTCTTGAACGTGACACTACCACCACGCTACAGAGACTAGCCAATGTCCTCCAACGTTAAGTCATATCGGACGATGAATGAAATTATCAGGAATGAGTACAGCGTACATAGAGCTTAGAGTTACCAGACATTCATCTTTTAGGATAAGGGAAAACCTTATCACCCTGACCGACATTAGAACTAAGGACCTCTTGAACGTGACACTACCACCACGCTACAGAGACGGGCCAATGTCCTCCAACGTTAAGTCATATCGGAGATGAATGAAATTATCAGGAATGAGTACAGCGTACATAGAGCTTAGAGTTACCAGACATTCATCTTTTAGGATAAGGGAAAACCTTATCACCCTGACCGACATTAGAACTAAGGACCTCTTGAACGTGACACAACCAGCACGCTACAGAGACGGGCCAATGTCCTCCAACGTTAGGTCATATCGGAGATGAATGAAATGATATGAAATGAGTACAGGGTACATAGAGCTTAGAGTTACCAGACATTCATCTTTTAGGATAAGGGAAAACCTTATCACCCTGACCGACATTAGAACTAAGAACCTCTTGAACGTGACACTACCACCACGCTACAGAGACGGGCCAATGTCCTCCAACGTTAAGTCATATCGGAGATGAATGAAATTATCAGGAATGAGTACAGCGTACATAGAGCTTAGGGTTACCAGACATTCATCTTTTAGGATAAGGGAAAACCTAATCACCCTGACCGACATTAGAACTAAGGACCTCTTGAACGTGACACTACCAGCACGCTACAGAGACTAGCCAATGTCCTCCAACGTTAAGTCATATCGGACGATGAATGAAATTATCAGGAATGAGTACAGCGTACATAGAGCTTAGGGTTACCAGACATTCATCTTTTAGGATAAGGGAAAACCTAATCACCCTGACCGAGATTAGAACTAAGGACCTCTTGAACGTGACACTACCACCACGCTACAGAGACTAGCCAATGTTCTCCAACGTTAAGTCATATCGGAGATGAATGAAATGATATGAAATGAGTACAGGGTACATAGAGCTTAGGGTTACCAGACATTCATCTTTTAGGATAAGGGAAAACCAAATCACCCTGACCGAGATTAGAACTGGGGACCTCTTGATCGTGACACTACCAGCACGCTACAGAGACTAGCCAATGTCCTCCAACGTTAAGTCATATCGGAGATGAATGAAATGATCAGGAATGAGTACAGGGTACATAGAGCTTAGAGTTACCAGACATTCATCTTTTAGGATAAGGGAAAACCTTATCACCCTGACCGAGATTAGAACTAGGGACCTCTTGAACGTGACACTACCAGCACGCTACAGAGACTAGCCAATGTCCTCCAACGTTAAGTCATATCGGAGATGAATGAAATGATCAGGAATGAGTACAGCGTACATAGAGCTTAGAGTTACCAGACATTCATCTTTTAGGATAAGTTAAAACCTAATCACCCTGACCGAGATTAGAACTGGGGACCTCTTGAACGTGACACTACCAGCACGCTACAGAGACTAGCCAATGTTCTCCAACGTTAAGTCATATCGGAGATGAATGAAATGATATGAAATGAGTACAGGGTACATAGAGCTTAAGGTTACCAGACATTCATCTTTTAGGATAAGGGAAAACCTTATCACCCTGACCGAGATTAGAACTAGGGACCTCTTGAACGTGACACTACCAGCACGCTACAGAGACTAGCCAATGTCCTCCAACGTTAAGTCATATCGGAGATGAATGAAATGATATGAAATGAGTACAGGGTACATAGAGCTTAGGGTTACCAGACATTCATCTTTTAGGATAAGGGAAAACCTTATCACCCTGACCGAGATTAGAACTAGGGACCTCTTGAACGTGACACTACCAGCACGCTACAGAGACTAGCCAATGTTCTCCAACGTTAAGTCATATCGGAGATGAATGAAATGATATGAAGTGAGTCCAGGGTACATAGAGCTTAGAGTTACCAGACATTCATCTTTTAGGATAAGGGAAAACCTTATCACCCTGACCGAGATTAGAACTAGGGACCTCTTGAACGTGACACTACCAGCACGCTACAGAGACTAGCCAATGTCCTCCAACGTTAAGTCATATCGGAGATGAATGAAATGATATGAAATGAGTACAGGGTACATAGAGCTTAGGGTTACCAGACATTCATCTTTTAGGATAAGGGAAAACCTAATCACCCTGACCGAGATTAGAACTGGGGACCTCTTGAACGTGACACTACCAGCACGCTACAGAGACTAGCCAATGTTCTCCAACGTTAAGTCATATCGGAGATGAATGAAATGATATGAAATGAGTACAGGGTACATAGAGCTTAGGGTTACCAGACATTCATCTTTTAGGATAAGGGAAAACCTAATCACCCTGACCGAGATTAGAACTAGGGACCTCTTGATCGTGACACTACCACCACGCTACAGAGACGGGCCAATGTCCTCCAACGTTAAGTCATATCGGACGATGAATGAAATGATATGAAATGAGTACAGGGTACATAGAGCTTAGGGTTACCAGACATTCATCTTTTAGGATAAGGGAAAACCTAATCACCCTGACCGACATTAGAACTAAGGACCTCTTGAACGTGACACTACCAGCACGCTACAGAGACTAGCCAATGTTCTCCAACGTTAAGTCATATCGGAGATGAATGAAATGATCAGGAATGAGTACAGCGTACATAGAGCTTAGGGTTACCAGACATTCATCTTTTAGGATAAGGGAAAACCTTATCACCCTGACCGAGATTAGAACTAAGGACCTCTTGAACGTGACACTACCAGCACGCTACAGAGACTAGCCAATGTTCTCCAACGTTAAGTCATATCGGAGATGAATGAAATGATCAGGAATGAGTACAGCGTACATAGAGCTTAGGGTTACCAGACATTCATCTTTTAGGATAAGGGAAAACCTAATCACCCTGACCGAGATTAGAACTAAGGACCTCTTGAACGTGACACTACCAGCACGCTACAGAGACTAGCCAATGTTCTCCAACGTTAAGTCATATCGGAGATGAATGAAATTATCAGGAATGAGTACAGCGTACATAGAGCTTAGAGTTACCAGACATTCATCTTTTAGGATAAGGGAAAACCTTATCACCCTGACCGACATTAGAACTGGGGACCTCTTGATCGTGACACTACCACCACGCTACAGAGACGGGCCAATGTTCTCCAACGTTAAGTCATATCGGACGATGAATGAAATGATCAGGAATGAGTACAGCGTACATAGAGCTTAGAGTTACCAGACATTCATCTTTTAGGATAAGGGAAAACTTTATCACCCTGACCGAGATTAGAACTGGGGACCTCTTGAACGTGACACTACCAGCACGCTACAGAGACTAGCCAATGTTCTCCAACGTTAAGTCATATCGGAGATGAATGAAATTATCAGGAATGAGTACAGCGTACATAGAGCTTAGAGTTACCAGACATTCATCTTTTAGGATAAGGGAAAACCTAATCACCCTGACCGAGATTAGAACTGGGGACCTCTTGAACGTGACACTACCAGCACGCTACAGAGACGGGCCAATGTTCTCCAACGTTAAGTCATATCGGAGATGAATGAAATTATCAGGAATGAGTACAGCGTACATAGAGCTTAGAGTTACCAGACATTCATCTTTTAGGATAAGGGAAAACCTAATCACCCTGACCGAGATTAGAACTGGGGACCTCTTGAACGTGACACTACCAGCACGCTACAGAGACTAGCCAATGTCCTCCAACGTTAAGTCATATCGGAGATGAATGAAATTATCAGGAATGAGTACAGCGTACATAGAGCTTAGGGTTACCAGACATTCATCTTTTAGGATAAGGGAAAACCTAATCACCCTGACCGAGATTAGAACTAGGGACCTCTTGAACGTGACACTACCAGCACGCTACAGAGACTAGCCAATGTTCTCCAACGTTAAGTCATATCGGAGATGAATGAAATTATCAGGAATGAGTACAGCGTACATAGAGCTTAGGGTTACCAGACATTCATCTTTTAGGATAAGGGAAAACCTAATCACCCTGACCGACATTAGAACTGGGGACCTCTTGAACGTGACACTACCACCACGCTACAGAGACTAGCCAATGTCCTCCAACGTTAAGTCATATCGGAGATGAATGAAATTATCAGGAATGAGTACAGCGTACATAGAGCTTAGAGTTACCAGACATTCATCTTTTAGGATAAGGGAAAACCTTATCACCCTGACCGAGATTAGAACTAGGGACCTCTTGAACGTGACACTACCAGCACGCTACAGAGACGGGCCAATGTTCTCCAACGTTAAGTCATATCGGAGATGAATGAAATGATATGAAATGAGTACAGGGTACATAGAGCTTAGGGTTACCAGACATTCATCTTTTAGGATAAGGGAAAACCTAATCACCCTGACCGACATTAGAACTGGGGACCTCTTGAACGTGACACTACCACCACGCTACAGAGACTAGCCAATGTCCTCCAACGTTAAGTCATATCGGAGATGAATGAAATTATCAGGAATGAGTACAGCGTACATAGAGCTTAGAGTTACCAGACATTCATCTTTTAGGATAAGGGAAAACCTTATCACCCTGACCGAGATTAGAACTAGGGACCTCTTGAACGTGACACTACCAGCACGCCACAGAGACTAGCCAAAGTTCTCCAACGTTAAGTCATATCGGAGATGAATGAAATTATCAGGAATGAGTACAGCGTACATAGAGCTTAGGGTTACCAGACATTCATCTTTTAGGATAAGGGAAAACCTAATCACCCTGACCGAGATTAGAACTAGGGACCTCTTGAACGTGACACTACCAGCACGCTACAGAGACGGGTCAGTGTTCTCCAACGTCAAGTCATATCGGACGATGAATGAAATGATATGAAATGAGTACAGCGTACATAGAGCTTAGGGTTACCAGACATTCATCTTTTAGGATAAGGGAAAACCTAATCACCCTGACCGACATTAGAACTGGGGACCTCTTGAACGTGACACTACCAGCACGCTACAGAGACGGGCCAATGTCCTCCAACGTTAAGTCATATCGGAGATGAATGAAATGATGTGGAATGAGTACAGGGTACATAGAGCTTAGGGTTACCAGACATTCATCTTTTAGGATAAGGGAAAACCTAATCACCCTGACCGACATTAGAACTGGGGACCTCTTGAACGTGACACTACCAGCACGCTACAGAGACGGGCCAATGTCCTCCAACGTTAAGTCATATCGGAGATGAATGAAATTATCAGGAATGAGTACAGGGTACATAGAGCTTAGAGTTACCAGACATTCATCTTTTAGGATAAGGGAAAGCTTTATCACCCTGACCGAGATTAGAACTAGGGACCTGTTGATCGTGACACTACCAGCACGCTACAGAGACGGGCCAATGTCCTCCAACGTTAAGTCATATCGGAGATGAATGAAATTATCAGGAATGAGTACAGGGTACATAGAGCTTAGAGTTACCAGACATTCATCTTTTAGGATAAGGGAAAGCTTTATCATCCTGACCGAGATTAGAACTAGGGACCTCCTGAACGTGACACTACCACCACGCTACAGAGACGGGCCAATGTCCTCCAACGTTAAGTCATATCGGACGATGAATGAAATGATATGAAATGAGTACAGGGTACATAGAGCTTAGGGTTACCAGACATTCATCTTTTAGGATATGGGAAAACCTAATCACCCTGACCGACATTAGAACTAAGGACCTCTTGAACGTGACACTACCACCACGCTACAGAGACGGGCCAATGTCCTCCAACGTTAAGTCATATCGGACGATGAATGAAATGATATGAAATGAGTACAGGGTACATAGAGCTTAGGGTTACCAGACATTCATCTTTTAGGATAAGGGAAAACCTAATCACCCTGACCGACATTAGAACTAAGGACCTCTTGAACGTGACACTACCACCACGCTACAGAGACTAGCCAGTGTCCTCCAACGTTAAGTCATATCGGACGATGAATGAAATGATATGAAATGAGTACAGGGTACATAGAGCTTAGGGTTACCAGACATTCATCTTTTAGGATAAGGGAAAACCTTATCACCCTGACCGAGATTAGAACTAGGGACCTGTTGAACGTGACACTACCAGCACGCTACAGAGACGGGCCAGTGTCCTCCAACGTTAAGTCATATCGGAGATGAATGAAATGATATGAAATGAGTACAGGGTACATAGAGCTTAGGGTTACCAGACATTCATCTTTTAGGATAAGGGAAAACCTAATCACCCTGACCGACATTAGAACTAAGGACCTCTTGAACGTGACACTACCAGCACGCTACAGAGACTAGCCAGTGTCCTCCAACGTTAAGTCATATCGGACGATGAATGAAATGATATGAAATGAGTACAGGGTACATAGAGCTTAGGGTTACCAGACATTCATCTTTTAGGATAAGGGAAAACCTAATCACCCTGACCGACATTAGAACTAAGGACCTCTTGAACGTGACACTACCACCACGCTACAGAGACGGGCCAATGTCCTCCAACGTTAAGTCATATCGGACGATGAATGAAATGATATGAAATGAGTACAGGGTACATAGAGCTTAGGGTTACCAGACATTCATCTTTTAGGATAAGGGAAAACCTAATCACCCTGACCGACATTAGAACTAAGGACCTCTTGAATGTGACACTACCACCAAGCTACAGGGACGGGCTAATGTCCTCCAACGTTAAGTCATATCGGACGATGAATGAAATGATATGAAATGAGTACAGGGTACATAGAGCTTAGGGTTACCAGACATTCATCTTTTAGGATAAGGGAAAACCTAATCACCCTGACCGACATTAGAACTAAGGACCTCTTGAATGTGACACTACCACCAAGCTACAGGGACGGGCCAATGTCCTCCAACGTTAAGTCATATCGGACGATGAATGAAATGATATGAAATGAGTACAGGGTACATAGAGCTTAGGGTTACCAGACATTCATCTTTTAGGATAAGGGAAAACCTAATCACCCTGACCGACATTAGAACTAAGGACCTCTTGAACGTGACACTACCAGCACGCTACAGAGACTAGCCAGTGTCCTCCAACGTTAAGTCATATCGGACGATGAATGAAATGATATGAAATGAGTACAGGGTACATAGAGCTTAGGGTTACCAGACATTCATCTTTTAGGATAAGGGAAAACCTAATCACCCTGACCGACATTAGAACTAAGGACCTCTTGAACGTGACACTACCAGCACGCTACAGAGACGGGCCAATGTCCTCCAACGTTAAGTCATATCGGACGATGAATGAAATGATATGAAATGAGTACAGGGTACATAGAGCTTAGGGTTACCAGACATTCATCTTTTAGGATAAGGGAAAACCTAATCACCCTGACCGACATTAGAACTAAGGACCTCTTGAACGTGACACTACCACCACGCTACAGAGACTAGCCAATGTTCTCCAACGTTAAGTCATATCGGAGATGAATGAAATGATGTTCAAATGAGTACAGGGTACATAGAGCTTAGGGTTACCAGACATTCATCTTTTAGGATAAGGGAAAACCTAATCACCCTGACCGACATTAGAACTAGGGACCTCTTGAACGTGACACTACCACCACGCTACAGAGACGGGCCAATGTCCTCCAACGTTAAGTCATATCGGACGATGAATGAAATGATGTTCAAATGAGTACAGGGTACATAGAGCTTAGGGTTACCAGACATTCATCTTTTAGGATAAGGGAAAACCTAATCACCCTGACCGAGATTAGAACTAGGGACCTCTTGAACGTGACACTACCACCACGCTACAGAGACTAGCCAATGTCCTCCAACGTTAAGTCATATCGGAGATGAATGAAATTATCAGGAATGAGTACAGCGTACATAGAGCTTAGAGTTACCAGACATTCATCTTTTAGGATAAGGGAAAACCTTATCACCCTGACCGACATTAGAACTAAGGACCTCTTGAACGTGACACTACCACCACGCTACAGAGACGGGCCAATGTCCTCCAACGTTAAGTCATATCGGAGATGAATGAAATTATCAGGAATGAGTACAGCGTACATAGAGCTTAGAGTTACCAGACATTCATCTTTTAGGATAAGGGAAAACCTTATCACCCTGGTCGAGATTAGAACTAAGGACCTCTTGAACGTGACACTACCAGCACGCTACAGAGACTAGCCAATGTTCTCCAACGTTAAGTCATATCGGAGATGAATGAAATTATCAGGAATGAGTACAGCGTACATAGAGCTTAGAGTTACCAGACATTCATCTTTTAGGATAAGGGAAAACCTAATCACCCTGACCGAGATTAGAACTAAGGACCTCTTGAACGTGACTCTACCAGCACGCTACAGAGACTAGCCAATGTCCTCCAACGTTAAGTCATATCGGAGATGAATGAAATGATCAGGAATGAGTACAGCGTACATAGAGCTTAGAGTTACCAGACATTCATCTTTTAGGATAAGGGAAAACCTTATCACCCTGACCGAGATTAGAACTGGGGACCTCTTGATCGTGACACTACCACCACGCTACAGAGACGGGCCAATGTTCTCCAACGTTAAGTCATATCGGAGATGAATGAAATGATCAGGAATGAGTACAGCGTACATAGAGCTTAGAGTTACCAGACATTCATCTTTTAGGATAAGGGAAAACCTTATCACCCTGACCGACATTAGAACTGGGGACCTCTTGAACGTGACACTACCACCACGCTACAGAGACGGGCCAATGTCCCCCAACGTTAAGTCATATCGGAGATGAATGAAATGATCAGGAATGAGTACAGCGTACATAGAGCTTAGAGTTACCAGACATTCATCTTTTAGGATAAGGGAAAACCTTATCACCCTGACTGAGATTAGAACTAGGGACCTGTTGAACGTGGCACTACCAGCACGCTACAGAGACTAGCCAATGTTCTCCAACGTTAAGTCATATCGGAGATGAATGAAATGATATGAAATGAGTACAGGGTACATAGAGCTTAGAGTTACCAGACATTCATCTTTTAGGATAAGGGAAAACCTAATCACCCTGACCGAGATTAGAACTAAGGACCTCTTGAACGTGACACTACCACCACGCTACAGAGACGGGCCAATGTCCTCCAACGTTAAGTCATATCGGACGATGAATGAAATGATATGAAATGAGTACAGGGTACATAGAGCTTAGAGTTACCAGACATTCATCTTTTAGGATAAGGGAAAACCTAATCACCCTGACCGAGATTAGAACTAAGGACCTCTTGATCGTGACACTACCACCACGCTACAGAGACGGGCCAATGTCCTCCAACGTTAAGTCATATCGGAGATGAATGAAATGATATGAAATGAGTACAGGGTACATAGAGCTTAGAGTTACCAGACATTCATCTTTTAGGATAAGGGAAAAACTAATCACCCTGACCGACATTAGAACTAAGGACCTCTTGAACGTGACACTACCAGCACGCTACAGAGACGGGCCAATGTTCTCCAACGTTAAGTCATATCGGAGATGAATGAAATGATATGAAATGAGTACAGGGTACATAGAGCTTAGGGTTACCAGACATTCATCTTTTAGGATAAGGGAAAACCTAATCACCCTGACCGACATTAGAACTAGGGACCTCTTGAACGTGACACTACCAGCACGCTACAGAGACGGGCCAATGTTCTCCAACGTTAAGTCATATCGGAGATGAATGAAATTATCAGGAATGAGTACAGCGTACATAGAGCTTAGAGTTACCAGACATTCATCTTTTAGGATAAGGGAAAACCTAATCACCCTGACCGAGATTAGAACTAAGGACCTCTTGAACGTGACACTACCACCACGCTACAGAGACTAGCCAATGTCCTCCAACGTTAAGTCATATCGGAGATGAATGAAATGATCAGGAATGAGTACAGCGTACATAGAGCTTAGAGTTACCAGACATTCATCTTTTAGGATAAGGGAAAACCTAATCACCCTGACCGAGATTAGAACTAGGGACCTCTTGATCGTGACACTACCAGCACGCTACAGAGACGGGCCAATGTTCTCCAACGTTAAGTCATATCGGAGATGAATGAAATGATCAGGAATGAGTACAGGGTACATAGAGCTTAGGGTTACCAGACATTCATCTTTTAGGATAAGGGAAAACCTAATCACCCTGACCGAGATTAGAACTAGGGACCTCTTGAACGTGACACTACCACCACGCTACAGAGACTAGCCAATGTTCTCCAACGTTAAGTCATATCGGAGATGAATGAAATGATCAGGAATGAGTACAGCGTACATAGAGCTTAGAGTTACCAGACATTCATCTTTTAGGATAAGGGAAAACCTAATCACCCTGACCGAGATTAGAACTGGGGACCTCTTGATCGTGACACTACCAGCACGCTACAGAGACTAGCCAATGTCCTCCAACGTTAAGTCATATCGGAGATGAATGAAATTATCAGGAATGAGTACAGGGTACATAGAGCTTAGAGTTACCAGACATTCATCTTTTAGGATAAGGGAAAACCTTATCACCCTGACCGACATTAGAACTAAGGACCTCTTGAACGTGACACTACCAGCACGCTACAGAGACTAGCCAATGTCCTCCAACGTTAAGTCATATCGGAGATGAATGAAATTATCAGGAATGAGTACAGCGTACATAGAGCTTAGGGTTACCAGACATTCATCTTTTAGGATAAGGGAAAACCTAATCACCCTGACCGAGATTAGAACTGGGGACCTCTTGATCGTGACACTACCAGCACGCTACAGAGACTAGCCAATGTTCTCCAACGTTAAGTCATATCGGAGATGAATGAAATGATCAGGAATGAGTACAGCGTACATAGAGCTTAGAGTTACCAGACATTCATCTTTTAGGATAAGGGAAAACCTAATCACCCTGACCGAGATTAGAACTAAGGACCTCTTGAACGTGACACTACCACCACGCTACAGAGACTAGCCAATGTTCTCCAACGTTAAGTCATATCGGAGATGAATGAAATGATATGAAATGAGTACAGGGTACATAGAGCTTAGGGTTACCAGACATTCATCTTTTAGGATAAGGGAAAACCTAATCACCCTGACCGAGATTAGAACTGGGGACCTCTTGAACGTGACACTACCAGCACGCTACAGAGACTAGCCAATGTCCTCCAACGTTAAGTCATATCGGAGATGAATGAAATGATGTTCAAATGAGTACAGGGTACATAGAGCTTAGGGTTACCAGACATTCATCTTTTAGGATAAGGGAAAACCTAATCACCCTGACCGAGATTAGAACTAGGGACCTCTTGATCGTGACACTACCACCACGCTACAGAGACGGGCCAATGTCCTCCACGTTAAGTCATATCGGAGATGAATGAAATTATCAGGAATGAGTACAGGGTACATAGAGCTTAGGGTTACCAGACATTCATCTTTTAGGATAAGGGAAAACCTAATCACCCTGACCGAGATTAGAACTGGGGACCTCTTGAACGTGACACTACCAGCACGCTACAGAGACGGGCCAATGTCCTCCAACGTTAAGTCATATCGGAGATGAATGAAATGATGTGGAATGAGTACAGGGTACATAGAGCTTAGAGTTACCAGACATTCATCTTTTAGGATAAGGGAAAACCTAATCACCCTGACCGACATTAGAACTAAGGACCTCTTGAACGTGACACTACCACCACGCTACAGAGACGGGCCAATGTCCTCCAACGTTAAGTCATATCGGAGATGAATGAAATTATCAGGAATGAGTACAGCGTACATAGAGCTTAGAGTTACCAGACATTCATCTTTTAGGATAAGGGAAAACCTTATCACCCTGGTCGAGATTAGAACTAAGGACCTCTTGAACGTGACACTACCACCACGCTACAGAGACGGGCCAATGTCCTCCAACGTTAAGTCATATCGGAGATGAATGAAATTATCAGGAATGAGTACAGCGTACATAGAGCTTAGAGTTACCAGACATTCATCTTTTAGGATAAGGGAAAACCTTATCACCCTGACCGACATTAGAACTGGTGACCTCTTGATCGTGACACTACCAGCACGCTACAGAGACGGGCCAGTGTCCTCCAACGTTAAGTCATATCGGAGATGAATGAAATGATATGAAATGAGTACAGGGTACATAGAGCTTAGGGTTACCAGACATTCATCTTTTAGGATAAGGGAAAACCTAATCACCCTGACCGAGATTAGAACTAGGGACCTCTTGAACGTGACACTACCACCACGTTACAGAGACGGGCCAATGTCCTCCAACGTTAAGTCATATCGGAGATGAATGAAATGATATGAAATGAGTACAGGGTACATAGAGCTTAGGGTTACCAGACATTCATCTTTTAGGATAAGGGAAAACCTTATCACCCTGACCGACATTAGAACTGGGGACCTCTTGATCGTGACACTACCAGCACGCTACAGAGACGGGCCAATGTCCTCCAACGTTAAGTCATATCGGAGATGAATGAAATTATCAGGAATGAGTACAGGGTACATAGAGCTTAGAGTTACCAGACATTCATCTTTTAGGATAAGGGAAAACCTAATCACCCTGACCGACATTAGAACTAGGGACCTCTTGAACGTGACACTACCACCACGCTACAGAGACTAGCCAATGTTCTCCAACGTTAAGTCATATCGGAGATGAATGAAATTATCAGGAATGAGTACAGGGTACATAGAGCTTAGGGTTACCAGACATTCATCTTTTAGGATAAGGGAAAACCTAATCACCCTGACCGACATTAGAACTGGGGACCTCTTGAACGTGACACTACCAGCACGCTACAGAGACGGGCCAATGTCCTCCAACGTTAAGTCATATCGGAGATGAATGAAATGATCAGGAATGAGTACAGGGTACATAGAGCTTAGAGTTACCAGACATTCATCTTTTAGGATAAGGGAAAACCTAATCACCCTGACCGAGATTAGAACTAAGGACCTCTTGAACGTGACACTACCAGCACGCTACAGAGACTAGCCAATGTTCTCCAACGTTAAGTCATATCGGAGATGAATGAAATGATATGAAATGAGTACAGGGTACATAGAGCTTAGGGTTACCAGACATTCATCTTTTAGGATAAGGGAAAAGCTAATCACCCTGACCGAGATTAGAACTAAGGACCTCTTGAACGTGACACTACCAGCACGCTACAGAGACGGGCCAATGTCCTCCAACGTTAAGTCATATCGGAGATGAATGAAATGATATGCAATGAGTACAGGGTACATAGAGCTTAGGGTTACCAGACATTCATCTTTTAGGATAAGGGAAAACCTAATCACCCTGACCGAGATTAGAACTAAGGACCTCTTGAACGTGACACTACCAGCACGCTACAGAGACTAGCCAATGTTCTCCAACGTTAAGTCATATCGGAGATGAATGAAATGATGTTCAAATGAGTACAGGGTACATAGAGCTTAGAGTTACCAGACATTCATCTTTTAGGATAAGGGAAAACCTAATCACCCTGACCGAGATTAGAACTGGGGACCTCTTGAACGTGACACTACCAGCACGCTACAGAGACTAGCCAATGTCCTCCAACGTTAAGTCATATCGGAGATGAATGAAATGATATGAAATGAGTACAGGGTACATAGAGCTTAGGGTTACCAGACATTCATCTTTTAGGATAAGGGAAAACCTAATCACCCTGACCGAGATTAGAACTGGGGACCTCTTGAACGTGACACTACCACCACGCTACAGAGACTAGCCAATGTCCTCCATTGTTAAGTCATATCGGAGATGAATGAAATTATCAGGAATGAGTACAGCGTACATAGAGCTTAGAGTTACCAGACATTCATCTTTTAGGATAAGGGAAAACCTAATCACCCTGACCGAGATTAGAACTGGGGACCTCTTGAACGTGACACTACCACCACGCTACAGAGACTAGCCAATGTCCTCCAACGTTAAGTCATATCGGAGATGAATGAAATGATATGAAATGAGTACAGGGTAAATAGAGCTTAGAGTTACCAGACATTCATCTTTTAGGATAAGGGAAAACCTAATCACCCTGACCGAGATTAGAACTGGGGACCTCTTGAACGTGACACTACCACCACGCTACAGAGACTAGCCAATGTTCTCCAACGTTAAGTCATATCGGAGAATGAATGAAATTATCAGGAATGAGTACAGCGTACATAGAGCTTAGAGTTACCAGACATTCATCTTTTAGGATAAGGGAAAACCTTATCCCCCTGACCGAGATTAGAACTGGGGACCTCTTGAACGTGACACTACCAGCACGCTACAGAGACGGGCCAATGTCCTCCAACGTTAAGTCATATCGGAGATGAATGAAATTATCAGGAATGAGTACAGCGTACATAGAGCTTAGAGTTACCAGACATTCATCTTTTAGGATAAGGGAAAACCTAATCACCCTGACCGACATTAGAACTGGGGACCTCTTGATCGTGACACTACCACCACGCTACAGAGACTAGCCAATGTCCTCCAAAGTTAAGTCATGTCGGAGATGAATGAAATTATCAGGAATGAGTACAGCGTACATAGAGCTTAGAGTTACCAGACATTCATCTTTTAGGATAAGGGAAAACCTAATCACCCTGACCGACATTAGAACTAAGGACCTCTTGAACGTGACACTACCACCACGCTACAGAGACTAGCCAATGTTCTCCAACTTTAAGTACAGGGTACATAGAGCTTAGGGTTACCAGACATTCATCTTTTAGGATAAGGGAAAACCTAATCACCCTGACCGACATTAGAACTAGGGACCTCTTGAACGTGACACTACCACCACGCTACAGAGACTAGCCAATGTCCTCCAACGTTAAGTCATATCGGAGATGAATGAAATTATCAGGAATGAGTACAGCGTACATAGAGCTTAGAGTTACCAGACATTCATCTTTTAGGATAAGGGAAAACCTTATCACCCTGACCGACATTAGAACTAAGGACCTCTTGAACGTGACACTACCACCACGCTACAGAGACGGGCCAATGTCCTCCAACGTTAAGTCATATCGGAGATGAATGAAATTATCAGGAATGAGTACAGCGTACATAGAGCTTAGAGTTACCAGACATTCATCTTTTAGGATAAGGGAAAACCTTATCACCCTGGTCGAGATTAGAACTAAGGACCTCTTGAACGTGACACTACCAGCACGCTACAGAGACTAGCCAATGTTCTCCAACGTTAAGTCATATCGGAGATGAATGAAATGATATGAAATGAGTACAGGGTACATAGAGCTTAGGGTTACCAGACATTCATCTTTTAGGATAAGGGAAAACCTAATCACCCTGACCGAGATTAGAACTAAGGACCTCTTGAACGTGACACTACCAGCACGCTACAGAGACTAGCCAATGTCCTCCAACGTTAAGTCATATCGGAGATGAATGAAATTATCAGGAATGAGTACAGCGTACATAGAGCTTAGAGTTACCAGACATTCATCTTTTAGGATAAGGGAAAACCTAATCACCCTGACCGAGATTAGAACTAAGGACCTCTTGAACGTGACACTACCAGCACGCTACAGAGACTAGCCAATGTCCTCCAACGTTAAGTCATATCGGAGATGAATGAAATGATATGAAATGAGTACAGGGTACATAGAGCTTAGAGTTACCAGACATTCATCTTTTAGGATAAGGGAAAACCTAATCACCCTGACCGAGATTAGAACTGGGGACCTCTTGATCGTGACACTACCACCACGCTACAGAGACGGGCCAATGTCCTCCAACGTTAAGTCATATCGGAGATGAATGAAATGATATGAAATAAGTACAGGGTACATAGAGCTTAGGGTTACCAGACATTCATCTTTTAGGATAAGGGAAAACCTAATCACCCTGACCGACATTAGAACTAAGGACCTCTTGAACGTGACACTACCAGCACGCTACAGAGACTAGCCAATGTTCTCCAACGTTAAGTCATATCGGAGATGAATGAAATTATCAGGAATGAGTACAGCGTACATAGAGCTTAGAGTTACCAGACTTTCATCTTTTAGGATAAGGGAAAACCTTATCACCCTGACCGACATTAGAACTGGGGACCTCTTGAACGTGACACTACCACCACGCTACAGAGACGGGCCAATGTTCTCCAACGTTAAGTCATATCGGAGATGAATGAAATGATCAGGAATGAGTACAGCGTACATAGAGCTTAGAGTTACCAGACATTCATCTTTTAGGATAAGGGAAAACCTTATCACCCTGACCGACATTAGAACTGGGGACCTCTTGAACGTGACACTACCACCACGCTACAGAGACGGGCCAATGTCCTCCAACGTTAAGTCATATCGGAGATGAATGAAATTATCAGGAATGAGTACAGCGTACATAGAGCTTAGAGTTACCAGACATTCATCTTTTAGGATAAGGGAAAACCTTATCACCCTGACCGACATTAGAACTGGGGACCTCTTGAACGTGACACTACCACCACGCTACAGAGACGGGCCAATGTCCTCCAACGTTAAGTCATATCGGAGATGAATGAAATGATCAGGAATGAGTACAGCGTACATAGAGCTTAGAGTTACCAGACATTCATCTTTTAGGATAAGGGAAAACCTTATCACCCTGACCGACATTAGAACTGGGGACCTCTTGAACGTGACACTACCACCACGCTACAGAGACGGGCCAATGTCCTCCAACGTTAAGTCATATCGGAGATGAATGAAATGATCAGGAATGAGTACAGCGTACATAGAGCTTAGAGTTACCAGACATTCATCTTTTAGGATAAGGGAAAACCTTATCACCCTGACCGAGATTAGAACTGGGGACCTCTTGATCGTGACACTACCAGCACGCTACAGAGACTAGCCAATGTTCTCCAACGTTAAGTCATATCGGAGATGAATGAAATTATCAGGAATGAGTACAGCGTACATAGAGCTTAGGGTTACCAGACATTCATCTTTCAGGATAAGGGAAAACCTTATCACCCTGACCGAGATTAGAACTAGGGACCTCTTGAACGTGACACTACCAGCACGCTACAGAGACGGGCCAATGTTCTCCAACGTTAAGTCATATCGGAGATGAATGAAATTATCAGGAATGAGTACAGCGTAGATAGAGCTTAGAGTTACCAGACATTCATCTTTTAGGATAAGGGAAAACCTAATCACCCTGACCGAGATTAGAACTAAGGACCTCTTGAACGTGACACTACCACCACGCTACAGAGACGGGCCAATGTCCTCCAACGTTAAGTCATATCGGACGATGAATGAAATGATATGAAATGAGTACAGGGTACATAGAGCTTAGGGTTACCAGACATTCATCTTTTAGGATAAGGGAAAACCTAATCACCCTGACCGACATTAGAACTGGGGACCTCTTGAACGTGACACTACCACCACGCTACAGAGACGGGCCAATGTCCTCCAACGTTAAGTCATATCGGACGATGAATGAAATGATATGAAATGAGTACAGGGTACATAGAGCTTAGAGTTACCAGACATTCATCTTTTAGGATAAGGGAAAACCTAATCACCCTGACCGACATTAGAACTAAGGACCTGTTGAACGTGACACTACCACCACGCTACAGAGACTAGCCAATGTTCTCCAACGTTAAGTCATATCGGAGATGAATGAAATGATATGAAATGAGTACAGGGTACATAGAGCTTAGGGTTACCAGACATTCATCTTTTAGGATAAGGGAAAACCTTATCACCCTGACCGAGATTAGAACTGGGGACCTCTTGATCGTGACACTACCAGCACGCTACAGAGACGGGCCAGTGTCCTCCAACGTTAAGTCATATCGGAGATGAATGAAATTATCAGGAATGAGTACAGGGTACATAGAGCTTAGAGTTACCAGACATTCATCTTTTAGGATAAGGGAAAACCTAATCACCCTGACCGACATTAGAACTAAGGACCTCTTGAACGTGACACTACCAGCACGCTACAGAGACGGGCCAATGTCCTCCAACGTTAAGTCATATCGGAGATGAATGAAATTATCAGGAATGAGTACAGCGTACATAGAGCTTAGGGTTACCAGACATTCATCTTTTAGGATAAGGGAAAACCTAATCACCCTGACCGACATTAGAACTAAGGACCTCTTGATCGTGACACTACCAGCACGCTACAGAGACGGGCCAATGTCCTCCAACGTTAAGTCATATCGGAGATGAATGAAATTATCAGGAATGAGTACAGGGTACATAGAGCTTAGGGTTACCAGACATTCATCTTTTAGGATAAGGGAAAACCTAATCACCCTGACCGACATTGGAACTAGGGACCTCTTGAACGTGACACTACCAGCACGCTACAGAGACTAGCCAATGTTCTCCAACGTTAAGTCATATCGGAGATGAATGAAATGATATGAAATGAGTACAGGGTACATAGAGCTTAGGGTTACCAGACATTCATCTTTTAGGATAAGGGAAAACCTAATCACCCTGACCGACATTAGAACTGGGGACCTCTTGAACGTGACACTACCAGCACGCTACAGAGACTAGCCAATGTCCTCCAACGTTAAGTCATATCGGAGATGAATGAAATGATATGAAATGAGTACAGGGTACATAGAGCTTAGAGTTACCAGACATTCATCTTTTAGGATAAGGGAAAACCTAATCACCCTGACCGAGATTAGAACTAGGGACCTCTTGATCGTGACACTACCAGCACGCTACAGAGACTAGCCAATGTCCTCCAACGTTAAGTCATATCGGAGATGAATGAAATGATCAGGAATGAGTACAGCGTACATAGAGCTTAGAGTTACCAGACATTCATCTTTTAGGATAAGGGAAAACCTTATCACCCTGACCGACATTAGAACTAAGGACCTCTTGAACGTGACACTACCAGCACGCTACAGAGACGGGCCAATGTTCTCCAACGTTAAGTCATATCGGAGATGAATGAAATGATCAGGAATGAGTACAGGGTACATAGAGCTTAGAGTTACCAGACATTCATCTTTTAGGATAAGGGAAAACCTAATCACCCTGACCGAGATTAGAACTAGGGACCTCTTGATCGTGACACTACCAGCACGCTACAGAGACGGGCCAGTGTCCTCCAACGTTAAGTCATATCGGAGATGAATGAAATTATCAGGAATGAGTACAGGGTACATAGAGCTTAGAGTTACCAGACATTCATCTTTTAGGATAAGGGAAAACCTAATCACCCTGACCGAGATTAGAACTAGGGACCTCTTGATCGTGACACTACCAGCACGCTACAGAGACGGGCCAGTGTCCTCCAACGTTAAGTCATATCGGAGATGAATGAAATTATCAGGAATGAGTACAGGGTACATAGAGCTTAGAGTTACCAGACATTCATCTTTTAGGATAAGGGAAAACCTTATCACCCTGACCGAGATTAGAACTAAGGACCTCTTGAACGTGACACTACCAGCACGCTACAGAGACGGGCCAATGTTCTCCAACGTTAAGTCATATCGGAGATGAATGAAATTATCAGGAATGAGTACAGCGTACATAGAGCTTAGGGTTACCAGACATTCATCTTTTAGGATAAGGGAAAACCTTATCACCCTGACCGAGATTAGAACTAGGGACCTCTTGAACGTGACACTACCACCACGCTACAGAGACTAGCCAGTGTCCTCCAACGTTAAGTCATATCGGAGATGAATGAAATTATCAGAAATGAGTACAGCGTACATAGAGCTTAGGGTTACCAGACATTCATCTTTTAGGATAAGGGAAAACCTAATCACCCTGACCGAGATTAGAACTAAGGACCTCTTGAACGTGACACTACCAGCACGCTACAGAGACGGGCCAATGTTCTCCAACGTTAAGTCATATCGGAGATGAATGAAATTATCAGGAATGAGTACAGCGTACATAGAGCTTAGAGTTACCAGACATTCATCTTTTAGGATAAGGGAAAACCTAATCACCCTGACCGAGATTAGAACTAAGGACCTCTTGAACGTGACACTACCACCACGCTACAGAGACTAGCCAATGTCCTCCAACGTTAAGTCATATCGGAGATGAATGAAATGATCAGGAATGAGTACAGCGTACATAGAGCTTAGAGTTACCAGACATTCATCTTTTAGGATAAGGGAAAACCTAATCACCCTGACCGAGATTAGAACTAGGGACCTCTTGAACGTGACACTACCACCACGCTACAGAGACCAGCCAATGTTCTCCAACGTTAAGTCATATCGGAGATGAATGAAATGATCAGGAATGAGTACAGCGTACATAGAGCTTAGAGTTACCAGACATTCATCTTTTAGGATAAGGGAAAACCTAATCACCCTGACCGAGATTAGAACTGGGGACCTCTTGATCGTGACACTACCAGCACGCTACAGAGACGGGCCAATGTTCTCCAACGTTAAGTCATATCGGAGATGAATGAAATTATCAGGAATGAGTACAGCGTACATAGAGCTTAGAGTTACCAGACATTCATCTTTTAGGATAAGGGAAAACCTAATCACCCTGACCGAGATTAGAACTAAGGACCTCTTGAACGTGACACTACCAGCACGCTACAGAGACGGGCCAATGTTCTCCAACGTTAAGTCATATCGGAGATGAATGAAATTATCAGGAATGAGTACAGCGTACATAGAGCTTAGAGTTACCAGACATTCATCTTTTAGGATAAGGGAAAACCTTATCACCCTGACCGACATTAGAACTGGGGACCTCTTGATCGTGACACTACCAGCACGCTACAGAGACTAGCCAATGTCCTCCAACGTTAAGTCATATCGGAGAATGAATGAAATGATCAGGAATGAGTACAGCGTAAATAGAGCTTAGAGTTACCAGATATTCATTTTTAGGATATGGGAAATCCTAATCACCCTGACCGAGATTAGAACTAGGGACCTCTTGAACGTGACACTACCAGCACGCTACAGAGACTAGCCAATGTCCTCCAACGTTAAGTCATATCGGAGAATGAATGAAATGATCAGGAATGAGTACAGGGTACATAGAGCTTAGGTGATCAGGAATGAGTACAGGGTACATAGAGCTTAGGGTTACCAGACATTCATCTTTTAGGATAAGGGAAAACCTAATCACCCTGACCGAGATTAGAACTAGGGACCTCTTGAACGTGACACTACCACCACGCTACAGAGACTAGCCAATGTCCTCCAACGTTAAGTCATATCGGAGAATGAATGAAATGATCAGGAATGAGTACAGCGTACATAGAGCTTAGGGTTACCAGACATTCATATTTTAGGATAAGGGAAAACCTAATCACCCTGACCGAGATTAGAACTGGGGACCTCTTGAACGTGACACTACCACCACGCTACAGAGACTAGCCAATGTCCTCCAACGTTAAGTCATATCGGACGATGAATGAAATGATATGAAATGAGTACAGGGTACATAGAACTTAGGGTTACCAGACATTCATCTTTTAGGATAAGGGAAAACCTAATCACCCTGACCGACATTAGAACTAGGGACCTCTTGATCGTGACACTACCAGCACGCTACAGAGACTAGCCAATGTCCTCCAACGTTAAGTCATATCGGAGATGAATGAAATGATCAGGAATGAGTACAGCGTACATAGAGCTTAGAGTTACCAGACATTCATCTTTTAGGATAAGGGAAAACCTAATCACCCTGACCGAGATTAGAACTAAGGACCTCTTGAACGTGACACTACCACCACGCTACAGAGACTAGCCAATGTTCTCCAACGTTAAGTCATATCGGAGATGAATGAAATGATCAGGAATGAGTACAGGGTACATAGAGCTTAGAGTTACCAGACATTCATCTTTTAGGATAAGGGAAAACCTAATCACCCTGACCGAGATTAGAACTAAGGACCTCTTGAACGTGACACAACCACCACGCTACAGAGACGGGCCAATGTCCTCCAACGTTAAGTCATATCGGAGAATGAATGAAATGATCAGGAATGAGTACAGCGTAAATAGAGCTTAGAGTTACCAGACATTCATTTTTAGGATAAGGGAAAACCTAATCACCCTGACCGAGATTAGAACTAGGGACCTCTTGAACGTGACACTACCACCACGCTACAGAGACGGGCCAATGTCCTCCAACGTTAAGTCATATCGGAGATGAATGAAATTATCAGGAATGAGTACAGCGTACATAGAGCTTAGGGTTACCAGACATTCATTTTTTAGGATAAGGGAAAACCTAATCACCCTGACCGAGATTAGAACTAGGGACCTGTTGAACGTGACACTACCACCACGCTACAGAGACGGGCCAATGTTCTCCAACGTTAAGTCATATCGGTCGGAGAATGAAATGATGTGGAATGAGTACAGCGTACATAGAGCTTAGAGTTACCAGACATTCATTTTTAGGATAAGGGAAAACCTTATCACCCTGACTGAGATTAGAACTAGGGACCTGTTGAACGTGACACTACCACCACGCTACAGAGACGGGTCAATGTTCTCCAACGTTAAGTCATATCGGAGATGAATGAAATGATCAGGAATGAGTACAGCGTACATAGAGCTTAGAGTTACCAGACATTCATTTTTAGGATAAGGGAAAACCTTATCACCCTGACCGACATTAGAACTAGGGACCTGTTGAACGTGACACTACCACCACGCTACAGAGACGGCCTAATGTCCTCCAACGTTAAGTCATATCGGAGATGAATGAAATGATCAGGAATGAGTACAGCGTACATAGAACTTAGAGTTACCAGACATTCATTTTTAGGATAAGGGAAAACCTTATCACCCTGACCGACATTAGAACCAGGGACCTGTTGAACGTGACACTACCAGCACGCTACAGAGACGGGTCAATGTTTTCCAACGTTAAGTCATATCGGAGATGAATGAAATGATCAGGAATGAGTACAGCGTACATAGAGCTTAGAGTTACCAGACATTCATTTTTAGGATAAGGGAAAACCTTATCACCCTTTCCGAGATTAGAACTAGGGACCTGTTGAACGTGACACTACCACCACGATACAGAGACTAGCCAATGTTCTCCAACGTTAAGTCATATCGGAGATGAATGAAATGATCAGGAATGAGTACAGCGTACATAGAGCTTAGAGTTACCAGACATTCATTTTTAGGATAAGGGAAAACCTTATCACCCTGACTGACATTAGAACTAGGGACCTGTTGAACGTGACACTACCAGCACGCTACAGAGACGGGTCAGTGTTCTCCAACGTCAAGTCATATCGGACGATGAATGAAGTGATATGAAATGAGTACAGCGTACATAGAGCTTAGAGTTACCAGACATTCATCTTTTTTAATAAGGGAAAACCTTATCACGCTGACCGAGATTAGAACTAGGGACCTCTTGAACGTGACACTACCACCACGCTACAGAGACTAGCCAATGTTCTCCAACGTTAAGTCATATCGGAGATGAATGAAATGATCAGGAATAAGTACAGGGTACATAGAGCTTAGGGTTACCAGACATTCATCTTTTAGGATAAGGGAAAACCTAATCACCCTGACCGACATTAGAACTAAGGACCTCTTGAACGTGACACTACCAGCACGCTACAGAGACTAGCCAATGTTCTCCAACGTTAAGTCATATCGGAGATGAATGAAATTATCAGGAATGAGTACAGGGTACATAGAGCTTAGAGTTACCAGACATTCATCTTTTAGGATAAGGGAAAACCTAATCACCCTGACCGACATTAGAACTAGGGACCTCTTGAACGTGACACTACCAGCACGCTACAGAGACGGGCCAGTGTCCTCCAACGTTAAGTCATATCGGAGATGAATGAAATGATCAGGAATGAGTACAGGGTACATAGAGCTTAGAGTTACCAGACATTCATCTTTTAGGATAAGGGAAAACCTAATCACCCTGACCGACATTAGAACTAAGGACCTCTTGAACGTGACACTACCAGCACGCTACAGAGACGGGCCAGTGTCCTCCAACGTTAAGTCATATCGGACGATGAATGAAATGATATGAAATGAGTACAGCGTACATAGAGCTTAGGGTTACCAGACATTCATCTTTTAGGATAAGGGAAAACCTAATCACCCTGACCGACATTAGAACTAAGGACCTCTTGAACGTGACACTACCAGCACGCTACAGAGACGGGCCAGTGTCCTCCAACGTTAAGTCATATCGGACGATGAATGAAATGATATGAAATGAGTACAGCGTACATAGAGCTTAGGGTTACCAGACATTCATCTTTTAGGATAAGGGAAAACCTAATCACCCTGACCGACATTAGAACTAAGGACCTCTTGAACGTGACACTACCAGCACGCTACAGAGACGGGCCAATGTTCTCCAACGTTAAGTCATATCGGAGATGAATGAAATGATATGAAATGAGTACAGCGTACATAGAGCTTAGAGTTACCAGACATTCATCTTTTAGGATAAGGGAAAACCTAATCACCCTGACCGAGATTAGAACTAGGGACCTGTTGAACGTGACACTACCAGCACGCTACAGAGACGGGCCAATGTTCTCCAACGTTAAGTCATATCGGAGATGAATGAAATGATCAGGAATGAGTACAGCGTACATAGAGCTTAGAGTTACCAGACATTCATCTTTTAGGATAAGGGAAAACCTTATCACCCTGACCGAGATTAGAACTAGGGACCTCTTGATCGTGACACTACCAGCACGCTACAGAGACGGGCCAATGTTCTCCAACGTTAAGTCATATCGGACAATGAATGAAATGATGTGGAATGAGTACAGGGTACATAGAGCTTAGAGTTACCAGACATTCATCTTTTAGGATAAGGGAAAACCTAATCACCCTGACTGAGATTAGAACTAGGGACCTCTTGAACGTGGCACTACCACCACGCTACAGAGACGGGCCAATGTTCTCCAACGTTAAGTCATATCGGACGATGAATGAAATGATGTCCAATTGAGCCCAGGATACATAGAGCTTAGAGTTACCAGACATTCATCTTTTAGGATAAGGGAAAACCTAATCACCCTGACCGAGATTAGAACTAGGGACCTCTTGATCGTGACACTACCAGCACGCTACAGAGACGGGTCAGTGTTCTCCAACGTCAAGTCATATCGGACGATGAATGAAATGATGTGGAATGAGTACAGGGTACATAGAGCTTAGAGTTACCAGACATTCATTTTTAGGATAAGGGAAAACCTAATCACCCTGACCGAGATTAGAACTAGGGACCTCTTGAACGTGGCACTACCACCACGCTACAGAGACGGGCCAATGTTCTCCAACGTTAAGTCATATCGGACGATGAATGAAATGATGTGGAATGAGTACAGGGTACATAGAGCTTAGAGTTACCAGACATTCATCTTTTAGGATAAGGGAAAACCTAATCACCCTGACTGAGATTAGAACTAGGGACCTCTTGATCGTGACACTACCACCACGCTACAGAGACGGGCCAATGTTCTCCAACGTTAAGTCATATCGGACGAAGAATGAAATGATGTTCAAAAGAGTACAGGGTACATAGAGCTTAGAGTTACCAGACATTCATTTTTAGGATAAGGGAAAACCTTATCACCCTGACTGAGATTAGAACTAGGGACCTCTTGATCGTGACACTACCAGCACACTACAGAGACGGGTCAGTGTTCTCCAACGTCAAGTCATATCGGACGATGAATGAAATGATATGAAATGAGTACAGCGTACATAGAGCTTAGAGTTACCAGACATTCATTTTTAGGATAAGGGAAAACCTTATCACCCTGACTGAGATTAGAACTAGGGACCTCTTGATCGTGACACTACCAGCACGCTACAGAGACGGGCCAATGTTCTCCAACGTTAAGTCATATCGGACGATGAATAAAATGATGTTCAAGTGAGTCCAGGGTACATAGAGCTTAGAGTTACCAGACATTCATTTTTAGGATAAGGGAAAACCTTATCACCCTGACCGAGATTAGAACTAGGGCCCTCTTGAACATGACACTACCACCACGCTACAGAGACGGGCCAATGTTCTCCAACGTTAAGTCATATCGGAGATGAATGAAATGATCAGGAATGAGTACAGCGTACATAGAGCTTAGAGTTACCAGACATTCATTTTTAGGATAAGGGAAAACCTTATCACCCTGACTGAGATTAGAACTAGGGACCTCTTGAACGTGACACTACCACCACGCTACAGAGACGGGTCAGTGTTCTCCAACGTCAAGTCATATCGGAGGATGAATGAAGTGATATGAAATGAGTACAGCGTACATAGAGCTTAGAGTTACCAGACATTCATCTTTTAGGATAAGGGAAAACCTTATCACGCTGACCGACATTAGAACTGGGGACCTCTTGAACGTGACACTACCACCACGCTACAGAGACGGGTCAGTGTTCTCCAACGTCAAGTCATATCGGAGGATGAATGAAGTGATATGAAATGAGTACAGCGTACATAGAGCTTAGAGTTACCAGACATTCATCTTTTAGGATAAGGGAAAACCTTATCACGCTGACCGACATTAGAACTGGGGCCCTCTTGAACGTGACACTACCACCACGCTACAGAGACGGGTCAGTGTTCTCCAACGTCAAGTCATATCGGAGGATGAATGAAGTGATATGAAATGAGTACAGCGTACATAGAGCTTAGAGTTACCAGACATTCATCTTTTTGAATAAGGGAAAACCTTATCACCCTGACCGACATTAGAACTGGGGACCTCTTGAACGTGACACTACCACCACGCTACAGAGACGTGCCAATGTTCTCCAACGTTAAGTCATATCGGACGATGAATGAAATGATATGAAATGAGTACAGGGTACATAGAGCTTAGAGTTACCAGACATTCATCTTTTAGGATAAGGGAAAACCTTATCACCCTGACTGAGATTAGAACTAGGGACCTGTTGAACGTGACACTACCAGCACGCTACAGAGACTAGCCAATGTTCTCCAACGTTAAGTCATATCGGAGATGAATGAAATTATCAGGAATGAGTACAGCGTACATAGAGCTTAGGGTTACCAGACATTCATCTTTTAGGATAAGGGAAAACCTTATCACCCTGACCGACATTAGAACTGGGGACCTCTTGAACGTGACACTACCAGCACGCTACAGAGACTAGCCAATGTTCTCCAACGTTAAGTCATATCGGAGATGAATGAAATTATCAGGAATGAGTACAGCGTACATAGAGCTTAGGGTTACCAGACATTCATCTTTTAGGATAAGGGAAAACCTTATCACCCTGACTGAGATTAGAACTAGGGACCTGTTGAACGTGACACTACCAGCACGCTACAGAGACTAGCCAATGTTCTCCAACGTTAAGTCATATCGGAGATGAATGAAATTATCAGGAATGAGTACAGCGTACATAGAGCTTAGGGTTACCAGACATTCATCTTTTAGGATAAGGGAAAACCTTATCACCCTGACCGACATTAGAACTATGAACCTCTTGAACGTGACGCTACCACCACGCTACAGAGACGGGCCAGTGTCCTCCAACGTTAAGTCATATCGGAGATGAATGAAATGATCAGGAATGAGTACAGCGTACATAGAGCTTAGAGTTACCAGATATTCATCTTTTAGGATAAGGGAAAACCTAATCACCCTGACCGAGATTAGAACTAAGGACCTCTTGAACGTGACACTACCACCACGCTACAGAGACTAGCCAATGTCCTCCAACGTTAAGTCATATCGGAGATGAATGAAATGATCAGGAATGAGTACAGCGTACATAGAGCTTAGAGTTACCAGACATTCATCTTTTAGGATAAGGGAAAACCTAATCACCCTGACCGAGATTAGAACTAGGGACCTCTTGAACGTGACACTACCACCACGCTACAGAGACCAGCCAATGTTCTCCAACGTTAAGTCATATCGGAGATGAATGAAATGATCAGGAATGAGTACAGCGTACATAGAGCTTAGAGTTACCAGACATTCATCTTTTAGGATAAGGGAAAACCTAATCACCCTGACCGAGATTAGAACTGGGGACCTCTTGATCGTGACACTACCAGCACGCTACAGAGACTAGCCAATGTCCTCCAACGTTAAGTCATATCGGAGATGAATGAAATTATCAGGAATGAGTACAGGGTACATAGAGCTTAGAGTTACCAGACATTCATCTTTTAGGATAAGGGAAAAGCTAATCACCCTGACCGAGATTAGAACTAAGGACCTCTTGAACGTGACACTACCAGCACGCTACAGAGACGGGCCAATGTCCTCCAACGTTAAGTCATATCGGAGATGAATGAAATTATCAGGAATGAGTACAGCGTACATAGAGCTTAGGGTTACCAGACATTCATCTTTTAGGATAAGGGAAAACCTAATCACCCTGACCGAGATTAGAACTGGGGACCTCTTGATCGTGACACTACCAGCACGCTACAGAGACGGGCCAATGTTCTCCAACGTTAAGTCATATCGGAGATGAATGAAATTATCAGGAATGAGTACAGCGTACATAGAGCTTAGAGTTACCAGACATTCATTTTTAGGATAAGGGAAAACCTAATCACCCTGACCGAGATTAGAACTAAGGACCTCTTGAACGTGACACTACCAGCACGCTACAGAGACGGGCCAATGTTCTCCAACGTTAAGTCATATCGGAGATGAATGAAATTATCAGGAATGAGTACAGCGTACATAGAGCTTAGAGTTACCAGACATTCATCTTTTAGGATAAGGGAAAACCTTATCACCCTGACCGACATTAGAACTGGGGACCTCTTGATCGTGACACTACCAGCACGCTACAGAGACGGGCCAACGTTCTCCAACGTTAAGTCATATCGGAGATGAATGAAATGATCAGGAATGAGTACAGCGTAAATAGAGCTTAGAGTTACCAGATATTCATTTTTAGGATAAGGGAAATCCTAATCACCCTGACCGAGATTAGAACTAGGGACCTCTTGAACGTGACACTACCAGCACGCTACAGAGACTAGCCAATGTCCTCCAACGTTAAGTCATATCGGAGATGAATGAAATGATCAGGAATGAGTACAGGGTACATAGAGCTTAGGGTTACCAGACATTCATCTTTTAGGATAAGGGAAAACCTAATCACCCTGACCGAGATTAGAACTAGGGACCTCTTGAACGTGACACTACCACCACGCTACAGAGACTAGCCAATGTCCTCCAACGTTAAGTCATATCGGAGAATGAATGAAATGATCAGGAATGAGTACAGCGTACATAGAGCTTAGGGTTACCAGACATTCATATTTTAGGATAAGGGAAAACCTAATCACCCTGACCGAGATTAGAACTGGGGACCTCTTGAACGTGACACTACCACCACGCTACAGAGACTAGCCAATGTCCTCCAACGTTAAGTCATATCGGACGATGAATGAAATGATATGAAATGAGTACAGGGTACATAGAACTTAGGGTTACCAGACATTCATCTTTTAGGATAAGGGAAAACCTAATCACCCTGACCGACATTAGAACTAGGGACCTCTTGATCGTGACACTACCAGCACGCTACAGAGACTAGCCAATGTCCTCCAACGTTAAGTCATATCGGAGATGAATGAAATGATCAGGAATGAGTACAGCGTACATAGAGCTTAGAGTTACCAGACATTCATCTTTTAGGATAAGGGAAAACCTAATCACCCTGACCGAGATTAGAACTAAGGACCTCTTGAACGTGACACTACCACCACGCTACAGAGACTAGCCAATGTTCTCCAACGTTAAGTCATATCGGAGATGAATGAAATGATCAGGAATGAGTACAGCGTACATAGAGCTTAGAGTTACCAGACATTCATCTTTTAGGATAAGGGAAAACCTGATCACCCTGACCGAGATTAGAACTAAGGACCTCTTGAACGTGACACAACCACCACGCTACAGAGACGGGCCAATGTCCTCCAACGTTAAGTCATATCGGAGAATGAATGAAATGATCAGGAATGAGTACAGCGTAAATAGAGCTTAGAGTTACCAGACATTCATTTTTAGGATAAGGGAAAACCTAATCACCCTGACCGAGATTAGAACTAGGGACCTCTTGAACGTGACACTACCACCACGCTACAGAGACGGGCCAATGTCCTCCAACGTTAAGTCATATCGGAGATGAATGAAATTATCAGGAATGAGTACAGCGTACATAGAGCTTAGGGTTACCAGACATTCATTTTTTAGGATAAGGGAAAACCTAATCACCCTGACCGAGATTAGAACTAGGGACCTGTTGAACGTGACACTACCACCACGCTACAGAGACGGGCCAATGTTCTCCAACGTTAAGTCATATCGGTCGAAGAATGAAATGATGTGGAATGAGTACAGCGTACATAGAGCTTAGAGTTACCAGACATTCATTTTTAGGATAAGGGAAAACCTTATCACCCTGACTGAGATTAGAACTAGGGACCTGTTGAACGTGACACTACCACCACGCTACAGAGACGGGTCAATGTTCTCCAACGTTAAGTCATATCGGAGATGAATGAAATGATCAGGAATGAGTACAGCGTACATAGAGCTTAGAGTTACCAGACATTCATTTTTAGGATAAGGGAAAACCTTATCACCCTGACCGACATTAGAACTAGGGACCTGTTGAACGTGACACTACCACCACGCTACAGAGACGGCCTAATGTCCTCCAACGTTAAGTCATATCGGAGATGAATGAAATGATCAGGAATGAGTACAGCGTACATAGAGCTTAGAGTTACCAGACATTCATTTTTAGGATAAGGGAAAACCTTATCACCCTGACCGACATTAGAACCAGGGACCTGTTGAACGTGACACTACCAGCACGCTACAGAGACGGGTCAATGTTCTCCAACGTTAAGTCATATCGGAGATGAATGAAATGATCAGGAATGAGTACAGCGTACATAGAGCTTAGAGTTACCAGACATTCATTTTTAGGATAAGGGAAAACCTTATCACCCTTTCCGAGATTAGAACTAGGGACCTGTTGAACGTGACACTACCACCACGCTACAGAGACTAGCCAATGTTCTCCAACGTTGTCATATCGGAGATGAATGAAATGATCAGGAATGAGTACAGCGTACATAGAGCTTAGAGTTACCAGACATTCATTTTTAGGATAAGGGAAAACCTTATCACCCTGACTGACATTAGAACTAGGGACCTGTTGAACGTGACACTACCAGCACGCTACAGAGACGGGTCAGTGTTCTCCAACGTCAAGTCATATCGGACGATGAATGAAGTGATATGAAATGAGTACAGCGTACATAGAGCTTAGAGTTACCAGACATTCATCTTTTTTAATAAGGGAAAACCTTATCACGCTGACCGAGATTAGAACTAGGGACCTCTTGAACGTGACACTACCACCACGCTACAGAGACTAGCCAATGTTCTCCAACGTTAAGTCATATCGGAGATGAATGAAATGATCAGGAATAAGTACAGGGTACATAGAGCTTAGGGTTACCAGACATTCATCTTTTAGGATAAGGGAAAACCTAATCACCCTGACCGACATTAGAACTAAGGACCTCTTGAACGTGACACTACCAGCACGCTACAGAGACTAGCCAATGTTCTCCAACGTTAAGTCATATCGGAGATGAATGAAATTATCAGGAATGAGTACAGGGTACATAGAGCTTAGAGTTACCAGACATTCATCTTTTAGGATAAGGGAAAACCTAATCACCCTGACCGACATTAGAACTAGGGACCTCTTGAACGTGACACTACCAGCACGCTACAGAGACGGGCCAGTGTCCTCCAACGTTAAGTCATATCGGAGATGAATGAAATGATCAGGAATGAGTACAGGGTACATAGAGCTTAGAGTTACCAGACATTCATCTTTTAGGATAAGGGAAAACCTAATCACCCTGACCGACATTAGAACTAGGGACCTCTTGAACGTGACACTACCAGCACGCTACAGAGACGGGCCAATGTCCTCCAACGTTAAGTCATATCGGAGATGAATGAAATGATATGAAATGAGTACAGGGTACATAGAGCTTAGGGTTACCAGACATTCATCTTTTAGGATAAGGGAAAACCTAATCACCCTGACCGACATTAGAACTGGGGACCTCTTGAACGTGACACTACCAGCACGCTACAGAGACTAGCCAATGTTCTCCAACGTTAAGTCATATCGGAGATGAATGAAATGATATGAAATGAGTACAGCGTACATAGAGCTTAGAGTTACCAGACATTCATCTTTTAGGATAAGGGAAAACCTAATCACCCTGACCGAGATTAGAACTAGGGACCTGTTGAACGTGACACTACCAGCACGCTACAGAGACTAGCCAATGTTCTCCAACGTTAAGTCATATCGGAGATGAATGAAATGATCAGGAATGAGTACAGCGTACATAGAGCTTAGAGTTACCAGACATTCATCTTTTAGGATAAGGGAAAACCTTATCACCCTGACCGAGATTAGAACTAGGGACCTCTTGATCGTGACACTACCAGCACGCTACAGAGACGGGCCAATGTTCTCCAACGTTAAGTCATATCGGACAATGAATGAAATGATGTGGAATGAGTACAGGGTACATAGAGCTTAGAGTTACCAGACATTCATCTTTTAGGATAAGGGAAAACCTAATCACCCTGACCGAGATTAGAACTAGGGACCTCTTGATCGTGACACTACCACCACGCTACAGAGACGGGCCAATGTCCTCCAACGTTAAGTCATATCGGACGATGAATGAAATGATGTGGAATGAGTACAGGGTACATAGAGCTTAGAGTTACCAGACATTCATCTTTTAGGATAAGGGAAAACCTAATCACCCTGACTGAGATTAGAACTAGGGACCTCTTGATCGTGACACTACCACCACGCTATAGAGACGGGCCAATGTCCTCAAACGTTAAGTCATATCGGAGATGAATGAAATGATGTGGAATGAGTACAGGGTACATAGAGCTTAGAGTTACCAGACATTCATTTTTAGGATAAGGGAAAACCTTATCACCCTGACTGAGATTAGAACTAGGGACCTCTTGAACGTGACACTACCACCACGCTACAGAGACGGGCCAATGTTCTCCAACGTTAAGTCATATCGGACGATGAATGAAATGATGTCCAATTGAGCCCAGGATACATAGAGCTTAGAGTTACCAGACATTCATCTTTTAGGATAAGGGAAAACCTAATCACCCTGACCGAGATTAGAACTAGGGACCTCTTGATCGTGACACTACCAGCACGCTACAGAGACGGGTCAGTGTTCTCCAACGTCAAGTCATATCGGACGATGAATGAAATGATGTGGAATGAGTACAGGGTACATAGAGCTTAGAGTTACCAGACATTCATTTTTAGGATAAGGGAAAACCTAATCACCCTGACCGAGATTAGAACTAGGGACCTCTTGAACGTGGCACTACCACCACGCTACAGAGACGGGCCAATGTTCTCCAACGTTAAGTCATATCGGACGAAGAATGAAATGATGTTCAAAAGAGTACAGGGTACATAGAGCTTAGAGTTACCAGACATTCATCTTTTAGGATAAGGGAAAACCTAATCACCCTGACTGAGATTAGAACTAGGGACCTCTTGATCGTGACACTACCACCACGCTACAGAGACGGGCCAATGTTCTCCAACGTTAAGTCATATCGGACGAAGAATGAAATGATGTTCAAAAGAGTACAGGGTACATAGAGCTTAGAGTTACCAGACATTCATTTTTAGGATAAGGGAAAACCTTATCACCCTGACTGAGATTAGAACTAGGGACCTCTTGATCGTGACACTACCAGCACACTACAGAGACGGGTCAGTGTTCTCCAACGTCAAGTCATATCGGACGATGAATGAAATGATATGAAATGAGTACAGCGTACATAGAGCTTAGAGTTACCAGACATTCATTTTTAGGATAAGGGAAAACCTTATCACCCTGACTGAGATTAGAACTAGGGACCTCTTGATCGTGACACTACCAGCACACTACAGAGACGGGTCAGTGTTCTCCAACGTCAAGTCATATCGGACGATGAATGAAATGATATGAAATGAGTACAGCGTACATAGAGCTTAGAGTTACCAGACATTCATTTTTAGGATAAGGGAAAACCTTATCACCCTGACTGAGATTAGAACTAGGGACCTCTTGATCGTGACACTACCAGCACGCTACAGAGACGGGCCAATGTTCTCCAACGTTAAGTCATATCGGACGATGAATAAAATGATGTTCAAGTGAGTCCAGGGTACATAGAGCTTAGAGTTACCAGACATTCATTTTTAGGATAAGGGAAAACCTTATCACCCTGACCGAGATTAGAACTAGGGCCCTCTTGAACATGACACTACCACCACGCTACAGAGACGGGCCAATGTTCTCCAACGTTAAGTCATATCGGAGATGAATGAAATGATCAGGAATGAGTACAGCGTACATAGAGCTTAGAGTTACCAGACATTCATTTTTAGGATAAGGGAAAACCTTATCACCCTGACTGAGATTAGAACTAGGGACCTCTTGAACGTGACACTACCACCACGCTACAGAGACGGGTCAGTGTTCTCCAACGTCAAGTCATATCGGAGGATGAATGAAGTGATATGAAATGAGTACAGCGTACATAGAGCTTAGAGTTACCAGACATTCATCTTTTAGGATAAGGGAAAACCTTATCACGCTGACCGACATTAGAACTGGGGACCTCTTGAACGTGACACTACCACCACGCTACAGAGACGGGTCAGTGTTCTCCAACGTCAAGTCATATCGGAGGATGAATGAAGTGATATGAAATGAGTACAGCGTACATAGAGCTTAGAGTTACCAGACATTCATCTTTTAGGATAAGGGAAAACCTTATCACGCTGACCGACATTAGAACTGGGGCCCTCTTGAACGTGACACTACCACCACGCTACAGAGACGGGTCAGTGTTCTCCAACGTCAAGTCATATCGGAGGATGAATGAAGTGATATGAAATGAGTACAGCGTACATAGAGCTTAGAGTTACCAGACATTCATCTTTTTGAATAAGGGAAAACCTTATCACGCTGACCGACATTAGAACTGGGGACCTCTTGAACGTGACACTACCACCACGCTACAGAGACGGGTGAGTGTTCTCCAACGTCAAGTCATATCGGACGATGAATGAAATGATATGAAATGAGTACAGGGTACATAGAGCTTAGAGTTACCAGACATTCATCTTTTAGGATAAGGGAAAACCTTATCACCCTGACCGACATTAGAACTGGGGACCTCTTGAACGTGACACTACCACCACGCTACAGAGACGTGCCAATGTTCTCCAACGTTAAGTCATATCGGACGATGAATGAAATGATATGAAATGAGTACAGGGTACATAGAGCTTAGAGTTACCAGACATTCATCTTTTAGGATAAGGGAAAACCTTATCACCCTGACTGAGATTAGAACTAGGGACCTGTTGAACGTGACACTACCAGCACGCTACAGAGACTAGCCAATGTTCTCCAACGTTAAGTCATATCGGAGATGAATGAAATTATCAGGAATGAGTACAGCGTACATAGAGCTTAGGGTTACCAGACATTCATCTTTTAGGATAAGGGAAAACCTTATCACCCTGACCGACATTAGAACTGGGGACCTCTTGAACGTGACACTACCAGCACGCTACAGAGACTAGCCAATGTTCTCCAACGTTAAGTCATATCGGAGATGAATGAAATTATCAGGAATGAGTACAGCGTACATAGAGCTTAGGGTTACCAGACATTCATCTTTTAGGATAAGGGAAAACCTTATCACCCTGACTGAGATTAGAACTAGGGACCTGTTGAACGTGACACTACCAGCACGCTACAGAGACTAGCCAATGTTCTCCAACGTTAAGTCATATCGGAGATGAATGAAATTATCAGGAATGAGTACAGCGTACATAGAGCTTAGGGTTACCAGACATTCATCTTTTAGGATAAGGGAAAACCTTATCACCCTGACCGACATTAGAACTATGAACCTCTTGAACGTGACGCTACCACCACGCTACAGAGACGGGCCAGTGTCCTCCAACGTTAAGTCATATCGGAGATGAATGAAATGATCAGGAATGAGTACAGCGTACATAGAGCTTAGAGTTACCAGATATTCATCTTTTAGGATAAGGGAAATCCCTATCACCCTGACCGACATTAGAACTATGAACCTCTTGAACGTGACTCTACCACCACGCTACAGAGACGGGCCCATGTTTTCTTTACGGTGATCACAGCTTTCGAGGGCCTTCATATAGTGGGCTGGCTTGTGATAACTATGGCCCGGAAGTTTAGCCAAAAATTCGTTAATTTAGTTGTGCATGAGGTATTCATGTTGAAGCATAATTAAGGTGAGGTTGGGAGTCTGCGGCAATCATGTAGAACGAGATTTTCTCAGCTGATGTCGACCCGCGTTTTGACGACGATGACGAAGCCGCAAGTTGCTAACTTTTCTTGGTCCAATCTGATATATCGATGTATATAAAAATATCCCTGGATCAGCTTTAGTCTGAGGTATGACCAGTCTTGAATGACATTAAAGTTGATTGCAATTAAACATTAAAATTAAATTAATATTGATTACAATTAACACAAAACTGATATTAACTCTTTTACAACGTTTTGTTGTAGCACTGAATTTAAGGCTGTTCACCATCAAAAGACGCTTTCTTGTCTCGTTGTTTTACCAAAATATTGATTTTTCCTTCTCTCGTTGCCATCACTACCAATCAAACTTAATTTTTACTGGTCCACGTCACACATTACATAATTTCATTTTTAAAACTGCCAATGATAAAACATTCACATCATAAGACCTGAAGCTTTTCTGACGACGAATGTGCTCACTTTCTTCTCGGGCAACAAGCCAGGTGAAAAGACGATTAGATATTAACGTTTCGGGAGTGTACATCTCTCCCATCATCAGGATATTTATAAAATGTTATAACCACAAATGAAACTCTGGATATAACACAACTATAAACAAAGATAAAACACTATCAAAATACGCATTACAGAACAAAAGACTGTTTTCAGTAAAGTAAATGCCAGGTCAGCAGCTGGCGTGAGAATAGAAAATTGTGCAAAGAAACGTAACTATTTAACTTGATTATCAAGCTCTATTGATCTTTGTTAATTCGACGGATTTCCATTTTTAAGAACGGTTTGCAAGAGGAGCTGAACTGAAATCCAGCATCACGATTAAGCGTGCTCTTTTCAGAAGAAAATGCCAAAGCCTCCTTACTCCTCCGCTCGCAGTAACTGTTTCATTTTGCCAAGATGGTCGTCTCCCGAAAGTTGGCTCTATGGTCATTATTAAAACAATTCTCTGCCAGCCCACACTTCTCAGATTGCATTAAAGGAACGCCCCGTCTATATTCGATTATTCTAGTAGCGATGGTCCTTCCGGTTTGTCCTATATAGGGTGTCCCACATTCACAGGAACTTTGAAGTCCAGTTTGTCTTTCACTGGCCTCAACAGATGTTTAATCTTCGAAGGTGGCTTGTGGATGGTCCTGATGTTGTATTTGGCGAGAATTCTGCTGATTGTCGGATAGATTGCCGGTAAACGGGATGCTGGCTGTAGCGGTAGGATTTCAGAGCTTTCCTCTGAAAGGATGCTGGATTTCAGTTCAGCTCCTCTTGGAAACCGGCCTTAAAAATTGAAATCCATCGAATTAAGAAGCACAGATCTATAAAGGTTGATTATCGAGTTAAATAGTTACGTTTCTTTGCACAATTTTCTATATTCACGCCATCTCCTGACCTGGCATTTAATTTACAGAGAACATTCCTTAGTTCAGTAATGTGAATGTTGATAGTGTTTTGTCTTTGTTTATAGTTGTGTAATATCCAGTGTTTCATTTGTGGTTATAACATTTTATAAATATTGTAACTTTGTGGGTTCGTGGAATTAAAAGACCGAGTTGCAGAAATTAAAAATCTCCTTTATTTCCATAGCAATACACTGTCCAATTCTCACGTAACAACATTAATTCACATATACGCAGTCTTACAAGGTCGATCAAAATAATAAACAGTGACAGCAGATTACATCTTTAGCTCTCGTTACAACAACACAGCTGGCTGTCTCTCATTTCACAACTATAACTGTCCTGCTAGCGTGTCACAATCCCTTTTATATCTCCATTCTTAATTACCAGACCGTTCTGTCAATCACTAGAAGTTAGTGGAACACAAGGCCTCTAGTTACATATCAGCTTCCAGAAAAGTAATTTAATCTTCCCGGCAAGGCCTTTGAATGAGCTATCTTACCTGCCGGCACTATCTGTTTACACAAGTTCGTTATCTACCTGAAAGCTATAGCTCTACTGTGTGTCGAGCCGCCTTATCGGGATGGTGTTCGCGACAATATAAACAATTAGAAAAATTAGCAGTTGCCTTGTAGTTTTGGGAAGAAACAACATAAATCCAGAACTAAAAGTACCTAAATACTAGAATAGGAAAACAATAACTGTTGCATGGGAGCAAGTCTTCATTTCAAAAAATAGGAACAAAGTATTGCATTTCAACGTTTCCCAGAAAGATTTGTTCAGCAGGTTGGTTGAACTGCCACCACAGGAGACCTATGACAAAATGCCAGTAGCTATAGCACTGAGAACTAGTTGATGACCAGTTGACTTTGGAGGAAAATAGCTTTGGAAACATGTTCCGGGAAATTTAAAAGTAAGTGTTGTTTAGTTTCATTAATCGACTCAGTCTTAAATTCAATTTATTACAACACTGTTTCCAGCACTTCCATTAAAGCAATTCTCTATCTTTGTTACTGTTTATGCATGGATCATAACCACAGCTGGTTTATCAACACTGTCTGAATGTGAATACTCTTAATTTTCATTGTCAGTAACACTACACGATGCACGCCTCGGTGGTGTACATGGCAGTGTCTGCCTTACGTTCAAGAGGTCCTGAGTTCGAATCTTGGTTAGGGTGAGTTACCTGGATAAGGTTTTTTTCCAGGGTTTTCTCATATTCTGATAGAGGAATGTGGCGTAACTCTAAGCTCCAAAGACGCCGGGCTCATTTGGGCATCAATGCAGCCATTTCACTCATTGTTCGACGTGAGAATGTTCAAGGAGGTAAACTACAAAGAAAGAAAATTATGATGCAATAATGTGTAATTCTGGAATTAGTTTAGGCGCTTCTTTCTAAAATGGGATGCAGTGTTTTTTTTTCTAATCCCTTTATCGTTTTTGATGTTTTTATATGGAAGAATGATTTTTAATTTAAGTTCTTCACTTTTTAGTGCAATTTCGTGTTGGAGGGCATTCTCTCAAAGTTAATTTTTATTTGTTTATTTTCTTACTGCATAATGTAGCCGTATTGAAGCATGCAGTGCAGCCAAACTATCCTTGTTTCTCTACTGAACGGAATGCTGGCAACAGTGTTAGTTCTGTCGATATAGTTTTTAGCAGATGAAGTAAAAGTAGTAGCTAAATCTGAATACTCAACACACGCAGTTTTTAATTTTCATTAATAAGGTAAGTAATTACGCTATATTTCGTCATACTACACAGTAGACGTGCCTAATGTCTTCAATTAATTCTTGAAAAGCGTGTGCTCAAGGGTTTTTGCAGTTATTATGCCAGAAATAATCAGAAATCTGAATATTCATATTGAGCTTCTAAGGCTCCGTCTTATTATATGATGCAGTCGTCCTTGCGAGTGTAACTGTATCTTATTTGTATGGATATACTTATACTTATATAACAACACTACTACTATATATAACATTACTACTACTATATATAACATTACTACTACTATATATAACATTACTACTACTATATATAACATTACTACTACTATATATAACATTACTACTACTATATATAACATTACTACTACTATATATAACATTACCATTACTACTACTATATATAACATTACTACTACTATATATAACATTACTACTACTATATATAACATTACTACTACTATATATAACAACACTACTACTATATATAACATTACTACTACTATATATAACATTACTACTACTATATATAACATTACTACTACTATATATAACATTACTACTACTATATAACATTACTACTATATATAACATTACTACTACTATATATAACATTACTACTACTATATATAACATTACTACTACTATATATAACATTACTACTACTATATATAACATTACTACTACTATATATAACATTACTACTACTATATATAACATTACTACTACTATATATAACATTACTACTACTATATATAACATTACTACTACTATATATAACAAACTACTACTATATATAACATTACTACTACTATATATAACATTACTACTACTATATATAACATTACTACTATATATAACATTACCTACTAAACTACTACTAATATAACATTACTACTACTATATATAACATTACTACTACTATATATAACATTACTACTACTATATATAACATTACTACTACTATATATAACATTACTACTACTATATATAACATTACTACTACTATATATAACATTACTACTACTATATATAACATTACTACTACTATATATAACATTACTACTACTATATATAACAAACTACTACTATATATAACATTACTACTACTATATATAACATTACTACTACTATATATAACATTACTACTACTATATATAACATTACTACTACTATATATAACAACACTACTACTATATATAACATTACTACTACTATATATAACATTACTACTACTATATATAACAACACTACTACTATATATAACATTACTACTACTATATATAACATTACTACTACTATATATAACAACACTACTACTATATATAACATTACTACTACTATATATAACATTACTACTACTATATATAACATTACTACTACTATATATAACAACACTACTACTATATATAACAACACTACTACTATATATAACATTACTACTACTATATATAACATTACTACTACTATATATAACATTACTACTACTATATATAACAACACTACTACTATATATAACATTACTACTACTATATATAACATTACTACTACTATATATAACATTACTACTACTATATATAACATTACTACTACTATATATAACATTACTACTACTATATATAACATTACTGACTACTATATATAACATTACTACTACTATATATAACATTACTACTACTATATATAACATTACTACTACTATATATAACATTACTACTACTATATATAACAACACTACTACTATATATAACAACACTACTACTATATATAACATTACTACTACTATATATAACATTACTACTACTATATATAACATTACTACTACTATATATAACATTACTACTACTATATATAACATTACTACTACTATATATAACAACACTACTACTATATATAACATTACTACTACTATATATAACATTACTACTACTATATATAACAACACTACTACTATATATAACATTACTACTACTATATATAACATTACTACTACTATATATAACATTACTACTACTATATATAACAACACTACTACTATATATAACATTACTACTACTATATATAACATTACTACTACTATATATAACATTACTACTACTATATATAACATTACTACTACTATATATAACATTACTACTACTATATATAACAACACTACTACTATATATAACATTACTACTACTATATATAACAACACTACTACTATATATAACATTACTACTACTATATATAACATTACTACTACTATATATAACAACACTACTACTATATATAACATTACTACTACTATATATAACATTACTACTACTATATATAACAACACTACTACTATATATAACATTACTACTACTATATATAACATTACTACTACTATATATAACATTACTACTACTATATATAACAATACTACTACTATATATAACAACACTACTACTATATATAACATTACTACTACTATATATAACAACACTACTACTATATATAACATTACTACTACTATATATAACATTACTACTACTATATATAACATTACTACTACTATATATAACAACACTACTACTATATATAACATTACTACTACTATATATAACAACACTACTACTATATATAACATTACTACTACTATATATAACATTACTACTACTATATATAACATTACTACTACTATATATAACATTACTACTACTATATATAACATTACTACTACTATATATAACATTACTACTACTATATATAACAACACTACTACTATATATAACATTACTACTACTATATATAACATTACTACTACTATATATAACATTACTACTACTATATATAACATTACTACTACTATATATAACAACACTACTACTATATATAACAACACTACTACTATATATAACATTACTACTACTATATATAACATTACTACTACTATATATAACATTACTACTACTATATATAACAACACTACTACTATATATAACATTACTACTACTATATATAACAACACTACTACTATATATAACATTACTACTACTATATATAACAACACTACTACTATATATAACATTACTACTACTATATATAACATTACTACTACTATATATAACAACACTACTACTATATATAACATTACTACTACTATATATAACAACACTACTACTATATATAACATTACTACTACTATATATAACATTACTACTACTATATATAACATTACTACTACTATATATAACATTACTACTACTATATATAACAACACTACTACTATATATAACATTACTACTACTATATATAACAACACTACTACTATATATAACAACACTACTACTATATATAACATTACTACTACTATATATAACATTACTACTACTATATATAACATTACTACTACTATATATAACATTACTACTACTATATATAACATTACTACTACTATATATAACATTACTACTACTATATATAACAACACTACTACTATATATAACATTACTACTACTATATATAACATTACTACTACTATATATAACATTACTACTACTATATATAACATTACTACTACTATATATAACATTACTACTACCATATATAACAACACTACTACTATATATAACATTACTACTACTATATATATAACATTACTACTACTATATATAACAACACTACTACTATATATAACATTACTACTACTATATATAACATTACTACTACTATATATAACATTACTACTACTATATATAACATTACTACTACTATATATAACATTACTACTACTATATATAACATTACTACTACTATATATAACAACACTACTACTATATATAACATTACTACTACTATATATAACATTACTACTACTATATATAACATTACTACTACTATATATAACATTACTACTACTATATATAACATTACTACTACTATATATAACATTACTACTACTATATATAACATTACTACTACTATATATAACATTACTACTACTATATATAACAACACTACTACTATATATAACATTACTACTACTATATATAACATTACTACTACTATATATAACATTACTACTACTATATATAACATTACTACTACTATATATAACATTACTACTACTATATATAACATTACTACTACTATATATAACATTACTACTACTATATATAACAACACTACTACTATATATAACAACACTACTACTATATATAACAACACTACTACTATATATAACATTACTACTACTATATATAACATTACTACTACTATATATAACATTACTACTACTATATATAACAACACTACTACTATATATAACATTACTACTACTATATATAACATTACTACTACTATATATAACATTACTACTAGATAGATAGATAGATAGTCCTAGACAAATCCTAGATAGTCCTAGACAAATCCTAGTTAGTCCTAGACTAGATCCTAGATAGTCCTATACTAGATCCTAGATAGTCCTTGACAAGTCCTAGATAGTGCTAGACTATCTTCTAGATAGTCCTAGACTAGATCCTAGATAGTCCTAGACTATCTCCTATATAGTCCTAGACAAATACTAGATAATCCTAGACAAATCCTAGATCGTCCTAGGCAAATCCTAGAAAGTCCTACACTAGATCCTAGATAGTCCTAGACTATATCCTAGATAGTCCTAGACTAGATCCGAGATAGTCCTAGACTAGATCCGAGATAGTCCTAGACTATATCCGAGATAGTCCTAGACGATATCCGAGATAGTCCTAGACAATATCCATGATAGTCCTAGACTAGATCCTAGATAGTCCTAGACTAGATCCTAGATAGTCCTAGACAAATCCTAGATAGTCCTAGACAAATCCTAGTTAGTCCTAGACTAGATCCTAGATAGTCCTAGACTATCTCCTAGATAGTCCTAGACTATCTCCTAGTTTATCCTAGACTATCTGCTAGATAGTCCTAGACTATCTCCTTGATAGTCCTAGACTATCTCCTAGATAGTCCTAGACTATCTCCTAGATAGTCCTAGTCTATCTCCTAGATAGTCCTAGACTATCTCCTAGATAGTCCTAGTCTAGATCCCAGATAGCCCCAGACTATCTCCTAGATAGTCCTTGTCTAGATCCTAGATAGCCCTAGACAAATCCTAGATAGTCCTAGACAAATCCTATATAGTCCTAGACTAGATCCTAGATAGTCCTAGACTAGATCCTAGATAGTCCTTGACAAGTCCTAGATAGTGCTAGACTATCTTCTAGATAGTCCTAGACTAGATCCTAGATAGCCCTAGACAAATCCTAGATAGTCCTAGACAAATCCTAGTTAGTCCTAGACTAGATCCTAGATAGTCCTAGACTAGATCCTAGATAGTCCTAGACAAATCCTAGATAGTCCTAGACAAATCCTAGTTAGTCCTAGACTATATCCTAGATAGTCCTAGACTAGATCCTAGATAGTCCTTGACAAGTCCTAGATAGTGCTAGACTATCTTCTAGATAGTCCTAGACTAGATCCTAGATAGTCCTAGACTATCTCCTAGATAGTCCTAGACAAATCCTAGATAGTCATAGACAAATCCTAGATAGTCCTAGACAAATCCTAGTTAGTCCTAGACTAGATCCTAGATAGCCCTAGACTAGATCCTAGATAGTCCTTGACAAGTCCTAGATAGTGCTAGACTATCTCCTAGATAGTCCTAGACTATCTCCTAGATAGTCCTAGACTATCTCCTAGATAGTCCTAGACTATCTCCTAGATAGTCCTAGTCTAGATCCCAGATAGCCCCAGACTATCTCCTAGATAGTCCTAGACTATCTCCTAGATAGTCCTTGTCTAGATCCTAGATAGCCCTAGACAAATCCTAGATAGTCCTAGACAAATCCTAGTTAGTCCTAGACTATATCCTAGATAGTCCTAGACTAGATCCTAGATAGTCCTAGACAAATCCTAGATAGTCCTAGACAAATCCTAGTTAGTCCTAGACTAGATCCTAGATAGTCCTAGACTAGATCCTAGATAGTCCTTGACAAGTCCTAGATAGTGCTAGACTATCTTCTAATTAGTCCTAGACTAGATCCTAGATAGTCCTAGACTATCTCCTAGATAGTCCTAGACTACATCCGAGATAGTCCTAGACTATATCCGAGATAGTCCTAGACGATATCCGAGATAGTCCTAGACTATATCCATGATAGTCCTAGACTATATCCGAGATAGTCCTAGGCCAATCCTAGATAGTCCTAGACTATCTGCTAGATAGTCCTAGACTATCTCCTAGTTAGTCCTAGACTATCTCCTAGATAGTCCTAGACTATCTCCTAGATAGTCCTAGACTATCTCCTAGATAGTCCCAGACTATCTCCCTGTTAATCCTAGACTATCTGCTAGATAGTCCTAGACTATCTCCTTGATAGTCCTAGACTATCTCCTAGATAGTCCTAGACTATCTCCTAGATAGTCCTAGACTATCTCCTAGATAGTCCTAGTCTAGATCCCAGATAGCCCCAGACTATCTCCTAGATAGTCCTAGACTATCTCCTAGATAGTCCTTGTCTAGATCCTAGATAGCCCTAGACAAATCCTAGATAGTCCTAGACAAATCCTAGTTAGTCCTAGACTAGATCCTAGATAGTCCTAGACTAGATCCTTGATAGTCCTAGACAAATCCTAGATAGTCCTAGACAAATCCTAGTTAGTCCTAGACTAGATCCTAGATAGTCCTAGACTAGATCCTAGATAGTCCTTGACAAGTCCTAGATAGTGCTAGACTATCTTCTAGATAGTCCTAGACTAGATCCTAGATAGTCCTAGACTATCTCCTAGATAGTCCTAGACAAATCCTAGATAGTCCTAGACAAATCCTAGATAGTCCTAGACAAATCCTAGTTAGTCCTAGACTAGATCCTAGATAGTCCTAGACTAGATCCTAGATAGTCCTTGACAAGTCCTAGATAGTGCTAGACTATCTTCAAGATAGTCCTAGACTATCTCCTAGTTAATCCTAGACTATCTGCTAGATAGTCCTAGACTATCTCCTTGATAGTCCTAGACTATCTCCTAGATAGTCCTAGACTATCTCCTAGATAGTCCTAGACTATCTCCTAGACTATCTCCTAGATAGTCCTAGTCTATCTCCTAGATAGTTTTAGAGTATCTCCTAGATAGTCCTAGACTATCTGCTAGATAGTCCTAGACTATCTCCTTGATAGTCCTAGAGTATCTCCTAGATATTCCTAGACTATCTCCTAGATTGTCCTAGACTATCTCCTAGATAGTCCTAGACTATCTCCTAGATAGTTTTAGAGTATCTCCTAGATAGTCCTAGAGTATCTCCTAGATATTCCTAGACTATCTCTTAGATAGTCCTAGACAAATACTAGATAATCCTAGTCAAATCCTAGATCGTCCTAGGCAAATCCTAGAAAGTCCTACACTAGATCCTAGATTGTCCTAGACTATACCCTAGATAGTCGTAGACTAGATCCGAGATAGTCCTAGACTAGATCCGAGATAGTCCTAGACTATCTCCTAGATAGTCCTAGACTATCTCCTAGATAGTCCTAGACTATCTCCTAGATAGTCCTAGACTATCTCCTAGATAATCCTAGACTATCTGCTAAATAGTCCTAGACTATCTCCTTGATAGTACTAGACTATCTCCTAGATAGTCCTAGTCTAGATCCTAGATAGTCCTAGACAAATGCTAGATAGTCCTAGACATATCATAGTTAGTCCTAGACTAGATCCTAGATAGTCCTACACTAGATCCTAGATAGTACTAGACAAATCCTTGATAAACCTAGACAATCACCTAGATAGTCCTAGACAAATACTAGATAGTCCTAGACAAATCCTAGATAGTCCTATACAAATCCTAGTTAGTCCTAGACTAGATCCTAGATAGTCCTAGACTAGATCCTAGATAGTCCTTGACAAGTCCTAGATAGTGCTAGACTATCTTCTAGATAGTCGTAGACTAGAACCTAGATAGTCCTAGACTATCTCCTATATAGTCCTAGACAAATACTAGATAATCCTAGACAAATCCTAGATCGTCCTAGGCAAATCCTAGAAAGTCCTACACTAGATCCTAGATAGTCCTAGACTATATCCTAGATAGTCCTAGACTAGATCCGAGATAGTCCTAGACTAGATCCGAGATAGTCCTAGACTATATCCGAGATAGTCCTAGACGATATCCGAGATAGTCCTAGACTATATCCATGATAGTCCTAGACTATATCCGAGATAGTCCTAGGCCAATCCTAGATAGTCCTAGACTATCTGCTAGATAGTCCTAGACTATCTCCTAGTTAGTCCTAGACTATCTCCTAGATAGTCCTAGACTATCTCCTAGATAGTCCTAGACTATCTCCTAGTTAATCCTAGACTATCTGCTAGATAGTCCTAGACTATCTCCTTGATAGTCCTAGACTATCTCCTAGATAGTCCTAGACTATCTCCTAGATAGTCCTAGACTATCTCCTAGATAGTCCTAGACTATCTCCTAGATAGTCCTAGTCTAGATCCCAGATAGCCCCAGACTATCTCCTAGATAGTCCTGGACTATGTCCTAGATAGTCCTTGTCTAGATCCTAGATAGCCCTAGACAAATCCTAGATAGTCCTAGACAAATTCTAGTTAGTCCTAGACTAGATCCTAGATAGTCCTAGACTAGATCCTAGATAGTCCTAGACAAATCCTAGATAGTCCTAGACAAATCCTAGTTAGTCCTAGACTAGATCCTAGATAGTCCTAGACTAGATCCTAGATAGTCCTTGACAAGTCCTAGATAGTGCTAGACTATCTTCTAGATAGTCCTAGACTAGATCCTAGTTAGTCCTAGACTATCTCCTAGATAGTCCTAGACTATCTCCTAGATAGTCCTAGACTATCTCCTAGATAGTCCTAGACTATCTCCTAGTTAATCCTAGACTATCTGCTAGATAGTCCTAGACTATCTCCTTGATAGTCCTAGACTATCTCCTAGATAGTCCTAGACTATCTCCTAGATAGTCCTAGACTATCTCCTAGATAGTCCTAGACTATCTCCTAGATAGTCCTAGACTATCTCCTAGATAGTCCTAGTCTAGATCCCAGATGGCCCCAGACTATCTCCTAGATAGTCCTGGACTATGTCCTAGATAGTCCTTGTCTAGATCCTAGATAGCCCTAGACAAATCCTAGATAGTCCTAGGCAAATCCTAGTTAGTCCTAGACTAGATCCTAGATAGTCCTAGACTAGATCCTAGATAGTCCTTGACAAGTCCTAGATAGTGCTAGACTATCTTCTAGATAGTGCTAGACTATCTTCTAGATAGTCCTAGACTAGATCCTAGATAGTCCTAGACTATCTCCTAGATAGTCCTAGACTATCTCCTAGATAGTCCTAGACAAATCCTAGATAGTCCTAGACAAATCCTAGATAGTCCTAGACTATCTCCTAGATAGTCCTAGACAAATCCTAGATAGTCCTAGACAAATCCTAGATAGTCCTAGACAAATCCTAGTTAGTCCTAGACTAGATCCTAGATAGTCCTACACTAGATCCTAGATAGTCCTTGACAAGTCCTGATAGTGCTAGACTATCTTCTAGATAGTCCTAGACTATCTCCTAGTTAATCCTAGACTATCTGCTAGATAGTCCTAGACTATCTCCTTGATAGTCCTAGACTATCTCCTAGATAGTCCTAGACTATCTCCTAGATAGTCCTAGACTATCTCCTAGACTATCTCCTAGATAGTCCTAGTCTAGATCCCAGATAGCCCTAGACTATCTCCTAGATAGTCCTAGACTATCTCCTAGATAGTCCTTGTCTAGATCCTAGATAGCCCTAGACAAATCCTAGATAGTCCTAGACAAATCCTAGTTAGTCCTAGACTAGATCCTAGATAGTCCTAGACTAGATCCTAGATAGTCCTAGACAAATCCTAGATAGTCCTAGACAAATCCTAGTGAGTCCTAGACTAGATCCTAGATAGTCCTAGACTAGATCCTAGATAGTCCTTGACAAGTCCTAGATAGTGCTAGACTATCTTCTAGATAGTCCTAGACTAGATCCTAGATAGTCCTAGACTATCTCCTATATAGTCCTAGACAAATACTAGATAATCCTAGACAAATCCTAGATCGTCCTAGGCAAATCCTAGAAAGTCCTACACTAGATCCTAGATAGTCCTAGACTATATCCTAGATAGTCCTAGACTAGATACGAGATAGTCCTAGACTAGATCCGAGATAGTCCTAGACTATATCCGAGATAGTCCTAGACGATATCCGAGATAGTCCTAGACTATATCCGAGATAGTCCTAGGCCAATCCTAGATAGTCCTAGACTATCTGCTAGATAGTCCTAGATTATCTCCTAGATAGTCCTAGACTATCTCCTAGTTAGTCCTAGACTATCTCCTAGATAGTCCTAGACTATCTCCTAGTTAATCCTAGACTATCTGCTAGATAGTCCTAGACTATCTCCTTGATAGTCCTAGACTATCTCTTAGATAGTCCTAGACTATCTCCTAGATAGTCCTAGACTATCTCCTAGATAGTCCTAGTCTAGATCCCAGATAGCCCCAGACTATCTCCTAGATAGTCCTAGACTATCTCCTAGATAGTCCTTGTCTAGATCCTAGATAGCCCTAGACAAATCCTAGATAGTCCTAGACAAATCCTAGTTAGTCCTAGACTAGATCCTAGATAGTCCTAGACTAGATCCTTGATAGTCCTAGACAAATCCTAGATAGTCCTAGACAAATCCTAGTTAGTCCTAGACTAGATCCTAGATAGTCCTAGACTAGATCCTAGATAGTCCTTGACAAGTCCTAGATAGTGCTAGACTATCTTCTAGATAGTCCTAGACTAGATCCTAGATAGTCCTAGACTATCTCCTAGATAGTCCTAGACAAATCCTAGATAGTCCTAGACAAATCCTAGATAGTCCTAGACAAATCCTAGTTAGTCCTAGACTAGATCCTAGATAGTCCTAGACTAGATCCTAGATAGTCCTTGACAAGTCCTAGATAGTGCTAGACTATCTTCAAGATAGTCCTAGACTATCTCCTAGTTAATCCTAGACTATCTGCTAGATAGTCCTAGACTATCTCCTTGATAGTCCTAGACTATCTCCTAGATAGTCCTAGACTATCTCCTAGATAGTCCTAGACTATCTCCTAGACTATCTCCTAGATAGTCCTAGTCTATCTCCTAGATAGTTTTAGAGTATCTCCTAGATAGTCCTAGACTATCTGCTAGATAGTCCTAGACTATCTCCTTGATAGTCCTAGAGTATCTCCTAGATATTCCTAGACTATCTCCTAGATTGTCCTAGACTATCTCCTAGATAGTCCTAGACTATCTCCTAGATAGTTTTAGAGTATCTCCTAGATAGTCCTAGAGTATCTCCTAGATATTCCTAGACTATCTCTTAGATAGTCCTAGACAAATACTAGATAATCCTAGTCAAATCCTAGATCGTCCTAGGCAAATCCTAGAAAGTCCTACACTAGATCCTAGATTGTCCTAGACTATATCCTAGATAGTCGTAGACTAGATCCGAGATAGTCCTAGACTAGATCCGAGATAGTCCTAGACTATCTCCTAGATAGTCCTAGACTATCTCCTAGATAGTCCTAGACTATCTCCTAGATAGTCCTAGACTATCTCCTAGATAATCCTAGACTATCTGCTAAATAGTCCTAGACTATCTCCTTGATAGTACTAGACTATCTCCTAGATAGTCCTAGTCTAGATCCTAGATAGTCCTAGACAAATGCTAGATAGTCCTAGACAAATCATAGTTAGTCCTAGACTAGATCCTAGATAGTCCTACACTAGATCCTAGATAGTACTAGACAAATCCTTGATAAACCTAGACAATCACCTAGATAGTCCTAGACAAATACTAGATAGTCCTAGACAAATCCTAGATAGTCCTATACAAATCCTAGTTAGTCCTAGACTAGATCCTAGATAGTCCTAGACTAGATCCTAGATAGTCCTTGACAAGTCCTAGATAGTGCTAGACTATCTTCTAGATAGTCGTAGACTAGAACCTAGATAGTCCTAGACTATCTCCTATATAGTCCTAGACAAATACTAGATAATCCTAGACAAATCCTAGATCGTCCTAGGCAAATCCTAGAAAGTCCTACACTAGATCCTAGATAGTCCTAGACTATATCCTAGATAGTCCTAGACTATATCCGAGATAGTCCTATCCAATCCTAGATAGTCCTAGACTATCTGCTAGATAGTCCTAGACTATCTCCTAGTTAGTCCTAGACTATCTCCTAGATAGTCCTAGACTATCTCCTAGATAGTCCTAGACTATCTCCTAGTTAATCCTAGACTATCTGCTAGATAGTCCTAGACTATCTCCTTGATAGTCCTAGACTATCTCCTAGATAGTCCTAGACTATCTCCTAGATAGTCCTAGACTATCTCCTAGATAGTCCTAGACTATCTCCTAGATAGTCCTAGACTATCTCCTAGATAGTCCTAGTCTAGATCCCAGATAGCCCCAGACTATCTCCTAGATAGTCCTGGACTATGTCCTAGATAGTCCTTGTCTAGATCCTAGATAGCCCTAGACAAATCCTAGATAGTCCTAGACAAATTCTAGTTAGTCCTAGACTAGATCCTAGATAGTCCTAGACTAGATCCTAGATAGTCCTAGACAAATCCTAGATAGTCCTAGACAAATCCTAGTTAGTCCTAGACTAGATCCTAGATAGTCCTAGACTAGATCCTAGATAGTCCTTGACAAGTCCTAGATAGTGCTAGACTATCTTCTAGATAGTCCTAGACTAGATCCTAGTTAGTCCTAGACTATCTCCTAGATAGTCCTAGACTATCTCCTAGATAGTCCTAGACTATCTCCTAGATAGTCCTAGACTATCTCCTAGTTAATCCTAGACTATCTGCTAGATAGTCCTAGACTATCTCCTTGATAGTCCTAGACTATCTCCTAGATAGTCCTAGACTATCTCCTAGATAGTCCTAGACTATCTCCTAGATAGTCCTAGACTATCTCCTAGATAGTCCTAGACTATCTCCTAGATAGTCCTAGACTATCTCCTAGATAGTCCTAGTCTAGATCCCAGATGGCCCCAGACTATCTCCTAGATAGTCCTGGACTATGTCCTAGATAGTCCTTGTCTAGATCCTAGATAGCCCTAGACAAATCCTAGATAGTCCTAGGCAAATCCTAGTTAGTCCTAGACTAGATCCTAGATAGTCCTAGACTAGATCCTAGATAGTCCTTGACAAGTCCTAGATAGTGCTAGACTATCTTCTAGATAGTGCTAGACTATCTTCTAGATAGTCCTAGACTAGATCCTAGATAGTCCTAGACTATCTCCTAGATAGTCCTAGACTATCTCCTAGATAGTCCTAGACAAATCCTAGATAGTCCTACACAAATCCTAGATAGTCCTAGACTATCTCCTAGATAGTCCTAGACAAATCCTAGATAGTCCTAGACAAATCCTAGATAGTCCTAGACAAATCCTAGTTAGTCCTAGACTAGATCCTAGATAGTCCTACACTAGATCCTAGATAGTCCTTGACAAGTCCTAGATAGTGCTAGACTATCTTCTAGATAGTCCTAGACTATCTCCTAGTTAATCCTAGACTATCTGCTAGATAGTCCTAGACTATCTCCTTGATAGTCCTAGACTATCTCCTAGATAGTCCTAGACTATCTCCTAGATAGTCCTAGACTATCTCCTAGACTATCTCCTAGATAGTCCTAGTCTAGATCCCAGATAGCCCTAGACTATCTCCTAGATAGTCCTAGACTATCTCCTAGATAGTCCTTGTCTAGATCCTAGATAGCCCTAGACAAATCCTAGATAGTCCTAGACAAATCCTAGTTAGTCCTAGACTAGATCCTAGTGAGTCCTAGACTAGATCCTAGATAGTCCTAGACTAGATCCTAGATAGTCCTTGACAAGTCCTAGATAGTGCTAGACTATCTTCTAGATAGTCCTAGACTAGATCCTAGATAGTCCTAGACTATCTCCTATATAGTCCTAGACAAATACTAGATAATCCTAGACAAATCCTAGATCGTCCTAGGCAAATCCTAGAAAGTCCTACACTAGATCCTAGATAGTCCTAGACTATATCCTAGATAGTCCTAGACTAGATACGAGATAGTCCTAGACTAGATCCGAGATAGTCCTAGACTATATCCGAGATAGTCCTAGACGATATCCGAGATAGTCCTAGACTATATCCGAGATAGTCCTAGGCCAATCCTAGATAGTCCTAGACTATCTGCTAGATAGTCCTAGACTATCTGCTAGATAGTCCTAGACTATCTCCTAGTTAGTCCTAGACTATCTCCTAGATAGTCCTAGACTATCTCCTAGTTAATCCTAGACTATCTGCTAGATAGTCCTAGACTATCTCCTTGATAGTCCTAGACTATCTCCTAGATAGTCCTAGACTATCTCCTAGATAGTCCTAGACTATCTCCTAGATATTCCTAGACTATCTCCTAGATAGTCCTAGTCTAGATCCCAGATGGCCCCAGACTATCTCCTAGATAGTCCTGGACTATGTCCTAGATAGTCCTTGTCTAGATCCTAGATAGCCCTAGACAAATCCTAGATAGTCCTAGGCAAATCCTAGTTAGTCCTAGACTAGATTCTAGATAGTCCTAGACTAGATCCTAGATAGTCCTTGACAAGTCCTAGATAGTGCTAGGCTATCTTCTAGATAGTGCTAGACTATCTTCTAGATAGTCCTAGACTAGATCCTAGATAGTCCTAGACTATCTCCTAGATAGTCCTAGACTATCTCCTAGATAGTCCTAGACAAATCCTAGATAGTCCTAGACAAATCATAGATAGTCCTAGACTATCTCCTAGATAGTCCTAGACAAATCCTAGATAGTCCTAGACAAATCCTAGATAGTCCTAGACAAATCCTAGATAGTCCTAGACAAATCCTAGTTAGTCCTAGACTAGATCCTAGATAGTCCTACACTAGATCCTAGATAGTCCTTGACAAGTCCTAGATAGTGCTAGACTATCTTCTAGATAGTCCTAGACTATCTCCTAGTTAATCCTAGACTATCTGCTAGATAGTCCTAGACTATCTCCTTGATAGTCCTAGACTATCTCCTAGATAGTCCTAGACTATCTCCTAGATAGTCCTAGACTATCTCCTAGACTATCTCCTAGATAGTCCTAGACTATCTCCTAGATAGTCCTTGTCTAGATCCTAGATAGCCCTAGACAAATCCTAGATAGTCCTAGACAAATCCTAGTTAGTCCTAGACTAGATCCTAGATAGTCCTAGACTAGATCCTAGATAGTCCTAGACAAATCCTAGATAGTCCTAGACAAATCCTAGTGAGTCCTAGACTAGATCCTAGATAGTCCTAGACTAGATCCTAGATAGTCCTTGACAAGTCCTAGATAGTGCTAGACTATCTTCTAGATAGTCCTAGACTAGATCCTAGATAGTCCTAGACTATCTCCTATATAGTCCTAGACAAATACTAGATAATCCTAGACAAATCCTAGATCGTCCTAGGCAAATCCTAGAAAGTCCTACACTAGATCCTAGATAGTCCTAGACTATATCCTAGATAGTCCTAGACTAGATACGAGATAGTCCTAGACTAGATCCGAGATAGTCCTAGACTATATCCGAGATAGTCCTAGACGATATCCGAGATAGTCCTAGACTATATCCGAGATAGTCCTAGGCCAATCCTTGATAGTCCTAGAATATCTGCTAGATGTTCCTAGACTATCTGCTAGATAGTCCTAGACTATCTCCTAGTTAGTCCTAGACTATCTCCTAGATAGTACTAGACTATCTGCTAGATAGTCCTAGACTATCTCCTAGTTAATCCTAGACTATCTGCTAGATAGTCCTAGACTATCTCCTTGATAGTCCTAGACTATCTCCTAGATAGTCCTAGACTATCTCCTAGATAGTCCTAGACTATCTCCTAGATAGTCCTAGACTATCTCCTAGATAGTCCTAGACTATCTCCTAGATAGTCCTTGTCTAGATCCTAGATAGCCCTAGACAAATCCTAGATAGTCCTAGAAAATCCTAGTTTGTCCTAGACTAGATCCTAGATAGTCCTAGACTAGATCCTAGATAGTCCTAGACTAGATCCTAGATAGTTCTTGACATGTCCTAGATAGTGCTAGACTATCCTCTAGATAGTCCTAGACTAGATCCTAGATAGTCCTAGACTATCTCCTATATAGTCCTAGACAAATACTAGATAATCCTAGACAAATCCTAGATCGTCCTAGGCAAATCCTAGAAAGTCCTACACTAGATCCTAGATAGTCCTAGACTATATCCTAGATAGTCCTAGACTAGATCCGAGATAGTCCTAGACTAGATCCGAGATAGTCCTAGACTATATCCGAGATAGTCCTAGACGATATCCGAGATAGTCCTAGACTATATCCATGATAGTCCTAGACTATATCCGAGATAGTCCTAGGCCAATCCTAGATAGTCCTAGACTATCTGCTAGATAGTCCTAGACTATCTCCTAGTTAGTCCTAGACTATCTCCTAGATAGTCCTAGACTATCTCATAGATAGTCCTAGACTATCTCCTAGATAGTCCTAGACTATCTCCCAGATAGTCCTAGACTATCTCCTAGATAGTTTTAGAGTATCTCCTAGATAGTCCTAGAGTATCTCCTAGATAGTCCTAGACTATCTCCTAGATAGTCCTAGACTATCTCCTAGATAGTCCTAGACTATCTCCTAGATAGTTTTAGAGTATCTCCTAGATAGTCCTAGAGTATCTCCTAGATAGTCCTAGACTATCTCTTAGATAGTCCTAGACAAATACTAGATAATCCTAGACTATCTCCTAGATAGTCCTCGACTATCTCCTAGATAATCCTAGACTATCTGCTAAATAGTCCTAGACTATCTCCTTGATAGTACTAGACTATCTCCTAGATAGTCCTAGTCTAGATCCTAGATAGTCCTAGACAAATCCTAGATAGTCCTAGACGAATCCTAGTTAGTCCTAGACTATATCCTAGATAGTCCTAGACTAGATCCTAGATAGTCCTTGACAAGTCCTAGATAGTGCTAGACTATCTTCTAGATAGTCCTAGACTAGATCCTAGATAGTCCTTGTCTAGATCCTAGATAGCCCTAGACAAATCCTAGATAGTCCTAGAAAATCCTAGTTTGTCCTAGACTAGATCCTAGATAGTCCTAGACTAGATCCTAGATAGTCCTAGACTAGATCCTAGATAGTTCTTGACATGTCCTATATAGTGCTAGACTATCCTCTAGATAGTCCTAGACTAGATCCTAGATAGTCCTAGACTATCTCCTATATAGTCCTAGACAAATACTAGATAATCCTAGACAAATCCTAGATCGTCCTAGGCAAATCCTAGAAAGTCCTACACTAGATCCTAGATAGTCCTAGACTATATCCTAGATAGTCCTAGACTAGATCCGAGATAGTCCTAGACTAGATCCGAGATAGTCCTAGACTATATCCGAGATAGTCCTAGACGATATCCGAGATAGTCCTAGACTATATCCATGATAGTCCTAGACTATATCCGAGATAGTCCTAGGCCAATCCTAGATAGTCCTAGACTATCTCCTAGATAGTCCTAGACTATCTCCTAGATAGTCCTAGACTATCTCCTAGATAGTCCTAGACTATCTCCTAGATAGTCCTAGTCTAGATCCCAGATAGCCCCAGACTATCTCCTAGATAGTCCTGGACTATGTCCTAGATAGTCCTTGTCTAGATCCTAGATAGCCCTAGACAAATCCTAGATAGTCCTTGACAAGTCCTAGATAGTGCTAGACTATCTTCTAGATAGTCCTAGACTATCTCCTAGTTAATCCTAGACTATCTGCTAGATAGTCCTAGACTATCTCCTTGATAGTCCTAGACTATCTCCTAGATAGTCCTAGACTATCTCCTTGATAGTCCTAGACTATCTCCTAGATAGTCCTAGACTATCTCCTAGATAGTCCTAGACTATCTCCTAGACTATCTCCTAGATAGTCCTAGTTTAGATCCCAGATAGCCCTAGACTATCTCCTAGATAGTCCTAGACTAGATCCGAGATAGTCCTAGACTATATCCGAGATAGTCCTAGACGATATCCGAGATAGTCCTAGACTATATCCATGATAGTCCTAGACTATATCCGAGATAGTCCTAGGCCAATCCTAGATAGTCCTAGACTATCTGCTAGATAGTCCTAGACTATCTCCTAGTTAGTCCTAGACTATCTCCTAGATAGTCCTAGACTATCTCCTAGATAGTCCCAGACTATCTCCTAGTTAATCCTAGACTATCTGCTAGATAGTCCTAGACTATCTCCTTGATAGTCCTAGACTATCTCCTAGATAGTCCTAGACTATCTCCTAGATAGTCCTAGACTATCTCCTAGATAGTCCTAGTCTAGATCCCAGATAGCCCCAGACTATCTCCTAGATAGTCCTAGACTATCTCCTAGATAGTCCTTGTCTAGATCCTAGATAGCCCTAGACAAATCCTAGATAGTCCTAGACAAATCCTAGTTAGTCCTAGACTAGATCCTAGATAGGCCTAGACTAGATCCTAGATAGTCCTAGACAAATCCTAGATAGTCCTAGACAAATCCTAGTTAGTCCTAGACTAGATCCTAGATAGTCCTAGACTAGATCCTAGATAGTCCTTGACAAGTCCTAGATAGTGCTAGACTATCTTCTAGATAGTCCTAGACTAGATCCTAGAGAGTCCTAGACTATCTCCTAGATAGTCCTAGACAAATCCTAGATAGTCCTACACAAATCCTAGATAGTCCTAGGCCAATCCTAGATAGTCCTAGACTATCTGCTAGATAGTCCTAGACTATCTCCTAGTTAGTCCTAGACTATCTCCTAGATAGTCCTAGACTATCTCCTAGATAGTCCTAGACTATCTCCTAGATAGTCCTAGACTATCTGCTAGATAGTCCTAGACTATCTCCTTGATAGTCCTAGACTATCTCCTAGATAGTCCTAGACTATCTCCTAGATAGTCCTAGACTATCTCCTAGACTATCTCCTAGATAGTCCTAGTCTAGATCCCAGATAGACCTAGACTATCTCCTAGATAGTCCTAGACTATCTCCTAGATAGTCCTTGTCTAGATCCTAGATAGCCCCAGACAAATCCTAGTTAGTCCTAGACTATCTCCTAGATAGTCCTAGACTAGATCCTAGATAGTCCTAGACAAATCCTAGATAGTCCTAGACAAATCCTAGTTAGGCCTAGACTAGATCCTAGATAGTCCTAGAGTAGATCCTACATAGTCCTAGACAAGTCCTAGATAGTGCTAGACTATCTTCTAGATAGTCCTAGACTAGATCCTAGATAGTCCTAGACTATCTCCTATATAGTCCTAGACAAATACTAGATAATCCTAGACAAATCCTAGATCGTCCTAGGCAAATCCTAGAAAGTCCTACACTAGATCCGAGATAGTCCTAGACTGTATCCTAGATAGTCCTAGACTAGATCCGAGATAGTCCTAGACTAGATCCGAGATAGTCCTAGACTATATCCGAGATAGTCCTAGACGATATCCGAGATAGTCCTAGACTAGATCCTAGATACTCCTAGACTAGATCCTAGATAGTCCTTGACAAGTCCTAGATAGTGCTAGACTATCTTCTAGATAGTCCTAGACTAGATCCTAGATAGTCCTAGACTATCTCCTAGATAGTCCTAGACAAATCCTAGATAGTCCGAGACAAATCCTAGATAGTCCTAGACAAATCCTAGTTAGTCCTAGACTAGATCCTAGATAGTCCTAGACTAGATCCTAGATAGTCCTGGTCAAGTCATAGATAGTGCTAGACTATCTTCTAGATAGTCCTAGACTAGATCCTAGATAGTCCTAGACTATCTCCTATATAGTCCTAGACAAATACTAGATAATCCTAGACAAATCCTAGATCGTCCTAGGCAAATCCTAGAAAGTCCTACACTAGATCCTAGATAGTCCTAGACTATATCCTAGATAGTGATAGACTAGATCCGAGATAGTCCTAGACTAGATCCGAGATAGTCCTAGACTATATCCGAGATAGTCCTAGACGATATCCGAGATAGTCCTAGACTATATCCATGATAGTCCTAGACTATATCCGAGATAGTCCTAGGCCAATCCTAGATAGTCCTAGACTATCTGCTAGATAGTCCTAGACTATCTCCTAGTTAGTCCTAGACTATCTCCTAGATAGTCCTAGACTATCTCCTAGATAGTCCTAGACTATCTCCTAGTTAATGCTAGACTATCTGCTAGATAGTCCTAGACTATCTCCTTGATAGTCCTAGACTATCTCCTAGATAGTCCTAGACTATCTCCTAGATAGTCCTAGACTATCTCCTAGATAGTCCTAGTCTAGATCCCAGATAGCCCCAGACTATCTCCTAGATAGTCCTAGACTATCTCCTAGATAGTCCTTGTCTAGATCCTAGATAGCCCTAGACAAATCCTAGATAGTCCTAGACAAATCCTAGTTAGTCCTAGACTAGATCCTAGATAGTCCTAGACTAGATCCTAGATAGTCCTAGACAAATCCTAGATAGTCCTAGAGAAATCCTAGTTAGTCCTACACTTGATCCTAGATAGTCCTAGACTAGATCCTAGAAAGTCCTTGACAAGTCCTAGATAGTGCTAGACTATCTTCTAGATAGTCCTAGACTAGATCCTAGAGAGTCCTAGACTATCTCCTAGATAGTCCTAGACAAATCCTACATAGTCCTACACAAATCCTAGATAGTCCTAGGCCAATCCTAGATAGTCCTAGACTATCTGCTAGATAGTCCTAGACTATCTCCTAGTTAGTCCTAGACTATCTCCTAGATAGTCTTAGACTATCTCCTAGATAGTCCTAGACTATCTCCTAGACAGTCCTAGACCATCTCCTAGTTAATCCTAGACTATCTGCTAGAAAGTCCTAGACTATCTCCTTGATAGTCCTAGCCTATCTCCTAGATAGTCCTAGACTATCTCCTAGATAGTCCTAGACTATCTCCTAGACTATCTCCTAGATAGTCCTAGTCTAGATCCCAGATAGCCCTAGACTATCTCCTAGATAGTCCTAGACTATCTCCTAGATAGTCCTTGTCTAGATCCTAGATAGCCCTAGACAAATCCTAGATAGTCCTAGACAAATCCTAGTTAGTCCTAGACTATCTCCTAGATAGTCATAGACTAGATCCTAGATAGTCCTAGACAAATCCTAGATAGTCCTAGACAAATCCTAGTTAGTCCTAGACTAGATCCTAGATAGTCCTAGACTAGATCCTAGATAGTCCTTGACAAGTCCTAGATAGTGCTAGACTATCTTCTAGATAGTCCTAGACTAGATCCTAGATAGTCCTAGACTATCTCCTATATAGTCCTAGACAAATACTAGATAATCCTAGACAAATCCTAGATCGTCCTAGGCAAATCCTAGAAAGTCCTACACTAGATCATAGATAGTCCTAGACTGTATCCTAGATAGTCCTAGACTAGATCCAAGATAGTCCTAGACTAGATCCGAGATAGTCCTAGACTATATCCGAGATAGTCCTAGACAATATCCGAAATAGTCCTAGACGAATCATAGATAGTCCTAGACTATCTGATAGATACTTCTAGACTATCTCCTAGATAGTCCTAGAGTATCTCCTAGATAGTCCTAGACTATCTCTTAGATAGTCCTAGACAAATACTAGATAATCCTAGACAAATCCTAGATCGTCCTAGGCAAATCCTAGAAAGACCTACACTAGATCCTAGATAGTCCTAGACTATATCCTAGAATGTCCTAGACTAGATCCGAGATAGTCCTAGACTAGATCCGAGATAGTCCTAGACTATATCCGAGATAGTCCTAGACTATATCCGGGATAGTCCTAGACTATATCCGAGATAGTCCTAGACCAATCCTAGATAGTCCTAGACTATCTGCTAGATAGTCCTAGACTATATCCTAGATAGTCCTAGACTATCTCCTAGATAGTCCTAGACTATCTCCTAGATAGTGCTAGAGCATCTCCTAGATAGTCCTAGACTTTGTCCTAGATAGTTCTAGACTATCTCCTAGATTGTCCTAGACTATCTCCTAGATAGTCCCAGACTATCTCCTAGATGAACGCCTAGATAAACCTAGACGAACTCCTAGATAGTCCCAGATGAGCTCCTAGATAAACCTAGATGAGATCCTTGATAAAGCTGGATGAGCTCCTAGATAGTCCTAGATGAGCCCCTAGATAGCCCTAGATGAGCTCCTAGATGGTCCTAGATGAGCTCCTAGATAAACCTAGATGATCTCCTAGATAAACCTAGATAATCTCCTAGATAGTCCAGAGGAGCTACTAGATAGCCCTAGATGAGCTCCTAGATAAACCTAGACGAGCTGCTAGATAAACCTAGATGATCTCCTAGATATTCCCAGATGAGCTCCTAGATAAACCTAGATGAGCTCCTAGATAAACCTAGATGAGCTCCTAGATAAACACAGATGAGCTCCTAGATAGGCCTAGATGAGCTCCTAGATAAACCTAGATGAGCTCCTAGATAGTCCTAGAGGATCTCCTAGATAAACCTAGATGAACCCCTAGATAAACCTAGAGGATCTCCTAGATAGTCCTAGACGAGCTCCTAGATAGTCCTAGATGAGCCCCTAGATAGCCCTAGATGAGCTCCTAGATGGTCTAAGATGAGCTCCTAGATAAACCTAGATGATCTCCTAGATAGTCCTAGATGAGCTCCTAGATTGTCCCAGATGAGCACGTAGATAGTCCTGGATGAGCTCCTAGACAAACCTTGATGAGCTCCTAGATAAACCTAGATCAGCTACTAGATAGTCCCAAATGAGCTCCTAGATAGTCCTAGACGAGCTCCTATATGATCCTAGACGAGATCCTAGATAAACCTAGATGACCTCCTAGATAAACCTAGATAATCTCCTAGATAGTCCTAGAGGAGCTACTAGATAGCCCTAGATGAGCTCCTAGATAAACCTAGATGAGCTCCTAGATAAACCTAGATGCGCCCCTAGATAAACCTATATGAACTCCTAGATAGACCTAGATGAGCTCCTAGATAAACCTAGACGAGCTCCTAGATAAACCTAGATGATCTCCTAGATATTCCCAGATGAGCTCCTAGATAAACCTAGATGAGCTCCTAGATAAACCTAGATGAGCTCCTAGATAGGCCTAGATGAGCTCCTAGATAAACCTAGATGAGCTCCTAGATAGTCCTAGAGGATCTCCTAGATAAACGTAGATGAACCCCTAGATAAACCTAGAGGATCTCCTAGATAGTCCTAGACGAGCTCCTAGATAGTCCTAGATGAGCTGCTAGATAAACCTAGATGAGCTCATAGATAAACCTAGATGAGCTCCTAGATAAACCTAGATGAGCTTCTAGATAGTCCTAGATGGGCTCCTAGATAGCCCTAGATGAGTTCCTAGATTGTCCTAGATGAGCTCCTAGATAAACCTAGATGATCTCCTAGATAATCCTAGATAATCTCCTAGATAGTCCAGAGGAGCTACTAGATAGCCCTAGATGAGCTCCTAGATAAACCTAGACGAGCTGCTAGATAAACCTAGATGATCTCCTAGATATTCCCAGATGAGCTCCTAGATAAACCTAGATGAGCTCCTAGATAAACCTAGATGAGCTCCTAGATAAACCCAGATGAGCTCCTAGATAGGCCTAGATGAGCTCCTAGATAAACCTAGATGAGATCCTAGATAGTCCTAGACGAGCTCCTAGATAGTCCTAGATGAGCCCCTAGATAGCCCTAGATGAGCTCCTAGATGGTCTAAGATGAGCTCCTAGATAAACCTAGATGATCTCCTAGATAGTCCTAGATGAGCTCCTAGATTGTCCCAGATGAGCTCGTAGATAGTCCTGGATGAGCTCCTAGATAAACCTAGATCAGCTACTAGATAGTCCCAGAAGAGCTCCTAGATAGTCCTAGACGAGCTCCTATATGATCCTAGACGAGATCCTAGATAAACCTAGATGACCTCCTAGATAAACCTAGATAATCTCCTAGATAGTCCTAGAGGAGCTACTAGATAGCCCTAGATGAGCTCCTAGATAAACCTAGATGAGCTCCTAGATAAACCTAGATGCGCCCCTAGATAAACCTATATGAACTCCTAGATAGACCTAGATGAGCTCCTAGATAAACCTAGACGAGCTCCTAGATAAACCTAGATGATCTCCTAGATATTCCCAGATGAGCTCCTAGATAAACCTAGATGAGCTCCTAGATAAACCTAGATGAGCTCCTAGATAGGCCTAGATGAGCTCCTAGATAAACCTAGATGAGCTCCTAGATAGTCCTAGAGGATCTCCTAGATAAACGTAGATGAACCCCTAGATAAACCTAGAGGATCTCCTAGATAGTCCTAGACGAGCTCCTAGATAGTCCTAGATGAGCTGCTAGATAAACCTAGATGAGCTCATAGATAAACCTAGATGAGCTCCTAGATAAACCTAGATAAGCTTCTAGATAGTCCTAGATGGGCTCCTAGATAGCCCTAGATGAGTTCCTAGATTGTCCTAGATGAGCTCCTAGATAAACCTAGATGATCTCCTAGATAATCCTAGATAATCTCCTAGATAGTCCAGAGGAGCTACTAGATAGCCCTAGATGAGCTCCTAGATAAACCTAGACGAGCTGCTAGATAAACCTAGATGATCTCCTAGATATTCCCAGATGAGCTCCTAGATAAACCTAGATGAGCTCCTAGATAAACCTAGATGAGCTCCTAGATAAACCCAGATGAGCTCCTAGATAGGCCTAGATGAGCTCCTAGATAAACCTAGATGAGATCCTAGATAGTCCTAGACGAGCTCCTAGATAGTCCTAGATGAGCCCCTAGATAGCCCTAGATGAGCTCCTAGATGGTCTAAGATGAGCTCCTAGATAAACCTAGATGATCTCCTAGATAGCCTAGATGAGCTCCTAGATTGTCCCAGATGAGCTCGTAGATAGGTCTGGATGAGCTCCTAGATAAACCTAGATCAGCTACTAGATAGTCCCAGATGAGCTCCTAGATAGTCCTAGACGAGCTCCTATATGATCCTAGACGAGATCCTAGATAAACCTAGATGACCTCCTAGATAAACCTAGATAATCTCCTAGATAGTCCTAGAGGAGCTACTAGATAGCCCTAGATGAGCTCCTAGATAAACCTAGATGAGCTCCTAGATAAACCTAGATGCGCCCCTAGATAAACCTATATGAACTCCTAGATAGACCTAGATGAGCTCCTAGATAAACCTAGACGAGCTCCTAGATAAACCTAGATGATCTCCTAGATATTCCCAGATGATCTCCTAGATAAACCTAGATTAGCTCCTAGATAAACCTAGATGAGCTCCTAGATAGGCCTAGATGAGCTCCTAGATAAACCTAGAAGAGCTCCCAGATAAACCTAGATGAGCCTCTATATAGTCCTAGATGAGCTACTAGATAGTCCTAGATGGGCCCCTAAATAAACCTAGATGAGCTCCTCTATAGTCCTAGATGAGCTACCAGATAGTCCTAGATGAGCTCATAGATAAACCTAGATGAGCTCCTAGATAGTCCTAGATGAGCTCATCGATAAACCTAGGTGACCTCCTAGATAGTCCTAGATGAGCTCATAGATTAACCCAGATGAGCTCCTAGATGGTCCTATATGAGCTCCTAGATAAACCTAGATGAGCTCCTAGATAAACAGGTTAGCTCCTTGATGGTCCTAGATAGTCCAAGATGAGCTCCTAGATAAACCTAGATGATCTCCTAGATAGTCCTAGATGAGCTACTAGTTAGTCCTAGATGAGCCCCTAGATAAACCTAGATGAGCCCCTAGATAAACCTAGATGAGCTCCTAGATAAACCTAGATGAGCTCCTAGATAGTCCTAGACGAGCTTCTGGATAGTCCTAGACGAGCTCCTAGATAGTCCTAGATGAGCTCCTTGATAGTCATAGAGGAGCTCCTAGATAGTCCTAGATGAGCTCCTTGATAGTCCTAGATGAGCTCCTAGATAGTCCCAGATGAGCTCCTAGATAAACCTAGATGAGCTCCTAGATAGTCATAGATGAGATCCTAGATAAACCTAGACGAGCTCCTAGATAAACCTAGATGATCTCCTAGATATTCCCAGATGAGCTCCTAGATAAACCTAGATTAGCTCCTAGATAAACCTAGATGAGCTCCTAGATAGGCCTAGATGAGCTCCTAGATAAACCTAGAAGAGCTCCCAGATAAACCTAGATGAGCCTCTATATAGTCCTAGATGAGCTACTAGATAGTCCTAGATGGGCCCCTAAATAAACCTAGATGAGCTCCTCTATAGTCCTAGATGAGCTACCAGATAGTCCTAGATGAGCTCATAGATAAACCTAGATGAGCTCCTAGATAGTCCTAGATGAGCTCATCGATAAACCTAGGTGACCTCCTAGATAGTCCTAGATGAGCTCATAGATTAACCCAGATGAGCTCCTAGATGGTCCTATATGAGCTCCTAGATAAACCTAGATGAGCTCCTAGATAAACAGGTTAGCTCCTTGATGGTCCTAGATAGTCCAAGATGAGCTCCTAGATAAACCTAGATGATCTCCTAGATAGTCCTAGATGAGCTACTAGTTATTCCTAGATGAGCTCCTAGATAAACCTAGATGAGCCCCTAGATAAACCTAGATGAGCTCCTAGATAAACCTAGATGAGCTCCTAGATAGTCCTAGACGAGCTTCTCGATAGTCCTAGACGAGCTCCTAGATAGTCCTAGATGAGCTCCTTGATAGTCATAGAGGAGGTCCTAGATAGTCCCAGATGAGCTCCTAGATAGTCCTAGATGAGCTCCTAGATAGTCCTAGATGAGCTCCTAGATAGTCCTAGATGAGCTCCTAGATAGTCCTAGATGAGCTGTTAGATAATCCTAGATGAGCTCCTAGATAGTCCTAGATCAGCTCCTAGATAGTCCTAGATGAGCTCCTAGATAAACCTAGATGAGCTCCTAGATAATCCTAGATGAGATCCTAGACAATCCTAGATGAGCTCCTAGATAATCCTAGATGAGCTCCTAGATAGTCCCAGATGAGCTCCTTGATAGTCCTAGATGAGCTCCTAGATAGTCCTAGATGAGCTCCTAGATAAACCTAGATGTGCTACTAGATAGTCGTAGATGAGCTCCTAGATAGTCCTTGATGAGCTCCTAGATAAACCTAGAGGAGCTCTTAGATAAACTTAGATGAGCTCCTAGATAGTCCTAGATGAGCTCCTAGATAAACCTAGATGAGCTCCTAGATAAACCTAGATGAGCTCCTAGATAAAACTAGATGAGCTCCTAGATAAACCTAGATGAGCTCCTAGATAAACCTAGATGAGCTCCTAGATAGTCCTAGATGAGCTCTTAGATTGTCCTAGATGAGCTCCTAGATAGTCCTAGATGAGCTCCTAGATAAACCTAGATAAGCTCGTATGTAGTCCTAGATGAGCTCCTAGATAAACCTAAATAAGCTCGTATATAGTCCTAGATGAGCTCCTAGATAAACCTAGATAAGCTCGTATATAGTTCTAGATGAGCTCCTAGATAAACCTAGATAAGCTCCTATATAGCCCTAGATAAACCTAGATAAGCTCCTATATAGTCCTAGATGAGCTACTAGATAGTCCTAGATGGGCCCCTAAATAAACCTAGATGAGCTCCTCTATAGTCCTAGATGAGCTACCAGATAGTCCTAGATGAGCTCATAGATAAACCTAGATGAGCTCCTAGATAGTCCTAGATGAGCTCATCGATAAACCTAGGTGACCTCCTAGATAGTCCTAGATGAGCTCATAGATTAACCCAGATGAGCTCCTAGATGGTCCTATATGAGCTCCTAGATAAACCTAGATGAGCTCCTAGATAAACAGGTTAGCTCCTTGATGGTCCTAGATAGTCCAAGATGAGCTCCTAGATAAACCTAGATGATCTCCTAGATAGTCCTAGATGAGCTACTAGTTATTCCTAGATGAGCTCCTAGATAAACCTAGATGAGCCCCTAGATAAACCTAGATGAGCTCCTAGATAAACCTAGATGAGCTCCTAGATAGTCCTAGACGAGCTTCTGGATAGTCCTAGACGAGCTCCTAGATAGTCCTAGATGAGCTCCTTGATAGTCATAGAGGAGGTCCTAGATAGTCCCAGATGAGCTCCTAGATAGTCCTAGATGAGCTCCTAGATAGTCCTAGATGAGCTCCTAGATAGTCCTAGATGAGCTCCTAGATAGTCCTAGATGAGCTGTTAGATAATCCTAGATGAGCTCCTAGATAGTCCTAGAATAGCTCCTAGATAGTCCTAGATGAGCTCCTAGATAAACCTAGATGAGCTCCTAGATAATCCTAGATGAGATCCTAGACAATCCTAGATGAGCTCCTAGATAATCCTAGATGAGCTCCTAGATAGTCCCAGATGAGCTCCTTGATAGTCCTAGATGAGCTCCTAGATAGTCCTAGATGAGCTCCTAGATAAACCTAGATGTGCTACTAGATAGTCGTAGATGAGCTCCTAGATAGTCCTTGATGAGCTCCTAGATAAACCTAGAGGAGCTCTTAGATAAACTTAGATGAGCTCCTAGATAGTCCTAGATGAGCTCCTAGATAAACCTAGATGAGCTCCTAGATAAACCTAGATGAGCTCCTAGATAAAACTAGATGAGCTCCTAGATAAACCTAGATGAGCTCCTAGATAAACCTAGATGAGCTCCTAGATAGTCCTAGATGAGCTCTTAGATTGTCCTAGATGAGCTCCTAGATAGTCCTAGATGAGCTCCTAGATAAACCTAGATAAGCTCGTATGTAGTCCTAGATGAGCTCCTAGATAAACCTAAATAAGCTCGTATATAGTCCTAGATGAGCTCCTAGATAAACCTAGATAAGCTCGTATATAGTTCTAGATGAGCTCCTAGATAAACCTAGATAAGCTCCTATATAGCCCTAGATAAACCTAGATAAGCTCCTATATAGTCCTAGATGAGCTCCTAGATAAACCTTGATAAGCTCCTATATAGTCCTAGATGAGCTCCTAGATATACCTAGATAAGCTCCTATATAGTCCTAGATGAGCTCCTAGATAAACGTAGATAAGCTCCTATATAGTCCTTGATGAGCTCCCAGATAAACCTAGATAAGCTCGTATATAGTCCTTGATGAGCTCCTAGATAAACCTTGATAAGCTCCTTTATAGTCCTAGATGAGCTCCTAGAAAACCTAGATAAGCTCGTATATAGTCCTAGATGAGCTCCTAGATAGTCGTAGATCCGCTCCTAGATAAACCTAGATGAGCTCCTAGATAATCCTAGATGAGCTCCTAGATAATCCTAGATGAGCTCCTAGATAATCCTAGATGAGCTCCTAGATAGTCCCAGATGAGCTCCTAGATAGTCCTAGATGAGCTCCTAGATAGTCCTAGATGAGCTGCTAGATAGTCCTAGATGAGCTCTTAGATAAACCTAGATGAGCTCCTAGATAGTCCTAGATGAGCTCCTAGATAAACCTAGATGGGCTCCTAGATAAACCTAGATGAGCTCCTAGAGAAACCTAGATGAACTCCTAGATAGTCCTAGATGAGCTCCTAGATAAACCCAGAAGATTTACTAGATGGTCCTAGATGAGCTCCTAGATAAACCTAGATCAGCTACTAGATAAACCTAGATGAGCTCCTAGATAAACCTAGATGAGCTCCTAGATAGTCCTAGATGAGCTTCTAGATAAACCTAGATAAGCTACTAGATAGTCATAGATGAGCTACTAGATAGTCCTAGATGAGCTCCTAGATAAACCTAGATGAGCTCCTAGATAAACCTAGATAGGTTCCTATATAGTCCTAGATGATCTCCTAGATAAACCTAGATGAGCTCCTAGATAAACCTAGATAAGCTCCTATATAGTCCTACATGAGCTCCTAGACAAACCTAGATAAGCTCTTATATAGTCCTAGATAAGCTCCTAGATAAACCTAGATAAGCTCTTATATAGTCCTAGATAAGCTCCTAGATAAACCTAGATAAGCTCGTATATAGTCCTAGATAAGCTCCGATATAGTCCTAGATGAGAATGGTCATTTTCACCGTTACGATCCGTCGCACGGTTTAGGAGCGATGGCTCTGGCGGGAAAACGGCGTTACCTTCGGGGGCTTATTTCTGGGCCGCGGTCGGGCGGACGGGTACCAAACCCGGTATTCCCGGGTCATATTACCTCCCCTAACAGGATCGGTGGTCAAAAACCTTATATATATACCGCAAGCCCGTCATCCGAGGTACCGGACCTTTCCGCGGGTCGCGGTATCGAACCTAGTACAGCCGTAAGCTAATGCGGCACAGGGGGTGATAGTACTCGACTAGAGGAAGAGTTTGACACCTCTCGCAAGTCTCTGCGGTCCTCTGTTCAAAAGTTAGGTAAAGTGTCTCTGACAGCGACACAAAGCCTAGGTGTACTATATACGGGCGCTTAGAGGTGATGTGGCTAAGTTCCCGAGACCGCTCTCGCGGCCGAACCGCTCGGACGATGACCACCAAAATCGGAAATCTTGTCAATCTCGACGAGCCCTTCAAAAAAGGTTATGTTGACTTTTGCGATAGGACGCACCGTTTAAAAATTCATTTTACTCGGGCGGTTTTTCTGCGGGTTTGCCGAAGAGCGGGAAACGCCAAATTTCGCCGGGGAGCGAACTTTGGAGTGCTCTAACACCTGCGACTGTCAAAAAGTCGACCGCGTAAACTCCAAATACCGTAAGCGGATACCCCCCGTTTAGGCTAGTTGCGCGTATCTCGCGTACGAGCCAAACTCAGATTCCTGTACTAGAGTTATGCGAGAACCTTCCTGCCGAGTTACAAGTCTTTGCTGCTATTAGTGACAGAGATATGAATTATCAAAGGTCGTAACGGTTATCGAACCGGGGACTCTAAACGCGGGGGCCGAATTGGACGAGACTCGGCAGGCACGCTGTACTAGACGTGTGCTAACGGGATATAAAGTCAGGTCTCTTATATCGGCAGCCGTTGTCTAGATATAAGGTACCGTTCGGCAAAGTTTAAGAGCTTCCAGCGGTCACAAATGAGTTAGTTAGTGCTTCAAACTCGAAAGGCGGACCTTCACTGTTAAGTACTAGAACATGTCGTAGCTACACGTCATTGCTGATATTAGCGACAGAGATATTAAATATCTAAAGTCTAAACGGTTATCGAACCGCGGACTCTAAACGCGGGGGCCGAATTGGACGACACTCGGCAGGCACGCTGTACTAGACGCATGCTATTGGGATATGAAGTCAGATCTCTTATATCGGCAGCCATTTACTAGTTATAACAATCGTCTGGATAAAGTTCGGCAGCTTCCAGCGGTCACAAATGAGTTAGGTAGTTCTTCAAACTCGAAAGGCGGACCTTCACTGAGAAGTACTAGAACAAGTCGTGTTCAAACTGTCGAGAAAGGGACGAGAAAGTACACAAAAAATAGTGATTTGCGTAGGGGTCGAACCAAGGGTCGGAGAGCAATGCCGCTCACTGCAGCTTCTCGGGCTTTTTACGAGAAAGAGTTTGACACCTCGATCACGTTAATCGGACCAGCGGTTCGGGAGTTCTCGAATTTTGAAGGTTGCACGTTTTATTTTACGTATGAATATACTACGCAGTTGTACCCACCTGCCTAGGTCGGGGACCATTTTATGCGTAAGATAATTCTGTTAATATCTCCCAAAGTTCTGGGCAGATCTGCACCAAACTTTGAACAGTGACATATTTAATTACTAGCAACAACCTACTAAAGTCAAAAAGTCTAAAAAAGCGGTGCAAAAGGGCGTAAACAGTCTCCCGCGTCCACAGGCCGAACCAAAGGGCCGATCTCAAATCTGGAAAAAACATGTTAAACCTCAAGTCAAGGGCTTTCATTTGATACCTGGCTCAAGTCTGTGCTACCCTTAGCGACAGAGTTATTAATTATCAAAGGGGGAAACATTTATCGAACCGCGGACTCTAAACGCGTGGCCGGAGAACGACCACACTCGCCACGCACGTAGTACCAGACGTGTGCTAACGGGATATAAAGTCAGATCTCGAACATCGGCAGCCGTTTCCTAGTTATAACAAAAGTTTCCAATGACGTGCTAGGGGTCGAACCAAGGGTCGGAGAGCAAAGCCGCATAGCACAACTTCTCGGGCTTTTCATAAGAAAGAGTTTGACACCTCGATCACGCTTATAGCAGTTACGGTTCGGGAGGAATCGAATTTTTAAGGGAAATATATTTACGAAATTTCTAGGAAATATTTCTTGTAACTTTCCATTCCCAAATGTGTACGTGCGTAAGATAATTCTGTTAATTTCTCCCAAAGTTCTCGTGCGATCTGCACCAAACTTTGAACAGCGACTTATTTAATTAGTGGCTCGAAGCTATTAGAGTGTAAAAGTCGAGAAGCGGGTCAAAGGGCCTAACCAGTTTTTTGTCTATAATTGCCGAACCAAAGGTCCGATCTCAAATCTGAAAAAAACATGTTAAAGCCCAAATTAAGGGCTTTCATTTCATACCTGGTTCGAGTCTCTGCGACCAAGGACGGCGGAGCTAGGACCGACAACGTGCTGTTGCCAGGGCTGTGTAGTGACGTCACAACCCACGCTAGGCTTTGCAGAACAATGAAAATTCATGCAAACTTCCGAGGCTTACATCTCGCAAACTGCTGGTGCAATCTGCACCAAACTCGGCATGCACACTAATTTCAACACCTACTTTAATATGCACTGGTCAAAATTTGCACACGACGTCCAGAAATGGGCGCAATGCTATGCCACTGTACTTTGGCGTCTAGACGCCGAACTAATGGACGCAGGGCAAAACTAAAACCATCTATGGCAAGCTGGTAAAGAGCACTTTCATTTGGTACCAAGTTTCACTTCCTAGGTCAAAGATGTCCGGAGTAATTGGCCGAAATTCAGGAGCTCAGGCACACGTGACTTGCAAAGTTGCCGGCTCGAAACCCCACCCCCAAGCCCAAAGACTGCCGCGTCCCAAGCGCGCAGTGGATAGTTCTTTTTTCCGAGCGAAGTGAGGAAAAAATTCACTAACTACTCGTTTATTCCGAACTAAAAATCGATTGCGCCCAAACCGCTACGAGTTAAGGAACCAAACTTTAATACATTCTTATTCTCACGTCAAAGTTTTTTTTGACGCTAGCCGCGTCTCGCTCGGTCCAGCCGTTCGGCCGATCGTGACAATTTTCGATTAGAGAAAGTAAAGCGCCCTGCGCGCACCGTTTGGAGTTAAGAAACCAAACTCGGTGCACGAACCCTACTCGAAACTGGCTTTCTTCTGCACTAAGCCGCATCTCGATATCTGCACTTTTTCCGCTTTTGCACCAATAATTTGGGGCTCCGTAACGCTCGAACCGAGGACCCTACCACCTCCAAATTCGCTGGGCGGCTTCGCAATTACGTCCTCTACAAAAAAGCTTATGTGAACCGAGGCCGCGCGACCCATACTTACGCAGCTATTCCATATTTCCCGAACACGCCCAACTAACCCCCCCTCTCGCTTACAATTTAGGCAATCGCACCTCATATCCCAAAAGCAGGCCTTATTCTAAGACCTCCTGCCGAATTTCGCTCCTCTCCGGCCACCCGTTCCGGAGAAAAAAAAATAAAACCTTTTACCAAAATGTCGCTCTCGCGGCCAAACTAATAGCACCAAAGTCACGAAAATCGATAGGCGGCCTCGTACTAAGTCCTTCTAGAAGATATTAAAGTCTCGTCGCAGTCACTGTTGTACAAGTACACGAAAACGACTCGGAGCTGTTTTATGCGAACCAAGGACTCCCGCCGTCAAACCAGTGACATCAGCAACTCGAAAATCGATAGACGGGCTCACACTAACCTCATCTAGACCATATTTAAGTCTTGTCGCAGTTCCACTTATTAAAGTTCACAAAAACGGCTTGAATATGTCTCTCACCGGCGTCCCTTTGAGATGGGCCCACGGGCGCACTAAGGGCCCTACTCCAATGTCTAAAAGTCGCAGACGAAGCCAAGGCTCCGTTCTACAAGCCTATATTAATTTGGATTCTCTGCGTTAATTTATGTCTAAGAAGCAAGCTTCCGAAAATGTCATTTTTTGACTCACGGGAAAATGCCGCTTACAAAAAAGCCGTAAACAACGCATCGATCTACGGACTCTAGCGCTCTAACCAAGCAATCCACTTGCTCCAAAACCAACACAAATCTTCCTCACAATGTCTTCTTGTGGGAAAAATTATAAAACTTCCCAAAGGGGGCTTAGATTTTCGGCATATAGCCTCGGTTTATACCGGTTAAACTTGTAATTTTTATGTCCTTTCTAACACCGTTTGTTCTAATTTCTCGTAAACCATTATAGATATAGACATGATTCTTTTATCGATGGATTTGTCATGACGAGATCTACATCTGATTATAACATGGTCATAGCGTAACTCATAGCGCCGCCGCCAGAGGCGCTGAACGCTATGCGCGACGGTTTTTTCGTTCTAGCAGGTACACTATTTTTGATATCGACATGATTCTTGTACCGATGGATTGCCCGTATCTAAATCTACATACCACTACAACACTGTCACTCCGTAACGTCAGGAACTGCCGCTAGGGGCGCTGATCTATGCTCGACGGTTTTTTGGCCATTACGGCTAAACTGTTATAGATAGCGACGTCATTCTTTTACCGCTGGATTGCCCGTGTCTATATCTACATACGACTATAGCACGGTCTCTGCGACTTGTCAACAACTGCCGCCAGGGGCGCTGAACTATGCTCGACGGTTTTTTGGTCATAACGGCTAAACTATTTTAGATATCGACATGGTTCTTGTACCGATGGATACGCCGTGTCAAGTTGTACATATGACTATAAGACGGTCGGTTAGTACCTCCAACCGCCGCCGCAAAATGACAACTTGTAAACCGTGCGTCCTACTATATAACAGTACAAGTATAACTATATAACAGTACAAGTATAACTATATAACAATACAAGTATAACTATATAACAATACAAGTATAACTATATAACAGTACAAGTATAACTATATAACAATACAAGTATAACTATATAACAGTACAAGTTTAACTATATAACAGTACAAGTATAACTATATAACAATACAAGTATAACTATATAACAATACAAGTATAACTATATAACAGTACAAGTATAACTATATAACAGTACAAGTATAACTATATAACAGTACAAGTATAACTATATAACAGTACAAGTATAACTATATAACAGTACAAGTATAACTATATAACAGTACAAGTATAACTATATAACAATACAAGTATAACTATATAACAGTACAAGTATAACTATATAACAATACAAGTATAACTATATAACAGTACAAGTTTAACTATATAACAGTACAAGTATAAACTATATAACAATACAAGTATAACTATATAACAATACAAGTATAACTATATAACAGTACAAGTATAACTATATAACAATACAAGTATAACTATATAACAGTACAAGTATAACTATATAACAGTACAAGTATAAACTATATAACAGTACAAGTATAACTATATAACAGTACAAGTATAACTATATAACAATACAAGTATAACTATATAACAGTACAAGTATAACTATATAACAATACAAGTATAACTATATAACAATACAAGTATAACTATATAACAGTACAAGTATAACTATATAACAGTACAAGTATAACTATATAACAGTACAAGTATAACTATATAACAGTACAAGTTTAACTATATAACAATACAAGTATAACTATATAACAGTACAAGTATAACTATATAACAATACAAGTATAACTATATAACAATACAAGTATAACTATATAACAGTACAAGTATAACTATATAACAGTACAAGTATAACTATATAACAGTACAAGTATAACTATATAACAGTACAAGTATAACTATATAACAATACAAGTATAACTATATAACAATACAAGTATAACTATATAACAGTACAAGTATAACTATATAACAGTACAAGTTTAACTATATAACAATACAAGTATAACTATATAACAGTACAAGTATAACTATATAACAATACAAGTATAACTATATAACAATACAAGTATAACTATATAACAGTACAAGTATAACTATATAACAGTACAAGTATAACTATATAACAATACAAGTATAACTATATAACAGTACAAGTATAACTATATAACATACAAGTATAACTATATAACAATACAAGTATAACTATATAACAGTACAAGTATAACTATATAACAGTACAAGTATAACTATATAACAATACAAGTATAACTATATAACAATACAAGTATAACTATATAACAATACAAGTATAACTATATAACAGTACAAGTATAACTATATAACAGTACAAGTATAACTATATAACAATACAAGTATAACTATATAACAGTACAAGTATAACTATATAACAATACAAGTATAACTATATAACAGTACAAGTATAACTATATAACAATACAAGTATAACTATATAACAATACAAGTATAACTATATAACAGTACAAGTATAACTATATAACAATACAAGTATAACTATATAACAATACAAGTATAACTATATAACAGTACAAGTATAACTATATAACAGTACAAGTATAACTATATAACAGTACAAGTATAACTATATAACAATACAAGTATAACTATATAACAATACAAGTATAACTATATAACAGTACAAGTATAACTATATAACAATACAAGTATAACTATATAACAGTACAAGTATAACTATATAACAATACAAGTATAAACTATATAACAATACAAGTATAACTATATAACAGTACAAGTATAACTATATAACAGTACAAGTATAACTATATAACAATACAAGTATAACTATATAACAATACAAGTATAACTATATAACAGTACAAGTATAACTATATAACAGTACAAGTTTAACTATATAACAGTACAAGTATAACTATATAACAGTACAAGTATAACTATATAACAGTACAAGTATAACTATATAACAATACAAGTATAACTATATAACAATACAAGTATAACTATATAACAGTACAAGTATAACTATATAACAGTACAAGTATAACTATATAACAGTACAAGTATAAACTATATAACAGTACAAGTATAACTATATAACAATACAAGTATAACTATATAACAATACAAGTATAACTATATAACAATACAAGTATAACTATATAACAATACAAGTATAACTATATAACAATACAAGTATAACTATATAACAGTACAAGTATAACTATATAACAATACAAGTATAACTATATAACAATACAAGTATAACTATATAACAATACAAGTATAACTATATAACAGTACAAGTATAACTATATAACAGTACAAGTTTAACTATATAACAGTACAAGTATAACTATATAACAGTACAAGTATAACTATATAACAGTACAAGTATAACTATATAACAGTACAAGTATAACTATATAACAATACAAGTATAACTATATAACAATACAAGTATAACTATATAACAATACAAGTATAACTATATAACAATACAAGTATAACTATATAACAGTACAAGTATAACTATATAACAGTACAAGTATAACTATATAACAATACAAGTATAACTATATAACAATACAAGTATAACTATATAACAGTACAAGTATAACTATATAACAGTACAAGTATAACTATATAACAGTACAAGTATAACTATATAACAGTACAAGTATAACTATATAACAGTACATAAGTATAACTATATAACAGTACAAGTATAACTATATAACAATACAAGTATAACTATATAACAATACAAGTATAACTATATAACAATACAAGTATAACTATATAACAGTACAAGTATAACTATATAACAGTACAAGTTTAACTATATAACAGTACAAGTATAACTATATAACAGTACAAGTATAACTATATAACAGTACAAGTATAACTATATAACAATACAAGTATAACTATATAACAGTACAAGTATAACTATATAACAGTACAAGTATAACTATATAACAGTACAAGTATAACTATATAACAGTACAAGTATAACTATATAACAGTACAAGTATAACTATATAACAATACAAGTATAACTATATAACAGTACAAGTATAACTATATAACAGTACAAGTATAACTATATAACAGTACAAGTATAACTATATAACAATACAAGTATAACTATATAACAGTACAAGTATAACTATATAACAGTACAAGTATAACTATATAACAGTACAAGTATAACTATATAACAGTACAAGTATAACTATATAACAGTACAAGTATAACTATATAACAGTACAAGTATAACTATATAACAGTACAAGTATAACTATATAACAGTACAAGTATAACTATATAACAGTACAAGTATAACTATATAACAGTACAAGTATAACTATATAACAGTACAAGTATAACTATATAACAGTACAAGTATAACTATATAACAGTACAAGTATAACTATATAACAGTACAAGTATAACTATATAACAGTACAAGTATAACTATATAACAGTACAAGTATAACTATATAACAGTACAAGTATAACTATATAACAGTACAAGTATAACTATATAACAGTACAAGTATAACTATATAACAGTACAAGTATAACTATATAACAGTACAAGTATAACTATATAACAGTACAAGTATAACTATATAACAGTACAAGTATAACTATATAACAGTACAAGTATAACTATATAACAGTACAAGTATAACTATATAACAGTACAAGTATAACTATATAACAATACAAGTATAACTATATAACAATACAAGTATAACTATATAACAATACAAGTATAACTATATAACAGTACAAGTATAACTATATAACAGTACAAGTATAACTATATAACAGTACAAGTATAACTATATAACAGTACAAGTATAACTATATAACAATACAAGTATAACTATATAACAGTACAAGTATAACTATATAACAGTACAAGTATAACTATATAACAGTACAAGTATAACTATATAACAGTACAAGTATAACTATATAACAGTACAAGTATAACTATATAACAGTACAAGTATAACTATATAACAGTACAAGTATAACTATATAACAGTACAAGTATAACTATATAACAGTACAAGTATAACTATATAACAGTACAAGTATAACTATATAACAGTACAAGTATAACTATATAACAGTACAAGTATAACTATATAACAGTACAAGTATAACTATATAACAGTACAAGTATAAACTATATAACAGTACAAGTATAACTATATAACAGTACAAGTATAACTATATAACAGTACAAGTTTAACTATATAACAGTACAAGTATAACTATATAACAGTACAAGTATAACTATATAACAATACAAGTATAACTATATAACAGTACAAGTATAACTATATAAACATTACAAGTATACTATATAACAACACTACTACTATATAACACTACTACTATATAACAGTACAGTACTACTATATAACACATAATACTATATAACACAGTATAACTATATAACAGTACAAGTATACTATATACATTACTACTATATAACATTACATATTACTATATAACTTACTATACTATATAACATACTACTACTATATATAACAACACTACTAACTATATATAACAGTACTAATACTATATATAACATTACATACTACTATATATAACATTACTACTACTATATATACAACTACTACTATATAACATACTACTACTATATAACATTACTATACTATATAACATACTACTACTATAATAACATTACTATACTATATAACATTACTAATACTATATATAACATTACTACTACTATATATAACAACACTACTACTATATATAACAACACTACTACTATATATAACATTACTACTACTATATATAACAACACTACTACTATATATAACAACACTACTACTATATATAACATTACTACTACTATATATAACAACACTACTACTATATATAACATTACTACTACTATATATAACATTACTACTACTATATATACTTACTACTACTATATATAACAACACTACTACTATATAACACTACTACTACTATATAACATTACTACTACTATATATAACATTACTACTACTATATATAACATTACTACTACTATATATAACATTACTACTACTATATATAACATTACTACTACTATATAACATTACTACTACTATATATAACTACTATATACATACTACTACTATATAACATTACTACTACTATATATAACATTACTACTACTATATATAACATTACTACTACTATATATAACATACTACTACTATATATAACATTACTACTACTATATACAACACTACTACTATATATAACATTACTACTACTATATATAACATACTACTACTATATATAACATTACTACTACTATATATAACATTACTACTACTATATATAACATTACTACTACTATATATAACATTACTACTACTATATATAACATTACTACTACTATATATACATACTACTACTATATATAACATTACTACTACTATATATAACAACACTACTACTATATATAACATACTAATACTATATAACACACTACTACTATATAAACATTACTACTAACTATATATAACATTACTACTACTATATATAACAACACACTACTATATATAACATTACTACTACTATTTATAACATTACTACTACTATATATAACATCACTACTACTATATATAACATTACTACTACTATATATAACATTACTACTACTATATATAACATACTACTACTATATATAACATTACTACTACTATATATAACATTACTACTACTATATATAACAACACTACTACTATATATAACATTCACTACTACTATATATAACATTACTACTACTATATATAACATTACTACTACTATATATAACATTACTACTACTATATATAACATTACTACTACTATATATAACAACACTACTACTATATATAACTTACTACTACTATATATAACATTACTACTACTATATATAACAACACTACTACTATATATAACATTACTACTACTATATATAACATACTACTACTATATATAACATTACTACTACTATATATAACATACTACTACTATATATAACATTACTACTACTATATATAACATACTACTACTATATATAACATCACTACTACTATATATAACATTACTACTACTATATATAACATTACTACTACTATATATAACAACACTACTACTATATATAACATTACTACTACTATATATAACAACACTACTACTATATATAACATTACTACTACTATATATAACATTACTACTACTATATATAACATTACTACTACTATATATAACAACACTACTACTATATATAACACACTACTACTATATATAACAATTACTACTACTATATATAACATTACTACTACTATATATAACATTACTACTACTATATATAACAACACTACTACTATATATAACATTACTACTACTATATATAACATTACTACTACTATATATAACATTACTACTACTATATATAACATTACTACTACTATATATAACATACTACTACTATATATAACATTACTACTACTATATATAACATTACTACTACTATATATAACATTACTACTACTATATATAACATACTACTACTATATATAACAACACTACTACTATATATAACATTACTACTACTATATATAACAACACTACTACTATATATAACATTACTACTACTATATATAACATTACTACTACTATATATAACATACTACTACTATATATAACATTACTACTACTATATATAACATTACTACTACTATATATAACATTACTACTACTATATATAACAACACTACTACTATATATAACATTACTACTACTATATATAACATTACTACTACTATATATAACAACACTACTACTATATATAACATTACTACTACTATATATAACATTACTACTACTATATATAACATTACTACTACTATATATAACATTCACTACTACTATATATAACATTACTACTACTATATATAACATTACTACTACTATATATAACATTACTACTACTATATATAACATTACTACTACTATATATAACATACTACTACTATATATAACATTACTACTACTATATATAACATTACTACTACTATATATAACATTACTACTACTATATATAACACTACTACTATATATAACATTACTACTACTATATATAAACATACTACTACTATATATAACATTACTACTACTATATATAACATTACTACTACTATATATAACATTACTACTACTATATATAACATTACTACTACTATATATAACATTACTACTACTATATATTAACATTACCTACTACTATATTATAACATTACTACTATTATATATTACTACTACTATATATAACATTACTACTACTATATATAACATTACTACTACTATAACATACTACTACTATATAACATTACTACTACTATATATAACATTACTACTACTATATATAACATTACTACTACTATATATAACATTACTACTACTATATATAACAACACTACTACTATATATAACATTACTACTACTATATATAACATACTACTACTATATATAACATTACTACTACTATATATAACATTACTACTACTATATATAACATTACTACTACTATATATAACATTACTACTACTATATATAACATTACTACTACTATATATAACATTACTACTACTATATATAACATTACTACTACTATATATAACATTACTACTACTATATAACATACTACTACTATATATAACATTACTACTACTATATATAACATTACTACTACTATATATAACATACTACTACTATATATAACATTACTACTACTATATATAACAACACTACTACTATATATAACAACACTACTACTATATATAACATTACTACTACTATATATAACATTACTACTACTATATATAACAACACTACTACTATATATAACATACTACTACTATATATAACATTACTACTACTATATATAACATTACTACTACTATATATAACATTACTACTACTATATATAACATTACTACTACTATATATAACATTACTACTACTATATATAACATTACTACTACTATATATAACATTACTACTACTATATATAACATTACTACTACTATATATAACATCACTACTACTATATATAACATTACTACTACTATATATAACATTACTACTACTATATATAACATTACTACTACTATATATAACATTACTACTACTATATATAACAACACTACTACTATATATAACATTACTACTACTATATATAACAACACTACTACTATATATAACATTACTACTACTATATATAACATACTACTACTATATATAACATTACTACTACTATATATACATACTACTACTATATATAACATTACTACTACTATATATAACATTACTACTACTATATATAACATTACTACTACTATATATAACATTACTACTACTTATATATAACATTACTACTACTATATATAACATTACTACTACTATATATAACATTACTACTACTATATAACATTACTACTATATATAACATTACTACTACTATATATAACATTACTACTACTATATATAACATTACTACTACTATATATAACAATACTACTACTATATATAACATTACTACTACTATATATAACAACACTACGTACTATATATAACATTACTACTACTATATATAACATTACTACTACTATATATAACATTACTACTACTATATATAACATTACTACTACTATATATAACATTACTACTACTATATATAACATTACTACTACTATATATAACATTACTACTACTATATATAACATTACTACTACTATATATAACATACTACTACTATATATAACATTACTACTACTATATATAACATTACTACTACTATATATAACATTACTACTACTATATATAACATTACTACTACTATATATAACATTACTACTACTATATATAACATTACTACTACTATATATAACATTACTAC